>OZ038001.1:6553869-6611369 GCA_964035705.1 Porites rus | reverse complement strand
CTCTGTTATATACTCTATCCCAGAGAAAACTGCTCGAAAACCATTACCCTTAACAGCGGCACATACCTATAGCCCATATATGGCAATACCCCCCCCCCCCCCTCCCTCCACCTCTGTTCTATTGACACATCGTTAAAACCTTGCAATAGAGAAACTACAGGTTCAGTCAAAACCTTTGCAAAATTTGGAAATGCCAAAAGATAAATGTTTTTGGATTCAGACCCGGAATCGAAGTGAAGAAAGCTACCTACAATATATAATGGCATTAATACAACCAACTCGCAACCATTAGACACCTTTTTCGGGCCTGGTAAATAGGGCCGTTCTGATCATTTTGGGTGTTCATTTTCGCTGTTTAGTGCTATTTGCTTGAAAAAGAATAAGATTATTAAGGCAATTTGCACTGGGATAAAATTTTAAAAAAACTGACAATTTCAGTGCAAACGATTCCAAAGTTGTATTGTGGGTGGCGACTTGTGAAAGCTAATATGCGGCAACCATTGCACGGAACAGTATCTTACGTTGAAGCCTGACACAGTATTACGGTACGTATTTTTGTTTCTTAATTGAAGTGGGAAGCAACTTGCACCATGTTGTATTGTCGACGTTTGTTTATCATAACAAATAGCCGCTCAGAAAACTACAAAGACATGACGAATTGATCCGTGGCTACAAAAGGGCAGCAAAGGGAAATTAGCGACCACTATAAGTTAACTCAACTTGGTGGAATTCTGATCCAGTCAAAGTCTTCTAACATAATCATGCGAGTCGAGGGATTTAAATAAAGTATATGGCCGCAAACTAGCTGCCTCCATGACGGCGAGGAGGAGAACATTCAAAAAACAATTTGTGGCTATGTGTAGCTATGTGTAGCTATGTGTAGCTATGGGTGGCTGTGTGGATTTGTGAGGCTCAGTGTGTAGCCATGGGTTCATGAGAGGACACAGAGGCTTTTTACTGGAAGTACAATCCCACGCAGGGATGTTTTCCCTGCGGGCAGCTAATCCGACTTAATCCCATTTAATATGTCGCGCTCCTCGAAAGTGCGAAAATTTTCTTGTCGTGTATTAGATTTCAGATATATTTTATAATCTTCATTTCGCGCCAGAATGTTTGCGCGCAAAGGGCTCCTGAAAAGATCACAAGGTTTGTCCCACTTCGAGTCCACCTTCTGGAGATACGGCGACTTGGTAGCTCGAATACATTGCCGAGGCGAAGATCTGGCATTTTTTCCGCCTCGTGGTATTTTCTTCATGACAAATGTTTATATTTTTAGTGAGAATGCAGCGCATATCGGTGGATTTTACTTCATGCGGCTTGCTACTTCTGAAAGAAGAGTGCCGGATTTCATCGTTTTTTTCATGTTTACTAGTGCTGGCAAATGTAAGGTAAATGAACCGACCACTGTAAGGTAAGAATTGAAGTTTTACATTTGTTACTCGGCGAAAAATCGTGGAATTGGAATTCTTGAAACTCGAGAGTATTACCTCTGTTACCTAATGTCATGCGATGACTCCTCGCTTTTTCGATGCGTAACACGGATACAAGCGATAAATTTCTTTCGCAAAGTGAAGTATAATTTACTTAACGAGAGCATTTGATGAATATTTCTCGTTATATGCTTTATTTATATTTGCTTGGCTTATTCAGGCTACATGCCAGGAGTTTGATGACAATGTTTGTGTGATATAATTATGCTGAGAAGTTTTTGCACCTTTGTATTCAAACTCATATAAGCCAAACGTTTGTTAACACTAGCAAAACAATCTTTTATTCTGGAGGAACTTTTAACGTCTTTCGGGGCAATATGGTGTCAAATTTTTAGGGCAAACAAAGCTTGATTTTTGGCGAAACAGACTATAGCTTTTTTGTCTTTGAAGAGAGCGCGAGGCAAACGTCCGTGAGCGCAGTGTAACCCAGTGATTCTTTAGGTAGAGCTAACAAACATAGGCTGCACTTTAGGTGGCACACCCATGGGTGCAGTGTAACCCAGTGATTCTTTAGATAGAGTTAACAAACACAGGCTGCACTTTAGGTGGCACACCCATGGGTGCAGTGTAGCCCAGTGATTCTTTAGGTAGAGCTAACAAACATAGGCTGCACTTTAGGTGGCACACCCATGGGTGCAGTGTAACCCAGTGATTCTTTAGGTAGAGCTAACAAACATAGGCTGCACTTTAGGTGGCACACCCATGGGTGCAGTGTAACCCAGTGATTTTTCTAGGTAGAGCTAACAAACATAGGCTGCACTTTAGGTGGCACACCCATGGGTGCAGTGTAACCCAGTGATTCTTTAGGCAGAGCTTACAAACATAGACTATACAGGTGTACATCAGATGGCAACACGTTTTCCAGTTAAAACTTTGTCATAAAGTGCTACACCATGGCACTTCGACTATTTCTTTATCGTGCTTGTTTTGACGCACAATTGATAATCAGGAGAAGTCGTATTGTCTAAAACCATAGCAAAAGACAAATTTACACACATCACAGAGGTAAGGTAAGGTAATACACAGTATTTCCTTCAGGTACATTTACATTCAAGTATAGAAAAATAACTACTAATAACTAAGCTAGAAATGAATCTAAGATAAAAACTAAAACAACAACGATATAACAATAAAAAACATGCTTTAAATTGAGGCCCTGTGTAAACTTGTGTAAAGATACATATATCTAAATTAAGGCTTTTTAAAATCATTGCCGCACCTTCAGAGACAAGCTGTTCTACAACACTCTTCCGTTATAAGAAAGGCTTCTTTTTTAAAATTCAGTGCGGGGTTGTGGAACAGCGAGCTTGTTTGAATTCATGCATTTTCTGTTAGGTTATAAGCGATTAAATCGCATGCAGCGACGAACAAAACGCGAAGCCGTCAGATATTCTAGAACCGTGTTATTTACAGTGCTGTACATTATTAATGCTTAACTAACTAACTACGCGCTGATGGAAATAAGTTTCGGCCGCTTTAAATGTTGAAACAATTCACTGGTACTGTATAGTCATAATTGGAGCGGAAAGTTAGCACGCGAGCAGGGCGATTCTGCTGTAGTTTCTGCAATGTAGCAGATATTACGGCAATGAGGCTCCCGAGGTCCGTTCCCGAAATCACAACTACAAGTAGGATGAAATGTATTCTGTGTGCAGACGTCTCCTTTTCCAGGTTACGTTAAATAAACCGTACCAACGGTTTGTTTGACAAAGCTCCTGCGAGACGGTTTTTTGGTGATTTTATTAATTTTTCCGATCCATTCTTTTTTCATCTCTATTTTCGCGCCTTTTGCAACAAAAACTAAATCCATTTTTAGTTGTGATGGCATTACACTGCTTACTCATGATGGCTTTGGAAGAAACTGAATAATTATATTGTGCTTCGCGATTTCGCAAAATCGCTGCGGGAATTAAAAAATATTTTCTTCCCGAAAAAGTGTTTTCACGCTTCTTTCTCTAGTCAATTATCTCGTTTGTCTCGTTTTCTAAAGGTCCTTGAGAACCGAATAAGACAATATTTTATTACCTACAACCTAAAAACCTGATTTATTTTGACCAGATCGAAACAAAACTGGCCTCTGAAATGGAAAAAGAAAAGCCTTTTATTTTTGCCGGCTTCGGCCGGGTGTTACTAAAACGAAGACCCAAAAACGAAGACCTAAGACCTAAGACCCCTTGGACTAAAACGAAGACCCTATGGACTAAAACGAAGACCCCATGGACTAAAACGAAGACCCTATGGACTAAAACGAAGACCCTATGGACTAAACCGAAGACCCCATGGACTAAAACGAAGACCCCTTGGACTAAAACGAAGACCCCATTGACTAAAACGACTGATGCTAACCGCTGAGGGCAATGCCTGCAATGCCCGCTCCCGTTATTTGTTACGGCGTTTTGGGAATGTTGTGGAATTTTCTCTGCAGTATTTAATTGTGATAGTTAAGTCTATCACTTACCTTTCCTTCAGGTTTCTTTGCGGAAAACATTTTGCATGTTTTAAACCTCTTTGGAAGTGTTTACGGTGAAGATGACGTCAGTTTCATTTAAATGAAAGCTTTTTGCAGAGTGAAGGCGTAAGTGCCCTCGTGGCCTAGTGGTAAAACCATAATGTTGGAACAAAGATCCTAGGTTCGAGTCTCGTCGAAAATGCGATTTTTTTCCTTGTCTTTTTCCTTCTTTTTCTTTTATTATTATTATTATTATTTTTTTATCACAGTTATCAGAAAAACAACTGTTTAAGCCGTAAAGATTAGTCATTTTTTAACAAAAAGAGGATAGAATATCGTAACGGCGTATGACAGGGATATAAATAAAACAAATAAAACCCGGCATAAAGACAAATGAACCGAAGGCTTTCTTTCCCCTATTGATGAGGAAAAAAGTAATAAAAAGAGCGCGAGGTACCTCTGTCCTTGAATTCGTCAATGAGAAATTCCCTCCCTGTATTACGTGTTGTCACTGCTTTGTTTTTTAAATGCATTGATACAATTCTTCGACATTTTAGAAAGCTGGAGCGCGCGGTTATATTTTCTTAACTCACTACACCCGGGATGACACCCAAATCATCCGACATTGAATTTTGAACCATAAAATATCAGAAAGCGAATGGACCCCCTCCTCCCTCAAACCCCAACTACGCGCCCATAACACGTTTGGCGGAAGTCTTCAAGACAAATCCTGTCATAAGCCTTTTTGATTGTCTAGGCCTCCCATGAACACGCTGATGACCTTTGGGCTTGTCACGCTAATCGCATTATAGCCACACGCGCATTATAACCACACAACACAAGAGGGCCCTCTCGCCTTCACCCTGCAAAAAGCTTTGATTTAAATAAACTGACGTCATCTTCACCGTAAACACTTCCAAAGAGGTTTAAAACATGCAAAATATTTTCCGCAAAGAAACCTGAAGGAAAGGTAAGTGATAGACTTGACTATCACAGAGGAAATTCCACAACATTCCCAAATTGCCGTAACAAATTACGGGAGCGGGCATTGCCCTCAGCGGTTAGCATCAGTCGTTTTAGTCAATGGGGTCTTCGTTTTAGTCCAAGGGGTCTTCGTTTTAGTCCAAGGGGTCTTCGTTTTAGTCCATGGGGTCTTCGTTTTAGTCCATGGGGTCTTCGTTTTAGTCCATAGGGTCTTCGTTTTAGTCCATGGGGTCTTCGTTTTAGTCCATGGGGTCTTCGTTTTAGTCCATAGGGTCTTCGTTTTAGCCCATAGGGTCTTCGTTTTAGTCCAAGGGGTCTTCGTTTTAGTCCAAGGGGTCTTCGTTTAAGTCCATGGGGTCTTCGTTTTAGTCCATAGGGTCTTCGTTTTAGTCCAAGGGGTCTTAGGTCTTAGGTCTTCGTTTTTGGGTCTTCGTTTTAGTAACACCCGGCTTCGGCCTGCCGAAGCGATCGTGTCTGGTTTGCTCTCATATGATGACATTTTCCTGACAGAAGGGTGTCGGGAAAAACACCTCGCGATGATCATACGTGACAAAATCCGCCGCGCCTAAGCTATTGAAGAAAAGTCAACTCGAAAGCTCCATACAATTCCTTATAACAAAATTATAAGGAATTGTATGGAGCTCTCCGGGAAGAATGCTGTATAATGACAGACTAGAAACAATAGACAACTCCCAAAGTCACGTATGATCATCGCGAGGTGTTTTTCCCGACACCCTTCTGTCAGGAAAATGTCATCATATGAGAGCAAACCAGACACGATCCATGAGAGGACACAGAGGCTTTTTACTGGAAGTACCATCGCACGCAGGGAAGTTTTCTCCGCGGGCAGCTAATCCGGCTTAATCCCATTTAATGTTTCGCGCTCCTCGAAAGTGCGAAAATTTTCTTGTCGTGTATTAGATTTCAGATACATTTTCTTAATCTTCATTTCGCGCCAGAATAAATTAGTTTGCGCGCAAAGGGCTCCTAAAAAAATCACAAGGTTTGTCCCACTTCGAGTCCACCTTCTGGAGATACGCCGGCTTGGTAGCTCGAATACATTGCCGAGGCGAAGATCTGGCATTTTTTCCTCCTCGTCGTCTTTTCTTCACGACAAATGTTTATATTTGTAGTGAGAATGCATCGCATATCAGTGGATTTTACTTCATGCGGCTTGCTACTTCTGAAAGAAGAGTGCCGGATTTCATCGTTTTGTTCATGTTTATTGGTGTTGGCAAATGTAAGGTAAATGAACCGACCACGTAAGGTAAGAATTGAAGTTTTAAATTTGTTACTCGGCGAAAAATCGTGGAATTGGAATTCGTGAAACTCGTGAGTATTACCTCTGTTACCTAATGTCATGCGATGACTCCTCGCTTTTTCGATGCGTAAAACGGATACAAACGATAAATTTCTTTCGCAAAGTGAAGTATAATTTACTTAACGAGACCATTTGACGACTATTTCTCGTTACATGCTTTATTCATTATATTTGCTTGAGTTATTCAGGCTACATGCCAGGAGTTTGATGACAATGTTTGTGTGCTGTAATTATGCTGATAAGTTTTTGCACCTTTATATTGAAACTCATGTAAGCCAAACGTTTGTTAACTCTAGCAAAACACTCTTCTATTATGGAGGAACTTTTAACGTCTTTCGGGGCCTTAATATGGTGTCAGATTTTTAGGGGAAACAAAGCTTGATTTTTGGCCAAACAGACTATAGCTTTTTTGCCTTTGAAGAGAGCGCGAGGCAAACGTCCATGAGTACAGTGTAAGACAGTGGTTCTTTAGGTAGAGCTAACAAACATAGGCTGCACTTTAGGTGGCACACCCATGGGTGCAGTGTAACCCAGTGATTCTTTAGGCAGAGCTAACAAACATAGGCTGCACTTTAGGTGGCACACCCATGGGTGCAGTGTAACCCAGTGATTCTTTAGGCAGAGCTAACAAACATAGGCTGCACTTTAGGTGGCACACCCATGGGTGCAGTGTAACCCAGTGATTCTTTAGGCAGAGCTAACAAACATAGGCTGCACTTTAGGTGGCACACCCATGGGTGCAGTGTAACCCAGTGATTCTTTATGTAGAGCTAACAAACATAGGCTGCACTTTAGGTGGCACACCCATGGGTGCAGTGTAACCTAGTGATTCTTTAGGTAGAGCTAACAAACATAGGCTGCACTTTAGGTGGCACACCCATGGGTGCAGTGTAACCAAGTGATTCTTTAGGTAGAGCTAACAAACATAGGCTGCACTTTAGGTGGCACACCCATGGGTGCAGTGTAACCCAGTGATTCTTTAGGTGGAGCTAACAAACAACAACAAACAACAACAATTTATTAAGGTATTTCCATATCTATACATGGCATTACCTATTTAATATTTATGAATAAAATACAAATATATCATTTATAAATATATAGCAAAATAAAAGATTATATTCTTTTCTGAAATAACATATCATGTCTGTAACGCATACATTCAAAAACAAAAGCAGCAATTGATCTACAAACAGAGGGATCTATACTATTAAAGAGAAATAAAAGTTTTGAAGTCACATCTAAGTCCTTGAAAAGTGTATATCTATTAGATATTTCACTGAAGAATTTTAAACGTAAATTGTCATAAAGTTTGCAGAAGAATAGAAAATGAAGTTCATTTTGAACTTCATTTGTCTCACATAGATAACATATTCTTAAATTTTCGGGAGTTTTAGGTACTGTGTGTCTGCCTGTTTCAATATGTAATCGATGATTTCCTAGTCGAAATTTATTGAGTGCTGTTTTGTGAAGTGGGTTTTTAATCATATTTAAGAATTCTGCTTTTTTATTATCGTTCTTAAAGGTAGTATAGAAATTCAATTTTCTATTTGTTTTAAGGAGGGTAAGTTGATGCTCAGTTAGAGCATTATTGATGTTTTGCTTGATGTAAGAGGTGAAGACTTTTTCGTTGTTTTCATTTAATGTTATGGCGGTTGCGTTGTACTTGCTACATATAGTTTTTATTTTCTGCATCAAACCTGGCTGGTTGTTATCGGCCATTTCCTGGGAGAGTTGTAGACATTGTTTTGCTATGTTTTTATCTGGCATATTTTGTAAATGAATCCAAAATTTAATAATTGAGGTATCTATAGTTAATTTCAGCGGTAATCTACCGAGTTCATTTCTAGCAGCGACGTTTGGACATTGTTTATTTACTCCTAAGGACTGTTTGCAAAAATATATATGCGTTTTTTCAATTATGTCTTTTTCCCAGGCGTTAAAATCATCTTTAGTATATATGCCCCAGATTTCAGATCCATATAAAAGAATGGGGAGGAAAAGCGAATTAATGAGTTTATTGGTTATGTCAATTGGTAGTTTCAAGAAATCAAGGTAGCGTCGTATCGCAAAGAACGATCGTCGTGTTTTTTCTTTTAAGTTTATTTTACATACATTGAAGTTCCCATTTGTAGCTAAATTGATTCCGAGGTAGGTATAATTGTTAACAATTTCTATTTTGTCATTGTTTATCTGAAAACAATATTTGTTAAGGATTGATTTTCTACATTTCTTTTGAAAAATTAGAACTTTAGTTTTCTTTGAATTAACAGATAGCAACCATTTGTTACAATATTCAGCGAGCACAGAAAGCGCTTTTTGAAGTCCTTCGGCTGAATGGGAAATTAGAACAAGATCATCTGCATAAAATAAACAGTTCAGATGAGTTCCATTTGGTAAAATAATAGGGTCTGTGTCTTGTCGGTCAAGTAAAAAAGGGATTTCATTTAGATATAGGTTGAAAAGCATAGGAGAAAGAATACAACCTTGTCTAACCCCTTTGCAATAGTTAAAGAATTCCGTTCGTTGACAATCGGAAAAATTTATGGAGCATTTAGTTTTTGAATAAAGGTGCTTTATTAAATCATAAAATTTTCCCCCAATTTTGTACCGAAGGAGTTTATAGAATAAGCCATCATGCCAAACCGAATCAAAAGCCTTTTTGAAGTCAATAAAGCAGGTATATAATTTTCCTTTTGTAGTTTGATTGACGTATTTATCGATTAGTGTTCTTAAGGTAAATATGTGATCAGTTGTACGATGATTCGGTAAAAAACCTATTTGAGCTTCATGCAATATGTCTTGATCGATTACAAAATTTTTCAGTCTGGTATTAAGTACTGAAGGGAAAAGCTTTCCGAGACAACTATTTATACATATACCTCTATAATTTCCCGGGTCTTGCTTGTTTCCAGATTTATAAATAGGGGTTATTATTCCTTCGCACCAAGAGCTAGGGTAAAAACCACTTTGGAGTATAAGGTTAAATAATTTTTGGAGTGCGGTTTTCAAGAATTGTACGCCGGCTTTCAACATTTCATTACGAATTTTGTCAGGTCCCGGAGCTTTCCTTGACTTAAGTGATTTCACCGTAGTTTCTATTTCATTAATTGAAATAGGGCTATCTAAGTAGTCGTGAATGTTTTTCGTTTCTTCTAAACTGGAAATGTCTTCCTTTAAGGAAACAGGATCTGAATAAAAAGAAGGGGGGTCTGAAACCGAATGTAAGCGTTTAAAATGGCTAAATAGACTGTCAGCTGGAATATCGTTTTTGTTAGAGGGGGAGCGTTGTTTTTCTTTTAAAGATTTGAGGTAAGTCCAGAATTTCTGACTGTCTTTGTTTTGTATGAGGTCCTCAACTTGAGAATCTAGTAATTTTGCTTTTTTGTGTTTAACCAATTTCTTAAAGTTTTTACGCACGCTGTGATAGTCGTGTCTGAGACTTTCATCATAAGGTTTTTTATGTTTCTTGTTAGAGAGTCCCCTTAAATTTTTCCTTAGAAGGGCACAGTCCTTATCAAACCATAATTTATGCTTTTTTGGTTTCTTTTGAGTACAAGCTAATCTGAGAGAACAGGCGCATATATCCTTTAAAATGTTTGTAAAATGTTCCGTAGCAGAATCAATGCCTTCACTGTCCATGGCAAAATTAGTATTTTCAAATAGATTTAATCGTGAGAGGAATTTATCTTGTTTTAAGATATTAAGAAAATGTTCTCTAGAAGTTTCATTCCAGACGAATTGTTTAGGAAGATCAAATGCTTTTGCTTGCGGAGGAGTATTTGTTTGAGGGGAGATTGATGGGGAAATATTCAGCCAACAGATAAGTTGAGAGTGATCCGAGAAAATTGTTGGTTCTTTGACAATAAAATTTTCCGTCAAGCTTAATATTTCATGACTAACAACGAAGTAGTCTACGGTGCTGATTCCTTTTGGAGAATGATAAGTAATGTTACCAAAGGAGTCTCCTGTCGTCCTCCCATTAGGCTGCACTTTAGGTGGCACACCCATGGGTGCAGTGTAACCCAGTGATTCTTTAGGCAGAGCTTACAAACATAGACTTGGGATGGTAACAAGTTTTCCAGTTAAAACTTGGTCATAAAGTGCTACGCCATGGCACTTCGACTATTTCATTATCGCGCTTGTTTTGACGCACAATTGATAGTCAGGAGAAGTCGTATTGTCTAAAGCCATAGCAAAAGACAAATTTACACACATCACAGCGTTAAGGTAAGGTAATGCACGGTATTTCCTTCAGGTACATTTACATTTTCTGTTAGGTTATAAGCGATTAAATCGTATGCAGCGACGAAAAAAACGGGAAGCCGTCAGATATTCTAGAACCGTGTTATTTACAGTGCTGTGCATTATTATTGCTTAACTAACTAACTACGCGCTGATGGAAATAAGTTTCGGCCGCTTTAAATTTTGAAACAATTCACTGGTACTGTATAGTCATGAATTGGAGCGGAAAGTTAGCACGCGAGCAGGGCGATTCAGGGGCACCCAACGACAATTTTCGGAAAATTATCTGTTCGGAAGACGATTTGAGGTCTAGAATTTTCGGATCATTTTCTGAAAAATTTCTTGCTTGCCTGCCTCTCCTAGGATTTTCGAACTTCAAAACAATCGTATAATTGCCGATTCTGCTGTGGTTTCTGTAATGTAGAAGATATTACGGCAATGAGGCTCCCGAGGTCCGTTCTGGAAATCACAACTACATGTAGGATGAAATGTATTCTGCGTGCAGACGTCTCCTTTTCCAGGTTAGGTTAAATAAACCGTACCAACGGTTTGTTTAACAAAGCTCCCGCAAGACGGTTTCTTGGTGATTTTATTAATTTTTCCGATCCACTTTTTTTTTTCAGCTCTATTTTCGCGGCTTTTGCGATACAAACTGTATTCATTTTTAGTTGTGATGGCATTACACTGCTTAATCATGACGGCTTTGGAAGAAACTGAATATATTGCGCTTCGCGATTTCGCAAAATTGCTGCGGGAATTAAAAAATATTTTCTTCTAAAAAAGCGTTTTCACGCTTCTTTCTCTAGTCAATTATCTCGTTTGTCTCGTTTTCTAAAGGTCGTTGAGAACAGAATAAGACAATATTTTATTACCTACAACCTAAAAACCCGATTTTTGACCAGATCGAAACAAAACTGACCTCTGAAATGGAAGAAGAAAAGCCTTTTATTTTTGCCGGCTTCGGCAGCGTGTGTGACAATATCCATGCGGATTCACGGGCGTTTTTAAGGCGGGCAAATTCGAGAAAGACATTTTATTACAGTTCCCCCCAAATGAAGTGTATTTCTATGATATTCGCATCAAACTGTTCCGAATCGTGCAATAGAAGCGTTTTAAGCAAAAATCTGGTCTTCCGAAGGCGCAAAGTAAAGAATTTTGGAATAGCGAGTGCAGCGCGTGTGACATCCTATAGGATGCCGATTCACGGGCGTTTTTAAGGCGGGCAAATTCGAGAAAGACATTTTATTACAGTTCCCCCCAAATGAAGTGTATTTCTATGATATTCATATCAAACTGTCCCGAATCGTGTAATAGAAGCGTTTTAAGCAAAAAACTGGTCTTCCGAAGGCGCAAAGTAAAGAATTCTTGAATGGCAAGTGTAGCGTGTGTGACATCCTATAGGATGCCGATTCACGGGCGTTTTAGAGGCGGGCAAATTCGAGAAAGAAATTTTATTACAGTTCCCCCCAAATGAAGTGTATTTCTATGATATTAATATGAAACTGTTGGGAATCGTATAATAGGAGCGTTTAAACAGAAAAACTGATCTTATGAAGGCGCAAAGTAAAGAATTCTTGAATGCGCCATTTTCTCATAGACCTTAATGCGACTTGTTTACCCCTTAAAAATGTTGCATAACCATTGTCTTAAATTTATCTTGAGACGACTGTAATACCTAGGAGAGATTGGAAACAATGGTTGTGCAAAATTTTGGGCCTTAAACAAGGTTCATTACGGTCTATGAGAAAATGGCGAATTCAAGAATTCATCCAGGGTCACGTCATTTTTAGGGCGGGGAAATTCGAGAAATAACGAAAGGAACTTTATTTCAATATTAATAAGACCAAAAAGATCGGAATCGTATGATAGAAACGTTTAAAATGAAAATCTGGTCTTAATTCTAAATGCGCAATCATCCG
The DNA here is from genome assembly GCA_964035705.1 of Porites rus. NCBI lineage: Eukaryota > Metazoa > Cnidaria > Anthozoa > Scleractinia > Poritidae > Porites > Porites rus. The sequence goes on along the minus strand of OZ038001.1, from coordinate 6,598,961 downwards.
AAATCATCTGGGCCAATGACATACATGATGGGATGGACTGGTAATTTTAAGGGCGGGCAAATTCAAGAGAGAGACTTGATTACTGTTTGCCTAAAATGAAGTATATTTCAGGATGTTAAGATCAATGTGATTTGCAGCGTAAAATAAAAATGTTTTTAGCAAAATATGTTTTTCTGAAGGCGCAGTAGCCGCAGTTAAGAGTTGATCCCTTAGTTAAGCTGCACCGTCGGCCCTCTTTATTTTATTGTCGCAAATGCAGGGAGCGTATTAATTAACTGTAGAGATGAGTTAACTGACCTTGAGTACTGAGCATTAAACTTTCACGCAAGTGAAAAAATCAAAACTTCTGACATCCCCTTCAGCTTGTTATCCCTGCTCCTAGAGAAATATGGAATACTTCACATAACGTGCACGAAACACCACTATTTGACAGCTAGCTGTACTTGATGGCAGTTGGTGAAAATACACTGATTTCACTGAGCGCATCGAGATGCTGGACTATTCCTCGTAGTAAACGGGTCTAAAGGCCAGCAATGCGTAGTTGCCCCAATATTCCATGACAAATACAATAAAACCCACAAGTAGCAGGGGCGGATCTAGGGGGAGGGTGCAGGGGGTGCGCACCCCCCCCCCCTCCCCTGAGATAACCTGCGGTTTTCTAATACAACTGGTATTCTCCAAAAAAACAAAACTATGTGGTTTATTGGTGTTGTAGTAGAGCAAGAGACGAGTGCACCCCCTCCTAAAAAAAATCCTGGATCCGCCCCTGAGTAAGATCCTGCAGTTTCTCACTGAGTTAGCTTTAACAGATTCTTCATTTGAAATTTGCGTACCAGATTAGCATTTTTCTTTATATTTTAGTGGGGATAACTCCGTAATCTTTTAATTTTTACCTTTTATAAACTTTAGATTTTAGCGAATTATAAATTCACCTTATGATATTAAGTATAAACTCTTTTTATAATTTTTTTTCCTATTTTTTCAGTGTCCCCAATTAGCTTTTATAAGCTAAAGACATCGACACTTAAATAAAGTTGTAATGTTATGTTGTTATGTTATACTAAAAAGAAGAACTGAATTGCTGACTTGTCTAATTACACTCAGTTCTAACAGTTTTACACTCTTGGCACCTAAGTCTCCCCAACATTTCCTCAATGTTGACTTATCTTCAGTATTTGCCCAAGAGCAAATAGATTTTAGAGAATTAATAAGAACTTCCTTCAAATTTTAGCCTAACAGGTTCTTAAAACTCAGGTTCTTTATAGTCGCGCGGGTTTTAGTTGAAAACACACACTGATTTATACATTAACTCATCGAAGTGCCCACTGAACATTTCCAAATTATTAGAAAGTGGGATCCAAGCAGGGAACAAAACTGCCTTTTTGAAACACAATGCTTTCACGGCAGTTCGTCGCATTCGTTAAAGAGATGGGATCTAGGAGTCAAAAATGTCTATTTGGCCCATATTTCATGCAAACTGGTGGAAATACACTTATTTCACAGCAACTCACACAGTAAATTTTAGGTAATTTGTTAGGTACAGGATAACCCCTTTTATGGGGTTACTTTAACTCCTAAAAAAGATTTCCGGTTTTAACTCCCAGTCTGGAGTTAAAATAACTCCGAAAATGGGGTTATTTTACTCCTTACATGAGTTGTTTTTACTCTTATTGGAGCTTCTTTAACTCTCAGCTCTGTTCAAGTGGAGTAACAATTTTAGGTACAGGATAACTCCTTTTTGGGGGTTATTCCAACTCGTCAATATCTGGGTGATTTTTACTCCTGAAAAAGAGTTCTTTAAACTCCTTTTTGGAGTAAAAAAAACTCCCCCCCACCGCCCCCCTCCCCCCCCCCCTTAAAAAAAAAACCTCCACTGTAAGGAGTTAAATTAACCCCACTAGACTAGAGGAGTTTTAATATTATGGAACTGCCGGACAATATCGCTTTTTTTAAAAAAAAAACTGGAAGACCTCAGCCATTCTCAGGGCCAGAATTCGAAATGCGTATTGGCCATAATATTCCAAAAATTCTAGGGGAAATACTGATTTCACAGCAGCTCATCAAAGTACCAAACTATTTCGCGATTATTAGAAGATGGGATCCAAGGACCGAAAAATGCAAATTTAGCCCTATATTTCATGGAAACTAGAGGCAAGGCCCTGATTTCACCTCACTTCATCGAAGTAACGGAATATGTTTCACTCACATAAAATACAATAATTTCACAGCAACAAACACTGGCGAAAACAATTCATTCAAGTGCTGGAATATATTTCGCATTTATTGAATACTAAGAAATTAGGATGAAAAAAGCGTTTTTGGCACCATATTTTCTGCAAACTATATTGATCAGAGTGACATACACTACTTATTTCGAAGCAATTTATTCAAGTCCTGGGGTGCTTACCATTTGACAGAAAAATCCGGTTGGGGTGTCGAAAGCATAATGGTAAGCGATTTACCAGTTTACCGTAGAAATGCCACATCCGTCAGGGTTTTAATTCAAAAAAAGGGCAAATTTGTGTAGCGTGAGTCTGGAACCGAGAAGGAACAAGAAATTGGTTATGGTAAGCAACATTCCGTTTGGTTCGTACCAACCGGAATGAAGGGACTACCTCAAAACGTACTCCTTAATTTTCGGTTGGAATTTCCGAAAAGTGACCTTACCATTTACCTTTCATCCGGAATTTCCGACATTTTCTGTCAAATGGTAAGCACCCCGGGAATATAAAACTCCGTAGTGGCCCACACTCCAAATTGAAGGCCGACGAAAATTCCGCATATTTACCCGGATATTCAATGAAAAATAGTAGGAAACACTCATTTCACCGCAACCCGTTCAAGAGCAGAGGTTTTCCCCATGCATCACAAAATGGGATCTGCAGGCCAGAAATGCGTAATTTCCATATAATGTTTCTTTCATGTTTTTAGAAAAACGCTGATTTCACAGCAATTCATTTGAGTGATGGACTATTTCCCAGTCCGACGAAAATGGGATCTAAGAACAAGAGTGCGTCGTGGCCCAATATTTCATGATAGAATAGTGTCAATAGTGAAAACACAGTAATTTCACTGCAACCCCAAAACTCCGCATATTAAACCGGATCCGTTCCAGGAAAAGTAGTGGAACACCACACATTTTCAATGGGATCTAAGAACCGCGTATTTGTCAAAATATTCCATGTACGTCTCCATTCATGTCCAGAAATGGATACAATGGCGAAAATGGCAAAAATGGCGAAAAATCGCCAGCCTCTGACGGTTTGAGTTGGATGCCAAAAGTGGCTCCTTGGAGACTGGCGATTTTGGCGAAATTGGCGATTTCGACGAAAATCGCCAGAGGGCTTGTGATATCCAGAATTTGGCAAATATTCAAATTGGATGCAAAAAGTGGCCCCTTCAAATTATATAACTAAAGACGTCCCTTAGGGTGCAAAGAAAGTCAGTTTTACAGCCTGCCATTCATGCAGGCAAGCTGTAGCTAGCAATTAAGTACTAGCCCACAAGTCATTTCAACTAGCCCCAAACCCCTTTTTGAATTAGGAGCCGATTACAAACCCTTTTTTGCTTACGGTTTGGCGATTTTGGCGATTAATCGCCATTTCTGCCATTTTCGCCAATGCGTGCATTTCTGGTCATATCTCATGTACAAAGTCTGAGTGTAGGTGTTAAATGGGAAAGGGGAAATTCGGGCGCGGGAGCGCGAGGGGCGCGCGAGGAGGGGGAAAATCCATGGGAATTAGTGAAAATACTTATTTCACAGCAGTTCATTCCAGCGCAGCGGACTATTTCGCATTTCGTGTAAAATGGGATGCATTATATGCATTATCATAAAGTATTTTTTGCAAACTATAGGAAACATAGCGATTTCACGGCAGCTCATCATCGAAGTCCCAAACTATTTCGCAAGAAATGCATAGTGGCCCATATTTCATGAAAAGTAGGGGAAACATACTAATTTCACGTCAACCCAAAAATTCTACATCTTCACCCGGGGCACTAGCTGACAGCAGCTTGCGTATTGAATGGCTGGACCTTCCCCCCACCATTTGGAGATCAGATATCCAGAAACGTACGCAACAACGACATCTCTTTTGAGTCAAGTTTGAATTTTCGCCAACCCTTAGGTGATTTGTCGTCACCTTTGCCATTTTTTAATCGTTGTATGCAAGTTCGCCATTTTCGTCGAATCCCCACTTTTCAAGAGAGCCCTGTCAACATCTCAATAGAAATTTTGCCAACCATATCGCCATTTTTGTCAAAATCGCCACTTTTCAAGGGGCCCCTTTAAACCGCCACCTCTTTAGAATTTTCACTAATTAAACCTTTGGCATTCGCCATTTTTGAATTATTCGTCATTTTCTTCAAATTACCCTCTTACCCTCGGGCGAATTTTTCCAGATTTTCTATTGACGCCGTTGCTGGTTCCTTTCTACACATAATTAAGTGTGCATTAGGACATGGGATCTAAGGACAAGAAATAACATCCCGAATACCTGAACAATGCACTGTCAATATGGTCAAAATCACATTCTGTTTCGCTATTCAGTGCATCATCCTCTGTTTCCGGGAGTAGCAGTCAGACATTTCCTTAGCCTCGCCCTTATCGTTGTTGAACGGAATACTCATTGATTAAAAAATAAAGTTTGGGAGGGAGATGTCTTCAATGTGACATTGCAAAAATGTTTGACCTTTAGAAGTTGCCCCTCAAAAGGAAACAGTTTCATTTTCCGAAATATATTTTACTTTCTCCTCTAAGGGCAAACTGAACGAGATACCGTGGCATCTATGAAAGACTGGTTTTCACTAGCGACGAAGTCTAAGTCGGAGACGTAATAAGAAGCGTAGAGCTTATGATCTAGTGAAAGCAGCGTTCCGATTCCGCTTACGTCTCCGTCGCTTACGTTCCGCTTATGATCTAGTGAAAACCAGATTGTCGGAGTCGCAAGCAGAAGCAGAAGAACAAAACCAATCTCAAAGCGTGGGACCGTGCATTGTGATTGGCTTATCCTTCCGCTTCTGCTTCCGACAATCTGGTTTTCACTAGATCATAAGCGCAACGTAAGCGACTGAGTCGTAAGCGGAGTCGGAAGAAATGGAAACGTTCTCATTCTTCTGACTCCGATTCCGTTGCGCTTTTGACTCCGCTTACGACTCCCACTTTTTGATTTTCACTGGTCATAAGCGCTCTTACGATTCCGACTCCGTCGCTAGTGAAAACCAGCCTTAACGAAGCGGAAAACGTCGCGTGTTGCCCGTTTAAGTGTTCAATAAAGGCTGGATTTCACTAGCGACGGAGTTCGGAGTCAGAGTCGGAGTTGTAAGAGCGCTTGTGACCTGGTGAAAATCAAAAACAGAATCGTACGCGCAGTCACAAGCGCGATGAAATCCGCAGTTTCCCTTTTTCTTCCGAGCCCGCTAACGACTCGCGTCGCCTACATTCCGCTTATGTTTTAGTGAAAACCAGATTGTCGAAGTCGGAAGCAGAAGCGGAAGGCTAAAACAATCACAATGCACGTTCCCACGCTTTGTGATTGGTTTAGTTTATCCGCTTCTGCTTCCGACTCTGACAATCTGTTTTTTACTGGATCATAAGCGGATTGTAAGCAGCGGAGTCGTAAGCGGAATCAGAACGATGTTTCCATTACATCATAAGCTCTACGCTTGTGATTACAACTCCGACTCCGTCGTCGCTAGTGAAAACCAGCCTTTACGTTCCTCGTATTTTCTGAAGCAAGGTTACGTTTTTTTTAGCTCGATGCAGTAGATGCAAAGCTCTACGTCAGGGGCGGATCCAGAATTTTTTTTAATTAGGGGGTCCAATCTTTGATTCGGAATCCTGAAACGAATAGATCATTTGAGAGTACCCTCCCAAAATTACATATTTTTCAAATATGCCTGAAATTTAATCGTGCCAAAAGGTACCGCGCGTTTCAATGAAAAATCAACCAGTTGAATCGTGATATGCGATCCTATAGATACAAAACTTTCAGGGTCAAACAAGCAATAAAAAACAACCGCAGGCCTGATAGGGGCGGGTCCGGACCCCGCCCCGACCCTCTTACTGCATCTGCCACTGTACATCTTACGGTTATGGGGACTGGCAAGTTACAACCCACAAACTCTTTTTGCAGCCAAAGGTCTGCTTTCGGGTAATTCACTTGACCCCAAAGGAACGTGGGAATGGCCATACCACACTCAAAATGTAAGATTAAATACAAAAGTGTGCCGCCTTTGCCAGTTTCGACAGCCTTTTTTATGTAGTGTAATTTTACAAAATGTAAAAAAAACACATTAATGGAATATAATTTGTCTTCAAGTTAAGTGTATGCATTTGCCTTTCATAAGAATATTTGGTTTAAAATTACACCTACAACTCAACAACATTTTCTACAATTTGAAATACGGCATCAATCTAACAGTTTGTGTATAAAACGGTGAATCACACAGGGCCGAGTTGTTCAAAGCTGGGTTAAGATAACTCAGGGTTAGTGCGAGATTTGAATTCAGATTTGAAAGCTTAAAAAGCATTTCAGTTTTAATTCTTTTTGTCTACAAGTTGATGATTGGAAGCTCTAAAAATAACAGAGAAAATTACCCCAGAAAATGCTTTTGAACGCCAGAATAAGAAACCCGGGTTAAATTTAACCCCGGGTTAAGCGTTAATCGGCCTTCCAACAACTGGGCCCAGAACTACAAAATATAGAAAATAACCTTTTTTACTCACTATAATTAACTTGTCCTCTACCAATAACTTGAAACAAAGTTGATGGTTAACATCTGAAACTTGCATTCAATGCAGTTCATCAAAGGATGCGCACAGAAAAAAATGGGCCTTAAAAAGTCTGCATCCCTTGTTTGTTTTGCTTTGCTTTTCAATCTTATGAAACACTTCTTACAAAATTTGTATCCCTAATCCTCAAAAGAAAGAAGACATGCTTCTAGAAGCAAGGAACACAATTTTAATTGAAAACTCATTTACTCATCTTTCTGCCATATAATGCAATGTAATATTATTCTTTTGACAATATATAAGACTCGGGCACTAGTTTTATGAACTTTGGGTGCCTTTGATAAGGGTGACACAAATGCAGCTTCTTTGCATACTTATTTCAATCACATAAACAGTGACTGTAGCAGACATATAAATTACATGAAAGTATTAAAGCCGGCCCACAGATAGCTAGCCTCCCATGCAGACATTCCTAGGCCATGTTCTTTGAGGAGGATTGTGTGATGAGCCAAAAGAAAGACAGCGTCAGTGGAAGGCTAACTGATAGCAAAACTTGGGTTTAGTAAAAGGCCACTAAGGATTTAAGCTGTGAGCTGGCTTCCAGAGAGTAACATCTCTCCTTCTCTTTCAATGGTTTCTTCTCTGTGACTGTGCATTCTTTCACTTCCTCTAATCCCTTGTTCTTTGTAGCAGACACCTGCATGTAAAATGAAATTGGGAAAAGAGATTTATTTGATCATTGCTTTTAGAGAATATTACTTGCACATTTGTCTGTGTTACACAAGTAGTAGTATTGTTAACAGCTTTGTTTTCACACCATCATGTATTATGTTTTTGCTTCCCCAAAGTTTCACTTTGCAATTCAGGAACTTAAATTCATCCTGTAAATTGTGAGCATTTCTCTCCTCTAAATACCTGCTTTGTTGGGATCTTCATATAACACAGGTTGGAAATGCTAAGGATATTATTTTGAATTTTAAAACATATCACCACTCCCTGTGTGTATGGATTAATAATTTTATAGTGAATGTTTCTGACTTCTTAACGTAAGTCAGGCTGATATCTTCCAATAACACTGCCTGGTCGGTGGACAAGGGCCATGGTGGAAACAATAAACACAGCTAAAAGATTTTAGAACTTGGTATCAAAAATTAAAAGCTATAGATATTCAAATGCAAAATAACTCAAAACATTTGAATGCCAACTCTGGCATGGTTGGTCTGGAACCCCTAAGATTAAACTTGGTAAATTCAAAAAACTTGGCGGATTCACAGTTGCAAACATGTTCATTAACAACCACTTGAAATACTAAAGAACTGAAAAAGGCAAAAGAGTAATATTTAAGTTATGTGCTGTTAGAGTACAAAAATATATAAAACACAGTAATCAATGCACATTAAGCAGATGTGTAAATCAACTACATTGAACTTAAAGAAATCATTGACGAGTGGCTTTATAGCACCACATTTTAAATCATAGGAATAACAATAAATACAAAAGAGGCGAGGGAGAGCAGGATGTTAAATGAGCACTGATGTCTGTCAAGCACTTTGCAGGGTTCTTGGTAAGATGAAAGAGTAATACAGTTGAAACCCTCTACAGAGGCCACCTTGGGGACAGAAGAAAGTGGCCATTGTAGAGAGGTTGAAACAAGAGTGAATGTATGAACTGTCCGCCAAAAAATGGCCGTTATAGAGACGTGACCATTGTGGAGTGATTCGTGGAGGTTCAACTGAATATAGGATTCTCCTCCTCGTAAACAAAAATTATGGAATGCCATACTCAGATTTTCCTTAATGGAATTTATATGCATGTGATCAAATTTTAAATACATTTACATCATATTTTATTTTACATAACCATCCATTTATCTAATTTTTTGCATTGTTTTTGTATTTCATTATACATATTCAATGATAAGCATTATTTTTGAAGGTGTAGACAAAACGTGGACCCCCCTTCCCCCCATCCTTTTGGATGCGAGCCAAGTCACGAGCAGTCATCACATTAACAGCACGCAAAGTTTCGCGGATACTGGCGATATAGAAGTTTGCCAGCCTTAGTACAACCATAGAAAATTAATTAATTAATGTGTTTCTGGGTCACCCTTTGAGCTTCATAGTAAAAAGTGCTAGACAGTTATAATACGAGACTTTTTTATTTGTTTTCTTGCTTTTTTAATTTACTTTTTTATTATTTCTTTTGTTTTTTTAAATGAGGGGTCCAGGAAGGTGGTGGGTGGTGGGGGATTAAGTTTCAGGTTTCAGGCGAGGGAGAGCAGGATGTTAAATGAGCACTGATGTCTGTCAAGCACTTTGCAGGGTTCTTGGTAAGATGAAAGAGTAATACAGTTGAAACCCTCTACAGAGGCCACCTTGGGGACAGAAGAAAGTGGCCATTGTAGAGAGGTTGAAACAAGAGTGAATGTATGAACTGTCCGCCAAAAAATGGCCGTTATAGAGACGTGACCATTGTGGAGTGATTCGTGGAGGTTCAACTGAATATAGAATTCTCCTCCTCGTAAACAAAAATTATGGAATGCCATACTCAGGAGGAAGTGACTGGCTGAGTAAGGAACCACATCAGACAAGTTGCAATCTAGCAGTCCTTGGTTCGAGTCCTACTGTGGTCACTTGCCTGATTTGTTCTTAGTCGCAGCCTTGATTGTTAATAGTTTTAATGGTTGCCTCCAGTGCCAGTTGGGGTTTTGAATCCTGTTACATTCTAATTGTTGAATTATTTGTTTCCATAATGATATGCGTGGAGTGCCTGTAGAAATAGCTGGAATGCATACTAAGTGCACTTTTCACAATAACAAATCTGGCACATAAAGCATGAAACAAGGATCAAAGATGCATTTTTTAGCCCTAAATTTCATGCAAACTAGTTTAAATAAACTTGTTTTTCAACCATTTCGAAAGGAAATCTACTGAAAATGACAAACCAACAATGGGGGCAGCTTCAAATGCATACATTGGTTTCAAATGGGATCTGTAAAACCACAGAATAACGGGAAGTAAGGAAAATCTTTGTGATGGTGGTGCACACAAGGTAATACAGAAACCAAGGCTTGTTTAGGGGCAGCTGGGGATGCACGTGATACTAAGGCAGGTATATATATATTTATAAAATCATGTTAGACCGTCTGCTGCAACTTCTATATATAAAATTTAATAAGATAATAATTTGAAAAAAAAGCAAAATGATAAATTGTAATGACTGACAAATAACGTAGTTGACCAAGGGATCTGAGAGCAGTTTCTACTTCTAGCCAAGTTTAAGCAACTTCAATGAGATGCAGTTAGAGCAGCTGAGAATGCAAATGCTTTCTCTTAGTACCTACCACGTACATTATTTCAAAAATAAAATAATTAGCATGAAGTTTAAAAGCATAAGGGGGATTGACTGGATTTACAACAATTTGATTTGAAGTCCGGGTTGAACCTGTAGAAATTTACATTTTCAATCAACTCGTACTCAGTATTGCAACTTATACCAACTTACGTACCTAGATCAGGGACCAACTTAGTCTTAAGTACCTTAAGGATTTCCAGACGATGAAAAATATCTAGTTTGTCGTGAAACTGCACAAGATTCGCAAACCTTTGCTGTTGCACTGCAGTCCAAGCAACGACGAAGAATACCAGCTTAGGAGTCACAGAGGTGACACCTGTTGTTCTTTGAAAACGAACCTTCTTTAGAAAAGTTGTCGTTCGAGCAGGTTGTCGTAACTTGGCACACACATCGTCTACCCTTGACAGTCTTTTTATAGCGAAGATCAGTGCTAAGCTTAAATTTACATCTAGAGGTTTTCTGGTTTAAATATCGCTGAAAGCGAGGTTCGAATGCGAAATGGTAAGCTGCATAACATACCTGCCAAAAATTCAGTCTACGTCATAAATCGTCGCGATCCTGTTCACCGGCATCATCCGAAATGCTCGCACTAAGCTGTTCTTCTCCTGCTTACCGCAGTGTCCGCCTGCAACCAAACGAACTGGTCTGTTAAAGTGTCAACAACACTAGAAAAGATAGGTAAACAACGAAGGCAAAAATAATGAACAAAATAAAGGCTTTCACAACTTACCGGCCCGTTAAATACTGCTTTGCACGTTAAAATATAACCTCAGTGACAGCGTGCTGCAACAGATTTTATAATAAGACCGATAAACGTGCAATTACAACACGTTTTATCCATCATCCTGCACCATCCGGTACAGCACTTTCTCAGTCGTACTATAGTACGTACTATGGCGGGTGATACCCGGTAATTTGGGTATCATTTTTACGGGTGACACCCAGTACCCTTTGAGTGAATCGGGTGGTGTAGCCATGTGTAACCACATGTGAACCGGTCAGCGGTACCTCTCATTACGGCTCAGTCGCTAGGAGCCATTCCATTCCATGGCTAGTGCGATCTCCAGGAGATCATTATTAAAAGCTCGCAAAATAAGATATATGGCAAGCCGTAATGAGTATTCTAAGAAGAGATTGGGCGAAATATCAACAGCTGCTTATAACACATCCTTGGAAAACACAAAATACAGGAACAGGTATTGTAATTATTTAATTGATTTGAAGACAAATTCACCTCACTCAAATGTCTGCTGAAATGTGTGCAAAATCAATAATTGCCGTGAAATAAGCTTAAATTCTTTTACCGATCGCGTTGTAGGGGTTTAGAATTATGATTGTTTCGAAACAAAAAATAAGCTTCGGATTTGCCTGTATTAAGCTTGCAATGTCCCCTAAATTGTCAGGGTATGAGGATGTTTGGAGACACACTTGGGACGGTTTGTGTATTGTTAGATTTCGATACGCCTCAATATTTAGCCAAATGTAAAAGTCCTAATGCAAAGAGATTTTCCTTAATGGAATTTATATGCATGTGATCAAATTTTAAATACATTTACATCATATTTTATTTTACATAACCATCCATTTATCTAATTTTTTGCATTGTTTTTGTATTTCATTGTACATATTCAATGATAAGCATTATTTTTGAAGGTGTAGACAAAACGTGGACCCCCCTTCCCCCCATCCTTTTGGATGCGAGCCAAGTCACGAGCAGTCATCACATTAACAGCACGCAAAGTTTCGCGGATACTGGCGATATAGAAGTTTGCCAGCCTTAGTACAACCATAGAAAATTAATTAATTAATGTGTTTCTGGGTCACCCCTTGAGCTTCATAGTAAAAAGTGCTAGACAGTTATAATACGAGACTTTTTTATTTGTTTTCTTGCTTTTTTAATTTACTTTTTTATTATTTCTTTTGTTTTTTTAAATGAGGGGTCCAGGAAGGTGGTGGGTGGTGGGGGATTAAGTTTCAGGTTTGGTCTACACCCTAAATGTATTTGTAGATAGGAATTTTTCTTTTGTGTCCCCGATTAGCTTCTTAGCTAACTGTTCTGACAATTTAATAGAGTACATGTATTAAGTCATACATGCCAACTCTCCCGGATTATCTAGGAGTCTCGAGGATACGGCACTGATCTCTCGCTCTCCTGTGCGCGTCACCATATCTCCTGGATAAAATCATCTTTTAAGCTTTCAGTGCCTTAGTTTGAGATTTAGCCCATTTTTCCCTCAAAACTTGAATTTTTCTTATTCGCAGGACGGTTTCTGGGGCATTTTTGCACGTATTTAGTCACTCACAAAGATTATCTCTAGCAACAAAATGATGATTGCGAATTTTGATAGTATGTACTTCATGTAAGACTTCAATGTTTAGCCAAGAAAAATCAATAGGTTCTTATATGTGGGGTTAGACTACATTATCACAAACATTTTGACCAAAAGTCTGGTTTTAATAAGGGAAATTTATATTACGGTACTGAAAATATAATGTAAAATACAGCAACAACCTAGTTTTGTTAGATTTTTGGTAAATAAATGCCTATTATGAAGGACAAATACCATATATATCAATATTTCTTGTAATCTCAACAACAGTATCCTTCTTCATAAAAATTTAAAGAACCTAATTAAGAACCTATTTAGCCTAAACTTCCAATAAGTACTGCAAACTATAAGAATCTATTTTGCCAAACTTCAAAAAATATAGCTTCTTATTTGCGGCATTTCACTGTATGTATGTATGTATTTTGTATGTATGTAAAATACACTCACCTTTAATTTTGTCTGATGTCATGGACTATTTAAACTGTTACAACTCAGTTCATGATTGAAAGGACTGAAAGAATGGCACATTCAATAAGCGATCTCAGGCTGTTTAGTCCAAGTTGACTTTCAATTGTTCTCAGGGCATTTTTCACTTGTCAGATCTGGCTGGCTGGACCATTGCCGCACCAGTTAGTGGAAAATTAAAATGAAATACGCTTTGTTCAGGAGTTTTTTGTTGCTGTCGTTGTTTTTTTTGGAAAAACTATCTCCTCCATGCACACTAGTTAGGATTTGCGGATCTGGCTGGATAGTTTGGATTAAATGTGAAATTCTCATTATTAATGTCGGGAATCATCTGGATGGTCAGTTGTGACAATTGTTAAGTGCTTTAAGTCAGGTGTGAAAAGATTCAAATATTCCTTCCCCAATCAAAAGACTTGATCACCACAAGGCAAACAATATCAATTTATTGAATCCTTACCGTATGCCCTGTTTTATGAAAACAGATGATTATAAAAGCGGTTCAGAGAGAAAATATTGAACATTATATCTGTGAAATTCACCTGGACTTTTTTCAAGACACCTAATACAATATGCATTTGTTGTTTAGGTCATCCAGGATTACGACACTATAAATGGTATTAAGTTAAAGGTGTGGCTATGCAGGACTAAGTGGAGTGCAATTCAGTGAGTACATATAAATATCATGTGAGTGAGTTAGGACTACTGATTAGAGATTATGAGCCTGATTACCCCTGAATTGTGCTCTACCAATCAAAGGTTAATTTCCAATTATTGAATGAAGCTGAGTATCATCACCCTCCTCGACCTCCATAATTCTTCAGATGATATGAAAGCTGAATTCAATAGTTATTTTATTATTCATTCAATTTAATTCCTAGTTTAAAAACAAGCTAAAACATGCTTACCTCCCATCAATATTAAGTTCATGCATTTTTGATATTGCTCGTTAATCGGCAAGTTTAGGAGATAAAAGATTGTTCAGCTACGCAAATATTCTCCAAATAGCAGATGTGCATGTTGTCCTTCAAGTTGTCTTCTTGCTGTTTTTGCTATGTTTTTAGCCAATAGTTCGTCTATTTCTTGCTGGTGAAACGATGTTCCTCCATTTTTGTTCTCACTACCAAAACAAGTTTACTCAACCTCGTCCTCAGGTCTTCTCAGTTAATGGTTTAATAATCTGCAACTTTCCTGCAGTCGTGATGTCGTCATTTCAATAATGGCAAAATTCTTCCAAATTTGGTCGAACAGTAGCTTGTTATGATGAATTAATATGCCTGTGACTGCCTCGTACCCAGACGTCTCTCTTTTGATGGAAATGTGCGCGCAAAGGAAGGCGGGAAGGAGACAACGGGCGAGACATCTGGCAGATCTTGTTTTCAACATGGCGGCAAGAGTAATGGGGGACGAATATGCAATTTTTAACATAAGTTCAGCCTTGTTTATTTTGCGAATTTAGAGAAAATAATTGCCTATCCACATCGTGTGTATGAAGGGGAAGTTGTTTTCACCCCACACACCGGACGCAAGCATCATAACAGACTCAGAATGTTTACTACCGAAAAGCTATCGAAGAACTCAGTGAAGAACTACAAGCCGTGGACGGAACTGCCTTTAATTTAATGAAACTGCCGCACGCCAAGGTAACAGCCGGTCAGGAAAGTTAGAAAGTTAGTAATTGTTTCTTTTGAGGTCCCCAGTGATGAAACCATCTCTTCAGTCAAAATGAAAAATGGCGAGCTGAGAATTGTTGCAACGGCCAAATGAAGCCAGATATTTTGTAAAGCTTTAAAATACCATTTGCTGCACGCTATATCTTCAGTACTCGAAAAGGCAACAAACCAGTCTAGTCTCAAGACCTCTTAGTTACGTTATTAAATAGATAAGAAAATATTTTTTAAATGTTTGTCTCAGGATATCACATCGTGTATCATTTGCTCGACCATGTAAACTTTATATTTACGTAAAGGAAAAACAGCCACAAAACTAGCTTAATAACGTTGCTTTTTTTTACTTGTATTTTTTTATCGTTTGATTACCTCACTGGATACTAGAATTGTCACTGAAAGCACAGCCCGGCGTAAATAAATTCTTCTTACTTTTTATTTACATACCTTGTTTTATGATGAAGCTGAGTCGAATTATTGTCTGTATTGTTTTTTATTTGTTTTTGTGATATTACACAGTAAACCAATTTGGTTTTGCCATGCTCTTTTATAACTCATCATTTGTGTCTTAATAAATAAATTATTGGTAACTTTGGTTTTAAGTTGATAGAACAATTTTGTTACCCCGATGGAAGAGGCCGATGTAGTGGATGAGATACTATTGTAACTACCATTTAGCCAGACAGGAGATGTTGCCCTAGACACTTTTTTTTAAAAAAATGATTGTTTTTGGATATTTCAAATTTCATGGCAAACAAGATGTTGTGAATGCCATTTTAGAGAATAATGATTGCATTGTCCTAATGACAACTGGTGGTCGAAAGACTGAATATTATATAGTTCTTGGGATCATTCTACCCAGATTCTCCATTGTTGTTACACCTGTGATTGCTTATACATGGTCGCTTTCTCGGCAACCTGTGGTAGCATAAAATTCTCTTCAAAAGTCTTCTGAAGGGGTGAAGGGGTAGTTTTTGTCCTGCTTTGGAGTTGCAGAGGAAAACAAGATCATATAATAATTGTGAATGGGCACAGAATTACCAAATGCATGGAGGTTAAAATAAGTATAGATGGTTCTGCAGAATTACTAACCCCCAACCGCCTTCCTAGAAATTTTAACTACAAAATTATAATGAAGATACAAGCAGCAAATGGAAAGAACAGTAAAAACAGGTCCCTGGACAAACTGGAAGAATATGCAGTACTTGGATTTGAAAACACTACATTTTTATTAGGCTGATGTCAAATCTATTAACAGTGTCAAGCAACAAAAAATGCCAGCTGTTTTAAGTATGGACCAGAAGCTCTGCCATGCAAAACCCTCACCCCTTTCCCTTGCTTCCAACCCACCCAGAATATTTAAGAACATTGCTCCTATTCCTTAAATTAGTGTCCCTGGATGTTCAATAATATTATTAATGTATCTTTTATGAACATCTGTCATGATTGTTGAACTGAGATGTGGTCAGGTCATTGAACTACGGTCAGCAAAAGAGAAAACCTGCACCCCTAATCTCGGGGGGGGGGGGGGGGTACTTTGGGAATTTTTGCGTGGGGGTGTGTGCTGCTGGGACCCTGGGACTATGCATGTAAATTATTTACAGGCAAGTAAATAAATTCATGTCAGAGTCAACATAGAATGTGTAAGATATTTTATTTCAAAATACTTGCCCCTTAATCATTAATTGTCTCTGCTAGGGTACATGGTTTTGTGTCTGCTCCTTGTAAAATCAAGATCTGCATGTATAATAATAATAGGTACAAAAGTGCAGGGCATCTCCAGAAATGGAATTTCTTTGCAACTTACTGTTCCATTTATTTTTATTTATTTTTATTGCTTGACTGACAAGCACTAGAAAAAAAGTGTAAACAACTTCATGCTTATATCTACAAAGTTTTGTGTTTATTAACACTTATAATAATTAACTAATTCATTCCTAGGTTTCACAGTATTCTTTTTATAATTTACTGCAGTTTAAGTAATGATCCGGGTAAGGTGGATGGCAATTTCTTTTGTTATGCGGCAACGGTGCTTTCCTCACATAGGAATGTTCTCATTTTTACACAGAGAATGCGTAAACCTACATGAAGGCCGTTTACGCAATAAAATGCATTTACACTCCACTTTGAAAGGGTGGTTTTTTGTGTTAAATTATTTTGACCAATCACAAGAGTTAAAAACAATAGCCAAGAAAAGTTTACAATTTTACATGTTCCCCACATAGGATTTCTTTGTTATTCAGACTGAGAGCAGATTTTGTTATGGAAGATGGTTGGAAAGTAAGGATGAATATATGTACTGCTTTATGAAGTTTTGTTAACTTTTACTGTTTAAGCCAATCAAAAGTAAGTACAGACAATAGAAAAGTTAGCACCTTTTTTGCCTTCCAACATGTTTGTTGCCGTTGTTGCTGTCGTTCTTCTCTAGACCGTTTCTTAATCATACTGTACAAGTATCTTTCTTTTGTTGTTTATTGTTGCTCATAAAATAGTAAGATTTTTGTTACAAACACAGAGATTTTGTTATCTCTGCGTCCTGCATCCCTGATCAATGCATAAAAATCCCCAAAGATGCAAAATAAATCAAAGATCGGTTGATCAATCTGAAGGCATGTTCTTGTAGAATATCCTGTTCATGTGATTTCTGTGGTAGTTATTGTGGCTGTTGTTAAACTAGGCTTATTTCATTTAGCCTTTGTTGTACATTAAAATAGAAGGACTCTAAATAAATTTCAGTATACTGTACATGTAATACAGAGTTTTGAAGTCTGTATTCAGATTAACTGTCTGGAGATTTTAACATATAAAGGCAGAAGCATTTTCAATATAGGACTCTGATCATTGTCTTTTGAAGTGGGACTTATTGTTACTAGCTGGCATGGACTGGGACTCATGATTTTTCACAAGATGAGTCCCAGGACTCACCATACCTATTTGTTGCAAAATCACTACAAACAATTTTCTACAAAGGACTTTCCGATTGTACCGTATTTTCTTAGTGAGATTCTAATAACAGAAAGATTAAAGGATCTAAAATGCTACACTAACTTAATTGTACTATTTGCTAACTAAATTGTTAAAAGCTAAAAAATATTTTTGCATCAATTGAATTCCAAAAAAAATGGTCCAGTTTTGTTATGCGAGTCTATATTAATTAGTTTATCCTGTTGTCTAGCTAAAAGTTATTATGGTTTAAATTAGTGCTCCCTGATGAAATTTTGTTTGGATTTCTTCTTTAAAGTTCTAAAGAAGCATTTGTTGTATGGGTAAAGGGACTAAGTTCTGATATAGCACAAAATAATTAACCTAGCTACAGTGTATACCACAATATTCTGATGACAAAAATGCATTTTCTGGTACTTGAACCAGAAAACAACGGCTCGATCTGATAAATTATTGAGAATGCTATAGTTTTGGGGTTGAACTGGGGTCTAACTATTATGGGATCAAGACTTTGAGTTGCCATTGTAACATGCAGAACCAATGAAAGTTGAGCATTTCAGTTTTTCACATTATTATTTATCACTGTTTGAGGCATTTGCTCAAGGTAGGATGAAATGCCATTAGTTTGGGCTTATAGCATAATCCCACTCAGCAACGGTAATTTCAACTTAGCGCCAAATACTTTTTGGTGAGCTGCATTGATTACACAGTTCTTAGGCTGTAATTTGATCCTCAAAAAACTGCACTTGTACATCAGTCAAATTAAGAATGAAATTCAGTAGCGCAATAGCAAAATCCACTAGCCCTGGGCTATTGGACACTACTTTCTTTTTGCATGCTGCTTGTACTGTAGCATGTTCACAGAGAGTATCAATGTTATAGCAACTATAGCTATTGTCTGAATGGTAATTTCTGTTATTCAGTACACTCTCATGTCTAATCCACATGTCAAATCTTATGCTAATCCACCTCTCCCCCATTTTTTGGTTGTCTCTCCATTCTGGTAGAATGTGGCAGAAGACCACACCATGGGCAACTTAAAAAAAAGGAAAATAAGTGATTATCTAATGTGTTTATGTACAGTGCAAAAATACAGAAGAGACGGGGCAAATTGACTGGGTTGATAAAGCTGTTGCCGCCTCATATACCCTGTATGCCACCAAGGCCTTATAAAAGCATTCATTTCGCTACTCCATTTTAGACCAGAGATCCCCCAACCCCTTTAACTCTGTTCAGAGGCACGTAACCATGCATTAATTAGGCATTGCATCCCCCCTCTCACCCACATGTACACTGCACTCTCCCAACGTTTACACCCTGTTCAAGGCAACATGCTGTTTGAGAGGCCAAATAGGAAAATTGTGTCTGTTTAAGACTCTAAACCCCCAAAACCATACCCTGTTCAGTGGTGATACCCTTTATTTGGCCAAATAAGCTGGGAGTACTTCCCCTTGGGCTGCAATTAGACAGACGAGTCTAACTCTTCATTGCTTTTTTTTTCTCCTTAGGTGTCCTTGTTGCTGCCGGAGATGTCATCGCCCAGCAATTTGCTGAGTGAAGCGGCACAAATCATGACAGCTCGTATGGGAGTGGTTGGACTAGTTATTGGCCCTGTGCTAAGATCATGATATCTTACACTGGAAAGGATTGTCCCTGGGGCTGTAAAAACTGCGGGCTTTAAAAAGATGCTGCTGGATCAGAGTGTCTTTGCTCCTCTTATGATATGCTTCTTTTTCATTGTGTCAGAGACACTTGCTGGAAAACGACCGCATGAAATTAATGAGATGCTCCAGAAATGCTACGTACAGACGCTCATGATCACAAATTACGAGATCTGGTTCCTTGCAGAGACTCTGAATTTTACGTTTGTTCCCATTCAGCACCGTGTTTGTCCAAATTGTAGCAATATTTTGGAATGCATACCTAGCTGTCATGGATGGCTAACTAGCCATAACCTGATGCTGCAGCCTTAACTGTCAAGGACCCTTTGGAGCTGGTGCAGTGATGTGACTCACAGCACCTTCTGTATGGTTAGTTGATTCAGTAGAGCTGGTCAACCTGGGCCCAGTTTCTCAAAGCATGGTTAGCGTTAACCAGCGTTTAATACTTTGACAACGTATTGGTTTTGATACTGCTTAACCAATGGTTAAAGCTAACCATGCTTTGAGCAACTCAGCCCAGAAGTTTATCTTTTCACTATAATGTCAATATTTCCAATGCAATTACACTGTAAATACTAATATTGTTGTGATAACAATACTATATAAAATTATTTACAATTCAATGACACAAGTTATACAAAAGTGGTGTTTGAAATATTGGAATCACATTCTGATCAGACATTGATTGAGGTTGAGGATAAAAATTCACATCTACAGACAATCCTTCAACTAATTTAGTTCTATTAAAAAAAAATCATAGTGTACCGTATTTATTCGATTAACCGCCCTGGGCGCTTATTAAATTTTTGGACTTTGAGAGTGGGCGCTTATTCGAGGTGGGCACTTATTCGAGGCTGGGTGCTTATTAAATTTTCAACATTTTCAGCAAGTGTAGTACGTTAATTTATCTTGCAACAAAACAATAAATGGTAATAACAAAACGCGAAGGTGTAACAAAGCAAGGTTTCTGTAAAATACTCTGAAGAAATCTCCGTCTTCGGGGGAGTCTCTTATTAAAACTTATTCAATTTTGCGGGGGTGGGGGGAAAGTGGGTGAGGTGGGCGTGGGTGCTTTATTGAGTTTGAGTGGGATCGGGAGGGAGGTGGGGTGGGGTGGGCTCTTATTCGAGGCTGGGCGCTTATTAACTTTTTCTTGCCCTTAGGATGGGAGTTTATTCGAGGTGGGCGCTAATTCGAGGTTGGGCGCTTATTCGAATAAATACGGTAGATATCATTTACTACTTTGGTCCTAATTTGAAGTAACAAGAGAAAAAAAATATAGTCTGTCACAATGCCCAAATATGAACAAGGTCAAATTTCAGCTTCTGATTATTTATTACTGCATGCTGCTGTTACCATTGCTTATTTATTTTCTTCAGGCATATAATATTTTTCATGGGCTGGGTGGGAATGATGCTATTATGTATAAAGACTGGAGCAGCAAGCCTTTGGTAATTTATTCTGAATTGCATGAGCCGTATTTCTGAGAAACTAAAGGAAATCAATTTTTAAATAATACGTGGTTTAAATTTTACAAACTTGTTTTATCAGTTGATTATCACACACTGAACATTTTATTTTGAGAACTCTACAGGCAAGAAATAATAAATTATTAGAAGGCTGTTTTGAAAACATTGTTGGAATGTTATTGTGTCAGAAGGAACAAACCAATCAGGTGCAGTGTGAGAAAAATAAAATACAATCAACAGTGGTGATTAGTTTCTGGTTTTGTGACTAGTTCACGGGAATTGTAATCATTGGTTCCAACACATGCTGCTGAAAATTGTTAGGTGCAGTTCATGGCCAGGTGTTCTAAATTTAACAGTAACGATATTTTTGCTGTGAAACAAATCACTCTGTGACAATAATCAGGGGCACCCAACGTCAATTTTCGGAAAATATCTGTTCGGAAGACGATTTGAGATCTAGAATTTTCGGAACATGTTTTGTAAAATTTCTTGCTTGCCTACCTCTCCTAGTATTTTCAAACGTCTAAAAATTGGTGTAATTGCCCATTTTTAACGGATTTTTACCCTAAAAAGCTCATCTAGAATTTTCAGGAGCCTTTTTTCTGGCTAAAATTTTCGAAAAGGTAAGTTTTGATCCCTATGATTTTCGGATCTCGAGACTTTCAGCTAGGAAATCCGAACAGATGAAAAATTTTAAGGGGATAAAAATATGCCTATATCTACCGTTTAAATACTAAAATACGTTTAACAATGATATGTTTAAGTGGTTTTGAACTATACTCTCGTTGGGTGCCCCTGAATAATATTAGGGGTCTTACTAGTTAGAGGGGGGGGGGGGGGGGGGGTAACCAATAGCAACAAACAAATTTTCCAGATTGACCTCCATACACTGTAATTTTCAGGGAGTTGTAATAACTCCTCTAGTGGGGCTAAGTTAACTCCTTACAGTGGAGTTATTTTTCGTGGAGTTACTTTAACTCCAAAAAGGAGTTTAAACAACTCTTTTTCAGGAGTAAAAGTGACCCCAGATATTGAAAAGTTAAAATAACCCCAAAAAAGGAGTTATCCTGTACCTAAAATTTTTACTCCACTTTCAGAGTTAAATTAACTCCAAAAAGAGTAAAAACAACCCATGTAAGGAGTAAAAGTAACCCCATTTCGGAGTAATTTTAACTCCAGACTGGGAGTAAAAAGAACTCTTTTTCAGGAGTAAAAATGACCCCAAATTCGGAGTTAAATTAGGAGTTAAAATAACCCCAAAAAAGGGGTTATCCTGTACCTAAAATTTTTACTCCATTTTTGGAGTTATAATAACTCCCTAAAAATTACGGTGTACATTTTCTTAGAGAATAATTTGTTGAAAGATCAAAACATTTCCTTGATTGTGATCTTTTTGATAATTCTCATAACTTTTCCTTTTGACGATGTAGTGATGTCCAGGGTGGCTACCCCCGGTACCACTCAATCTTGCCTCCCCCCCCCCCCCCGGCAGGACTTCTCTCCTGGTCCCCTTACCTCTAGCTTTATAGTGCGACCGGAAAACCGTGAACACTTGAAATATTTCAGGAATGTTTATTGTGTTATGACCAATCACAGCAAAGATCAGCACACACGAACTAGCCACAAAACCAGAAACTAATCAGCGTTCTTGGTTTCTCACGCCTGATTGGCTTTTTTCTTGCAACACAATAATATTTCAGAAATATTTCTATTGTTCACGGTTTTCCCGGTTTGACTGTAAGCGCTTCCCTGCCACCAGAATTTTGCCCATTACTTTCTCGTGTGTTTTCTGTTCGCTATCTGGCGTAGAACCTTTATGCAAAACCACTGCCGATTGGAAGAGTTTATTAATACAACGGCTTAGTTAATTCCAAGCGTTTGTTGGGGATTTGTCATTTTGTTTTGGAAAAGCGGCAAATGCCTCGCAGTGGGGCCGGGGGTTCATACAAATGCCGCACGGTGGGCTTAAAAAAGGGGTTGCAAACGCCCCACCCCGGGACAACACCAAAATTACATTCTCCAGTAAATAAGCTGCAGAATACCACATTTGTGGGAAATCTGTAATTAGTAAAATCCAACTAGTGGTCTATTATCAATGCTGCGTTCTGATTGGTTGATCTACTACTAGTCTATATGTTATAGCCCCCTTGTAGCGAAAAGGGCGGGCTTTTTGGCGGCAAAAAGGATTAAAGTCTAGCTTTAACTAGCTATTTTTTTTTTATTCTCGATATTTTTTACCAACTAGTTGGATTTTACTAAAACAATTATTCCTCTCGCCCTCATGGCCTCTGAGTCAATAGCCCATTCGGCCTTCAGCCTCATGGGCTATTGACTCAGAGCCCATTCGGGCTCGAGGAATAATTGTCAATTATCTGATCAAACTCGTGCGTGAAGCACCCTACGCAAATTGCTCCTAGCCGCTAGTTATAATTATTGCAAAAAAGATCACTTTGATCTTATTAATCTCAATGAAAGAACTATAAATTAGAGTTTTAATAATACCATGTTTTCGAAGATGTTTAACACGGTGAATGATTAGCAAACAACCGACGAGCTTTGAGCATTAATTCCTCATCACGATGGAAACCTTGAATTGTCGCATTAATCAGAGATCATACAATACAGCAACTGAGTTTCAACCGTCTTTCGTCGCTCCGCATGGCGTGCGAAAAATCCGAATTCGAACGGGTTGTTATTACAAAAGACCATTGGCGAGAGTAGTACAATCACAATGTAAAACAGAGTGTTTGAGGATTTTTTACGCCGGCTGCTTCTGTCTTGTCTTCAGTATTTTCGTCGAGTTGTCTTGAGCTTCGGAGGTTGCAGTTCGTTCATGGGCTTTTTCTTGCGATGCTATTCCCACCAAGTAGAAAGAAATGGAGCAATCATATACACACAGTCTGATATAAGGTAACTTGACTTGGTGAAATTCTGATCCCAAAGTTTCTTAACACCACGTGAGTCGAGGGACTCAAATGGGAAAAAATACATGGCCGCAAACTAGCTGCCCCCAGGAAGACGAACAGGAGAACAAAACAAAAGAAAACAAAAAAAAAGTATGTTTGTATTTCATGGGCATATATTTAGCTAGACAACTCCTTGGGCCGATACAAGGGGTACAGCCACAAATTCTATGGTTGATTGTCAGACATTACGCCGTTTCGTTTAGAGGTCCAAACTGCAGTTTTTAGTATCGCGTAGGAATTAGTTTCAGGACGGAAAGCCAATGTGATTACCCATGCAGGTTAAGCTTAAAGAAACTGAAAGTATTTATGATAAGAGAACAGAAGAGAGGAAGAAAAAAAAGATAAAGCAATCTTTGAAAACTCAATATTACAATTTAATTTTTTGTAGCTCTTATCGTGCTTTCAGTTTTAAAATAGTGTCTTTTAGGGATCAATAAAGTTTAGTACACACCCAGGTGGATCTCATTTAGGGGTTTAATTCCAATTTCCTGACGGGCGTCCCCGCCCCCTAGTCATATAGAAGGTACCCCTAGCGTAAAACTGCCCCCTCGGTATCACTTCTATTGCCTTCCATTAATATAGATTGTCCTGCCAGCACAGTTATTAATTGGCATTTAAGCCCCTTTCTGGGCAACGTTGGCAAGAGCCAGAGGGCTCGGCAAACGTTCCTCGTTAAAGTTAAAGATACTAAATAAACAACAATATAAACGAAGATAAAGATAGACTAAGGACCTCATACTGAATGTTTTAGAATAATTGTGATGATACGAATTGTACAGTTATCGTAGTGCTTCAAGAGAAACTGAAAAGTTAGCGTGAGTAGCATTCCACTTATGAGAAAACTCAGCCCAGCTATCGCACATTAACTCGAGCGGAAAAGTTTGTTACGCAGGCTACTGAAGGTTAATTTTAGATGGCAAGGAAGCAAGGATAGCAACTTAAATGATGACCAAAGCAACAAACAGTTAAATATATATCAGCCAGTTTATTGATGTTGCAGGTTGTATTACACAGATGACAAAAATTGTTCTGTACCCTACTCCTGTCACTTTGTCAAAAAGTGTCTTGTGGTATATTAAAAGAAAAAGAAGAAAGAAAAGAAAGAAAGAAAGAAGCGGCTCATATTATTAGAAAAAAATCTTCAAAAACAAAACTAGTGAAATTAACAGTTCCTGTCAACATTCAGGACAACAACTCTTGCATAGGGGCAATTGTTTGAAATTATACTGTACGTGAAGAAAATAAAGTTCAATTTCTCGCATTCACATAGAGCCTGGTTGTAGCCTTGAATACTAATATTCAGGGTTTCGCAGTGGGTGTAGTGGCGGTGGGTTTATTAGTAGGGGTAGAGTTGGAAGCTTTTAGGGTAGTTCCGAGAACGATTTTTGGTCGATATAGTCGCACATGCATTTGTACGCTCCGTGCATACACGCACCATAAGTGTACCCGGCCATGCTAATGCACGTGTAGAAGGCGTGTTACATTCACGGCAGCAGTCAAAAGTCTGTTTACAAACGTACTTCTTGGATGGCTGTAAAGGATGGAGGCGGCATCTCAACACAACACCGGGAAACTTTCATAGCTTAGGTAGTTGTCTTCTTCCTGGAATTAAATAGAGAAAAACAAAACAAGAAAAAAAAACAACAACAACAACGTAAATTTCACACCAGAAAATGTGATTTCAATCTATTCAAAAAAAAGAAAATAATGATTGTACTGTCGATCCTTCACCGGCGACGACCCACTGCAGAAATAAAAGGTCGCTATCGACGGAAGTTGTCTGCCAACGACAATTGAGCCACAGTGGTTTCGTATGGATCTACATTTTGGAATAAAAATTATTGAATTAATTCTTGAAATGAATTATTCAATTAAGAACATTGCATTTAATTGCTTGTTGTGCAGTAAATACAACGAACATAGAGATGAAGCCATTTCTTAAGTTGTCGCCTACAGGAGGGTAAAAACCGGCAATTGAAAATTGCAAAATCGTCATCCGAAAAAGGTGGTAGCAATCGCTGAAAGGTGGTGCTGAATATACATTGTACCCGAGTGCACGTTTAAGGGAAAAAAGGCCAGTGACGCCATCAGAATTATGGAATAATAAAAGATAGAAGAAAGACACAAATTTAGAGCGAAAATGTACCAGTCATCCCGAGCCTTTTTCAGGAAATAAAAAGTGTATCATTTTTCGGATCCATATTTCAGCTGTACTTGTGCGCACAGGCGTATGTGCGTATAATGACAGTACGCTCCTGCTGTTATTATTTAAGCGTTATGAAGTTTCGACTGTTGAAATTCATTTAGATTCGGTGGACAATCTTTCCGCAAAAAAGCAAGGTTTTAGAAAAAGTGGAAGTAAGGCTTCATTCAAAAATGACCAAAGTGAGGGGCTGGACACTCTGACGAGTTGTAAAGTTGTAAAATCAACATTTATGGTACGAGCATAATGATATAGGCGTGGCTACGGCCGATTCTGTCAGCTTGTTCTTGGAGAAGCTTAAATGATTTCAAACCTGAGTTTCGTCGGTGGTGATCTTAAAGCGAACACGATCCACAATAGAGTATGGTATTAATGACGCGAGTGTAAACGAATTTAGTTTACATGATGTAGACCGTGAACGGTTGTCCATTTTTCCTGATCATGAGAGCCAAGCGCGGTGAGCTTAAAGGTGCAAAAAAGGAAGAGAGATCATGTGGCTCTCCCTCGTTTCTCGCGGCTTGGCCGCTCGCCCCTCGCGCGTGCTCGCATTATAAAGTACCTCAAAAGAAAAGGAAGAGACTGCTCGCAATCCATCGATGACGCCTTTTCGGGTGATCTCGATCTGAACAGAATCATAATAAAGACGAGACGGTAAGAAATTGATTGTTTGAATATCACCGAGTACAAAATCTTTCAAATGATTACTAATAAGCTGATTAAAATAACGGTACGTTTGTACTGAACTTCTCCGATTGTGCACTAAACCTTGCAGCGGCTTTTCAGGTGACCATGAAGGCGGGCTGGAAACATTGTCAAGAATGACAAATACACCTACCGTCGATGACGACTTCTCTTCTTCTCTGACTTCTTTTTTTGTTCTATTGTTCAAAGTCGATTGAAGACGAATATTTAGCAAAAGCGACCCAATTACTACGAAAATGCAATGGGCGTAAACTGTAGACACATAGCCTGTTCTAGGCACCGAGATAGTCGGGCGCGCGTGATTGAGTAAGCGCGAACACAGAAAAGGGAGGAAACTGGAGAGAGGAGGGGCTGCATGCGCGCGCCTTAAGTTTCTCCTCTTCAATTCCCCACTCTTTTGCGCCTTCCCCACTATCTGAGAGCCTGGAACAGGCGAGTAGACAGACGACACATCAATCTTTTATTTCACTCTACAAATTGTGTCAGTTACATAGGTACATTTTCACAACAGAATAGGAATTGTAGAGTAGGAACTCTCGACAAACCCTTTTGGGCTTAACAAGGAGAGCCTCCACTGTAATTAACACATAATCAACATGTGAATGGCTGTACTTGTTTCAATTGGATAATTACAAAGGCTATCTTTGGTATGATCATATTACTTCGATAAATCATAATATTTTTTAATCCCCTTCTTAAAAATATTAAATGATTCTGAGTTTTTGATGAATATGGGAAGCTTGTTCCAAATTTCATATCCTTTAAATCTGATAGAATATTTTTTTATAATCAGTACGTGCCTGTTCTTTGTGGATTTCAAATGAGGACCGGGTTATATGGTTATGGAAATAATTATTTGACTTGAAAAAATCTTCGAAAGTGATAGAAAGTGCTTTTGTGAAAAATTTAAATGCAAATAATGCTATCGCCTAATTGTTCAAGTCATCAATTGGTAAAATGGATAGATTTTCAAAAATTGGACGTTTATGATCTCGAGGATCTGAAAATGAAATAGCCCTGACAATCTTTTTTGGTAGTTTTCTGATTGATTCTAATCTCGAGGGATAAGTATTTGCCCATATTTCCATAATTAAGATAAGGGTAAATTAATGAACAATATAAGGTTCTTATAGTAGTCTGAGCCCGTGGCGAGGGGGGGGGGGGGGGGTACTGTCATATATGGGCTATATAGGTATGTGCCGCTGTGAAGGGTATGGTATTCAAGCAGTTTACTCTAGGATAGGGTATATAAATCAGAGCGTTTGGGTCTAGAATAGGGTATCATTTTTCAGGAAACTGATCAGTTGGTTGAAGATTTTATCTAGACTAAGGACGGTGGTATACGGTTTTGTTTTGGCTAGACTGTGCTAGTAACCTCAGTAGTTTCTAGAAAACAGCTACTCTAGGATAGGGGGGTGGGGGATTTGGAGAGTTTACTCTAGTATAGGGTAGCAAAATTCAGCTGAACTAGCTCTGGTATAGGTTAAGGGTTCCAGGGTCCCAGCAGCACATCCCCACCCGGAAATTCCCAAGTACCCCTCCCCGCCGGAGTCTGAGAAGGAAGGAAGTGTCTAGCTTTAAATAAAATACCAGTTGTTTTTGCTATTTTGGTTGTAATACGTTTGATATGTGTTTTCCATGTTAAATTAGAGTCAATATATATTCTTAAAAAATTTGGTTGATTCAACTTGTTTTATTTCAGTATCGTTAATTTTTACTATTATGTTGTCGATTTTTTTTCCTTCTATTTTTAAAAATTACATCGTGTGTTTTCTTTATATTTAGAGAGAGCTTATATGCTTGTAGCCACAGGTTGACTATTTTAAGTTCATTGTTAAGTGTTTCTATCAGCACATTGATGTCTTTATGTTGATAAAATATATTAGTATAATCATCGGCAAAGAGAATAAATGATAATTGTTCAGAGCATCTGTAAATATCATTTACATACAGTAGAATATACACATCGACCTAAAAGAGGAGCCAAAGACTATGTACAAAGAGTTTCGTCTGGTAAAAGGTTCCTGTTGTGTGGGCGACCACAAAGTTAACTGGCATGCCCTTGGAGGGCGGATCGGGTCGCACTGAACGGGTATTAATATTGAATTGAGGATTCGGACCTCATTTGCTGACACTTCGCTTCGAAAACAAGGAGCAAAGGAGGACGGTTACAAAATGCGGTCCAAACATTTTCTGATTCTTGCTGTCCTGTTTTCGTCGTTTTCGTTCAAGTTGTGCTCCAAGTTATCGACAGTTCCGCGACATGTTTTGTTGATAGTCTTTGGGCGATTTAGGATGGAGTGATGTTAGGTTTCATGGCTCACAAAGCAACTCTCCAAACATGCTTCTGAAGGCGTAATACTGGATAATTACTATGTACAACTAATTTGCTTTCCAACCAGAGGTGCTCTCCTTACCGGAATGTACCCTATACATACAGGTAAAAATGCTTTGTGAAATTAGCATTTATACTTGCATTACTTAAACTGAATAGCTTGTCGTAGTCATTAGTGCCATCAGTCGTCTCTCGTGATGTTTTCCAGATCTTCAATCCCACCGTTGAATTCATTTCTTTGGTTTACGGATAATTTCTTTGCCACCAGGGGTATTTACGAGTGATGTATCTTGGTGTCTCAGGGTAATCTGTTCAAAGATAAAAGACACAACTACTTCTTTCCAGTGTCTTTCGCCATCATTCTAAACTACCTTTGACCTTACAGTTCTCAAATTGTTGTAATAGACGGCAGGAAACAGTTTCAATGCCTCAACTCTCTCCTCCGCAGAGCTTGCCACTGGATAATAGTATAGTATCTAAATAAACAAAAAAGCAGTAATCGAAAAATAGAAAGCGCTGGGCGGACGCTCTCTTCAGTTCGTTTACCCCAATCTCCCTACAACACAAAGAAGCCTCTGTGGAGGAGAGAGATGCCTAAAGATCGTCTTAAATAACAAAATTAGACCATTAGTTTTTGGAATTCAATTGATGTTTTAGCTTTTTTTTTAAAAAGATAGTAAATAGCGTGACGCAGCCGGCCGGAAACATTTGTATGCTGGGTGATGCGCAGTCTCTGGTTTGACTTGCGCAGACGAAGGAAAAAAATAATACAATAAAATATAGAAAAATGAAATAATAATAAAATATAATAAAATAATAATATCTGTCTGGATTTCTTACAAGGTGCCTTTACTGAGTCTTTAGACGGCCAAGTCCA
Organism: Porites rus; assembly: GCA_964035705.1. Classification (NCBI taxonomy): domain Eukaryota; kingdom Metazoa; phylum Cnidaria; class Anthozoa; order Scleractinia; family Poritidae; genus Porites; species Porites rus. The sequence continues at coordinate 6,569,259 of OZ038001.1, read as the reverse complement.
AGGAGCAACTACTCACCCTCCCCACTCATGAAGCTTATGACTAGTCAATCACTTCCCCCAAGCTCTGCTAGTAGTGTTTGAGTAATTATGAGTCACCGCATTGATTTGGCCGGCCTAGGCCACAGGAAAAATTATCTGACTTTGCGCTGCTTTCTGACATAAAACTCTAATCAAAGTGACAAAATCTCCCCTGCCTACCGCTCCCCCTGGTTTTCATACAAAACAAGGAAGCCACCCACCCTCGGATATGTCTCGGACTGGGCTCTCTGCTGACACCTAGCAAGACGCCAAGCCCTCTGGTTTTTTTCCGGCTACACTGGCTTGAACACGGGCAATTCAAGCGAAAACTTAGCGGGCACCTTTCAACAAAATCACACAGATATATAAGAATATACGAATATAATAAATAATGTCAATGCAAAAACTGCGTCTCGGTCCATAAAAACGCGCAACAGATTTTGGTCTTACAAATTTTAAGAAAAAAATTCAGGACCCTATGACCATGTAACTTTTTTTAATTAACCGTAATTCCCAAAACTAAACATTGCACATTTTATTACTAAGCGTATTATAGCATAGCCTGCGAGCAGATGTTTCTCTCCTGCATGGCTTTTCGTGACTGACAAGCAACGCGAAGAACTTCGTAAACACGACATGTAAGAGAAACTAAGAGAGAAAGGTCTGCTCACAGGGTAATTATAGCCATATCCTGCACGCATATTCTGTGTGGTGTTTTTTGCTGTTCACATCCTACATGAGGAGCCGCAAGGTCCATTTACAAATTACGTTGACTGTCGGTCAGCTATGCTCAATTTCCTGTTATAATCTTACCTCCGATCTTGTTCATGTTAGCAGGGGTCAGACTGGCTGTCATCGATAGTGATTTTCACAGAGGCGATGAAACAATTCTACATTTCGCAACTGTTTTTTAAAATTTGTCTAAAACAGTACTAGGCGGGGTAAATAAAGTCGAGCGCTAGCCTGTACACATACGTTTTATTTTCCTTTTCGAAAACACCGGCGAGCTCGCGAGAGAGAAAAATTCTTCTTTCCCCACCGCTACCCCTTTACGCTGGCGGTCAATAAATCCCCTGCGGTTTATATTTTATCACCCGCGCTCGACAGACTTTGAAGAGAAAATAGAGTGTCTGTGAACAGGCTAGTCGAGCACGGGCTTTTCAACTATTCTCGGGATAGGGTCAGCCCGATCAAGACGTCATTGTATGGAGTATATGTGAGTTCTTTTTTGCCGTATCGCGGTCGAGAATTTCTTTGTTGATTCAAAATCATTTCCCTTAGAAGCGATTGGTATTTGAAAGAAAACTTTAACAGATCGGACAGGTTGGGAGAGTCCAAACGTCTTCTGACAACCGGAGATAGCCAGCCTTCCTTCGTCACATTGGTTCAAAAGCGAGGCCCAATAAGCCTTAGATCAGTAGGTTTCCCTTTCGACGCATTAATTCTGGCTTTTATTATGACTTGCTTAATCGTAAGACTCCTTGAAGGTTAGCACAGTGTTCGATTTCTTTTCCTTTAATTTGTTTATTTCTGCCTCGAACATATCCGCGCCAAAACTTCCTGAAATGCCCACCAAATTTAATGTGGCGCGCTCGTTGATTGTACAGTGTTTAGGATGGAATGTGTTTAAAATTATAGACATCCGTGTGGCATAATACACGTACACACGTAGCGGCCAAATAGCTATATCTTTGATCTTTTTTCAACCGTTTTGCTTGTTTGTCAACGTTTAAATGCTACATCATGATCCTTATTTTTTTCCTCCCTCTCTGACTTCGCGCCGCATTCCGCTTTCTAAACGCCTGGAACAGGCTAGAGCGAGTCGACCGCTTCCCCGATTATAAAAACCTATCCAATGAGTGATTCTCCACTTTCCCCTTGCGCCAGAAGCCTGGTTAAACCATGGTTTACCAGGACGCAAACCTGGTTGAACCAACCAACTTTTCTGGTTGTCAAACCAGGCTTAGGATAAAATTCCCGGTAAAAAATAAGATTAGCGTTTTGCGCATCGGGAAGTAAATACTGATAAGATGATCAACAGAAAATTAACGATCCACCAATTAATCATTTGTCTCCTTCTTCAGTATGTACCAAAACCCTCGGCCAGTAGTAAACTGAATCATGCGGGAATAGGCACGCGAGTGTAATGAAAGGGAAGCCGCGGACATCTTATCTTAGAAAATGCATTGTCTTTGGCTTGTAATGCTCTCACCTAGTAAATTTTAAGCGGACTTTAACACCTGAATTAACTCTTTCAAGCTTCATGACGTACACAATTAAGTCAGCCAATCACCACTTTTAGTAATATGAACAAATCCGTTCTGTGATACTTCCAAAGAAAACAAAAAACCACTCCTGCAAGTTGTTATACAGTCAGTCAGCTCGGATTTGCTTAATCCGGTTTGACAAAATTAAATAAAGAGAAAACATTATTATTATCTTGAAAAATGAGGGCATATTGCAAACTGCACCATCAAATAAATAACGCTTAAGTAAACAATATAGTCATAGAGGGATATTAAAGTCAGCGATAACTGAAGTCAGTTAGACTTGACTGCAGGCAAACGTTTCCTTTGACTCATCCATTCGTCGAACGTTCCTGTTGAGGTGTTCAGTATATTCACAAGAAGAAACTAAAGTAAAGAATAAGAAAGAAAAAAAGAACTGTGATTTAAAGAAGTTTTGTCATGATCTTTTAGTATTATAATAAAACCATAACTTTGAATGATAATGAATAATAATTATGATAATAATAATAATACTGAGATAATGGCCTCAGTTCTATATAACAATTATTCAGCAAAGTGGAGGTGGCTAGTAGTGGTGGATATTAGTATACACTGAAACAGTGAAATAATTGGGTGCAATGACCGAACGGCCGTCGGGTTTTCTGGCAGACAAATAAAATTTTGGAAGGCATTGCATTTGTTAAGCTCTTGCGCGCGGGTAAATTTCTTCAAAAGGAGTCGTGATTCTTTTTGTGTCTGAAACCATTCTGTAAAAACCTATTAAATGCAGTTTTAAGCCTCGTTTTATGAACATGACAGCTAGTAAATAAAGAAACGCAAGACTCAATTTGCATAACAAAAAACGTTTTCACTGGTTTCATGGATGATTTCAAGTCGAAGCTTCACCTGTTTAAACTTCCAAACCGAATTTCGTCACCTTCTTCGTGCATTCTGGTAACAGCTTGTTTGATTATTTGCGAAGTTTCTTTGTTTGTTTCGGCAGAAGAGTACCGGAAAGCTATTATGCTCGTAACTTACGCGAGTTTGGCGTTGCAGTAACTGGAGGTGAATCAGTGAATAGCACTGAATATCGGAAGATTGAGTAGCCAATCAGAGCGCGCGAAAAACACTATCCACTCTTTTAGTATATATATACTAATTAACACTACTACGCCATCATATCTCATATACAAGTGCGTTTTTCTTGAAGGTTTCCGACGGCTTGGATGCAACATACTGTAACTTGAAAAAAAAAAATTCTTTGCAAAAACACTTGAACTGTTAAAAAATGACCAAAAACTGGTCATACTCTGTTTTCCGTCAGAGAATCATTTGCTTTCTCTTTTTTTTTAGATTTTCGACTATAAAAAAGGAGACTGGCGAAATTTAGCTCAGCTTTTAACAAAACTGCAAACTTGCCATGAGATAGCCCTTAAAGCAGAGGAACTCTTTCACCGGTGTCCAAGTAAAAAATAAGGAAAGAAAAGTTGTCACACACTCGAGCTCCTTTCCTGTTATATGGGAGTATTAAAGATGTTCACTAGAGTAATAATCGTGGTGAATCAACACAGTGAAAGCAACTACAAAATGAACTAGGACTTGCGCCTCAGTTATCATCAATCCATTTTATACAGGCCAAGGCAATGAAAGATTGATCGAATCACCAATGGATGACTGCTCTGAATTCTGAAAACTTCATTTAAGAGCACAAGCTTATTTCGTGTTGAAGCTGGAGGAAAAGGGGCCTGCAATCAGGCCTGTACTGAATTAAATAATAAGTAGTCGAGGTCTCGTTTGTAGTGTACCCCCTCTAGCAAAGCTTAGCGAGTAAACTTTAGCCTGACGGTGTAAATAGCTTCATAAAATCATTTATTCTCTGCCGAAATAAGTTAATGATCGCTGACCTTCAATGCATCCATCATTGGTAATGAGCATAGTTCATAGATTGGAAGGGACTGGACAACCAGACAAAGCTTAGCCTACAAAAAATAGAACAATGCAGGAGCCTGACAATGGTATATTTTGACTCCACTACACAACGTCAACAGACAAAACGTAATGGCAAATAAGTTTATTTTGGGACGGCTTGGCGAGAACCAACCCTACAAAGTACTTATGTAAATACAATAACAGGTGATTACTGGTGAATACCTAATGTACAACACTCGTAAACTAGCTTTCACAAAAAAAAAACTCGTGCTACAAATGGTCGCTCTTGACCTGAATCACCCAGTTAAGCACGCAGGCTTAGTGCCAGTTAGGCTGCCAGTAATTCTGGGGAAACTAATTAATAAAACTCTGACAACATATAGCTGGCACAGGGGACACGGTAGGAGCACAGAGGCTAAGCAAAAAGAAAAACTGCTATAACTGGTCGATCTCGACCTAAATCCCCCAAATAAGCACGAAGGCTTAGTGCCAGTTAGGCTGGGAAAACTAATAAATAAAACTCTGACAACGGATAACTGGCACAGGGAACACGGAAGGAGCACAGAGGCTAAGCAAAAGAGAGATCTGCTACAACTGGTCGATCTCGACCTGAGTCCCCCAAAGAAGCACGCAGGCTTAGTGCCAGTTAGGCTGCCAGTTAGGCTGGGGAAATTTAATAAAACTCTGATCAACGGGTAACTGGGACCGGGAACACTTCAGGAGCACAGAGGTTGAGTGCCAGGAAAACTGGGAATTATCTCCACTAATGTACCCAACAAGGCACGTAGCCCAATAACCAGTAAGGCTGCCACAAAAGGCTAGGGCAGGACATTGAAAGTAAACAAATGGATAACGACCCTGGCTAGAAGTCTGTAACATTACCTGCAACCTAACTGCATCAAACGAGACTTATGTCGTCTCCTAAAGAGCGGTTCCGGGACTGCTAACCTAGACATACATAGAAACTAAATATATCAAGTAAAGGAGCAGGTGCAAAACTGAGATAACTGTACAAGTACATAAAACAAGAAACGGGAAAAAACTGAAAACTAGCAGAGCTGAGCTACCGCTTACAAACTGAAGTAAATGCGGTCAGACGGAGGCCAGAAAAAACCTGCCCAAAAAAACCCCGAAGGGAAAAAATGTGGGCAGGAAATCTGGGTAGGAACCAAGGCTCAAGCTCAAAGCTCTTCCTACGGGACTTTACAATGTCATCGAGAATATGTTGCTCCTAAAAATAAATAAAACAAAAATAAAGAAAAACCAAAGAGAGGGTGGTTCGTAAGCCTAGATGACGTACACGTGATATACGCAGCCTTATATACCCCCGATATGTCTACCCAAGGTGCACCCGGCCTAGTACCCAGGCCCTGTTGTATCTCGTGCCGTCAAAATATTAATTTCTGTCTTCTTGGCGGGCTCATTCGTCAGAAATAACATATTTTGACTCCACTACACAACATCAACAGACAAAACGTAATGGCAAATAAGTTTATTTTGGGACGGCTTGGCGAGAACCAACCCTACAAAGTACGTAGAGTGACAAAGTATTGGGCGAAATGACAAATGAAAGCTCCTAGAGCCCAAGAAACTGAAAGCCTTTTTTTCTAGGTCATCATCGGTAGACGTCCTTGGCTAGAACGGACTTCCAGCGGCCGAGCCACTGAAACACACTGTCACTAATCCCATTATAAGCAGCGGAAGTGGCCCCTCTCGAACGCAAGGAATAAAAAACCAAAAGTGGAAGGGTCAGCCCCGAAACTTCTCAGGTCCTTGCGAAAAGCCTCTCTTATTGTGGTATAGGCTGATAGGCTAGGGAAACTAACTTAAAGGAGTTGTTCCCACGAGACATGGGCCTAAAAATGAGATCCCTGGAGCTAGAGGGATGGAAAAATGGGCAAGGTACAAGCAGGGCCAAACATTTCCGAAAAAATCACTCCGATTCATCGCCCTTACAAAGTTGGTCGTTCTTGCTTTTGAGAACCTTAATGATCATGAACCCTCATTATGGAGACCTCATTAAACCAAAAATCGTTTTGGGAGCACACCTAACCCCTTCAATAATCGGTTTATCCGTGGGAGAGGGGATACCCGCCATGGTATGAGCCCATTTACTACCGTAAACAGCCGAATCTAAGACGCACGGGGAGTGCGACTCTTCAATGAGGTGTTGCAAATACAAGCCAACATGGCAGGGACTGGCAGGACAGGCCCAGGAATGAAGCTTACTGGCAGCAAAACATTTTTACTTGCGAGAAGCACGAAGGTACACTACTGTCGTACTAACGGCCTTTGAGGAGAGAACCGTCGATTGCATTGTAGACTGTCTGTCAGCCTCAGTATTCAACCCTCTGGTGGGAAATTCTGGGGCCCGCGCTAGAAACCAGAGCGGAACATATCTGAAAAGTAATCGAAAATACAAGAAGAAAATGTGAGGAGCACGAAATAAAAAAGAATTTAGAAAAGAACGAGCTTAAAACACCGGAAAAGGGAAGTGGGAGAGGAGTGGGCGGAAGGGGGGGGGGGGGGGGGATCAAACCTAATGGGTCCAAACCTAAAGGTACGCATAACACGCGTGTAGAGGCACAGGTAACACTTTCCGTCAGGCGGCGTAGAGCAGAAGCCCGCCAGGGACGAGGGAGGTCTGGGGCGCCGAAAATAAACTCGAAGCGCTATGACGCCAAAAAATAAAGGCCTGGATCTGAAAAGGGAATTACGGGCGTTCCCTGGAACAAATAACCCCTGGACCTAAGGCAATAAAACCCAGTCGACAACAAAACTATTGCAATGCACTCCATCTCTAGTAAAACATTCCAGAAAATAGCTGACTTCCATAGGGGAGGAACAAGGGTTTCCGTGAGCGCGGCAGAGCCCAATGTGTCTGATGACTCTGACAATGAGGCAAACCTGTGGGCCAAGCCAGTTGTCGTCCTAACTCCAATTTAGAGCGAAGGCATAAACAGCCTAACAGCCTGGCTGAAAAAATCGAGAGTTAAGCCTAGGCAACTCGCCGTTGTAGCTACAGGCGAACCTGTCAATAGTGTAAGGACCTAAGAGGTGATTTAGCCCTTGAAAAACGGAATCGTTGAGGCCGTAACCATCGAAGTCAACGAGTTTGCAGATACAGTCCGCACTGGCGTTCAGGTCCCTAGGGATCCACTTGACCTCAAACGAAATACAATGATGGGAGCAAATTTGAAAAACAACTAGGGCTAAATCCCGGAGATCGCGCTTCCTGCTGCCGTCGCGAAGAATGGATTCGACGTTATGGTTGTCAGAATACCAAAAAACCTCGGACTGATTATGTAAAGGGCTCCCGAAGGCTAGTAAGGCAAGACAAACCGCTTTGAGTTTTCTCCAAGTCGATCTACGAACACTTTCCGACCAATTCTGATGAAAAATCAGCTCAGGTTCAGACTCCTCTTAAGCGCCGCAGGCTGAATAGGAAGCATCGGAGAAGCCGGAGCTTACTCTCACTGGAAGCAAACTGGAACCCCTCAATAAATTTTTCCGTTAAGAGGCTAACATTGTTCGACCAAAATTCAATTTCATACAAAGAATCAACGGACAGGAAAACCTAGCTATCCCAGGAAACAGCTGAGTAAACAACTGAGAAAAGAAGTCGGGCCATGATACACGCGACGGATCCAACGCAACTCGAGAGGGAAATACTTTGGCCAGCTACACACGGGACGCGTAGAACATGGACTGTGGTGGAAGACTAATATGAAGACAAAGCCACCAGGTCGTGAGACAATTTAGCAATGCGTTCATCCGTGGCTCTAATATTTCCATCGAGAGTGTTATGAACACGAAGCCACAAGAAAATTTGAACGGGCTCCCACAGGGACTTTTCCTCATTAGGAATTCGAACAAAGCGAGACTAAGGCAAATCGGCATGGACAGCCCGCAAACTGTAAATTTTGGCCTGAATACGATAGGCTCCTCCTCCTATAGCTAGACCATAGTCAAGAAAAATGGCAATAGGGATACCTTGGCTTCTTCTTGCTTTCTGAAGCGGTTTGAGGGAGGCTGACAAGAACCCAAAGGGAAGCGCGCAAAGTAGAAAATACCTAAAAATCCAGGTGCCAAGATCCCAGGTGAACGCAAGGAAATATCGGTGATCAGGGAAAATTACGATAACCGCACTAGAGATAAAATATAAATAAATAAAAACCCATGGCTATAGACAAGTCTTCGCACTTGAATTTCTGTTTGTAGAAAAAGGTGCAAACGTGCCTAAAATCCAGGATTAACCTTTGTTAGACGGAGCGGCGGGTCAAACAGAAAGCGGGTAAATGATATTGGACTGCAAAAAATTTCTGAAAGGAGGTAGAGACTGGGAAGCTCATTAATAGCTACGGACAAAAAGAACTGTAAACACGTGCGGAGGCATTGCAGGATTAGTAAAAAAACGTAAAAAGCTGGAAGAAGGGAATTATGTAACTAAGACTAATAACATTCAAAATGAACAGAGAAACTAGCAAAGTATGCCAGAAATAGATCACTATGAAAAATATTCCCCAAACTGAAGGTAGAATAGAAATATCAACGGTACACTCAGAGCTCTAAACCGCGCCTAAAACTAGCGGGGTGAACGTCAGAAGAAACTGGTATAACATCGAGACAATCCTGATCCATATAACGGCTTGCCGCTTAACAAATTCAGTACTAAATTAGAATAGACTGCGCCTGATTGTTGTCCTTCATCTAGCCATTTAGGAGTTTGGCATGTTTGGCTTGTCCATCGTCGGGTAACAGGAACGCTTTCCACAGGCAAAACAGGTCCCGACATTGGGTCGACGAGAAGGCGAAAAACAGGAACGTTTGACATAAGAGGCTGGGTTTGCATCTGTGAACTTGAGGTGGACGCCGGCGTTCCCACTGGCGAGGATCTGTTGTTGAGAGTTGAAAGAGTGGTCTTCTTCTTCTTACCGGCCTAGTACGCTACATGGCCGCAAAATTCTGCACTGTGGATCCTTTGAAACTGGTCTTCGTTGGCCTTCTTCTTGAACTTACGTGGTTCGTTATACTTTAGTTTCTTAATTTCTTTCATCTGCTGCTCGGCCAAATATTCGTTAGCGAGCTTGATTTGACCAACGGTTTCTGTTAACAAATCTTTAAACGAGTCCATTAACTCTTTGTTATTCTCCTAAATGAGATCGGACACTTCGTCTTTGCTGACAGATATAACGCAAGAAAGAGCCGATAAGAACGTTAAGAAAAACCAAAGAGAGGGTGGTTCGTAAGCCTAGATGACGTTCACGTGATATACGCAGCCTTATATACCCCCGATATGGCTACCCATGGTGCACCCGGCCTAGTACCCAGGCCCTGTTGTATCTCGTGCCGTCAAAATATTTATTTCTGTCTTCTTCGCGGGTTCATTCGTCAGAAATAACATTTGGTGTTGCAGTCATCACTGGGCTGCCTGTGGCAAAGCCCAATAGAAAAGTGTGCTTCGTCATCGAGGTCACATGAAGACAAAATGGCGGACGGATCTCCCAGAAGGCGATGCGTGTCTCGTTGGGGCCAATCTTTTGACTATTGATGGCGGAGGATGGGTGAGGGTGGGTAATTTCAGATTTAAACACGGATAATGGAAATCGTCGACTCTACTAATATGAATAAAAATATAAATAAGCAAATAACCCTTTTGAAACGAGAAAAAAAGACAGGTATTATTTTTAACTGGGGCATTTCCAAATTGTACCCCAATACAAATCCTTCAGCAACGAAAATTATTACATGATAGTATAACGTGACTAAATTGAGCTAACTGGAACTTCCGCAAATTATTACCCTCGTCCTATTTTTATAAAATATGACATTTTGTTTTGTTTAGTGGTGATTTTGCAAAATAAGTTTTTAATTAGCTGTGTTTTGTCTAATATTGCTTTAAAGCTATTCTGTCTATCCAAATTAATATGTTCGGCAGGGCAGCAGCCCAATGTACCTTTGTTGCTTTATTTCACATTTGATTCACCGTAAATTGGTCGTGTTCTAAGCCTTCTTGTAACATGTTCTTACTGATGAGGTAATGAAAGTTCATGTGGTGTTTAGTTTGAATATAAATGGTTCTTTTGCAGATGACATTATTCGTGTAGTCAGTAGTGTAAGGTATCGTCAGCATGGTTGATTATTAGCTGAGAACGTCCTTGAGTTACCCAACCAAGTTAAAAAAGTACAGAAATTCTAGGGGTGGGGGTCTAGGGGTCTAAAGCAAAGTGCCTTCCGTGGGGGGGGGGGGGGGAGGGGAGTATGGATATTTTTTGATTTTTTGGGACTACGCAATTGGGTTGCCATGCATGATGATTTAGTTATTTTACATTGGTAAACCTGTGGTGCAGACGAACGGCTTAAGGTCATGTGATTACCAAAATTTCTCGGATGGGTAGATTACCCCACTTTCTTAGGTATTAGGCTACCCTCGCGCGCGCATGGAGCTCCGTTATGAGTCATCGACCCATGTGTGTCCGTATTATTAATTACAATTACAATTTACTCACCTTGTCTTGGTAAATGTGCTACTGGTTCCATTGTCTTTAGCATCTGCACAAGTTATAAAAGACAGAAACATGACAGCTAAATTGTTCTTTCAGGGCTATTATATTGAACTGTTTTTTGGAAATCTGTTCCAGGCCTACAAATGATCATCAAAAACGACTTAAATATCCGCTCTAAACAGTCTAGTAGCCAGTGCTAGTCTCTCAGATAGTAGCGAGAACAAGGTCAAAGCCTATAGCCTCCGAGGGTTTGTCGCATCAGTTTTAACAATCTCTGTATATCACTAACTTAGAGCCTGAAACAGGCTAAGCTGGTAGTTATTGGGCTGCCTGTGGCAAAGCCCAATATATTTCTTTGTAGCGTGTATGTGGAGAAAAGACAAAATTGCGTAAGCATACAAAGATGGTTAGGATGACGTAAAACAGAAAATCCCGAAGGGACAGCTGTACAGTCCATTTGGATACTCTTTAACGTTAAGTGTTATCAGTGTCATTCTGTAAGGCAACTGTTTTGCAAATCATGGACCAAAAGACACTCGATAAAGTTATAAGGTCCGTACAACTGTGTATATATAAATACTTGGAGAGTTTGCCAGAACGACTTCACAAATCTTTGATTGGAAACAATATGTTGCCTGACGCTGTTTCTCTCTGTTTGGGGGAATAAGACTCGGTCCCAATTGCAAACAAGCAAGACGAGTGAGTCAACGGGTAGCTTATCACTAGCAGAATGATGGACGATTACAGAAATTAGCCGACAAACGAATTCTGTGTTGACTTATTCCCAGCTCACAGATTTCCTTTTATAAAATATAAAGTAACAAAGACTAGAACGCGCGAGCCAGAATTCATCAAAGCTTTGAATTTCTAAGGCTTACTTTCCGGCAAATAAAATGAACTGTATGTAAAAAGTGAAGGAGAAATAACGGAAACTTCCAACTTCTGATTAAATAGTTTGTTATGGTTTAGAATAAACTATTCTCGAAACTGCGAATGTTTTGATCAAAGCTGTGTAAATCGAACTGAAACAGTGTATGAAACCTTGCGATAGCTGTTTTTACTCTCACCTATTGTATGGAATATGTGTGAAAATCTTCAATACGAATTGGTATATTTCAAAGAGCCACACAACGAGCAAGAATACTATTGACCGGCAATACACAAAGCGGGGGAAGCTCTAGTGTCAACTATTACTAGTTACTGTATTGCAAAAGTTGCAGTTGATTAGTTGGTTATCGGAAGGGGTTCCCGGATTCTAACGCCACGCACTCACCCCGAAACATTCCTAAGAAACCACACCCTTCCTCTGGGCTAAATCGTCCACCCCCACCCCTATTATAATACATAAAACCTCTGCGGCTCAAGTTCTTACTTTTCTCAGATGTGGCCACTTGGTGCCACAGAGGCGTATGCTCAACAGTTGCAACGTTCTGGGTTTGATTTACCAATGACTGCAGGATTCCAATTCGTCTGAAAGCATAACCGGTTCAAATCAGAGCATGAGTCAGCGATGCCGACAAGAGTAGAAAAAAGAGAAAAGAAACTCTCATTATTCTCTGACGATCTTCTTGCGAATTTCACCGACTTATTTGGAGGAAAGTTGTTTAAGTGGTCAACATTAATATTACTTAACATATTAGTTATAAAAACCAAACAAACAAACGTGAAAAAGCGGCCATTTTGGTTAACAGTAGTACTAGTAGTTGACAGTAGTAATAGTATAGTATTGCTAGCAGTATCTTTTTTTTTTTTACTAAGAAAGAGTTTGGAAACACGTTTTTTATTCATTTAGATTCTAGTTAGGCGAAGCTAAATAAATAAAAAACCGTTTTTCTAAACTCTTTCTTAGTAAAAAAAAGGATACTACTAGCAATACTATACTATTACTACTGTCAACTACTAGTACTACTGTTAACCAAAATGACCGCTTTTTCACGTGGCTGCAAATCAAGAATAACCCTTATCACTGAGTAGTGTAATAAACAAAACCTTAAGGGTTAGTTTTTCACCTTACTAAAGTTATGGAGGGAGAGGATTCGTTCAATCTCCACTAAATAAAATCAGAACGATTCAGTCATGTTGACTGAACAAAAAGGCCAAAAAAATGAATAATGGCCACACAAACTTTGATGAAAATCTTGTTCAACTACCTACCCGCGCTTCCCTGTATCTTATTCAACTGGCTTTATCAAAAGTTTTTCCTTCCGAGTAAAGCCCCTATTGAGTCACTGTTGCTATTGATTACAGTGGTGTTTCCAAAGCACTTGAATTTTCTTAGCCATTATCAAGAATGCCGTGGAAGTACTATGGCGAAGTAATAGGTACACTCTCACAAAAGAATAGTGAATAGTTAATAACAAATTATTGTAAGCCAGACATCAGTTTTCGAAAAGCCCTATACTGTGAGCCAGTCTCATGTTGCTCGGAATTCTTAGAGCGGGAATGATATACAAGTGGGCGGGTGAGCAGAGAGAATTTCGACCAGAAGAGAGAATGCTTTCGCCGACCAGCGGTCTTAAGGGGATGTTAATAGGATACTGAAATTACTTTCATTCCGGAATGAGTTTCGTTCCGGAATGAAGTACGAATTATATTCACGTGATTAAATAGACCGGCTTAGCTTAAGGCGTTCTCCCTCACGTGGTTTTCGCGCCAGATCAGGTACTCATGCGCTATTCACCCCAGACTACACGATGTTTGATTTTCAATCCAGAACAAAGTTCGTTTTCAGTTTACATGATACCGGAATGAAATTGGCATAAGAACGAGCATTTCATTCCGATTGAAAACCTGAATGAACTCATTCCGGAGGAAATCATGAACGGAAATGAAATGTCGTTTTGGTAAAATGTAAAAAAAAAAATATAGAGAAATATATAAAGGATGGAGTAAACTCAAAATTTAAAGTCATCCCGGTGTTGTATTAATAGCCCCTAAACGTACCGTTGTCTCATTCCACCAAAGGCCATCTTCCAGCCAGCTGTGTTTAGAAAACTTGTTCTTGTAACTCCACCTCTCGCACCATTCCATGTCCGTTTTAAGAGATCTTTGTATATTAGTTACAGTGTCAGTGGGGTTCGCTGAATTGTGTTTGAGTTATAAGCCATTAAAGATGACATTATGGTAGCTGTTTATTTTATTTACATAACATAATTCTCTATTACAGTGGAAACCCGATTTAACGAAGTGCCAAGGTAGTAAGGGACAGGGGAAATGTTTGTCGTTATATCGAACACCTCCATGATTTAACGAATTTTAGGGAAAACTACCAAAATGATCGTTATATCGAGGTGAAGTTGATATCAATTAATTTACAAAATCCAGCATCTCCGGATCTGAAAAATTACTGTTATAACATTTCATTACCGAGCTATACATAGCTAAGGCACGGGAAACTCAAGAAAAGGCAAAGAGCCCTTTTGTATGGCGTTTAAGCCTCGAGAAATTTAAAAACAATCTCTCATAAAAATCAGCATTCGGACACAAGAAACTAAATATCGCGAAGCAAATACTTGGAGCTCATACTTTGGCCCCATGCATCCATCTCTAAACCAGGATATGATGAGTTAGCCTGCGAGCAAGCTCTCCAGGGCGCTATGGCAGAGGGGCGGGAAAAGGAAGGAGCACTCAGTTGCAACTACGTCTCTGGAATGTGAACATCTGTATCGAAAAAGTCGATGCGAGATGTTTATTGGCTAAGATGACATTAGTAATGACGTCATTACCCTTGACACGTGTTTTTCAATGTTTGTTTACATTCGCGCTGATTGGCGGAAATCTGACAGCTTAGTAGAATTCAAATTCCAGAGACGTAGTTGGAAGGAGCGCCCGAAGAGCTTGCTCCAAGGCTACTGATAAGGCAAAATAAGAGTCATAATTATAATGAATAATGAAAGTATCCTAATATAGGAGGACAAACTTTTGGGGAAAAATAGTCAGTTGTACATAGGATGCCAAACTTGCCAAACCGGCTGTTGTACTCGTAAAGTCAATTCTAATGGTGAATGCGTAATCAAGGGAGGCGTAGATTACGCTTAAAGATGTTGCTAAGAGATACATGAAATGGAGAGGTATCGAACTCAACCATTGGCAGAAGAACAACCAACCTGAAAAAGACTTATCAGGCTGACCCTAAAATCTTCCGATTAGCTCAATCCTAGAACGGTGGGACCAAGCCAACCCCTTACGTGTCTTTTACATTTTACATTTCTTTACACTTCTTGAACAGCAAACCTGACAGACAGACTTCAAATGCTGACCAGGTTATTTGAAGTGTTTGTTTGGCGCAAAATGTTGAATTATGAAATTATCAATGGTTTTCTGGTAACATGGGGAAAAATGGGAGATTTTAAGTTTAAAATTTACGCATGAATGACGTCGGCAAGTGTGACGTCATAATTTTACATTTTGATGCCAAAATATGTGAGAATGTAAGTTTATATTTTTCAGGTTAAGGTGGTGGATAAGAGGAAGAGTTAGAGCCAACAAAGTTACTGTAAATTAGCCAAAATTTCCACGAACCCTTTGGGGTGTGGTCTGGCCTCTCCGTGAGAACAGTCTTATATGAACCGACTGATTGCAATGACGATGATCATTATAACTCTCTACCTTAGTTTACGACCGACAAAGGAGGCTCTAGACTCAATGGCACCAGTTCCTGTTATTCCTGTACGAAACAGCGACGAAGGTGAATCGCCGCCAAAACTTGC
>OZ038001.1:6546369-6548869 GCA_964035705.1 Porites rus | reverse complement strand
GGATTCCGGATTCAGTCAAGTAAAAATTTTCCGGATTCCATAATTCGGATTCTCTTTCATGAGGCGACTCTCGGTAATGTTATGTAAAGCGATGAGTTGGAGTAGAGATGAAAGAGGTTCATTTTACTTACCATGAGCATGAAATCCTCCTTTTTAAGACATTCTTGAAACGTTTGACCCGCTCGCAAAGCCGATAATCTTCCCCGGTATTGAAAAAGCTTTGCTTTGATCTCACTCAATCCACCTTGATCTTGAAAAGAGAAACACGCCCTCTTCTTTGATCCTTGTAATTTTTGTTTCTCAGTACAGAAAGGTTGTTCTAATTGTCAAAAAAACAGAAAATGTACTTTTTATTATAAACCAACGAGCTAAACCAATTGCAGCTTACTTCACTATTAAAAAAGAACCGAAAAAGTCTTCAAGTAAAATTCCAAAAACACGTGAATTCTGAAGTTCAAAAGCCAACTGATGCTTGCGTTCTTCATGGCCGTTAATCATCTTAGCGGATCTCTTAGGAAACAGAAGTTTGTGATTGGTGGATTTCGATCCGCTTTGTGTGTCTCTTTGTGTGTCTCTTTGTAGCTTCTTTGCTTGTGATCGTAATTATGTTGACGGCAGCCAAAAACACAATTGCGAAGACAGCTTTTGAACTTCAGTGTTCGGGTCATTTTCATTTATAATCTAGTATTGAGTTTACTTAAAAAAAAAACAGCAAAAAGGATCATTTAAACCGTAGAAGAATAGACCTTGTCACGGTTTTCGACGCCATCTTGACGAGTAGGCAAACGCGTGAGAAATGACAGTGTTTGTATGAGAATCTAATGTCGAATAATTTCCGTAAAACGGCTGTTCTGAGCAAAATAGCAATTGTAAACTAAAGCTACAAAGCAAAGGATCGTCCTAAAAAAATTGGGGGGGGGGGGGGGGGGCGTACCTGTGGAAATTTTTCCAGATGCTTTCTTTAGATTTTCCATATATTTGTCTGTAATTTTCCCCGGACTTTCGTATAGACAAATGTATAGAAAATTTTAAAAAGTGGTTCTAGGTCTTCTAGTGCATGTAACGCCCTCAAATTTTTTCAGGAGAATCCTTAGGAGTGAAGCTTTAGTTTACAGATCATATTTTTTTCAGAACAGCCGTTATAAGGAAATTATTCGACATTACATTCTCATACAATCACTGTAATTTCTCACGCGCTTGCCTACTCGTCAAGATGGCGTCGAAAACTGTGACAAGGTCTATTGTATTTTAACCTTACCGAAGGCGTACGCTGAGTGAACTGACGTACGCAACAGGACAGAAGAGGGAAGAAGACGGCAAACCTTAATGTGTGACAAGCGTGACAATAATTTTGTTTGAAAAAACCTTCCGCCAAACTTCACCTTCTTTTAAATAGATCTTTTTTTGTAAAAGACTGGAAAAAAATTAATGTCAAGTGAAGATCACGTCAGATCAAAACAGACAAGTAACAGTTCTGTAACTTGTCACACCCAAGCGTTTTGCCGTCCTCTTCTTCCTGCCGTCCTGTTGCGATGTGAAAACAATAATTTTCCATTACTTATAACAGAATGTGGGTTTCTCGCCCTACCTTCTGACTTATTTCCACACGATCTTGGTCCTTCTTTTTCTCTTGTTCACAAAGATCAGCAGCAAGACTAGAATTTTTACACTGAAACAATAACAATAACAAATAAGTTTATCTTTTTTTTTTTGAAAGTTGTGGTGCATTCTTATTGTTTAGATTGAATGAAGGGCTAGCCATGCTTCATTATCATTTGAACCATGCCAAATGATACCATCAAATCATAAGAATGATGAATAATAATATCTTTTGATAACATCGTAATCTTTACAAATAATGGTATGATGAGCTAGAACAAGTACCAACCTTCCATGCGTTGTCAAGGTGAATTTTACCGGGTGAGATAACTCAGGATAACTATTCAGGGTTACACGAAATATTTTTCAAAAGAAGGAATTTTTTAATTCCTCTATTTAAAAAAGCTGATGCTAATATTAAGACATGACGGACAGGGATGTCATGCAGTGCATGCGCATGTTCTGACATGGATATCCATGGTTCTGATAACAAAGTTAGATTTGGTTTTCAAATCAGGGACACTGCTGCATTTCTCGTGGCGTATTGTTGTGGTATATTAAATGCTTATATGTACCCTAGCTGATTCTAGAGAATAAAGTGGTGAATTGGTTTAAATGAGAATGTCTTTTCAGTTTTTAGAATGAGAATAAATGTCAATATATAAGTAAAACAATCGTGTTTTGAAGCTTTTAACCTACCTTCTCCGGGCTCTGTTCACCGCCAACTGTTTTCACTACGAGCTCTTTAATTTTACATCCAAACAAACATCTCCAACTGAAGCATACGGAACATGAGCCGGCGTATAAAATCCTCGAATACTCTGTTTTACATTGTGATTGTACTTTTCTCGCCAATGGTCTTCCGATAATTGCGATTTGTAATGACAACCCGTTCGAATTC
>OZ038001.1:6466369-6543869 GCA_964035705.1 Porites rus | reverse complement strand
AATACCGGATATTGGAAAACCATGTGACCGTCACATAACGTTTCACGTAATGTGTCTGTCCATCCGCGCCAGCGGAGCACCATGGGAAGAAAGTGAAGCAATCTACCCATCCGAGAAAATTTGGTAATCACGTGACCGTACACCGCCCGACCGCCCGCCCGAGGGACCGTCCGTCCGCACCACAGGCATACCAATGTAAAATAACTCAATCAACAGGTACAGCAACCCAAATGCAACTCGAGGTTATTTTGGCAGGAAACGCATAGCCACCGGTGTCTTGTAAAGCAGAGACAACTATAAAGTCAATAAAGACGAAAACGGAAAGCGGAAATTGTTTCTGTATCCGTGTTGTCTTAAGTATTTAGTTCAGACTAATTGTCATGTCCACAAATTTGGAATATAGAACAGGAGAAAGACAGAGAAAAAGAGAAAGTAGGCCTCGGGCCAGCGAAGCTCAACGAGAAAAAGGGCGACAGAGGTCTAGAGTGAGAGATAAAAAACAAAGGAGACATTTTTTTGTTGGAAGAATAACATGAAAATTTTGTAGTGGCGGTGACAAAATGGGAAATGCTAGCGGCCACCAATGAAAGGTGAAAATAAGCGGCAGTGAAAAAAAAGTGAACGAGAACACCTACAACATTTCCTCCATAAAACGTGTGACTAAGAAGTTTCTTGAAGTTTCACGTTGTAGTCGTGAAAAACAAGGGCAAAGAAATGTACAAAAAAAAGTGTGCTGCACGTGCAAAGTTGCTTTTTTTGCTAACTAGACCTATTGCTGTTTTTCACCATTCTCCGGCGTTGCCTTCGCCGCTTAGCATTACACGATTTTATGTTTTTTTGAACAAACTATAAATATTATCGAGAGCTTCGCTTTTGGCCCTGGCTAAATCTATATATCATTTTTACATTTTTTTTTTTAAACTCTGGGACCACTTTATTTGGCTTACCACTGTTGTGGTATCCCTATTTACATAGGCTAGTGTAACCTCTCTGATCATAAAGCCATTCCTGCCTCCACTTTGAGTGACCAACAACGATTTTCTCCTAACATCATAACAACAGCATAAAATGAAAAGGTTAAGAGAATTGTTAAAAAGATCACAATCGAGTAATGCTTTGATCACGAAACAAATTATTCTCGAATAATCCTTTCAGAAAATGTATAAACTAGGACAGTCTGGACAATTTGTTTGTTAATATTGGGGTTTAAAGGGGTTAAGTGACCCCCCCCCCCCCCCCCCGACAAGTAAGACCCTTAAAATTATTGTCACAGACCAATTTGTTGTGCAACAGCAAATATCTTTACTGTTCAATTTAGAACACCATGAACTGCACCTAAAAATGTTCAGCAACACGTGTACAATTCCTGTGAACTGGTCACAAAACCACAAACTAATCACCGTTGTTGATTGTACTTTATTTTTCCCACACTGCACCTGATTGGTTTATTCCTTGTGACACAATAATATTCCAGCAATGTTTTGAAAACAGCCTTATAATAATTTATTATTTCTTGCCCGTAGAGTTCTCGAACTAAAATGTTCAGTGTGTGATAATCAACTGATAATAAAAACAACTTTGTAAAATTTAAACCATGTATTATCTAAAAAATTGATTTGCTTAGTTTCTCAGAAATACTGCTCATGCAATAGAATAATTACTAAAGGCTTGCTGCTCCAGTCTTACATAATAGCATAGCATCATTCCAACCCAGCCCATTACACACACCCTCCCCACCCCAACAACTCAAATATGCCTGAAGACAATTAATAAGGAATGGTAACAGAAAGTCGGTCAGGTGCCATTGTGTAAACACCATTCCCTGTGCTAACACCAAATGCAGTGGAGCCTCGAAGACACAACCAACCTCTATAATTAGTCAGGGCCCAGGCTTCGCATTGGGGGAAAAGGAGAGAAAAATCGGTTTTGGCAAAAAAAAAAAAAAATAAAAATCGGCGAGTGAAGCGAGCGGTAGTCCTCCCCACCACTAAGCTTGCTTCGCTCACTGCTATTTTTCCTATTTCACCCCTTTTTTCTGCCTTTTTCCCCCAGAGCCTGCATGGTCCCAGGCTACCAACCTCAATATACTTTACAAAGTTCTCCAAAGTTATGAACACAATTAGTGACACTTTTATCAATCTATTTTAATTTGCCACGCACCTGCTCGATAAAAAAATTAGGACCAAAAAAGTGAATGTTATCTACACTATGTCTCCTTTTTAATAGAACTGAATTAGTTGAAGGATTATCTGTAGGTACGAATTTTAATCCTCAACCTCATTCAATGTCAGATTACAATGTGCTTCCAGTATTTTAAACATAACTTTTTTTTTATAATTTGTGCCATTGAATTGTAAATAACTTCAATTTATATAAATATTGTAATCACAACAATATTAGTACTTTTTACAGTGTAATTGTATTTGAAATATTAACATCATAAATGTAGTTATAAAAAGATGGTTAACCTCACGTGAATAAACTAACCAAACAGAGGGTGCTGTGAGGCACATCACTGAACCAGCTCCAAAGAATCTTTAACAGTTAAGGCTGCAGCATCAGGTGACGGCTTGTTAGCCATCCATGACAGGTATGCATTCCAAAATATTGCTACAATTTGGACAAAGCCAACACGGTGCTGAATAGGAACAAACGTAAAATTCAGAGTCTGTGTAAGGGGCCAGATCTTATAATTTGTGATCAGTGTCTGTACATAGCGTTCCTGGAGCATCTCTTTAATTTCATGTGGTCGTTTTCCAGCAAGTGTCTCTGACACACTGAAAAAGAAGCATATCATAACAGGAGCAAAGAGACTCTGATCCAACAGCATCTTTTTAAAGCCGGCAGTTTTGGCAGTCCCAGGGACAATCCTTTCCAGTGTAAGATACCATGATCTTAGCACAGGGCCAATAACTAGTCCAACCACGCCCATACGAGCTGTTCTTCTGACGTCATGATTTGTGCCTCTTCGCTCAGCAAATTGCTGGGTGATGACATCTCCAGTGGCAACAAGGACACCTAAGGCAAAAACAAGAAGTAATGAAGAGTTATACTGTCTTTGCAGCCCAGGGGAAAGCAATCCCGTATTTGGCCTTAATTGGTAACGGCACTGAACATGGTATGGGTTTGGGGGTTGAGAGTCTTCAAACTGAGTACACAATTTTGCCATTAGCCTCTCAAACAGGGTGCTGCCCTGAACAGGCTGTAAAATGTGGGAGATTGCAATCAGTGTACATGTACATGTGTGTGTGAAGGGGGATTCAATAGCCTAAATATGGGTTGGAGAATCTCTTGTCTAAAATAGAGTAGTGAAATGGATGGTTTTAAGGCCTTATAGAGGCACACAGGGTATATAAATGAGGCAGCAAGTGAGATTGGCAGCAACAGCTTAATACACCCAGTCAATTTGCCACCTCCTCTGTACTTTTATACTTTACATAAACACATTAGATAATCACTCTTTTTCCTCCATTCTTTTATCTTTAATTTACCCATGGTCTGACTGTAACCTAGGGATGAGTATCAATTCTACCCTGGGACTGAGGGTTGGGAGGGGGGGGGGCAAATAGGATCACTGACTTGGGGGGAATAGGGGGACTGTCCTCACATCATTGTAGCTCACATCCAGGAGGTGTGAATGAAATCCTTCCCCTTTAACGTCTGTGAACTCAGATCGCACTCCCTCCCCCCTCAGTACATTCGCACCCTACATGAATGCGAGTTACAGTATTTATGGAATAATAGGGAACTGTGAAGTCTAATGGGAATTAACATCAGCAGGGTGCAAAGAAAGTCAGTTATACAGCTTTTCGTTTGGGCATTAGCCCAAAGGTCATTTCAACTAGCCACAAATACTTTTTGATGAGGTAACTGCAATGATTACACAGTTCTGAGACTGTAATTTTAATCCCTCAAAAAAACGTCACTGTCCTGTACAGCGGGCAAGTTAAGAACGAAATCCACTAGCGCAATAGCAAAATCCACCAGTCCAGAGCTATTGGACACTACCTTCTTTTTGCAATAATATTATGATGCCTAGTTGTACCATAGCATGTTCATGGATAGCTTACATATACATCAGAACTTAGTCCCTTAACCCATAAAACAAATACTTGTACCTGTTTTAAAGAAGATAACCAAACAAAATTTTCACCATGGAGCACAAACCGTAACAATTTTTATGATTGTAATTTTTGCAGGCACAAAGCCTGCTTTGAAACTTGAAAAGAGTGGCACAACTTTTTCAAGTTTTAATCAACATCCATCCTTGCCATTCGTAGCTACAGACAATAGACCCTTGTCACCAAGCAGCCATTTTGTTCCAAGAGATTAAAAAAGCTTTGTATTTGCACAGATAGGCTCGTTCTCACTGCCAGCTAGGCTAATTGCGCAAAAACAAAGCTTTTTAAATTTCCCGTGACAAAATGGCCGTGGCCGTTGTGTGACAAAAGTCGATAGGATATGGTTTCAATGCCTAATTTATATTAATAGCTGTGCATAACAAAACTGGACCATTATTTTTGGAAGTTAGAAAAAAGTGTGGCATAGCCCCTTTTATAATCTTTCCGTCGTGAGAATCTCACTAAGAACATAAGGTACTATAATGAAAGTCTTTCATAGAACATTGCTCTCAAATTATTTGTAGCAAAAATCTTACTATTTTTGATTACGAGCAAGTACAAATTATACACAACAAAAGAGAAAGATACTTGTAGAGTATAATTAAACCACAGTAAATTATAAGAAGGATACTGTAAAACCTAAGAATGAAATATTAGTTAATTACTATAAAAGTGTTCATATTTACAAAAAAATGTAGATAAGAATGAAATTGTTAACACTTTTTTCTATTGTTTGTCAGTCAAGCAATCAAAATAAATAAAAATCCCAAAACAGTAAGCTGCAAAGAAATTTCATTTTTGGAGTTGCCAGCCTGCACTTTTATCCTAGTTATTATCAATATTATACAAGTCAATCTTGATTTTACTAGGAGCTGAAAATGTTAAAAGTATGGTGATATATTTCATGTGATTTGGTCTGACAGGTTCAAAACCACACTAGCAGAGAGAGTCTTTATTCTAAAATGACACATCCTTCGTAAATTAAAAACACATTCTACGTTGACCCTGACATGAAGTAACTTGCCAGTGTAAATAAAATAATTTACATGCACAGTCACAGTTATTGTTTAAATAAATATAAAATTTTCACGTTTTGTCAAAGATGCAAAATGTTGGGTATCCATGATGGAAAGTTTACAAACATCGTAACAAACATGGCTGGCTCTATCCACTCTTTGGGAAATATTTTCTGTGAACAGTAACGTGTATAAGTCGAAATGGCATAGCCACAGTTCTTAGCTAACTTCACTGTAGCCAAATGACTGACACTTGTGCTTTATAAATTTATGTCATCAACATTTCTTGTATAAATCGGTCTAGCTGGTGGAACAATCGGTTTACTTTCTGTATATCAGGGTGTAAACTTGCCATTCAGGCATGCAAGTTGTTGCTAGTATGTACTAGCCCAAGAGTCTTTTAAGTAGCCCCTCAAAAAATTTAATGAGCAGCATTGTTTACAGTTCTTCTGTAATTTGAATTTCCCAAAAAACTTCACTTGCTCTGCTGGCAAGTTAAGAACACAATTCACTAGCCCGATTGCAAAATCCACTAGCCCCAGGCTATCAGACACGTCTTTCTTTGCATGCTGGTATATGTACATGTTCATCCTTCCTCAAGATGCTAATAAAGTTCTACCCATAAATCCATTAGATCCCATTGTTCATGGTTTATACTTTTCAAGCAACGATGTTTTTTCAATCAGGTGTATACCAGACCTGTCAACCCCCCACATCTTCAAATATTGAGAATTGATGGGATAAGGGATGATAAATGATGTCATAATGACCAAGGCACATGACATCATTTGTGAAAAAAACTGCACAAAAAAGATTTTGTTGGAATTGTAACATTTGACCTAATTGGCTTAAAAATGTGAAAGGTTTGAACCCTTTGGCTTACTTCTCACCAACCACATTATTGCTTACATGTATATTACAATGGCATACCGGAGTTTGTGAGGAAATGTTTGAAGTAACAGTAAAATAGCTCAAACAAATCAAAGTATTTGAAAAAATTCCACTGTCAGAAAGTCGATTCTACAAGAAATGGCAAACCATGGCAATTATCCGTGAGATTTCAGACTCTAACCTGGAAACTGGGAGAAATGGTTCAAAATCTGGAGTCTCCCGGATTATCTGGGAGAGTTGACAGCCCTGTGTAGACAGTCAAACCCCATTTTTTTGGACACCTGCTTAATAAAGACACCTCATTATTACAGACAGTTTGCTTTGTCCCTGGGGAAAGAAAGTCCTTAAGTTACCCTTAACTTACATTTTCTCTGAATTCAACCCAGTTGATATGGACACCCTTCAGTGCATGTGTTAACAGAGAAAATGTTTACAAATGTTAGAGTAGTGTGTACAACTGGCAGAGTAATGCATACAACTGATAGCATAGTGCATACAACCAATAGAAATAATGTTAAAATGAGAGTCTCTCTCTGGAGTGCCAAATATCAAGAGAAGACGTATGAAAGAGCAACAACAAATGATGCCAAATAAGGGATGAGAAATAAATGACAAGAAGACAATGGTATGAAACAAGTGACAAAAATAATTTTAAAACAAACAGCGAACCACTGTATGGCTTCATGCCCACAGTTTCGTTTGATTTAGGCCTTTTCTATTTTGCTATGTTTTCCATTTTGAGTGCATCGAAATCTAACAATACACAAACTGTCCGAACTGTGTCTCCAAACGTCCTCATGCAAATTAGAGGACATTGCAAGCTTAATAATGGCAAATCCGCAAATCCGAAGCTCATTTGTCTTTCAAAACAATTCTAAGCCCCTACAATGCGATCGGTAAAAGGATTTAAGCTTATTTCACAGCAATTAAGCTTTGGATTTTTAGAAGACTTCACCTCACTCAAATGATTTGAGTGAGATGATGTCTCCACAAATCCATCATGAAAAAAAAAATTAAAAACGGAATTTCATTAATTACAGTACCTGTTCCTATAGTTTGTGTTTTCCAAGGATGTGTTATAAGCAGCTGTTGATATTTCGCCCAAGCTCTTCTTAGAATACTCATTACGGCTTGCCTTATATCTCTTTTTTTGAGCGCTGATTGAGCGCTATGATCCGCTGGAGATCGCCGCCGCCATGTTTTTTATTTCGGCAACCGAGCGGCCCTGGGAGGGAATTTGAATCGACTATTTTTTCGGTGGGGAGGAGCGGGGGGCGGGGGGAGGGGAGGGGATCACTTGCTTTTTAGGAGAACAGAAGGGGGCATCATTCGTAATTGGGAACCCAAAAAAGAAATAATTGCAGAAGATTTAGAAGATTTGAGAAGGACGACTCACATTAGATACGAGAAGTCTCTCTTTTTTTCTGTAGTTCGTCGAGCAAAACGCGAGACACGCAAATGGCCACGCGCGTGACTGATAGCGCGAGACGGGAGAGGCACGTTTCGCGCGTCTCGCGGCTTCGCCGCTCCCGCGCGCGTGCATTGCTCTCACTAAATCTGAAGAAAAAGAGAGACTGCTCGCAGTCTAGACTCACATTTGTTGGACAATGCCAGTTTGAAAGCATATAAAGTAAATGCGTCCATTCTACTGGGAGGTAAAAGTGTTTGCAGTCTCAATTTGTTCTAACCGCAACTTTATTTAGAAAGCACAAGTCTGTTACACTTTCGAAATAGTTACATCATAATTTATATGGAGAACGTTTTGTGGCACTTTAATATTTAGACTTTTATAACGTGCTTATACCTAAACTAATATTTAACTAATCTGAACATAACAGGTGAATTCTGAATTGGAAACCATAACTTTACAGATAACTGAATCACATTGTGAAACAGCGTCGATCATCGCTTCTTTAGCAACGGGCACACTAACTCAGCTCTATACTAAATCCGATTCAACCGCCGCTCGTCTGTTTTATCATGAGTGTTGTGAAAAAAGGGAAGACGTTTGCCTGGAGAATATTAGGCTTTAATCACCAAATCTCTTACTAACACAGACATTGATATGGCGGCAAACTGTAACCACAAGGATTACAGGCTCATACAATAAAATGAAATCACACTACATATACAACACATCGAATTATAATGTAACGCGATACGTCAAACAACTCTCGCAGTGTTCAAGTGTTTCTAGTTTCTAGCTTTAGTTCGCAATGTCATTTACACCACATTGAGTCTCATCCTTCAGTATTTCTTTATTTGTGTCTGGAGCCTTATCATCCGATTCATTAAGTCCGGCCTTACGGCAGGTTGGCTTAGCCTGCGTGGCAGGCGTTCGAAAGGGAAGGGGAAGGGAATCAGGCCGCGAGACCCCTTCCCCTTCCCCTTTTAACGCCTGCCACGCAGGCTACGGTTCCAGGTTTTAAAATCATGGGTGGATTTAGGAGTGGGCACCCTTTCCCAGCTCTAAACACTAAATCCGCTTTAACCGTTCTGGTAGTCGTATTCATCTTAGCCTTTCTTAGGATTTGAAGGTCTCTTTATTAGAGTTTATTGTATTGCCATAAAAAGTGTTACAAAGTCCTTATAGTTACGGCTTTCCACGAATACTGGACCACTCCCATCTTGACCCTCTTCGCACGCAAGTGGAATAGTTTGATTCAGTTACGTTACCAAAAATTGTTAGATCATCAATTTGTATTAATCCTCTGCTGAGATCCCAAACTTGACCACTTCCGGAATTCAAGTTTATTCATGCAATTTGAACTATTTTCTTGCACTTGATCAAATAAATCTACAAATATCTTTTCAAAGCATTTGCTTTAAATATTTTATTCGTGCTTTGTTCACTATAAGTAAAATACAACAGGATGAAAACACTCGCAAATCTCTGAGCCAGAACTGAGTGGAAAATGTTCGTGAGACATTTTGTGAGTCGTAGTGGTATTGTTCTGTAAAAACATATTTTATTTGTTACAAAAATTGTATGTTACATTGGTTAATTTTTGAATTTGAGTTAGAACATCAACGCCTACTTTCTTTGATCTGGAATTACAAACAAGTGAAGATTTATGTGCCACAAATCTAAACCCGCCCATTAACAGATCTAGATCCAGACAGCAAGGTTTTGTAGCAGGTTCTCCCTCCCTTAAACTAACCTGACTGCAGATCTGGCTTATGTAATACTTAAAAAAATTGACTACAGAGTCTATTTTAAAGGCAATTCAAGCGTGGATTAACGTGACCCCAATGCATCAAGTTTATCAGAAAGGTCGTCCAAGATCATAAGGCATATCACTGTTGATGGCTAAACCACCCATATGCATACAAAATGTTGGAAAAGCAAGCTAAATACTGAATACACAGTACCACAAAAGTCTTGTAATTCTTTGTCTCCCTTAGTGGGGAGACTACTATAAATCTGTATGTGGCCGACTCTCTGACTGTGCAGCCTCTAGATTTCACCGTGCTGAGTGAAACAGCAGCGACTCCTGTAACACATATGGAAACAACAGAGACTTTGCACAAACTAAGTTACACTGTCTGCAATTGAATGCGAGTGTCGGCTTCAGAGAGTGAAAGCCAAAGTGTTCATTCAAGATCCTTTCAATCCAGTGCTGTTCACGGAAGATTCAGAGAGATACGTCGATGTGCGCAACATTGTTTGTGCCCTAACCAGCTATAACTACAGTGAAGATATCTTGCAGTTTAAAGAAGGTGATGTTATTCTTCTCGTTGATGTGTTTCAACATATATACTAATGAAGTGGTCACTTTTGCAGAGGCAGCTGAGACAGTTGAGATCAACTACAGCCGATGAAGCACAGCGTGAGTGGATTAGAAGCAGAAGAAAGGGGCGGTTCGAAAGCGGTTTTTTCAACTATCAAGCAAACAAATATGGGAAACAATGCCGGCAAACATTTTTGGGGATCAAGGGAATCTGAGCTTAAATCATTTTAGGGAACAATTGGTTTTATTAATGGAGAACAAGAGATAACAAAAAAGCATGAAGGGATCATGGGAAAATGTACCTCCCCCCCCCCCCCTCCTGGTAGGGGCTCATCTGAGACACTTCTGGCGTATTTGGAAACATTCGATCGTTGGGTGCCCCTAAAGAGGACGAGAAAAATATAATGGAAGGTGAGGAAGGCAAATGAATCTAAACGCTTTTCTTTTGTCTACAAGCGATGATTCTTACAATGTTTTGTCACGCTGGTCCCAGCTCGTTGGTGTCCAAAGCTTGAAGCAATATTATATATAGTGCTTCCAAGACTAAAGAGTGCTTCTTAAAGAATAACACGATTGGCAATCGGCGTTTGTTTTAAGGGACGGACAATATTTTCTTGGAGGGGGGAGATGAGGAATTTTCTTCTGCAAACAATGCGCCTCTGCAATCCCTTTTTTTTTTTCTCTGGTGCTAACAATTATCATAAGCTTATTAATTAACCTATTTTTCGAAAAACAATCAATGGTACTTTGGCCACTTAATTTGTTCAGGTAGAAAGGCAGACCGCAAATTCAGAGGTACGCGTGACATCTTGCCCGAAATTAACCCGGCCATTGCGCCATGCTTGATTCAAACTGAAGTTACTTTTCAGCTCCATCGTACATGAATGGGTTTTTTCCTGACGGTATAATTCGGTGCCTCTTATACGACGACTTTCTGTGACCCCATATACCACATGCTTGTTTGTAACGCATATATATGGGCTTTTTTGTGCGCATATATATGCGCGTTTGTAAGAAAATGGTCATATACTTGGGAATAAAACGCAAGTATACGTGACAAAAAAACGCACGTATATCGTGTAGAAGGAATGATTGTAAGTATAAGTGGGAAAAAACCACACGGATATCGTGTCATAATTTTGAAACAAATGGCCGACCATACCTTTTTGGTTTGACAAACAAAGCCACGTGACCTAAGTCGTTAACGTCTGGCGCCAAAATCAACCGTCCCGCGTGTCTTCGAATTCGCAGTCTACCTGTCGGTAGTAAAAGGCACGAGAAAATATGAGCGCGTGAACATGGAAAAGGTGGCAGTGGCGGTCTTCCTCTCCCAATTTCCCGCCGTCTAATTTACGGGTTCGCGCTTTCTCAATTTCGCGGATCTGACTGTCTTGGAGCCTGGAATTAACCTGAGATCAGACTCTATTTTCGTTTCGTTTTGTAAAAATAACTCCGGCGGGTAAGCGCGACCAGGTAACAGAGAATGTATGAGAACTGCTAAAATTGGGCCTGATCTCAGGTTAGCCTGGAACAGGCTAGGCTATTTGTCTATATACGCTCCTAGTAATTTATAGTTTGTGCTTTCTTTAATTTATTCGTCTTCTTTGGCAGCTACTGACGCAAATAAAGGGCAACTGACAGGGAATAGGCAAAGGGAGAAGCAGATTTCCTCAATTTTTTTTAACCAAACGCGTGATCAGCACCCTGAGGTAGCTGTTAGACTTGTTTAATATTCTCCTACGCCGTTTCATCTAACTTACGTAGACTTCTTCTAGGAGTTGATATATATATTAAACACGTGTTTCAATTCAGGATTTCTCTCCTACAACAAAAAAAGTTTCAGATGTCAACAAACATGCAGTGAAGAGTCAAGGCGTAGGTGCTTGAATCATTGTATGCCATTTTTTAGATTTTATCAGGGGCGGATCTAGGGGGAGGGTGCAGGGGGTGCGCACCGTAAGATCCTCATATCGATTCTGGGCCACAAAATAGGTTTCGCTCATTTTTTTGCATGGACTGTTTTCAATAAGTATAGCACAAATATGAAACTAGGTTGGAGAAATTTTCTTCTGTAAAGATTTTTTGGGGCAATTTCTTTTGCATCGCATGCGGATTGGAAGAGGCAACATAGCAAATTTTGTCAACTTTAACTGTTTTCTCCGGAAGGAAGAGTTTGTCTCAAGGCTTGCAATCCCCTAGTAATATATAATGATCCCTTATCTTTAAAGTTATAGGGGTTGGAATCATGAACACTCTTTAGAATAATAAGAATGAGGGAACAAACTTGACCCCTTTGACCCACTTAACGAAATACACGATTTTAGGCAAATTCAGTGGATTTAATCTCAAAAGTGGCTCTCCTTTTCGTGCTCTACCGTACATCATTACAAGGTCCATCCTTCAGCTAATGAATTATGTTAAAAGATTTGGTGGCTATCAAGTTTCTGTCACGGTATGGGAGGTGAAACTTGCCCTCCTTGGTTAAATCGTCCGTATTCCCGTGAGAAACCAAAGCCAGAAATGGAATATATGTCAACTTCAAATTGTTCACTGCGTAAGAATGACTAAATCAGTCTCACCCTGACCACCTTTTCTCTCCTCTTTGTTGCTTTAAAATCGTGGCCACCTTGAATGATTGCGGTCGGAAATCTTCATTCTTATGCAGTGAACAATTTGAAGTTGGCATATATTCGATTTCTGGTCATTTCTGGCTTTGGTTTCTCACAATCGTTCTCGACACTCGAGAAGCTCGGATTTGATTCTGATCCTCGGCTGCATGACCTCTAACCTTCTTGTTCTTGAGCTTCCCCACTTTTTATAATTAGGCTGCCATTCGGGCAAAGTCCAATCAAAAAAGGGTGGCCGCCTCGTCTGTGCAGGAAAAAGACAAAATGGCAGACGGATCAGGTTTCCCGTCCCCCCTTTCCCTGCGTTGTTGCTAATCTTCTGATTTTTGAGGGGAAGGGTTGGGTAATTTCAGATAAAAATCGTCGTAAGGGAACCATCGCCTTTTCTAAATCAAGTAAGCTCCCGGCCTCTATTAAGCTCCCCCCTCCCTCAAATGGGCTTGAAATAAATAAGCCCCCCGGGGGGGCTTAATAAAAAACTAGCCTGGCTCCAGACGTCCGTTCTTGAAATAGCCAGAATTAATTTTAAAACGTCTGCCAGAACCCAAAGAAGAATTATTGATAAGGAAAGGATCATTAAAAAAGTGATAGGAGGAGTCGGGGTGGGGAAGGGGCAAAGTAGAACCCTCCTTGCAAGCCAATGATCGGCCTGGCGAAAGGGTGGAAATGTACAAAAAAATGTCAACATTATTTAACCAAGGTATCTACAACACTTAAATTTTTTTTCGAATTAAAGTTGTTCCGATCAGTGTGAGCCTTTGTCAGACAATATGGCAATGCCAGTTGTATTTGTTCGAAAGAGCAGGGGAGCCGAAATCCCAATTATAAAGGAGGATGATGAACATAATAAAATATTACTGCCCCTACATGTAAAACTATACACATGATTCTTGCTCTTACACCACTCAAACTAGGATTCTACTCTTTCCGCGGGGCTTGTTGCAAAAGTGTGCTGCACGTGCAAAGTTGCTTTTTTTGCTAACTAGACCTATTGTTGTTTTTCACCATTCTCCGGCGTTGCCTTCGCCGCTTAGCTTTACACGATTTTATGTTTTTTTGAACAAACTATAAATATTATCGAGAGCTTCGCTTTTGGCCCTGGCTAAATCTATATATCATTTGTACACCTTTTTTTAAACTCTGGGACCACTTTATTTGGCTTACCACTGTTGTGGTATCCCTATTTACATAGGCTAGTGTAACCTCTCTGATCATAAAGCCATTCCTGCCTCCACTTTGAGTGACCAACAACGATTTTCTCCTAACATCATAACAACAGCATAAAATGAAAAGGTTATGAGAATTGTTAAAAAAGATCACAATCGAGTAATGCTTTGATCATGAAACAAATTATTCTCGAATAATCCTTTCAGAAAATGTATAAACTAGGACAGTCTGGACAATTTGTTTGTTAATATTGGGGTTCAAGGGGGTTAAGTGACCCCCCCCCCCCCCGACAAGTAAGACCCTTAAAATTATTGTCACAGACCAATTTGTTGCGCAACAGCAAATATCTTTACTGTTCAATTTAGAACACCATGAACTGCACCTAAAAATGTTCAGCAACACGTGTACAATTCCTGTGAACTGGTCACAAAGCCACAAACTAATCACCGTTGTTGATTGTACTTTATTTTTCCCACACTGCACCTGATTGGTTTATTCCTTGTGACACAATAATATTCCAGCAATGTTTTGAAAACAGCCTTATAATAATTTATTATTTCTTGCCCGTAGAGTTCTCGAACTAAAATGTTCAGTGTGTGATAATCAACTGATAATAAAAACAACTTTGTAAAATTTAAACCATGTATTATCTAAAAAATTGATTTGCTTAGTTTCTCAGAAATACTGCTCATGCAATAGAATAATTACTAAAGGCTTGCTGCTCCAGTCTTACATAATAGCATAGCATCATTCCAACCCAGCCCATTACACAAACCCTCCCCACCCCAACAACTCAAATATGCCTGAAGACAATTAATAAGGAATGGTAACAGAAAGTCGGTCAGGTACCATTGTGTAAACACCATTCCCCGTGCTGACACCAAATGCAGTGGAGCCTCGAAGACACAACCAACCTCTATAATTAGTCAGGGCCCAGGCTTTGCATTGGGGGAAAAGGAGAGAAAAATCGGTTTTGGCAAAAAAAAAAAAAAATAAAAATCGGCGAGTGAAGCGAGCGGTAGTCCTCCCCACCACTAAGCTTGCTTCGCTCACTGCTATTTTTCCTATTTCACCCCTTTTTTCTGCCTTTTTCCCCCATTACAGAACCTGCATGGTCCCAGGCTACCAACCTCAATATACTTTACAAAGTTCTCCAAAGTTATGAACACAATTAGTGACACTTTTATCAATCTATTTTAATTTGCTACGCACCTGCTCGATAAAAAAATTAGGACCAAAAAAGTGAATGTTATCTACACTATGTCTTCTTTTTAATAGAACTGAATTAGTTGAAGGATTGTCTGTAGGTACGAATTTTCATCCTCAACCTCATTCAATGTCAGATTACAATGTGCTTCCAGTATTTTAAACATAA
Source organism: Porites rus (assembly GCA_964035705.1). NCBI lineage: Eukaryota > Metazoa > Cnidaria > Anthozoa > Scleractinia > Poritidae > Porites > Porites rus. The sequence continues at coordinate 6,528,941 of OZ038001.1, read as the reverse complement.
CTTTTTTTTTTTATAATTTGTGCCATTGAATAGTAAATAACTTCAATTTATATAAATATTGTAATCACAACAATATTAGTACTTTTTACAGTGTAATTGTATTTGAAATATTAACATCATAAATGTAGTAATAAAAAGATGGTTAACCTCACGTGAATAAACTAACCAAACAGAGGGTGCTGTGAGGCACATCACTGAACCAGCTCCAAAGAATCTTTAACAGTTAAGGCTGCAGCATCAGGTGACGGCTTGTTAGCCATCCATGACAGGTATGCATTCCAAAATATTGCTACAATTTGGACAAAGCCAACACGGTGCTGAATAGGAACAAAGTATTAACGTAAAATTCAGAGTCTGTGCAAGGGGCCAGATCTTATAATTTGTGATCAGTGTCTGTACATAGCGTTCCTGGAGCATCTCTTTAATTTCATGTGGTCGTTTTTCAGCAAGTGTCTCTGACACACTGAAAAAGAAGCATATCATAACAGGAGCAAAGAGACTCTGATCCAACAGCATCTTTTTAAAGCCGGCAGTTTTGGCAGTCCCAGGGACAATCCTTTCCAGTGTAAGATACCATGATCTTAGCACAGGGCCAATAATTAGTCCAACCACTCCCATACGAGCTGTTCTTCTAAAGTCATGATTTGTGCCTCTTCGCTCAGCAAATTGCTGGGTGATGACATCTCCAGCGGTGACAAGGACACCTAAGGCAAAAACAAGAAGCAATGAAGAGTTATACTGTCTTTGCAGCCCAGGGGAAAGCAATCCCATATTTGGCCTTAATTGGTAACAGCACTGAACATGGTATGGGTTTGGGGGGTTGAGAGTCTTCAAACTGAGTACACAATTTTGCCATTAGCCTCTCAAACAGGGTGCTGCCCTGAACAGGCTGTAAAATGTGGGAGATTGCAATCAGTGTACATGTACATGTGTGTGTGAAGGGGGATTCAATAGCCTAAATATGGGTTGGGGAATCTCTTGTCTAAAATAGAGTAGTGAAATGGCAGGTTTTAAGGCCTTATAGAGGCACACAGGGTATATAAATGAGGCAGCAAGTGAGATTGGCAGCAACAGCTTAATACACCCAGTCAATTTGCCACCTCTTCTGTACTTTTATACTTTACATAAACACATTAGATAATCACTCTTTTTCCTCCATTCTTTTATCTTTAATTTACCCATGGTCTGACTGTAACCTAGGGATGAGTATCAATTCTACCCTGGGACTGGGGGTTGGGAGGGGGGGGGGGGGGGCAGTATAGGATCACTGACTTGGGGGGAATAGGGGGACTGTCCTCACATCATTGTAGCTCACATCCAGGAGGTGTGAATGAAATCCTTCCCCTTTAACTTCTGTGAACTCAGATCGCACTCCCTCCCCCCTCGGTACATTTGCACCCTGCATGAATGCGAGTTACAGTATTTATGGAATAATAGGGGACTGTGAAGTCTAATGGGAATTTACATCAACAGGGTGCAAAGAAAGTCAGTTATACAGCTTGTCATTTGGGCATTAGCCCAAAGGTCATTTCAACTAGCCCCAAATACTTTTTGATGAGGTAACTGCAATGATTACACAGTTCTTAGACTGTAATTTTAATCCCTCAAAAAACGTCACTGTCCTGCAGTACAGTGGGCAAGTTAAGAATGAAATCCACTAGCGCAATAGCAAAATCCACCAGTCCAGAGCTATTGGACACTACCTTCTTTTTGCAATTATATTATAATGCCTAGTTGTACCATAGCATGTTCATGGATAGCTTACATATACATCAGAACTTAGTCCCTTAACCCATAAAACAAATACTTGTACCTGTTTTAAAGAAGATAACCAAACAAAATTTTCACCATGGAGCACAAACCGTAACAATTTTTATGATTGTAATTTTTGCAGGCACAAAGCCTGCTTTGAAACTTGAAAAGGGTGGCACAACTTTTTCAAGTTGTAATCAACATCCATCCTTGCCATTCGTAGCTACAGACAATAGACCCTTGTCACCAAGCAGCCATTTTGTTCCAAGAGATTAAAAAAGCTTTGTATTTGCACAGCTAGCCTTGTTCTCACTGCCAGCTAGGCTAATTGTGCAAAAACAAAGCTTTTTAAATCTCCTGGGACAAAATGGCCATTGTGTGACAAAGGTCGATAGAATATGGTTTCAATGCCTAATTTATATTAATAGCTGTGCATAACAAAACTGGACCATTATTTTTGGAAGTTAGAAAATAGTGTGGCATAGCCCCTTTATGTTCACTAAGAACATAAGGTACTATAATGAAAGTCTTTCGTAGAACATTGCTCTCAAATTATTTGTAGAAAAAATCTTACTATTTTTGATTACGAGCAAGTACAATAAACAACAAAAGAGAAAGATACTTGTAGAGTATGATTAAACCACAGTAAAAATATAAGAAGGATACTGTAAAACCTAAGAATGAAATATTTAGTATATATTTAGTATTAGAAATATTTAGTATTTTATAGTAATTAAAATTACTATAAAAGTGTTCATATTTACAAAAAAATGTAGATAAGCATGAAATTGTTAACACTTTTTTCTATTGTTTGTCAGTCAAGCAATCAAAATAAATAAAAATCCCAAAACAGTAAGTTGCAAAGAAACTTCATTTTTGGAGTTGCCAGCCTGCACTTTTATCCTAGCTATTATCAATATTATACAAGTCAATCTTGATTTTACTAGGAGCAGAAAATGTAAAAAATATGGTGATATATTTCATGTGATTTGGCCTGACAGATACAAAACCACACTAGCAGAGAGAGTCTTTATTCTAAAATGACACATATCCTTCGTAATATTCAAAAAAACATTCTATGTTGACTCTGACATGAAGTAACTTGCCAGTGTAAATAAAATAATTTACATGCACAGTCAAGTTAGATTGTGTCAGCAATTATTGTTTAAATAAATATAAAATTTTCACGTTTTGTCAAAGATGCAAAATGTTGGGTATCCATGATGGAAAGTTTACAAACATCGTAACAAACATCGCTGGCTCTATCCACTCTTTGGGAAATATTTTCAGTGAACGGTTACGTGTATAAGTTGAAATGGCATAGCCACAGTTCTTAGCTAACTTCACTGTAGCCAAATGACTGACACTTGTGCTTTATAAATTTATGTCATCAACATTTCTTGTATAAATCGGTCTAGGTGGAGCAATTGGTTTACTTTCTGTATATCAGGGTGCAAACTTGCCATTCAGGCATGCAAGTTGTTGCTAGTATGTACTAGCCCAAGTGTCTTTTAAGTAGCCCCTCAAAAAATTTAATGAGCAGCATTGATTACAGTTCTTCTGTAATTTGAATTTCCCAAAAAAGTTCACTTGCCCTGCTGGTAAGTTAAGAACACAATTCACTAGCCCGATTGCAAAATCCACTAGCCCCAGACTATCAGACACGTCTTTCTTTGCATGCTGGTATATGTACATGTTCATCCTTCCTCAAGATGCTAAAAAAGTTCTACCCATAAATCCATTAGATCCCATTGTTCATGGTTTATACTTTTCAAGCAACGATGTTTTTTCAATCAGGTGTATACCAGAGCTGTCAACCCCCCACATCTTCAAATATTGAGAATTGATGGGATAAGGGATGATAAATGATGTCATAATGACCAAGGCACATGACATCATTTGTGAAAAAAACTGCACAAAAAAGATTTTGTTGGAATTGTAACATTTGACCTAATTGGCTTAAAACTGTGAAAGGTTTGAACCCTTTGGCTTACTTCCCACCAACCACATTATTGCTTACATGTATATTACAATGGCATACCGGAGTTTGTGAGGAAATGTTTGAAGTTAACAGTAAAATAGCTCAAACAAATCATAGTATTTGAAAAAATTCCACTGTCAGAAAGTCGATTCTATAAGAAATGGCAAACCATGGCGATTATCCGTGAGATTTCAGACTCTAACCTGGAGACTGGGAGAAATGGTTCAAACTCTGGAGTCTCCCGGATTATCTGGGAGAGTTGACAGCCCTGTGTATACATGCAGTCAAACCCTGTTTTTTGGACACCTGCTTAATAAAGACACCTCATTATTACAGACAGTTTGCTTTGTCCCTGGGGAAAGAAAGTCCTTAAGTTACCCTTAACTTACATTTTCTCTGAATTCAACCCAGTTGATATGGACACCCCTCAGTGCATGTGTTAACAGAGAAATGTTTACAAATGTTAGAGTACTGTGTACAACTGGCAGAGTAAGGGATTCAACTGATAGCATAGTGCATACAACCAACAGAAATAATGTTAAAATGAGAGTCTCTCTCTGGAGTGCCAAATATCAAGAGAAGACGTATGAAAGAGCAACAACAAATGATGCCAAATAAGGGATGAGAAATAAATGACAAGAAGACAATAATATGAAACAAGTCACAAAAATAATTTTAAAATAAACAGCGCACCACTGTATGGTTTCATGCCCACGGTTTCGTTTGATTTAGGCCTTTTCTATTTTGCTATGTTTTTCATTTTGAGTGCATCGAAATCTAACAATACACAAACTGTCCCAACTGTGCCTCCAAACGTCCTCATGCAAATTAGAGGACATTGCAAGCTTAGTAATGGCAAATCCGGAAATCCGAAGCTCATTTGTCTTTCAAAACAATTCTAAGCCCCTACAATGCGATCGGTAAAAGGATTTAAGCTTATTTTACAGCAATTAAGCTTTGGATTTTTAGAAGACTTCACCTCACTCAAATGATTTGAGTGAGATGATGTCTCCTCAAATCCATCATGAAAAAAATAAATAAATAAAAAACGGAATTTCATTAATTACAATACCTGTTGCTATAGTTTGTGTTTTCCAAGGATGTGTTATAACCAGCTGTTGATATTTCGCCCAAGCTCTTCTTAGAATACTCATTACGGCTTGCCTTATATCTCTTTTTTTTTTTAGCGCTGATTGAACGCTATGATCCGCTGGAGATCGCCGCCGCCATGTTTTTTATTTCGGAAACCGAGCGGCCCTGGGAAGGAATTTGAATCGACTATTTTTTCGGTGGGGAGGAGCGGGGGGCGGGGGAAGGGGAGGGGATCACTTGATTTTTAGGAGAACAGAAGGGGGCATCATTCGTAATTGGGAACCCAAAAAAGAAATCATTGCAGAAGAATTAGAAGAATTGAGAAGGACGACTCACATTAGACTACGAGCAGTCTCTCTTTTTTTTCTGTAGTCCGTCAAGCAAAACGCGAGACACGCAAATGGCCAAGCGCGTGACTGATAGCGCAAGACGGGAGAGGCACGTTTCGCGCGTCTCGCGGCTTCGCCGCTCCCGCGCGCGTGCATTGCTCTCACTAAATCTGAAGAAAAAGAGAGACTGCTCGCAGTCTAGACACACATTTGTTGGACAATACCAGTTTGAAAGCATATAAAGTAAATGCGTCCATTCTACTGGGAGGTAAAAGTGTTTGCAGTCTCAATTTGTTCTAACCGCAACTTTAGAAAGCACAAGTCTGTTACACTTTCGAAATAGTACATCTCAATTTATATGGAGAACGTTTTGCGGCACTTTAATATTTACTCTTTTATAACGTGCTTATACCTAAGCTAATATTTAACTAATCTGAACATAACAGGTGAATTCTGAATTGGAAACCATAACTTTATAGATAACTAAATCACATTGTGAAACAGCGTCGATCATCGCTTCGTTAGCAACGGGCACACTAACTCAGCTCTATACTAAATCCGATTCAACCGCCGCTCGTCTGTCTTATCTTGAGTGTTGTGAAAAAGGGAAGACGTTTGCCTGGGGAATATTAGGCTTTAATCACCAAATCTCTTACTAACACAGACATTGATATGGCGGCAAACTGTAACCAAGAGGATTACAGGCTCATACAATAAAATGAAATCACACTACAAATACAACACAACGAATTATAATGTAACGCGATACGTCAAACAACTCTCGCAGTGTTCAAGTGTTTCTAGTTTCTAGCTTTAGTTCGCAATGTCATTTACACCACATTGAGTCTCATCATCCAGTATTTCTTTATTTGTGTCTGGAGCCTTATCATCCGATTCATTAAGTCCGGCCTTACGGCAGGTTGACCTAGCCTGCGTGGCAGGCGTTCGAAAGGGAAGGGGAAGGGAATCAGGCCGCGAGACCCCTTCCCCTTCCCCTTTTAACGCCTGCCACGCAGGCTACGGTTCCAGGTTTTAAAATCATGGGTGGATTTAGGAGTGGGCACCCTTTCCCAGCTCTAAACACTAAATCCGCTTTAACCGTCCTGGTAGTCATATTCATCTTAGCCTTTCTTAGGGTTTGAGGGTCTCTTTATTAGAGTTTATTGTATTGCCATAAAAAGTGTTACAAAGTCCTTATAGTTACGGCTTGCCACGAATACTGGACCACTCCCATCTTGACCCTCTTCGCACGCAAGTGGAATAGTTTGATTCAGTTACGTTACCAAAAATTGTTAGATCATCAATTTGTATTAATCCTTTGCTGAGATCCCAAACTTGACCACTTCCGGAATTCAAGTTTATTCATGCAATTTGAACTATTTTCTTGCACTTGATCAAATAAATCTACAAATTTCTTTTCAAAGCATTTGCTTTAAATATTTTATTCGTGCTTTGTTCACTATAAGTAAAATACAACAGGATGAAAACACTCGCAAATCTCTGAGCCTGAACTGAGTGGAAAATGTTCGTGAGACATTTTGTGAGTCGTAGTGGTATTGTTCTGTAAAAACATATTTTATTTGTTACAAAAATTGTATGTTACATTGGTTAATTTTTGAATTTGAGTTAGAACATCAACGCCTACTTTCTTTGATCTGGAATTACAAACAAGTGAAGATTTATGTGCCACAAATCTAAACCCGCCCATTAACAGATCTAGATCCAGACAGCAAGGTTTTGTAGCAGGTTCTCCCTCCCTTAAACTAACCTGACTGCAGATCTGGCTTATGTAATACTTAAAAAAATTGACTACAGAGTCTATTTTAAAGGCAATTCAAGCGTGGATTAACGTGACCCCAATGCATCAAGTATATCAGAAAGGTCGTCCAAGATCATAAGGCATATCACTGTTGATGGCTAAACCACCCATATGCATACAAAATGTTGGGAAAGCAAGCTAAATATAATACACAGTACCAACAAAGTCTTGTAATTCTTTGTCTCCCTTAGTGGGGAGACTACTATAAATCTGTATGTGGCCGACTCTCTGACTGTGCAGCCTCTAGATTTCACCGTGCTGAGTGAAACAGCAGCGACTCCTGTAACACATATGGAAACAACAGAGACTTTGCACAAACTAAGTTACACTGTCTGCAATTGAATGCGAGTGTCGGCATGCAGAGAGTGAAAGCCAAAGTGTTCATTCAAGATCCTTTCAATCCAGTGCTGTTCACGGAAGATTCAGAGAGATACGTCGATGTGCGCAACATTGTTTGTGCCCTAACCAGCTATAACTACAGTGAAGATATCTTGCAGTTTAAAGAAGGTGATGTTATTCTTCTCGTTGATGTGTTTCAACATATATACCAATGAAGTGGTCACTTTTGCAGAGGCAGCTGAGACAGTTGAGATCAACTACAGCCGATGAAGCACAGCGTGAGTGGATTAGAAGCAGAAGAAAGGGGCGGTTCGAAAGCGGTTTTTTCAACTATCAAGCAAACAAATATGGGAAACAATGCCGGCAAACATTTTTGGGGATCAAGGGAATCTGAGCTTAAATCATTTTAGGGAACAATTGGTTTTATTAATGGAGAACAAGAGATAACAAAAAAGCATGAAGGGATCATGGGAAAATGTACCTCCCCCCCCCTGGTAGGGGCTCATCTGAGACACTTCTGGCGTATTTGGAAACATTCGATCGTTGGGTGCCCCTAAAGAGGACGAGAAAAATATAATGGAAGGTGAGGAAGGCAAATGAATCTAAACGCTTTTCTTTTGTCTACAAGCGATGATTCTTACAATGTTTTGTCACGCTGGTCCCAGCTCGTTGGTGTCCAAAGCTTGAAGCAATATTATATATAGTGCTTCCAAGACTAAAGAGTGCTTCTTAAAGAATAACACGATTGGCAATCGGCGTTTGTTTTAAGGGACGGACAATATTTTCTTGGAGGGGGGAGATGAGGAATTTTCTTCTGCAAACAATGCGCCTCTGCAATCCCTTTTTTTTTTTCTCTGGTGCTAACAATTATCATAAGCTTATTAATTAACCTATTTTTCGAAAAACAATCAATGGTACTTTGGCCACTTAATTTGTTCAGGTAGAAAGGCAGACCGCAAATTCAGAGGTACGCGTGACATCTTGCCCGAAATTAACCCGGCCATTGCGCCATGCTTGATTCAAACTGAAGTTACTTTTCAGCTCCATCGTACATGAATGGGTTTTTTCCTGACGGTATAATTCGGTGCCTCTTATACGACGACTTTCTGTGACCCCATATACCACATTCTTGTTTGTAACGCATATATATGGGCTTTTTTGTGCGCATATACTGTGATGCGCGTTTGTAAGAAAATGGTCATATACTTGGGAATAAAACGCAAGTATACGTGACAAAAAAACGCACGTATATCGTGTAGCAGGAATGATTGTAAGTATAAGTGGGAAAAAACCACACGGATATCGTGTCATAATTTTGAAACAAATGGCCGACCATACTTTTTTGGTTTGACAAACAAAGCCACGTGACCTAAGTCGTTAACGTCTGGCGCCAAAATCAACCGTCCCGCGTGTCTTCGAATTCGCAGTCTACCTGTCGGTAGTAAAAGGCACGAGAAAATATGAGCGCGTGAACATGGAAAAGGTGGCAGTGGCGGTCTTCCTCTCCCAATTTCCCGCCGTCTTATTTACGGGTTCGCGCTTTCTCAATTTCGCGGATCTGACTGTCTTGGAGCCTGGAATTAACCTGAGATCAGACTCTATTTTCGTTTCGTTTTGTAAAAATAACTCCGGCGGCCGGGTTAGCGCGACCAGGTAAAAGAAAATGTATGAGAACTGCTAAAATTGGGCCTGATCTCAGGTTAGCCTGGAACAGGCTAGGCTATTTGTCTATATACGCTCCTAGTAATTTATAGTTTGTGCTTTCTTTAATTTATTCGTCTTCTTTGGCAGCTACTGACGCAAATAAAGGGCAATTGACAGGGAATAGGCAAAGGGAGAAGCAGATTTCCTCAATTTTTTTGAACCAAACGCGTGATCAGCACCCTGAGGTAGCTGTTAGACTTGTTTAATATTCTCCTACGCCGTTTCATCTAACTTACGTAGACTTCTTCTAGGAGTTGATATATATATATTAAACACGTGTTTCAATTCAGGATTTCTCTCCTACAACAAAAAAAGTTTCAGATGTCAACAAACATGCAGTGAAGAGTCAAGGCGTAGGTGCTTGAATCATTGTATGCCATTTTTTAGATTTTATCAGGGGCGGATCTAGGGGGAGGGTGCAGGGGGTGCGCACCGTAAGATCCTCATATCGATTCTGGGCCACAAAATAGGTTTCGCTCATTTTTTTGCATGGACTGTTTTCAATAAGTATAGCACAAATATGAAACTAGGTTGGAGAAATTTTCTTCTGTAAAGATTTTTTGGGGCAATTTCTTTTGCATCGCATGCGGATTGGAAGAGGCAACATAGCAAATTTTGTCAACTTTAACTGTTTTCTCCGGAAGGAAGAGTTTGTCTCAAGGCTTGCAATCCCCTAGTAATATATAATGATCCCTTATCTTTAAAGTTATAGGGGTTGGAATCATGAACACTCTTTAGAATAATAAGAATGAGGGAACAAACTTGACCCCTTTGACCCACTTAACGAAATACACGATTTTAGGCAAATTCAGTGGATTTAATCTCAAAAGTGGCTCTCCTTTTCGTGCTCTACCGTAAATCATTACAAGGTCCATCCTTCAGCTACTGAATTATGTTAAAAGATTTGGTGGCCATCAAGTTTCCGTCACGGTATAAGAGGTGAAACTTGCCCTACTTAGTTAAATCGTCCGTATTCCCGTGAGAAACCAAAGCCAGAAATGGAATATATGTCAACTTCAAATTGTTCACTGCGTAAGAATGACTAAATCAGTCTCACCCTGACCACCTTTTCTCTTCCCTTTAATTTGTTGCTTTAAAATCGTGGCCACCTTGAATGATTGCGGTTGGAAATCTTCATTTTTATGCAGTGAACAATTTGAAGTTGGCATATAGTCGATTTCTGGTCATTTCTGGCTTTGGTTTCTCACAATCGTTCTCGACACTCCAGAAGCTCGGATTTGATTCTGATCCTCGGCTGCATGACCTCTAACCTTCTTGTTCTTGAGCTTCCCCACTTTTTATTATTAGGCTGCCCTTCGGGCAAAGCCCAATCAAAAACGGGTGGCCGCCTCGTCTGTGCAGGAAAAAGACAAAATGGCAGACGGATCAGGTTTCCCGTCCCCCCTTTCCCTGCGTTGTTGCTAATCTTCTGATTTTTGAGGGGAAGGGTTGGGTAATTTCAGATAAAAATCGTCGTAAGGGAACCATCGTCTTTTCTAAATCAAGTAAGCCCCCGGCCTCTATTAAGCTCCCCCCTCCCTCAAATGGGCTTGAAATAAATAAGCACCACCCCCGGGGGGGGGGAGGGGGGGGGGGGTTAAGAACTAGCCTGGCTCCAGACGTCCGTTCTTGAAATACCCAGAATTAATTTTAAAACGTCTGCCAGAACCCAAAGACCCAAAGAAAAATTATTGATAAGGAAAGGATCATTAAAAAAGTGATAGGAGGAGTCGGGGTGGGGAAGGGGCAAAGTAGAACCGTCCTTGCAAGCCAATGATCGGCCTGGCGAAAGGGTGGAAATGTATAAAAAAAATGTCAACATTATTTAGAGGGTCTCAATGGGGTTAACCGATAGGCGTAAAACGGCCAAAAATTTAGTCGATAGCCGTAAAAATTGAAAAATTTTAACCGTTAGCCGTAAATAGAGTAAAAAAGAGTTAACCGTAAAAGAAACTGTTCCTTAGATTTGCTACTTTTAAGGAAGGTACTAAACTCACTTATGGTTGCGTTTTTTATTTCCCGGCTAGTGTGGCTCCGTACGCACGTTAGGTAAAGCGCCTTTTAGGTGTTGACCAAGACCTTGGCTCCATTTCCGCCACTCTCTCGGGGAACTAATTTTTTCCATAGCGAAAGTGTGGCTTCTTGCTGGGGTTAATATTTGCGATTTTCAGGAGATCGTGCCCTCAAAACACTAGTGAAACAACACGAAGAGATGTCACTGTTTGTAAAACACGTTGCCGATAAACAACATTTCCCTGTTTTTCTCTGACGCTACGGTAGACATTGCCATGCCTAGTCCCTGTACGGCGTCTTCCCACGCAATCTCGGTCAAGGCATTTCGGTGGCAATCTCGCTAGGACCACGTGACCCGAAACACATTAGCCGCGCGGAATAATGAGGCCTACGGACAAGGCAACGGCAGACAGTCGTTCCGTACAGTCCTTCGCTATCATTCAAAAACACTGGACACGGGAATATTGTTATTGGCCGTTTTCACGCTAGAGCTAGAGATGGATTATCCGTCTGAGACTAGGCTGTGTACAGTCGCGCCCTCCCCACAGAAACCCCTTCTCCGATTTTTTCTGGGGGGGGCGCTGTACACAGGCTATCTGGAACGGATATTCCCGTCTTGAAACTGTCCGTCGAAATTGACGGGTAAAGTCAGGCGGATTGTTCATTCAAAATTCAAACTATTCCAGTTTCAAATTAAGAAGTATTACCTATCTGACACGAATCACCAAACGGATAACCCGTCTCACACGAGTAATACGTCTCTAGTGTGAACACGGCCATTTCTGTCATAATGAATGTCGCACCCCCCAGCCTTGAGTTGGACGTTTGCGTGTTCGCTTTTGCTTTTTCACAAGATTATTTTTAATTTGACTGTTGACATTTCTATGTGTAAAATAATATCAGAAGTGAAATACTTTATAAAAAGTATGATCTATCAAATGTTAAAAGTTTTCAAAAGAATAGTTTGTTTCATCCCGAGATGATCCGGAGACCTTTATTTCGATTTAAAGATAGAAATATAACTTTTGTTAATTAATATTTAACTTTTTGAAACAAAAGAAGTTAATTTTTAACTTTTTTGTTAACCGTAACTGAAAAAAATTAACCGATAGCCGTAAAAGAGCCAAAATTTTAGCCGATAGCCGTATAAGCCACCACCCCATTGAGACCGTCTATTTAACCAAGGTATCTACAACACTTAAATTTTTTTCGAATTAAAGTTGTTCCGATCAGTGTGAGCCTTTGTCAGACAATATGGCAATGCCAGTTGTATTTGTTCGAAAGAGCAGGGGAGCCGAAATCCCAATTATAAAAGAGGATGATGAACATAATAAAATATTACTACCCCTACATGTAAAACTATACACATGATTCTTGCTCTTACGCCACTCAAACTAGGATTCTACTCTTTCCGCGGGGCTTGTTCTCCGGAGACGAAAGGAATGAGCTGGATACGGAGTCCAGTTGTAACATCACGTAGCCTGTTCCAGACCGTCGGTTACCAGGTTACATGCATGCATATTACTGTATCTTTGATCACGTTCATCGAACTTTTGTCGATTCATTGCAAACATGACACTCATAAATCTACAGTATTGGTCCGTTTCTGCTTCGCTGAGCCCTAAAATTTGTTTCTGGCGTTCCAGGCGATCAGATGGTCGAGTGTGGTGCGAAATGGGAGAGCGGGAAAAAATAAGGAGGAAGATTATTATATTAGATTGTTATTGCTTATCCCTGCGTCTAGTCTTCATATTTCACGTTCAGAAAAAGGCCGGTTCTCTCCTCTTGAACCTGCATAAAACTTCAACTCTGTCGGTTGTACACACTACTCTGTCAGTTGTGTACATTATTTACTCGGTCAGCTGTAAACATTGCACACACCACAAGGTCAGTTGTGTACATCATTTAATCGGTCAGTTGTAAACATTTGCTCTGTCGCTCAGTTGTGTACATTATTTACTCGGTAAGTTGTAAACGGGTAATCTCTTACTTTTCTAAACGATGTTTTCCGTCTTGATGTAAGATTTTACAAAGCAAACGTCTTAAAATAATAGCCTCTACTTTTTTTGCCTATTCGTTTAAGAAAAACCCGTCTTACCTTAAATTTGTAACATATCATTTAAGAGGAGTGACATGTTAAAGTGATCTTAAAGAAATTTTAAGATGTTTTTGATTAGTTTGAAATCTTTAAAAGGTGGGCATGTAACTTAAGAAGCAAATTGTCTTTGAGAAGTTAGATATAATTTACTTTTACTTAAAAGTATGTTCTGTATACCTAGAAAACGTCTTTCTGGAATTTCGTAATTCAGCACAAACTCTGCATAAATTTGTTGGGAAGCCATTTGATGAACGTAAAATGCAAGCTAGGCAACTCAGGTGCTATCGTGTTTTAAACTTATGTTATATATGATTTAAGGTGGCCCGTTCCTGTTTATACGCGTGTTGGTTATGTTTTTGATTCGCGTTTTTCAGAATGAAAGATTCAACCGACTTCTACGATTTTTTGCATCCTTGATGAATATTGATGACACTTTAAGAAGATGTTATTCATTTTCTTGTAGGTATAAAAACTTTTGAGATATCGGCATATATTTAAAACCTCATTTTACAAAAAATGAAAACAACTTCGAAATCCCACGACAGATTTTTCCCTAACTTCAGCAAATAAGCCTCACCGCTCTCTAGTTTTATGTCTGCAGGTTTGAAGGCAATCGTGACCGTAGAAATCGCTCCACAAAACGTTGGTCAAATTTAATGCTAAAATGATAGGCTAACACATTTGTGAACATTTGTGAACGTAAACGCACAAATAGCGGAAGAGAGCTGACAAACTACCTCTTAACTGAAACGTTGTTCTTACCCAAAGCATTGTTGGAAGAAAATGAGTAATCGGACAACTACGGCGAACACAGTTAGCGCTTTATACAACCCACTTTTTACTACACGCTCGTTGAAATGAAATATATTCTATTTATCCAACTTACTCTGTATTTGTGCGTTCATTTTCGACAAAAATTTTAAGAAAACAAAACACAGCATCTGCATAAACCGCTTGGCAGTTTTTAGCTTCAAAGGTTCTCGTTCTGAGGCGAAATAAGCCCGCTAGTTCGAGAAAACCTCGCCATCCAATTTTCAACTGCAATGAAAACCCTCTCGCACGATAATATATTCAAGACCTCAGACTTTCCTATCACATGCTCACAAGCAGTATGCCACTTGGGGATAATAGTTATTATTTACAGAGGAAATCTATGTACTATTAAATTGGTAATTTATGGCGATTTCACCTTTGCACTGCGTTTAAAGATGGTAAACGTTGCAGTGCATTGTTAGACTTTTGTGAGAGAAGGACATGAATGGGGAAAACTTAAGTGAACCAGGGCGATTATAGGACTAATAGGAGCAAAAATAGGTTTTGTTAATGACTGATATATTCAGCGGAAAAGGCTTATAAGGCCCTAACAAAACAATGACAAATCATGCCATAAATTTAATTTGGTTTACCTATGATGCTGCTAATCACAAAAAAAAGAAAATGGCAAAACAAAGAGAAACCGTTAATGTGGAAAAGATTTACTGTTGACGACATCTTCTGTTTATGGGACACCAAAAAAGAAGATAGAGAACTCTTCATTGAGAAAGCCAATGCTCACCACCCTACTCACATCAAGTTTTCTGGTGAAATATTAGAAATAGAAACTACACTCTTGGACACAACAGTGAACAAAGAGGAGGGTAAAGGAACGGGGGGAGGGGGGGTGGGGTGGGGGTCCTACGCACGTATCTGCACCAACATTAAAAAGAAGAAATAACTCATCACGAGGATTAAAACTTCGCGCTCACGTTTCATGGAAATTTCCGAAGTAAAAGGAAAGTACATGGCAGGACCTGTTCAGAATACCGCTGTCTGCAGAGTTTATGATGAGTTATTACAGTAGCTGATGTTTAATAGTAATCGGGGATGGAAGCGGAATCATGCATGAATCATGAATCATACTAGTCTTAAAAAACATGTAAGAATCAGGAATCTTTGTTTTAAAAACTTGGGAATCATGAATCTTTGCACTTCGGCTCGGGAATCATGAATTACGAGACTCTGAGAAAAGCTCAACAAAATACACGTATAAATTAAAAAAACTCTATACCTAGACCAAACAAATGAAGTAGAAGTTTGAACGCCGAAGAAACCATACAAAAGGAGACTAAGTTGCCAGTGAGAAAATCATTAAGTCAATAGATGATCAAAATTCTTCGTGAATAATGAATCTGGAAGAAAATTCTTGTAGGAATCATGAATCATTGATGCAAAAACGGCAGGAATCATGAATATCAAGATTCAAATGATTCCGCCTCTACCTCCGAGTAGTAAAACCGATGTTTTGCTTTATGTGCTCCCTGCACAACTAGTGCAGAGAAGTAATTACAGAAGTCAGGTAAACATACAATGAAATGTAGGTGAAGGTAAACTGATGATGACGAATGTTGACGGATAATAATACTCAAAAGGAACGTAATTTGACTTTCCCTTGTCTCAAAGTTGCCTTTGACCGTTCTTCCGCTACAAGTACAGTCGAAACTCCATGTGCGACCACCTCTCGTAAGCGATCACCTCCGATAAGCGACCGCCAATCCAAAACACCAAAATTTTGTCTGTCAAAGCCTTACAGTTCAAACCTCTGGTAAACGACCATCTTCTTTAGGCCTGACGGTTAATAATTTTCCATTGTTTTTAAACTCTTGCAGGCGACCACTTGACGCATTCTCTGATCCGTCTGTTTTCGCTATATGCACTATGTTACTTAGAATATACAGAGAACTTTAGTGAGAACATGGAACTACACATATCCTAACTTAGACATTGCATGCAGTAAAGTAGAAGTGCGTGGACCTCTCCTCGGAAGAGACCCCCCCCCCCCCGGTTCAATTCTTGTCAAGGACAACCTCCACTAAGCGACCACTCAGTCTTTGCATTTTGGGTGGTCGCCTACGAGAGGTTCGACTACAGTAACTTCTCGATCGTAGAAAATTCATTTCATCCTGATTATCGTCGTTGTTTATTGCATATAGCTTTAATCCCTTCTGCGGACATTTCTAACCGACAGAGTTTTATTTTAATTGACGATCCTGGACCACGCTTTTCGGACTCAGCTTTCAAACTAGCGTACTCAATGATGTGGCGCCCAAGAGCTTCAGGGGATGTGAATGCTTACTGTCAATGGGTATTCGAATTCGCTTTTTACCTCCAACTTATCCAACTCTACTTATCCAGGAGCAGCGCTAAGTCTCTGATTCACGCCTTTGTTTCTAGTAGAGTAGACTACTGTAATAGCCTATTACATGTGTGGCTCGCCAAACTATCAGCTATCTATATTGCAGCGTGTTCTGAATGCTAGTGCTCGCTTAATTTATTGCGCCCCAATGTCGTGTTATACCTGTTTGCTCCCGTATTGAATACAAAATATTACTCCTTAAAATCAAAAGTTTTGCACGATATGGTGCCTGATTATTTACTCCAGTTAATATCTGTCCTGTCTCCGTCTAAATAGGATTTATGGCGCAATCATGACTCTGGTATTTTATTAGCATCACCAAAAGTCAGAACGTTTAGTTGTGCCGCCCTCAGACTTTGGAACCTTCTGCCATCTACGATGCGGTCTATTTCCAGTCTAAATCTGTTTAAAAATAGACTTAAAACTTTCTTATTTGGTAAGGCTTTTAATTAGGAATTTTAGCATTGCTTGTAATTTCCATCTTTAATCAATTTCTTATGTAAGGCGCAGTTGAATATTTTCATAGAAACTGCGCGGTACAAATTTTTATTATTAATAATAATAACTCACCAGCTCATGGAAATCGTCTCCCTGCTCGGCATCGCAGACACTCTTTTCTCGGCGGGTTAAACAAGAGCCGAGAAAGTTGTCTGCTCTCGCAGGCTAGGTCATTGTTTAGGACAACATATATGGAACGACTGTAGGGGCCGGTTATTCTTAAAACGAAGCCCAACTTAGGTCGTGGTTTAAGAAATCATTTTGCCTCTTGATCCGTTCCTATTTTAAGAAAATAGATGTTTCTCCAGTCTACCCTGTTACTGCCATAAAACGTTCACGATAACCGGTGTTAAGATAAAGGCGTTTAAAAAATTGAAAATGGCTTAGAACTGAACACGGTTTGTTAAACACTGTCTAAACTCCGTTTAAATAACCAGCCTTAAGTAAGTCATTGCAGACCTTCAAAAACGTTCATGTGAAGGTCCACGGGCTTCACTGTAAAATTTGTTTTCAGCTAAAACTCTATTTTCAGGAAGAAAATTGGTTGAAAATCACGAATATCCCATAAAGCATTTTAAAGTTTACGTATCACGACAAGCAAACCACTCACAGTTCACGGATTTTAATTTCGTATTTTCGCCTTTCACGAAAATTAAAAGCACTTAATCCCGTATCACAGAATAACCCGTTCACTCCCTCTACAAACGAAGAATGATTCGAGAAAGAAAGAATCCTCGATGTACGAAGCCTTGTACTGAAACATTTCAGTGCACACACTTCAACAGCTGTCACCTAGCGTACGTTTATAAAAAAGGTTTTGTCAAAGGAGAAGCTCTCAGGCTTCTTAGGACAAACTCTTCAAAAGCTATGTTTGAGGAGGACGTTAGAAAATTCAAAACACGCCTATCTCTACAGGCTGCCCGAAACAAAAGGTAGGAATGAACCTCTCAAACAAAAATTGGGAACGCACAAAACAGCTGCACAAAAAGAATCTACCCTTTGTCACACAATTTCAACCCTCACTGTATGTCAAACTTGAAAAACATACTTATGAACAAATGGCATTTATTAGAAAACTAGCTGTTGCCCAGAGAGATATTCAAGGAACCTCCCTTGATCTCTCATAGAATTGGAAAATCGCTAAAAGATATGCTTGTTAAAGCAAAACTTTAAAAAGGCTTTGAAAGACACAATGGGCGCACAGCAGGAGTCGTGCTAGTCTGTCTAAACCCATTTCTAACATCAGAGTAAATGTTTACAACCGACCGAGTACGTAATGTGCACAACTGATAGAGAGTTCATACAACCGACAGAGTGAATGTTTACAACTGACAGGGCGTACAACCGACAGAGTAGTAAATGTTTACAACGGACCGAGTAAGTAATGTACACAACTGACAGAGTAGTTCCAGCTGTAGTTTGTACAACTTTAGAACCGTCACGTCAGAGTAGTGCGCACAACCAACAGAGTGAAATGTTTACAGAGAAAAGTAAATGTTTACATCTGACCAAGTAAATAATGTACATAACTGACATAGTAGTTTGCACAACCGACAAAGTAAATGTTTACAACCGACAGATGGCGTTCAACCTGGCGACAGAGTGAATTTTTGCAACTGACAGACTAGTGCGTACAGCTGACAGAGTAATATACCAATCGACAGAGTAAATGTTTACAAGACTTACAACCGACAGAGTAATGTACACAAGTGACAGACTTAAATTTCAACCGATAGTCTTTCTTTAAGCCCCACAAACAGCGCGCCATACTCATTCGCTGACACTTCGCTTCGAAGAGCAAGGAGCGCCGGCGAGGTTACAAAATGCGGTCCAATCATTTCCTGATCCTTGCTCTCCTGTTTTCGTCGTTTTCGTTGTTGGTGCTCAAAGTTCATGGTGACCCTCCACATATTTTGCTGATAGTCTTAGACGATTTAGGATGGAGTGATGTTGGGTTTCATGGTTCAAAAATCAACACTCCAAACATGGACAAACTTGCTTCTGAAGGCGTAATACTGGATAATTACTATGTACAACCAATTTGCTGTCCAACCAGAGGTGCTCTCCTTTCCGGAATGTACCCTATACATACAGGTAAAAACGCGTCGCGCAAATTTAGAATTACTGCCATTACTTGCACGGCTTTCTTAGCATAGCTTGTTGTTAATTGTTGAACTGTCATCGCTGGGCACTCGCGATTTTTTCCAACAGTTTAATTGCCATCCTTGAACTCATTTCTCTGGTTTACGGATTATTTCTTTTCCGGGTAGGGGTATTTACAAGTGATGTATCTTGCTGGCTGAGGATAATCTGTTCACAGATTAAACTAGCCTGCGTGGCAGGCGTTTCTCTCACGCCCAAAACCCCCTTTCCCTTCCCTTTCAAACGCCTGCCACAAGCTAACATTAAACACACAACAACTTCTTTCCCCATCATCCTAAACTATATTGCCTTTAAGGTTTCAAATTGTTCCAACAGACGGCAGGAATTGCGAAACAGTTTCAATGTAGACCGTAAGGTTAGGAATTCAATCGATGTGAAGAGAAGCTTTAGCTTTCTTTTTTTAAAAAAAAGATAGTAGATAGCGTGACACAGCCGGCCGGAAACAATTGTAGGCAAGAGGATATTCATGAGCAGTGCCCGGTTTAACCCACGCAGTCCAGACGTAAAGCTTCGTCAAGTCCTTCAGGAGAAAAAAAAAATTAATAGCGGAGCTCTCGTGCGCGAAGCGCGCAGCGGAGCACCATTGGTAAGAAAATGTGGTAATCTACCCATCTGAGAAAATTTGGTAATCACGTGACCGTACGCCCGACCGTCCGTCCGCACCACAGGCCTACCAATGTAAAATAACTCAGTCAACAGGTATGGCGACCCAAATGCAAATCGAGGTTATTTTGGCGGGAAATCGCATAGCCACCCGCGTCTTGTAAAGCAGAGGCAGCTAAAAATTCAATAAAGACGAAAGCGGAAATTGTTTCTGTATCCGTGTTTTCCAAAGTATTAAGCTTAGATTAATTGTCATGTCCACAAATTTGGAATATAGAGCCAGAGAAAGACAAAAAAAAAAAGAGAAAAAGCGGCAGGCCAGCGAAACTCAACTAGAAAAAGGGCGACAGAGATCTAGAGCGAGAGATAAAAAACAAAGGAGAAGTTTTTTTTGTTGGAAGAACAACATGAAAATTTTGTAGCAGCGGTGACAAAATGAGAAATGCTAGCGGCCACCAATGCAAGAAGAAAATGAGCGGCAGTGAAAAAAAAGTGAACGAGAACACGTACGACATTTCCTCCATAAAAACTTTTTTGGAAGTTTCACGTTGTAGTCGTCCAAAACACACGTGCAAAGTTGCTTTTTTGCTAATTAGACCTATTGTTGTTTTTCACCGTTCTCCGGCGTTGCCTTCGCCGCTTAGCATTACACGATTTTATATTTTGTTTGAACAAACTATAAATATTATCGAGAGCTTCGCTTTTAGCCCTGGCTAAATCTATATATTATCAATTTAAAAAAACGCGTCTCGGTCCATAAAAAAGCGCAACAGAGTTTGGCCGTGCAATTTAAGTAATCATGAAAGTGAAGAATGATGATCGCAGTAAATTTTCCAATTTAAGCAATTGGAAAGAAGAAGCCTGAAAAAAAAAAAAAAATTCAGGGCTTCAACGGGATTCGAACCCGTGACCTCCGCGTTACCGGTGCGTTGCTCTACCAACTGAGCTATGAAGCCACACATTGGGAGCGACGTCAATTGAGTTCATATCTCCCGTGAGAAGTGAAATGATGTGAAGTATATATGAAATAATTAAGTAATCATAATAATTTTTTTGAAACAACAGAGTCCCCAAAACTAAACATTGTATATTTTGATTCGCTTGGAATGGGAGCAAGAAAGAACGGGGCGCGCGAGGGAGACACGCGAGGGGAGAGGGAGCACCTGCCCGAGAGGCCCTAGCCTGCGGGAAGCAGACGCTTTTTTCGACTCTTGTTTCACGTTTTTACTTGCTTTCTGAGAGTGCAGAAAATTCGTATTGGTTAAGAGGCGCCCGAGGGGATAAGTGTTCGCGTTAGGCGAGAAAACTGTTAATCAGAAAATCAGAAAACACGCGATCGTTTGTAAACATATAGTACATGAAGGGAGGGGGGCGTCTGTACACAGGCTAATGAGAACCAGGCTTTACATCATTAAATGGTACAATCGAGGGCCAGATCTTGGAGTCTTGGAGGTCATTTCAATGGATTATGTGGCTGTAATCAGACATGTCACAAAGGAACGAATAGACATCAAATACGCAGAAGCAGAAACGGTGACAGAGGAAATATTCTTTATTCAAAAAGAACTTGGCGGCTTGCGTCGTTGATGGAACGCATACCATCAAAACCTAGACAGTTTTGATTCAATAAAATACTCATCAGGGGCATGAATTTGAAAAACCTTTTACTATTGTTAAGGAAAGTACGTTCTTTTCTTCGGAAGGGGAGCTGGGGGGCGAGCGGGTTAGGGTTAGGTAATAGAACAAATGGGTTAAGTATAGAACAAATGGCAAATTTCGCAAAAATCGCAAAAGTAACAAGAATTTTTCTTGCTTTGTGAAAAGACGCAGTAACAAATATGGCAAGAAAAAGCAAGAATAACAAATTTAACAAAAGTCTATACTTCAACAACGTTATCCTACTTAGCTAATTAATTATTCATACGACAACAGTTATAAGACGTTGTATGAAAATTATCCGATTTTTCCATAATTGAGCGAAACGTACATTAAATTTTTCCTTTTTAGTATTTTGTTACATATATTTGTGTGTTGAATGCGTTTCAGGCCTCTTAGGACGCCAAGAACCCGAAAACAACACTATTCATCAAGTTAATTAATTATCCATTCAGCAAGAAAATTATAAGACGTTGTATGGAGAAATATTCTTTGCTCACTAAATTAGCAAAATGTACTGATTGAATATCGCTTTGAAGCTCACCTTTAATGTCTAATTGTTTTTCTTTGTATTCTGACTGCATTTCAGAACTCCTAGGCACTGTTTAATTCCTTTTTTTGAGCGACCGTTTTTCTACTGTCATCTGGGTTATACTTACTGGTTACTTATTAAGTACGCGCATGATTATATGGAAATCGGATGTGTCCAGAACTGAGAATTCTCGTCAATTCTCTTTTGGATTGACGACGAAACACTTCCGTCGAGATGGCTTATCTATAAGAATAGTGCCTTTGTAGAATGGGCTGTGCCTAGACGACATGTTCTTATTTCTTTTGGCAGACTGTTTCTGCATGTCTATTGCACTTTGTTTGCAAAGTCCGTGACTGCGGGTATCGATTTTTAAAAATACCCCGGAAACAGTATTTAAAATCTGTTTGAAAATAAATTTGGTTGACTTTTTTTCCTTTGAAGTATATTTTTTACGACTGAGGACAGCCGGGTTTTTTTCAAAACAACCTATAAACAGCCTGTTTAAGTTAGGTTTGGAAACAGGTTCCATTTAAATACCTTTTAAATGAGGATAGTTTGTGAAAATACTGTAAAAACAGCCGGTTTTAATCCTGTTTGGAGAGATTTCAAGGCGTTCGTCATTTCAAATCACAATTTAAATTGAACTGCCTCTTAAACCTTCTTCAAAAATGTTATTTATGAGCTGTTTAAAGTCGTAGACGAGGAAGTATATTCAACGAAGTCTTTAAAGATCGTAATTAAAACCTGACTTTGAACTTCACTTGTACAAACTACTTTTGAAATCTTTCATTTTGGGTTGTTCTTTCCAAAATGCGGTTTAAATACGATATTTAAAAAAAATTTAGCAACTCGTCAGTACTCTCTTTCCGAAAATATAGTTTAAATACTGTATTTAAAATGTAGTTTTGATAGCAAATATGTTTCAAATACAAGGAAAACCTGGGAAAGTGGTATAAATAGTATTCAAATAGATGTCAAATACAATTCAAGCTTCTAACGCTATTTTGGTTTTAGTCGTCAAATATAATAAAAATACCTCAAATTGTGGTAAAAATAGTTTTTAAATCGTTTAAATAGCTTTAAACTACTTCACATGCAGACAGTTTTAAAATACGGTTGATTTGGTGCGGGAAGTTACAACTGATTCTCACTTTGCTTCGCGCTGCTCGCTGGTCTTCTTTGAAAATAGAATTAAAAAAGCAGTAAAAAATGTAAAAAAGACTTTACCTGGCGAGCAGAGTTTTCTCTCTGGCATGGCTTAGCGTTCGCGTCGCTTGTCATTCGCGTAGTTGGTTAAACAAACTTAGTCTTAAATGTCATCTCTCTCTTCGCCCCACCCCCTCCCCCCCTCCCCAACGGGCGGCAAGGCGAAAGAGACGACGTCTCTGGTCTTTCAGGGGCACCCTACGACAATTTTCGGAAAATATCTGTTCGTAAGACGATTTGAGATCTAGAATTTTCGGAACATTTGTTGTAAAATTTCTTGCTTGCCTGCCTCTCCTAGGATTTTCCAACATCTAAAAAATGGTATAATTGCCCATTTTTAACGGATTTTTTACTCTTAAAAGGTCACCTAGAATTTTCGGGAGCCTTTCTTCTGGCTGAAATTTTCGAAAAGATAATTTTTGATCCCTATAATTCTCGGATCACTAGACTTTCAGCTAGGAAATCCGAACGATGAAACATTTTTAGGGGATAAAAATATGCCTATATCTACCGTTTAAATACTAAAATACATTTAACAATGCTATGTTTAAGTGGTTTTAAATAATATTCTCGTTGGGTGCCCCTGGTCTTTCTTGCCTTGCCGCCCGTTGCTGGGTGGGACGAAGAGACAGATGACATTTCAGTCTAAAAGCGACTTCGTAAAGATCGTAAACGCTAAAAGCCATGAATGCAAGTGAGAAACCTCTGCTCGCAGGGTAAAAAAAAAAACTTCAGTTTGGTCCCGAGAAGAACTTGGTCAATACTCAGCCTTCTTGACCTAACGCTTGGTCATTAACTTTATAACACTGTTTTAAAGCGAATATATTGATTGATTGTAGGTTTACAGAATGGAGTTATAGGCCCTACGGAGCCATATGGACTTCCACTTAACATCACCATCTTACCGCAGAAACTCAAAGAAGCAGGTATGGACAAACTGACTTCAACAACCTTGTGCTAACAGAGGGGGACATGGGGGTTTACGGTATTGCGGTATTGGGCTTTTTTTCTTGCGGTATTTCGGTAATTTTAATTTTAACGTGCGGTATTGCGGTATCATCTAGCTCTGCGGTATGCGGTTTTTCATCATTTTGGCTGACGGTATTAGGTGAATAAGATTGTTCACGGTATTACGGTACCGTTTATTTGCGCTATCCTTTCGATACGATACTCAAAACAAGACACAGTAGGACATAAAGGTTGATAAAAGTTAACATTTAGAAGTCTTGAGACATAACGGTGAATGATTACACCATTTGTGGGTCATTTGTCGAGGATCGCTAATATGCAATGTGATTGTTGTTGCATCCAATGACAATGAGTCGTCTCAAGTTACCTTATCACGCTTTTCGATCTGTGTACCTGTGCCGGTAATTCGAGGTCTTACGCGTTTTCTCACAATGGCTGAGGCGGAGGTTGAAGACGGCGTGGTCATCATTGACTGCGTGGCAATTTTTAATGAAGAGGGCGAAGGAGGCGAACATTATCGCAAGAAGAATAAGTTTAGATGCCGGGTTTCGAGAATTGAAAAACGCCTTGTAAAGTTAAAAGAGGAAATTTGGTAAGTTTGCCTCGTACCGGCGGGGCGTGTAAGACATTCGAGATAGTTGACCCGTGAGATACTTACGTGCTAGACTAGACTCACTTATCGTAGCCTGCAGTGCAGGCGTTTTCTTAGGGCGCGCGAATGTTTTGCTCGCGAAAGCGCATGTTGAAACTCGAAAAGAGGGAAAAAATGGACCTCCCCTCTTTCCTTCTTTCGCCCTAGCACCTACCCTTAGGGTTACTATTTTTACTCTTTCTAATCTTCCTCCGTCATAACAAAGATGGCGGTTACAACAGTACGAACATAAACAGGCAGCTTTCGCCCGCCCAAAACACGCCTGCACTACAGGCTACAGCTATCAAAACTCGCACTAGACGTGCGAGGAAAGGGTTTTAGTTGGTTTGTTTTTTTGTTTTTGTTTTCGCGCTTTCAAGAGTTATTTTTATTGGAGTTAATTAGTTGTTGGGTCGACCTGCCAAAAGGTTGAACGAATGTAGTTTACTTTTCAGTGAAAATTTGCGAAAAATTTGCGATCTACCAAAATATATATAAAAAAACATGGACATCTGGTGAATAAATGCCTGAGATAATTAAACGCGCTAGATGGAAGCAACCATAAGTATGCGGAACCGATTATAAATGTGATTAAAATATGCGGTATCGGTATTTGGACGATTTTCGACGCGGTATTTCGGTATTTGCCATTTTTTCTTACGGTATTTCGGTATTAGGTACCCCCCAATGTCCCCCTCCAAACAAGTTCCATTTGCTCCCAAATGCTTGGCGTACTCAATCAATGAAAATCGATATCCAGACTGCGTTCAGTCTCTTATTTCTATTTTTTAATTTCGCAGTAGATGGACAGCACGAGTGAGAAGGAGAGTCCTTTTTCCTCTCTCTACGTCCAATTTTACTTTCTCGCTCGCCCGTGGCCCCAAGGAAAGAAGGACTACCACCCCAGTTCTAATCGATATCAATCGTTTTGCAAGTTAATGGTTATTGAATTGAACTGGGTGAAGTGCAATTTGGTTTGTATCTGATCTGACGGGCGCGCAGCGTGACTAAAAAAAAAAAAGTGGATCAGGTTTTTCAACTGTGGCATGGATTCCGGTCTTTGCAGTGGAACTTGAATTCTCGATTCTAATCGTTTTATAGTAGCACTCCGGATTCTTTGAGCTGTATTCCGGATTCCAAAGCCCAGGATTCCGGATTCCACAATGAAAAATTTCTCAAATTCCAGAATCCGTTTTCGCTTTCTTTCTTCCTTTTTTTTTTATATAAATTTAATCTTTATTAATAACTCCACAAAGAGTACAATGCAATTAACCAATTAACAACAGTAGTAGACTAATTACTCTAATTACACTAGTTACATTTCCAAGTAAATACAAGAAAAGAGCAGAATAAATAAGACAAAAAGAAATGTTCTTAAAGTTCAAAGCTGTTAATTGATCACAATCTTCTTTTCCAAAAGCCTTTGGTACACAACTACAAGAAAGCCGTCTCTAAAGGTGGTAACTTGGAACAAATATACATTTGCCAATTGAACTAACAATTACCATTGAAGAGTGGGACCAAAGGATCCCATTTCTTGTTTGTAGGATTGTTTGTAGATACTTGTTTGTAAGATTCAATTTTATATTGGGACTGAAGGGTCTTCAAAAACATTTTTAGCTGAGGGGTCCTGTAGCAGGTTCTGCAACCCCAGATGTAGTGTCTTGGGGAGCCACTAAAAACTATATTTCAATAGCTTTAAAATGCACTCATTTTTATTTCACATCAGGATACTCTACACATATGATAGGAAAGTGGCATCTGGGATTCTGTCGCTGGTCATACACTCCACTATACCGTGGCTTCGATTCATTTTATGGCATATACCTTGGCGCTGGAGATCATTACACACATGAGCTAGGCGGAATTCTTGATCTACATGATGACGGAACGCCTGTAGAAGATAAGAACGGAGTTTATTCTACGTATCTTTACGCTGAGGTTTGGAATAAGAATAGATTCTTATTTTTATTTTTTTTTTCGTTTAGCTATTTCACCTACCTGATCATACGGAGAAAAGATCTGTAGTACTTTTTACCGCAAAAAAAATCTTCTGGATCTTGACTGTCGACCGTCATTTTTGTTTGTGACAAATGTATGAGAGGTGCGGAAATGAAATCAAGTGAAGAATAGTCCTCGCAGTTGTGAACGCAATTTATGCAGTTGCGTAAGAGAAGCCCGAAAAAAATTCACGACTTCAATGTGATTTGTACCCGTGACCAAGCGATACCGGTGCGACGCTCTAACCAACTAAGCTATGAAGCCACTGATGTTGGAAGCAGGTCATGTGTTCGGTATCGCGAGGTCAGGTTGAAATTCCGTTGAAGTCCTGAATTTTTTTCAGGCTTCTCTTACGTGATTGCATAAATCGCGTTCACAACTGCCAAGATCATTCTTCACTTGACAATATATTCTTGTTGATTAGTCAGGAGAGGAAAACATTAAGGAACAGGACAGGAACAGTTCCAATACATAAAAGTCTAAAATAGACCTTGTCACGATTTTGGACGTCATCTTGACGAGTAGGCAAACGTGTGAGAAATTACAGTGTTTGTATGACAATCTAATGTCGAATGATTTCCGTAAAACGGCTGTTTTGAAAAAATATGACTTGTAAACTAAAGCTACAAAACAAAGGATTGTACTTAAAAAATTTTTTGGGCGTACCTGTGCTTAACTTTCTCCAGAAGCTTGCTTTAGATTTTCCACATATATGTTTCTAATTTTTCCTGGGACTTTCTACAAATGTATAGAAAATTTTCAAAAGTGGTTCTAGGTTTTCAAGCGCATCTAACTCGCTCACGGTTTTTCAGTAGATTCCTTAGGAGCGAAGCTTTAGTTTACAATTCTTCTTTTTTTCAGAACCGCCATTCTACGGAAATTATTTGACATTGGATTCTCATACAAACACTGTAATTTCTCACAAGTTTGCCTACTCGTCGAGATGACGTCGAAAACCGTGACAAGGTCAATTACAAGCCTCGACCATTTTTGTTTTAATTTAATAGATATGAATACATATTTTAGCGTGACCTGGCCCCAACACAGTAAAGTGGATGTCAATTTCAAGCGCTTTTTATTTGCAGCAAGCACAGAAGGTTATTGAATCCCACGATGCCTCGACACCATTGTTTTTATATCTACCATTTCAAAGCGTCCATACTCCTCTGGAAGTTCCCACCGAGTACACGGAAAAGTACGAAAACATCACAGATGATGACAGAAAAATCTATGCAGGAATGGTTGAAAATGTTGATGAAGCAATAGGAAATATAACAGAGTCCATGAAGACAGCTGGGTGAGTAGATAATAAGGAGAGATCTGGACCTGTCAAATAAAACATCCATTTATTTGACATCAAAATTACATTAGGGCACCCATAAGAATTTGAAGTACCCATTGGTAATAAGCCCTTAGGGGTACGGAAGCAGGGATCATAAGTAAATTCCGGGGGAGAAACAAAAGGAAAGACGATATTAATCCCCGGGGGAACCCTTTACTTGTCATCCCGTTAAGGGCTGTAGATCGCCAAATGTTGGTCTCACTTTGGAAGTTTTTCATTAAAAGCAAATATTTTTTACCCACACTGGTACAACTTAGGTTTGTGCGGGACGAAATCGCCACATAAAAGTGATAAAGAAACTAACTGCAAAAACCGTGGACGAAGATCCCGCTGGTTGTAAACGTTGGATCTCTAGAAAAAAGATGTAATCAGCTAAGAAATTTTAAAAAAACTAGAAGTCCAAAGACCACTATAAAGCTGATCATAACAACGTGTCTTGTTTTTTTCATAACAATATTTCGGCTGGCCATACCAGCCTTCTTCAGGTTTACAGATGTTACTGAATTTATGATAGGAATTACAATATTCAGTATGCAGATAGAAATGTCGTAATAACCATTGTTGAAAAGGGAGAGGCGGAAATGAAGTGCAACATAGAAAAGAAAAGAAAAACTATTAAGAATATGGATTACAATGATTCGTCACGGCAGTTTAGGCCATTAGGTTCAAGAGTCGTGGCCTAATCTATCAAATGTGACTCCCTCGCCTTAGTGACCGAGTCACGTGAAGAATGAATTTTCCCTAATGAGATTAACTGCATGTCAGTGTGAGAATGGTCAGAGTTGGAGAGAAAGTGTTCAGAGACATTAGTGGGTTTAGATTTAATGTTAGTTTTGTCGACTGGACGTCTGTGTTCGTTAAATTTGTCCTTGAGGCAAAAGTGACCAAACTGTGTTGAAGACAGTGTCGGTGTCAACATTTTTAGCGGAATTAAAATCACCATAGCGCTTGTTTGATTGCCTGTTCTAGTATGGTCTCTTCTAGGGCTTAAAATATTGAACCTAAGCCAATACTTGGGAAATAACTTGTTAACGACTAAATCACCGCTTCCTGGCAAACAAATATTTATCCCAAGTATTATATGAAACGTCACAAACAACAAAAATCAACTTTGAAAATCTGATATGCTATCAAGTTCGCAAAATCCACAACTGCAGTCCGTTAATATTCAAGAATATCCATCCTTAGCTCCTTTTGTGTTCGCCGGGTTAGTTGTACCTTCTTATGCGTCACTGAGATTATTCGTTTTGCTTTATTTTCTGTTTAGTTTATGGGACAACACTTTGCTGATTGTGACTACTGATAATGGCGGGGCACCTGATGATGGTGGTTACAACTGGCCTCTTCGTGGTGAAAAAGGAAGCCTCTGGGAGGGAGGGGTCAGAGGAGTGGCTTTTGTTCATGGAAATATGCTGCAGAGGACTGGAGTCACGTGCAATGAGCTTTTTCACGTGACTGACTGGTACCCAACCCTCCTCTATCTTGCAGGTTTGCCCCCATTGATTGTTACAAATACTTAGATCACGTCACTCCTTTAGATCACTGAAGTGCTCTGTAAGAGTTGTTAAACCAAAACGCTATTAACCTTGCTTCTTATTCCTTGTAAGGCATAGAAGAGGATTCTGATAGTTCAGCGCTGGATGGTTACAACATATGGTCCGCAATTTCTAAAGGAGCCGCATCAGAAAGAACAGAGATTCTTCACAATATTGACGAAGACACTGCGGCAATTCGTGTGGGCAACATGAAGCTGTTGTTAAACGAAACCGATAAAGACTGGTACGAACCGCCAGAGTTGTCCTCTGGAGCAAGGAAAACGAAAAAGGTATTAACAAGAGAGCATGATGGGACAGAGAGGGAAACGCCCAGTCTACTGACCCCTTGGGACTGATGGGTATTTCACCAAAAATATTTTTAGACCAATTAAACGCTTGAAATTAATCGGAGGTTAGTTTCCAGAGAGGTCCGCAAACAACTCAACAGTCAGCACTAATAATTCTGCATTGTTTGAGGCAGTCACATTGCTATGGCACTCATTTTGCTATTTACTAGAATGGTATGTTCTAGGGGTGAAATTAAGCTAAGGCCATGCCTGGTTTAATCCCAATTGCCCGAAGGGCCCCCCTGCCCGCTTTACAGGTCGGTCACCCCTTCCCCCCCCCCTCCCCCACACGCAAGTGGGTATTCCGTACGAGACCAGTTGCGTTATCCACTGGATAGAGGTTTTTCCACTGCAAAGCATTGTCCATAATTAAATGAACTGTTGCTATTCACGAATTCTGAACCATACACGAAGTCACCAATAACGTGCTGACGTGCTGATTAACTGTTATATCCACTTTCCTTCTTTTAATCCTACAAAATTAATTATAAACAAACTAACGAGCTGCGATTTGCTATTTAAAATCTTATCATCCAGTTTTAGTTAAATGTTTAGTTGTAACATGGCAAGGCACATTGCTTCATATAAATATTTTCTTTAATCTTCTTACTGCCTTCTTTTGTTATCCGCAGAGATCTGGTGGCACAATTAGAGTTGCACTTTACAATATTACCGCTGACCCATATGAGACTCAAGACCTCAAAAGCACGTACCCAGCTTTGGTAAGGAAGTTAAGAAGGCGAGTCACATATTACAAGACGGGCGAGGTACCTTCTGGGAAAGTTGACGCTGATCCAGATGCAAAGACACTGGCGCTCGAAAACGGGTATTGGGGCCCATGGATTGACTAAGATTTGAAATCTGAAAAAATGAAAGTCTCTTCACTGATAAAATTTTTTCAGACAGGGATAAATTAGCTTAGGTGATTTTATCGACGTTTATCGACGTGCAAGATAGCAACAGCGTTTTTTTCGATTCGTTCCCTGAAGTTCGTTATTTGACAGTTACTTGTTATTTGAGGAAGATAGTACTGATTTTCATTAT
Source organism: Porites rus (assembly GCA_964035705.1). Taxonomy (NCBI): domain Eukaryota; kingdom Metazoa; phylum Cnidaria; class Anthozoa; order Scleractinia; family Poritidae; genus Porites; species Porites rus. Next base: position 6,498,115 of record OZ038001.1, on the reverse strand, counting down.
GCTTTGTTTTCTCATGTTGCTGCAGATTGGTACGAATAAAGACTATTGCTGTTGACAAAAATAGAGAATGAATTCGATAATAGGGTCACTCTCCTATCCGGGTCAACGTTTCCTCATATAAACAATTTGGCTTGCCCAACTGTTCGTCTAGGCAGAGCGTGAGCGAACGATGTTAGCTTAAGTAAAGGTGTCAACTTTTTCCTTACTCAAAAAAAAGAAACTGGGAAAAAATACTCCGCAGAGAGGGCGACTCTCTTTCCCGGATTAACGTTTTTTTGTATGAACAGTGTGTGAGGCTGATATCGGGAAACAGAATGGTCATAATACTCTATACAATGCAAAGCAAAGCAAAGTTGACCGGTTTTTTACTGGGGGCAATATTTTTTTATTGTTTTCTGATAGTACCGTTCTTGTTATTAACCCTCGGACGTACATGCAAATTCATACCCCCACCGTGGTACAAGTTGGTGGGGTGGATGGACCCCCCCACTAGAGTTTTTGATATGTTGCAGTGTTTCGAAACGATTTTACCTTCGGTGGAAAGCCTTTGATATTCTCTACAAGATGAGGTATATTTTATGGGTGGTGGCGCTGCTGGGGGGCCTGTGACGTCACCAAAATGGTCGCCATCTTGGATTTTACCAAGAATTAGAAATCAGGTTAAAACCGCGAAAATGGTGATTTTTTTTTGCGCTTGGGAAGAAAAATAACACAAAATAAGCACTTTGAATGATTTTAGCCTCAAGATTTACTTTTATTGTTGAAAAAAAGTTGGAAAAACATGTACTTTCACTCGAAAATGGCTTGATCACCTCCTACTTATGACGTTATATCTCGTAACCATAATTAAACTCATCGCCAATAGATGAGCTTGGGAACTGATGCCTTAAAGGTTGGACGGGAGCCTGAACGCCTCAGAATCCGCAACGATTCGCTTAAGCAATAGTCTGCTACACAGCCGTTTTTAGTGTCGTCACGCAAAAAAAAAACGGCTGTGTAGAAGACTACTTAAGCAACAGATCCGCAAAGATCAGCTCAAAAATGCCAGCGCGAGATGCAACGTAAGTCACAAGATAAGCAAAAGGCCCCTGCGGTCACCCCAAAGATCACGTACGCTTGAGGAGGAGACCGCTGACCGCATTGGCTTGCAATTTAACTTTGCCTAAATTACATTTAGCCACATAAACTGACCATCACTGAACTCGACTCAAAATGAGTGCAAGGGATGAACGAACAGCTACTGAAAACATCAGGTGCTGATGCTTTGGCCTCTAGGAAAAAACTCAGAAAAACCTCGGAAGGGGGTGCCATCCACCCCCTTGTACGTCCCAGGGTTAATATTATTTTTACTTTTTTTAAATAAAAATATAAACATCAGGAAAAAAACAATGCTATAAAAGCCTTCAAGGAGAACCTGAAAATAACGAAATCTCAACATTGGTATCATATACCTACACATTGCAAGTTTTTCGATTCTCAACCCTTTATTCCAGGCCTTGTTGCGTAAAGAAATAATATAATTATAAAGACTAGAGGTTACAATCGTAATTATTGGGAGCCGGAGGAGGTTGATCCAACAATCGGTTGTATGGTCCTCTCTGTACATTAAATTAGACATGAACTACAAAAAGACCGCAAACGAATTTGCCGCAGAAAGTAGGATCTATAAGAAGACCTGATCAGCCAAATTTATACAAAGTACAGAAAAGTAGACACATTGAATTCCGCAAAGCTGATCGAATTACGTGAAAATAAACTTTGCAAGACATCAACACGACACCGAATGAACCCAAAACAAAGCGGGGTTGTAGTCGTCGACAGCTGTTTCGCCATTATTGTGGCTTATCAGGACGGCGTAACAAACAGAGAATATCTGCTGAAAAATAAACCGCTCGCTCTGATTTAAGCCCTGACATTGAACTTCAACACCGACAGAATCACCCTATGTCAACTATGGCGCTTTTTGGGGGTCAAAATTAAGTGATACATTTTACATGGCGGATTAAAATAACCCATACATTTTACGTGGCGAATTAAAATAACGCAAGCATTTTACATGGCGGAATAAGTAACGCATACATTTTACATGGCGAATTAAGTGACGCATGCATTTTACATGGCGAAATATGCAAGGCTTGATACATCTGCACGACGTATGAAAGCTTGACAGTAGCCGACATTTTACGTGGTTATGAAATAAAAGTTACCTTAAATATTATTAGTATCGCATGAGAGTCGTATTTATTTTGAATTAATGGCGAAGAATTCGATGAACTGTTGTTTTTGAATCGGAGAAATACTACTGTCTGATGGAGGTGTCTAGTAAACTCAGGCCTGGAAAACTCAGACCTCAGATCTCGGACCCCATGCCCCAAAACTCATCTCTCCCCCCCACCACCCCTCGTGTTGCGCGTCCGTCAGAAGTAGAAAGTCACGTGGCAAGCTACTGAGTCGCCTCCTCTCGTTAAGATCACGGAAGGTAATGTGCTCAGGGAATGTGATTAGCGTTTGATGCAAGCTGCCGAGCAAATAGACTGAAATAGGACAGGATTCTCTAACAGCCAGAAATAATACAGGGGAAAGGCGAGAAAGTGAACCGACTCAGACTGCGACTGGCCCAGCAAGTCTCAATAGCACAACGTCACCAAGGTCTGCTCTCTCTGCTGCTGAAAGAAGTGACCTTGAAGGGCCTCAGAATACGGCTGGTCCAGCCTGGGAGGAGCACAGGAGAATTTTTTGGTTATAGGCCGGGGCATCGCGGAGCTTGCCGGGTAGTGGAAACAGCAGAGGGAGAGGAAGAAGGCAGCCAGCAGCATTCTGGGTGTTACGAAAACTACGAACCTCGAAAACCAAGACCTAAGACCTAGACCCCCTAAAATCAAATCCGTCGAAATATGAAGTCAAATTGTAATCGAAATAGGTCTAAGCTGTCAAATTATCTTCTGCCCGATTCTTTCCACAGAGTTTTAGGTCGAATTGAACGGTAAATTTAGGGGTCTTAGTTTTCGTAATTTCGAAAACAAAGACCCCTCTTCTTACGTTATTACGAAAACTAAGACCCCCCAAAAAACCAATCCGTAAATATATATGACGTCGAATTGCTACCGTTCAAAGACTATACCGGTAGAGGACCGGTAATCAGTAAAACAACCAAAAACTATCATCCGCGTGCTAACGATCCGCCTCTTCGAACAGAGGATGAAAAGCCATTACCTGTGTATAATTGTACACTGAAAGTATGCCCACCCCGTCGATTGGTCTCTAATTTTAGTTGTTTATCCTTAAAAATCGTAAAATTGGCTTTCCACTGAGGGGGAGGTTCAGTTTTCTTTTTTGTTAGTTCAATAACGACACAGCAGTTCAATAAGTACACAACAGATAAATAACCACACCAGTAATTCAATGACTACATATCAGTTCATTGAGCGTAAACTACATGCAGCTGCGGGAAGAATAGCCACAATTACGTTAGTTATTTTTTAATAAGAATGCATAGCATTAAGTAAGTGGTAAATACTCATTTAGCTATGGTACGAGAACTAAATAGATAAATAGCTATGTTACACCGTTATTAAGTTCTAGTGAGCTCACTAATATAGACGGGAACATAGACTGATGTTATTTTAAAAAATTTTTAGTCCGCTCAGAAGGTCTGTCATTCTCATCAGGGGCACAGTGAACAGACCTGGAAAGAGAGTCAGCGCCGAAAGGGTAAAGCCAATTCGGTCCGGAGAAAACTTCAACTAAATAACCCGACAACGCGCGCGTTAATAAAGCAGAAAAAATACTGTTAACCGTGGATGAAGTTTTGTTTTTTGACTCTCTTTCCGCACGTTTCAAACCGTGGTACCACAGCTGGCCCTACGTGCTTGAGTTGACTACCATCAATCTATGTTTAAAAATAGTTATTTTTACCGTACACGTCCTGAACTTCCAACTTTCTTGGTTGTTTCAAACTTGAAAGGCAGCTGCTCGTTTCCTGACCATATTTCAAAAATCTGCTTTCGATATGATAATGTCTGTGCAAATATAAGAGATCATAACAATTGCAGGCGATGCCTCAGCAAGGTACCAACAGTTTTCTTTCCAAAACGAATTAGAAATAAAGTTTCAAATACGCCTAACTCACCGCAGCTTGAATAAAAACAACTGGTAGGATGACTGCACTTTGTTTTCTTCACTCGATGGCTTACGTCAATTCATATCACGCGCAATTTCTTCAAATGTTAACCGGCAACCGCCGTGAACTTTCGCGCGCAACTTAGTTTTCTGTTTTGTTAGTTCAATAACGACACAGCAGTTCAATAAGTAGACAACAGATCAATAACCACACCAGTGGTTCAATGACTACACATCAGTTCATTGAGCGTAAACTACATGCAGCTGCGGGAAGAATAGCCACAAATACGTTAGTTATTTTTTAATAAGAATGCATAGCATTATGCAAGTGGTAAATACTCATTTAGCTATGGTACGAGAACTAAATAGATAAATAGCTATGTTACACTGTTATTAAGTACTAGTGAGCTCACTAATATAGACGGGAACATAGACTGATGTTATTTAAAATTTTAGTCCCCTCAGAAGGTCTGTCATTCTCATCAGGGGCACAGTGAACAGACCTGGAAAGAGAGTCAGCGCCGAAAGGGTAAAGCCAAATTGGTCCGGAGAAAACTTCAACTAAATAACCCGACAACGCGCGCGTTAATAAAGCAGAAAAAAATACAGTTAACCGTGGATGAAATCAATCTTGTTTTTGACTCTCTTTCCGCACGTTTCAAACCGTGGTACCACAGCTGGCCCTACGTGCTTGAGTTGACTACCATCAATCTATGTTTAAAATAGTTATTTTTACCGTACAAGTCCTGAACTTTCAACTTTCTTGGTTGTTTCAAACTTGAAAGGCAGCTGCTCGCTTCCTGACCATATTTCAAAAATCTGCTTTCGATATGATAATGTCTGTGCAAATATGAGAGATCATAACAATTGCAGGCGATGCCTCACCAAGGTACCAACAATTTTCTTTCCTAAACGAATTAGAAATAAAGTTTCAAATGCGTCTAACTCACCGCAGCTTGAATAAAAACAACTGGTAGGATGACTGCACTTTGTTTTCTTCACTCGATGGCTTACATCATTTCATATCACGCGCAATCTCTTCAAAAGTTAACCGGCAACCGCCGTGAACTTTCGCGCGCAACTTGGAGGAGTTACGTCACAGTAATCCTAGTGTCCAAGTGAGGCCTTTTTCTCACTAGTTCGGTTTTCTTATTCCAAAGAAGATATAGAATTAAATTACATAAAGTTTATGTCTGTAAAAAATGTACAGCATTTTTTTAGTTAACCATTTCCATTATGGGCTAAGCCAAAAAATACATAAATAAATAAATGTGATGAAGGTGACATACAAACACACAAACAATTATTTAAATAACAATAATAATGAGTTATGACGGGGTTTTACAACCATGATACCCCTTATTCTCGTAAGTTACAAATTAACAAATAATGCATCCCTCTAATTCCGTCCCTTTTTGCTGAGGCAACTGAATTAGAATTAGAATCAAAAAATGTTATTAAAAGTTCTTATTACCCAGTTCCCTTAAATCCCCTTAATTTAAAAGTTAACAAATAATGCCACCCTGTCCACCACCCCCCAGAAAATAAACTCCTTATAACCGAACAGTCTGAGATCAGAAAATATAATAAACGCCCCAAAAAACCAAACCAAGCCGTGTAAGCAATCTAAAATTGGTTTCTATTCATGCAAAACCAATAACAAGGGTGCGTAATATATACTGCAATGAACAACCGTACAGTCTTGCGGCAACAGAGGTTTTTGCTAAGCTGCACCTGTTATTGGCTACCTCGTGCCTACTGGACAGATACCACAAAACTATGCAAGCAGGATGACGGAGCACTGTAAACAAGCCCCCCGTAAAATGATGCACTGAACTGTACATTAAAATCACGAAAGCAGGATGTTGAAGTGTTATAAACAAGCCCCTCGCAACTTGGTGAACTGAACTGAACTGTACTTTGTCGCTTAGCTGTTGTTCTTGTTATTATTTATGTTATAAGTTTACACATGAGCTCCTGAGAGACCCCCTCAAAAAACAAAAAACAAAAAAACAAAAAAAACAAAAAACAAAAAAAAAAAACAAAAAAATAAAAATTAATAAATAATTTAAGTTAAATATTATCATTATCATTAGTAAGCACATATCCATTCAAATCCCCTTCTCCTGCCTTTATGCATCTGCGACACAAATAAAGATGTATTTATAGTTGTGACATTTTCTGAACTCGTGCAATAGTTGGTGAACTTAAGTGTAGTTTATGAACTGAGTTGTCCTTACTGAACTATATTGTATTTATTGAACTATAAAAACAAACAAAACCGTACAGTCTTGCGGCAACAGAGGTTTTTGCTAAGCTGCACCTGTTATTGGCTACCTCGTTGCCTACTGGACAGATACCACAAAACTACGCAAGCAGGATGACGGAGCACTGTAAACAAGCCCCCCGTAAAATGATGCACTGAACTGTACATTAAAATCACGAAAGCAGGATGTTGAAGTGTTATAAACAAGCCCCTCGCAACTTGGTGAACTGAACTGAACTGTACTTTGTCGCTTAGCTGTTGTTCTTGTTATTATTTATGTTATAAGTTTACACATGAGCTCCTGAGAGACCCCCTCAAAAAACAAAAAACAAAAAAAACAAAAAACAAAAAAAAAAAAATAATAATAATAAAAATTAATAAATAATTTAAGTTAAATATTATCATTATCATTAGTAAGCACATATCCATTCAAATCCCCTTCTCCTGCCTTTATGCATCTGCGACACAAATAAAGATGTATTTATAGTTGTGACATTTTCTGAACTCGTGCAATAGTTGGTGAACTTAAGTGTAGTTTATGAACTGAGTTGTCCTTACTGAACTATATTGTATTTATTGAACTATAAAAACAAACAAAACTTATAGACATAAACTTATGTAATTTAATTCTATATCTTCTTTGGAATAAGAAAACCGAACTAGTAAGAAAAAGGCCTCACTTGGACACTAGGATTACTGTGACGTAACTCCTTCAAGTTGCGCGCGAAAGTTCACGGCGGTTGCCGGTTAACATTTGAAGAAATTGCGCGTGATATGAATTGACGTAAGCCATCGAGTGAAGAAAACAAAGTGCAGTCATCCTACCAGTTGTTTTTATTCAAGCTGCGGTGAGTTAGGCGTATTTGAAACTTTATTTCTAATTCGTTTTGGAAAGAAAACTGTTGGTACCTTGCTGAGGCATCGCCCGCAATTGTTATGATCTCTTATATTTGCACAGACATTATCATATCGAAAGCAGATTTTTGAAATATGGTCAGGAAACGAGCAGCTGCCTTTCAAGTTTGAAACAACCAAGAAAGTTGGAAGTTCAGGACATGTACGGTAAAAATAACTATTTTTAAACATAGATTGATGGTAGTCAACTCAAGCACGTAGGGCCAGCTGTGGTACCACGGTTTGAAACGTGCGGAAAGAGAGTCAAAAAACAAGACTTCATCCACGGTTAACAGTATTTTTTTCTACTTTATTAACGCGCGCGTTGTCGGGTTATTTAGTTGAAGTTTTCTCCGGACCGAATTGGCTTTACCCTTTCGGCGCTGACTCTCTTTCCAGGTCTGTTCACTGTGCCCCTGATGAGAATGACAGACCTTCTGAGCGGACTAAAAATTTTTTAAAATAACATCAGTCTATGTTCCCGTCTATATTAGTGAGCTCACTAGAACTTAATAACGGTGTAACATAGCTATTTATCTATTTAGTTCTCGTACCATAGCTAAATGAGTATTTACCACTTACTTAATGCTATGCATTCTTATTAAAAAATAACTAACGTAATTGTGGCTATTCTTCCCGCAGCTGCATGTAGTTTACGCTCAATGAACTGATATGTAGTCATTGAACTACTGGTGTGGTTATTTATCTGTTGTGTACTTATTGAACTGCTGTGTCGTTATTGAGCTAACAAAAAGGAAAACTGAGCTACTGAATCCATATACTGGGCCATTCTGGTATATGGCAACCATGTCTTTCCCTTAAACTGCCCGCTGTGCGCCAGACCTGTCAGCTTGCTCACGGCTGTAGAGGGTCATTGCACTCGTGCGACAGGCATCCTTTTGGTTGCTTGTAAAATCAGATAGGGATGTTTATGGGCGGGGTATCATGGTTGTAAAACCCCGTCATAACTCATTATTATTGTTATTTAAATAATTGTTTGTGTGTTTGTATGTCACCTTCATCACATTTATTTATTTATGTATTTTTTGGCTTAGCCCATAATGGAAATGGTTAACTAAAACAATGCTGTACATTTTTTATAGACATAAACTTATGTAATTTAATTCTATATCTTCTTTGGAATAAGAAAACCGAACTAGTAAGAAAAAGGCCTCACTTGGACACTAGGATTACTGTGACGTAACTCCTTCAAGTTGCGCGCGAAAGTTCACGGCGGTTGCCGGTTAACATTTGAAGAAATTGCGCGTGATATGAATTGACGTAAGCCATCGAGTGAAGAAAACAAAGTGCAGTCATCCTACCAGTTGTTTTTATTCAAGCTGCGGTGAGTTAGGCGTATTTGAAACTTTATTTCTAATTCGTTTTGGAAAGAAAACTGTTGGTACCTTGCTGAGGCATCGCCCGCAATTGTTATGATCTCTTATATTTGCACAGACATTATCATATCGAAAGCAGATTTTTGAAATATGGTCAGGAAACGAGCAGCTGCCTTTCAAGTTTGAAACAACCAAGAAAGTTGGAAGTTCAGGACATGTACGGTAAAAATAACTATTTTTAAACATAGATTGATGGTAGTCAACTCAAGCACGTAGGGCCAGCTGTGGTACCACGGTTTGAAACGTGCGGAAAGAGAGTCAAAAAACAAGACTTCATCCACGGTTAACAGTATTTTTTTCTACTTTATTAACGCGCGCGTTGTCGGGTTATTTAGTTGAAGTTTTCTCCGGACCGAATTGGCTTTACCCTTTCGGCGCTGACTCTCTTTCCAGGTCTGTTCACTGTGCCCCTGATGAGAATGACAGACCTTCTGAGCGGACTAAAAATTTTTTAAAATAACATCAGTCTATGTTCCCGTCTATATTAGTGAGCTCACTAGAACTTAATAACGGTGTAACATAGCTATTTATCTATTTAGTTCTCGTACCATAGCTAAATGAGTATTTACCACTTACTTAATGCTATGCATTCTTATTAAAAAATAACTAACGTAATTGTGGCTATTCTTCCCGCAGCTGCATGTAGTTTACGCTCAATGAACTGATATGTAGTCATTGAACTACTGGTGTGGTTATTTATCTGTTGTGTACTTATTGAACTGCTGTGTCGTTATTGAGCTAACAAAAAGGAAAACTGGTGACACACCGAACGTCGAATAAGATCTATGTCTCTCCCAAAAACCTCGAGCATGAATATCTAAACGGGTATCAGGGACTTTGTTAGCGCCATGATTTATAGTCTCCCCGGTGACCTCCTGAAGAACTGCCTCTACTTCCACATCATTACAGAGCATCCTTAGCACCCCTGCTTCCAAGTCGCGCAGTTCATTATGGCGCTGGATAATGAACCCGCCGCGCTGAAACACCATTGCGTGATCCACGCTAAATTGAACACCGCATGCGCAGAGCATGGTGGTGTCCGCGTTATTTCCCAGTCGTACCGTAACTTGATTGCATCTCTAAATTCCTTCTTATTCAGTTTGTAATTTAGCTCTTTGAGGGGAATCAGGGTCAGTCAATTTGTTCTCTGTAGCTTACTCAACAGCTCGCTCAGCTTTTGTCGGCAGGTAATTCTTCACTTGCTTGTTTTCGTGTGCTCAGTTGCAGTGTTTGAATTTCTGAGGCATCTCAGTGGAGGCTAGTGCTCTTGCTCAACAATTCGCCTCATGAGCGGATTAGTAACTTCGATTGAAGCCTCGTATTCAGAAGATGAGGTCACTACAGGATCTGTCAATCCAAGGCCATCCATGCGCACAGGGAGACCAAGGAGGTCGCGCTCTACATTAGTGACTGTATGGTCAGTGACAGCTGGCATGAGAACGTCATTAATCGCGGGCTCGAGTGGCTCAAGTAATTGTGCAATATCCGGTAATGTTCTAAGGAAATATGTCCAACGGTGCCGCAGACCAAAAGTGAAGGCTGCATAGCTGGCTTGAGGATGTGATATGGAGAAATCTGCGATTTTAGTAACTTCATTGACCCATTTGTCTACTTTCTCGCCAACATATTCTTCAAGGAACGATCTAGATCCTAGAGCCGCGCCTAAGTGCTTGTGGCTCTCTATGGTGACGTTAATAGCAGTGTCTCTAAACACCTCCCTGGCAGCCTGTTCTCGTTCCGGTTTGATGATCAAGCAACATTTCTTGGCATTAGGCAAGTAACCCAGCGGAGGGCCCCCCCTCCACCCCTTTTCAAAGCTGCTAGCAATAGAGACCATGCTCAAAACTTGGAGGAACAACTTTGAATGGGGGAAGGAGGGGGGGTCAGTATTTTATCGCACAGACCTGTGACTAGCAGCGATTTGAAGCAAGATAGCTTGTTTTTTCGTGAGAGTATCTCAACATTTTTGCAACTGGTTATCTGAGTCCTTCATACCTCTATAGCCGTGGTGCCCGATTATTAAACAGGGTGAAACGTGGTGCACTTTTTGCACCTAAGGAGGTGGTTATAAAAAATAGCATTTCATTTCCCTAGGTTTGCGTGTTTTAAAATGGCGAGACAAAAATGGCAGTTTTTTCCACTTTTGTTTATGTGGTAATTTGCTCCAAATTGGGCTTTTAAAGGGAGCGCGTGGCAAAAGATGCCACACCATCTTGAGTAAGCTGCAACGAAAAGGGTCTTTTGTCCTAACACGCTACAAAGATGCGAAAAATAATATATTTTCTTCCAACTCGGGTAAAACACGTTTATTTATGAAGGGAAAGTGACCTAAGATGCCCCGCTAGATCAAGGTGATAGCTTTTGGTTGTTGTTTCTGATAAGAACGTGGAAATGGTTCCTCTTTTATCGCCTGCCATTTACAGGAAAGAAAAGTTACGCTAAAAAGTAGCTGATGTGGACTTTATTTTACTTAACACAAGTTTGGATTTATGTTTACGTTTTGGTTGTCTTACAACTTTGTTTCGATTTTGAAGCCCGAGTGTGGCTAGTGATCAGATAACAAATTATGCAAAGAAGACAAATTGAATTCTTCAAAGCTGATCGTAATACGGCCAGGCACTATTTGGCTACATTTCACTCAACTTAAAAATTTCTGAACTGAAATGACACTGGTTTGAAACTTCACGGAGTCAGAACTGAATAAATGTCTTTGCCATTCTCCTTTATACAAGTCTGAACTTTTACTTAATTTATTCCTATTATTCTTGCGATATTTGTTAGCGTGTTTTGTTTGTTGTTGTTGCTGCCTTATGAAAAATTCTTGTTACTTTTGCCATTTTTGCCAATTTTCCAGGCTTCCAGATGACCTTCTTTACCTTTCCTTTTAAAAAGGCGCAAATATTTCTAAATTTGTTATTCTTCTTATTCTTGCGATATTTGTTAGCGTTTGATGCTGTTTTTGTTATTGCAATAAAAAATTAATATATTCTTGTTAGTTTTTCCATTTTTGCGAAATTTGCCAACTTCTTTTTTAGGGCCTTCAATACCTTTTTCTTTATAAATCGAATCTGTTTGCTATATACGTTGTTATTCTTGCTATTCTTGCGATAGTTATCTGGGTGTTTTTTGGTGCAATAAAATTTCATGTACTTTTGCGATTTTTGAGGACTTAAATACTAGATTTCTGCAAGCAATTTCTATTAAACCTATTTTTTCTAAAATTCCGACAAAAATTTGTAGCAAAGTTTCCTTGCTGAATTTGTTATTTTTGCTATATTTGCTATTTTTTCTATACATTTCTGACAGTTCGTTTAAGTTTTTTTGCCAAAATTGCCAAAACAATTTGCTTCCAAAGTTTTGCGACCGTATTCAATCCTGGACATAAGTGTAGAGCCATGGATAGCATTACACAACTCTTTCAACCATTTTAATGAAACAAAAATTAATACAAGAGTTGGGGAATGTGGCCTCAATAATTTGTGTCTTGGTGGTGAAACGGGTGCACATCATACATCTTGCCTTATCCGGAAAGCGAGGATCCTCATCTTTGTTGCTGGACTCTTCGACTAACTGGCTTAAAGAACTGATGCTGGCGTTAGTTTACAATATTATCAATCAACTTTGCAGCGCAATAATTCACTGAGTTGCTGCCACAACTTGCAATGTGAGGTCGATTAGGTCAACGAGTGAGTTTGTGGCTGCTTTTGTCGGAACTCGAATTTCTAGATTTCTATTTGCCCTTACATGTCCTTAAATTTGAGTCTGAAGGATTTATATTGCCCTATTAGCCACATTGTATAGACTGTAATAAAGTACTGTAAATTTATTTCTGTATCGGGTCGCCGTTTAAAAGTAACCAAGACACATCAATCATAGGGTTAAAAACCTATATTTGTTAACCCTCGGTCAAGCACGCAAATTCATACTCCCACCGTAGTACAAGGGACGGGGTTTGATGGAATCCCTCCCTAGAGTTTTTGATATGTTGCAGTATTTCGAAACGATTTTGCCTTAAGCCGGGAAAGCCTTTGATCAAGATGAGGTGTATTTTTATAAGTGATAGCGCTACTGGAGGCCTGTGACGTCACCAATAACGGTCGCCATCTTGGCCATCATCTTAGATTTTACCAAGTATTAAAAACAGGTTAAAACCCCAAGAAATGGTATGCTTGACATATAAAATAACACATAAATAACCACTTTGCGTCATTTTATACACAATCTTTACTGTTATTGTTGAGAGAAGTTGAAAGAACATGAATTTTCACTCAAAAATGGCTTGACCATCTGCTACTTATGACATCATATCTCGTATCTATAGTAACTGACCATCACTAAACTTGTCTCAAAATACGTGCGAGGGAAAAAAAAAAGCTATTGAAAACGTCAGGTGCTGATGTGTTATCGTCTAGGAAAAACTAAAAAAAACCTCAGAGGGATCGGAGGAGGAAACCCCCCCACCCCTCACTTGTATGTCCGAAAGTTAAAACAAAATGCATTTGTCTCTTTGCGACCAGATGAAGAAATTTGTTTAATTTATGCCCATTAGGATAAGACCGAAAATAAATATGACGGCGTTCTGAATTAGCCAGCAAACGTCAGCAATAAAAATAAGCTCATGCCTGCTGTTTTTCAGTTGGTCAAACATTTTTATCAATAATCAATAAACTGGCGCCACCGTTCTGACAAACAGTTGTCTTAACAATTGTCTTTTTGCTCTTAAACGTCTAATTGCTCTACTTTGGAATCTTCCTAAAAATGCATTGAAACATATCCTACACGTTAAACGTTACCTTTGACTCAAAATTGCTGTACGTATTTGCGTCATTAAGCAACATCGTTCAAGTATAAAACATCCTCATTGATCGTCAGAACCTTATCCACCAAAAGTTGGTAAATACAGTGGATCAAAACAGCTGAAAACTGAGGTACGTAAAGTATAAAACGCTTTACCATAAATGAAAGCCGATAGAGATGTTTTTTACTTACAATATTTCGTAGCCTTTTGATTATCTTTATACTTTGATCATGAACGGCGTTATCGACACCACTGCACCGTAAGTGAACATTTTTATCTGTCACGGCCAACAGTTAAAGTACCTTTTCTGATTCACTCTTAAGCTACCCCTTTCCCCAAGAAACGCTTAATACCCAAACTAGCGATTTGTAGATATGCTGGATTTATGAGTTGGATTTTAAGTCTTTATTAAAGTCGCCGATGGGTTTTGTGTTAAAGTTGGTGGTGTAAATTGCGAGTTGACTTCGTAAGGCCAAATAACGCTGTGTACTGTAGTTAGTATTTTATTTCTACTTTTATGCCAAGGCAAGTCACTGGTCACCAGTGAATTAGCATTGTGAGTTAAAAGTTAGTTTTGAGTTGTTAAGGTACTACGTACGGCTAAAATGTACCCAAAATGTGACCTTTTTTGAAGTATTTCAGCTCTTTTTAATAATTCACGTGGATGCTATCTTAAAGTTTTCATTATCGTAGAATTCGAATTTGAAGTGAAAAATATCGATTTCTTGTCAAAAAGGTGTGAAAATCGACACCTTAACATATCACTTAAAATTATATATTTTCAGTTTTCTCCCTTCCCCTTCTTCATAACCGTCCTCTTTTGCCCTATTAAATAAACATAATAGTTGGATACACATATGCTTTACCCTCCAAAGTCTCAACACGAATTGGAATTTGCAGATTGTAAGGTCACGTTTAAAAGCCTTCACTATATATTTTTTTCACAATTTAAGCGTATTTTTCCCTACCATGAGGTCACTGAATTAAAAAGATGTACAAAGATGTGTGTTTAATGAAGTCAAATAGAACAGATATTCTTTATATACCATCGAACGATTGCTAGTACCTGATATAAGGATACGATTATCCTTCGAGTAAGTAATACTTTATCGGACTTCTACAAACACCTTGCATTCGCGCAAACTGTTCTTCCCTGTATTAAAAAGGAAGAATTTCGCTCTCATTTTCATAGGACTTCAAACGTTTGTTAGCGGCATAGCATTTTTTGAGACAAAAGGAATTTATTTTATCCTGCGGCTATTGAAAAAGGAATGATGTGCACTTCATTCAATGACGTCAATGTTACTGAAAATACAAAAGTTACTTGAACAGGCCAAAACGTTTTTTACTCTGTTCTTCTAATGTAGAATCCTAAACACCGACTTATATGTCGTCATATATCTTAGAAATGTTTTGCTCCTCAAAACGTCCTTTATCATCGGTCAATTTCTTCTGTTTTTCGCATCTGAAGAAGAAAAGAAGTCAGAAAAAATTTCAGCGATGGATTTGAACGTTTTATTTTAGGGTTACAGTTTGATAAAATCGCTCCAAATGTATGGCCCGCCATTCGCACGGTTTGGTATTGAGATGTTCATTGCTAATAATGCCAACAGTAACAGCCGCTCACGCGCACGCATTGACATTGCCTACCCTGCTCCTGCTGCAGTGCAGGACCCGGACACAATCCTGGCCGGGACTTGGTACTTCTCACCTGATGAGGTGGAGGTATTTTATCTTGACCCTACTCAATAAATATAAAAAGAACCATTTCATTATTTACGGCCAAAAAACATGCAGCTATATTAACATACTTACTACCTTCAAAAAAATGTACTTCCCAATGTATATTTCTCCACAACGTAGAAAATCTTTCTTTATTTATTTTCTTGATCTTAATTTGTTAAACACGAGACAGGAATACAGTTCTTGCTTATTTAAGTTTTTTTTTTACGTTATTTTATTTTTAGTCAAGGAAAGTAAAACTGATAATGATTTTTGTGATTTCCGTAAATTACTATTTTACTGGAGTAATTAAGCTTTAATTTCATTATAAGTTTAATTGTTTAACCATTTTTAGTTTTTAATAAACTAAGGCACATTTTTTCCAGCCCGAGCCAGCTGTCTGGAAACAGCGAATTTCGACTGAAATTAACGCATTTAAGAACCCCAATGATAACGTGAACCTGCACTGTTATAACAAAAGAACTTACGTCAGCTTAGGTCAATTTAATAAAACTTTTACAACTGCTGTGAAGTATTTTAATAGTTATTTTCAAGATTTGTATTTCTCCTAAGTTTCGTTTTTCTATTGCTAGGTGAGTCAAGGTTAGTTTGGATTTGGTGCGCATAGGCATTTTCCTTTTTTTTATTTTGTGATTTTCAGACTTCTACTTGAAGGTTTGCATAGCTCGCGGATTTACTTAATGCCATTTTAATTAGGATATTGTTCTCTTGCCATTGTCGGATGTTAGTTTTTCATTGGTGGTCGTGTTTTTCATGTCAGAGCTGACCTTGATTCATTCATTAGTCTCTTTGAAGTTCCTGTTTGGGTTTGTTAACCAGCGTTTTAATTATTCATCGGTTTGTAGCTTCTTGTAAGTCGCAGTCATGTAGGTTCAGCAATACCAAAACATTACCCACATGGCCGCGAGTTTACCTTGTTTTTATTCCTACGGTCAGTTACCCAAACATGTCCAACTTTGACTATAAAAACCGCTACTACGCTTGAACTACTCACTCACCGCCGAGTAAGGATTGAGTAGAGAAGAGGAGTAAGAAGATTAAGATTAAGATTGTTAGCAAAATTCAAAAAACAGTAAAGACCAATGTAAATAAGATTCCTGGTACCTCATGGCTATAAAGCGAACGAGTTGCTCGAACACACCCCCGACTCGAAAATCCCCATGAAAATCTTTTTGCATTACAACTTAAAAACGCTCCCGTCAAATGCAAAATCTGCTTTTATTCTTTTCTCTTTAGCATTCACAGAAGATTGTAGTGAAAGTCAGTCCCGGTGCATGTCTGCCGTGTTTAAGACATTGATATATACATTGACATTCTTTATTTAGACATGCAGTTAAAAATTTAACGCCAGTTTTAAAAAAAGATTTTTAGTTTTAATTAAATAATCAGTCAAAGGCCTCGACAGATCGGCCTTAGTATATTCAAGGCCGAGTTTAATAAAGTTTACTTACTTATGAGAAAGTGTCTAAGTGTTTTCTTTTCTTCTCCTTCTTCTTTGTTATCATTAAAAAACGTAAATGCTACAAGCAAGCTTGTTTTTGATTATATATGATCAATCCTCTTTGATAAGCTCGTTTGACGTTCGACTCATGATCACAACGGCAGTCAAACAATTTGTATTATTTTAAACAAAACTGTCTTAAAAGGCCTCGTCAGGGCTATCAATTTAAAAAGCAAAACCCTTTCAATTAGTGCGCATCATTTGAATTCCAAATATAATGGTCCCGAGATTTGTTGTTAAAAACTTCATATTTGGCCTTTTAAACTGTCTCCTGTTGTCTTTTTTGCAACGGATGACAAGGATGGACATGGACTGGCCATGGACGCTAAATAGATTTCTATCTTTATACTATTTGATCTTTTAAAAGTTTTTGATGGCGTGGACCACAATATTCTCCTGCGCAAGATCTCATACCTGGGTGCTGGTTCGCAAGTTACATGTACCTATCTAACCGATCACAATATCCATGTATTGATCACGCATTTTTACAATGTGGTGATGATATATTAGAGTACAGACACATGATGGATGACGTGGAGACTTGCTTTTCTATTTTTTGTTCAACATGGGCGCGTTTTTGAAATTTTTTGCGAGTTTGTTTTAATTAAGCAAGTGAAAGCCTTTTAAAAATGGCTTACTAGGAGCTGTTCATAGATAAGAAAAAAAAAAAAGAATAAACCGAGACAAGTTCTTGAACGACTTGAAAATCCAGGACAAATCCTCGAACAGTAAAGCGGTACGAGGCAAGTGTGTCGTTGTTTCTTTTCTGCTCATTATGTAAACTATATAGATTCCATGTAACCCTGGGTCTGTTCACTAATATCATAGAAGACGTCAAAATTTGGTTAAAACATCAGTGACACACTCGCATGCGGCTCAGTGCAGCTCAGTGCCGCATTTTTGTTTTTGCCACATTTTGAAGTCATCTGGAATTACTGAACAGGCGCAGCAAGCACTGCAACATGGAATCTATTCGTTTAATACTCATTACCCAGGTCAACTGAGCCGTGTAAGCCTGTTCCAGGCGTTCAGTTTCTGTGGACAGCACAAAAAGATGTGAAAAGAAATTAAAAACAGCATGGGTTTAGCCGAGCAAAGGAAGGTTCCCTCCTCTCTCCACCTTTCCCTCCTTATTTTTTTTCCCAGCTGCTCTGACTTTGTGCCGCATTCCAAATTTTAAACGCCTGGAACAGGCTAGAGCTGAATCGGTCGCTTCATCGATTTATAAACATCTATCCGAGGACTCTCAATCTTCAACCTTGGTGCAACGTAGTATTGCTCCGTTACATAAATCGCGCCGAAATCACCGTTTTTATTTTTGAACTAGTAGTACGGTTTTTGTGCCGGCGTCAAATCTATCCGCTACATTGTGAACATAACCTTAAGTTCCCTGTTAGCAACGCCAACAAATGCTTCAATCAATCATGCTATTTTCTATAGCAGGTTGTCAAACTTTCTTGTTAGGCTAACTCCTAAACTTCCTGACAAAACATTGTCGCTATAGTATCTGGGTAATATATAATCTCGAGAAAAAAAAGGGAAGAACGAGGTTTTACCACAAGCAAAGTGAAGCAAATGTAAAGGATGAAAGAGCCATGATTCTTTATAAATTTTTTTAGACTGCGATCAGTCTCTTATTTTTCTTGTGAGACACAGTACATCGAGAACACGCGTTGGAGGGGGTGGGGGAAGTGGCGAAGCAGCGAGGAACAAGGGCGGAAGCCCATGTTAAGCAAAGAAAAAATAATTTATTCGCATAATTTTACTTTTTGCCTCGCCGAGCGTGGCTCCGAGGAAAGAAGGACGACCGCTCGCGGTGTAGAATTTTTTGTAACCGTAAACTGACTTTTTCAGATAAAGATTTCTCTACCGTTTCAATATGGCGAAACTTACTCCCGACTTAGTTGAGATTATTTACTCTTTTGTCTAGCCTTACATTTTGACCTAAGAAATAACTCAACTGCTACTCATATAGCGTTTCCTCAATGAACAACTTCGCACATCAACATATACGAAAACAAACGGCGGTAACTTACGTCTAGTTTGGTGCTGTTAACAGCTGGACAATATTTCCTGCAGTTGCACGATAGAACAGTTGTTGAAATGGTTGTTTGTGAAGTATTCTCTGTAGTTCGTGGTTTGGCTGGGATATCAAGCATGGCTTCTGTCTTGTCTTCAGTATTTTCCTCGAGTTTTCTTGAGCTTCGGAGGTCGCTGTTCGTTGATGGGCATTTGCTTGCGATGCTATTCTTACCATGAAGTAGAAGCAAATGGAGTAACCATATACACACAGTTAACAAAATAAATATAACCCTTAGGCCCGGGGAGGGGAGTACTTTAGGAATTTTTGGGTGGGGATGTACCGCTGGGACCCTGGAACCCTTAAATTAGCCTACACCAGAGTTAGGTTCAGCTGAATTTTGCTACCCTATACTGGACTAAACTCTTCAAATCCCCTGCCCTTTATCCTAGATATGATGCGGATTTGATTTTTTTTTTTAAACATTTTTTTAGTGGCAGTTCCCGGTTTCCTTAGTCTAGGCTAAAATCTTGAAGCAATTGATCAGTTTCCTGGAAAATGATACCCTATTCTAGACCCAAACACTCTGTTATATACTCTATCCCAGAGCAAACTGCTTGAAAACCATTACCCTTCACAGCGGCACATACCTGTAGCCCATATATGGCAATACCCCCCCCCCCCCCCCTTACCTCTTTTCTATTCACACATCTTTAAAACCTTGCAATAGAGAAACTACAGACTCAGTCAAAACTTTTGCAACACTTGGAAATGCCAAAAGTTAAATGTTTATGGATTCAGACCCGGAATCGAAGTGAAGAAAGCTACCTACAATATATAATGGCATTAATACAACCAACTCGCAACCATTAGACACCTTTTTCGGGCCTAGTAAATAGGGCCGTTCTGATCATTTTGAGTGTTCATTTCCGCTGTTTAATGCTATTTGCTTGAAAAAGAATAAGACTAAGGCAATTTGCAGTGGGATAAAATTTAAAAAAAAGAAAACTGACAATTTCAGTGCAAACGATTCCAAAGTTATATAGATCGTTTTGACTGTCACGCAACAAAACAATAAATTGGAAACAGTCCAGTGGAAGAAGTCAAGGAAATGAAATGTTATAAAAGACTAATTTTTAAACAATTTGTCCAAGTCTCAGGTCAGTTTGTGGCCCACAGTTTCTGAGTTATTTGCCGAAAAGTTTCACGCACCTCTGTAGAGCTTTGTATGGAGACGCCATATTGGTGCACCGTTTTGGTGCACCAATATGGCCTCCGGAAATCAACAAAAACATCTGGAGTTCACTTTTTCTATAAAAGCTCTTTCTTTCACTCGAGAACTAGCATAGGTGCGCATAAACATATTTTCTAATACTTGAAATGGTTATACTGCCGAAAATCAAGAGGAAAGACATTTTTTCAACAAAACAGCATTCCTATTTTGCTGTCACGCACTGTGAAAACTCGGAAGTTCAAATTGCTGTATTTTCGAAATGAAACATGCTATGGGAATGGAAACTTGTACAAAGATTTACCTTTTATTTATCTTCAACCTAGTGTAAATAAGAATTCGTAAAACCTCGCTATTTGGACTTGATGACGTCACTGTAAAAACCATTTATTGTGGGTGGTGACTTGTGAAAGCTAATATGCGGCAACCATTGTACGGAAGAGTATCTTAAGTTGAAGCAAGAGCCATAATGGTTGAAGCCTGACACACAGTAGTACGTATTTTGTTTCTTAATTGAAGTGGGAAGTAACTTGCACCATGCTGTGTTGTCGACGTTTGTTTATCATAACAAATAGTCGCTCAGAAAACTGCAAAGACGTGATGAATCGATCCATGGCTACAAAAGGGCAGGGAAGGGAAAGAAATTAGCGACCACTATAAGTTAACTCAACTTGGTGGAATTCTGATCCACTCAAAGTCTTCTGACATAATCATGTGAGTCGAGGGATTTAAATAATATATATGGCCGCAAAATAGCTGCCTCCATGACGGCGAGGAGGGGAACATTCAAAAAACAATTTGTGGCTATGTGTAGCTATGTGTAGCTATGGGTGGCTATGTGTTGTTATATGTGGCTAAGTGTCGCTAAGTGTGGCTATGTGTAGCCGTGTGTAGCCATGTGTAGCTATGGGTGAAGGCTATGTGGATACGTGTGACTGTGTGTGGCTATGGGTGGCTATGTGTAGCTATGTGTTGTTATATGTGGCTATGTGTGGCAAAGTGTGGCTAAGTGCAGGTCAGGGGGCCCCTGGTGTTGGTACATGTGTAGCCATGTGTAACCACATGTGAACCGGTCAGCGGTACCTCTCATTACGGCTCGGTCGCTAGGAGCCATTCCATTCCATGGCTAGTGCGATCTCCAGCAGATCATTATTAAAAGCTCGCAAAATAAGATATATGGCAAGCCGTAATGAGTATTCTAAGAAGAGATTGGGCGAAATATCAACAGCTGCTTATAACACAGGAATACAGGAACAGGTATTGTAATTATTTAATTGATTTGAAGACAAATTCACCTCACTCAAATGTCTGCTGAAATGTGTGCAAAATCAATAATTGCCGTGAAATAAGCTTAAATTCTTTTACCGATCGCATTGTAGGGGTTTAGAATTATAATTGTTTCGAAACAAAAAATAAGCTTCGGATTTGCCTGTATTAAGCTTGCAATGTTCCCTAAATTGTCAGGGTATGAGGATGTTTGGAGACACACTTGGGACGGTTTGTGTATTTTTAGATTTCGATACGCCTCAATATTTAGCCAAATGTAAAAGTCCTAATGCAAACAGATTTTCCTTAATGGAATTTATATGCATGTGATCAAATTTTAAATACATTTACATCATATTTTATTTTACATAACCATCCATTTATCTAATTTTTTGCATTGTTTTTGTATTTCATTGTACATATTCAATGATAAGCATTATTTTTGAAGGTGTAGACAAAACGTGGACCCCCACCCCCATCCTTTTGGATGCGAGCCAAGTCACGAGCAGTCATCACATTAACAGCACGCAAAGTTTCACGGATACTGGCGATATAGAAGTTTGCCAGCCTTAGTACAACCATAGAAAATTAATTAATTAATGTGTTTCTGGGTCACCCTTCGAGCTTCATAGTAAAAAGTGCTAGACAGTTATAATACGGGACTTTTTTATTTGTTTGCTTGCTTTTTTAATTTACTTTTTTATTATTTCTTTTGTTTTTTTAAATGAGGGGTCCAGGAAGGGGGTGGGGGTGGGGGATTAAGTTTCAGGTTTGGTCTACACCCTAAATGTATTTGTAGATAGGAATTTTTCTTTTGTGTCCCCGATTAGCTTCTTAGGTAACTTTTCTGACAATTTAATAGAGTACATGTATTAAGTCATACATGCCAACTCTCCCGGATTATCTAGGAGTCTCCAGGATATGGCACTGATCTCCCGCTCTCCTGTGCACGTCACCATATCTCCTGGATAAAATCATCATTTAAGCTTTCAGTGCCTTAGTTTGAGATTTAGCCCATTTTCCCTCAAACTTGAATTTTTCTTATTCGCAGGGCGGTTTCTGTGGCATTTTTGCACGTATTTAGTCACTCACAAAGATTATCTCTAGCAACAAATGATGATTGCGAATTTTGATAGTATGTACTTCATGTAAGACTTCATATATGATGTCCTAAGTCATTCCCATTGGGGGCTGGGTCAATTTGTCGGGGGGGGGGGTGGGGGGGCTATAAAAAAGGGAGTCTCCAGATTTTAGATCTCCAGGGGTTGGCATCCCTGCTAAGTACAGTAACATGCCGCGAAGAAGAACCTAGGATTTAAGAACCTGCTGGCAGAAATTTGTCATTTTAATACTCCAAAATATAAGAACCAGTTTAGCCAAGAAAAATCAACAGGTTCTTATATGTGGGGTTAGACTACATTATCATAAACATTTTGACCAAATTAAGAATTTGTTCATGCTTAGCGTGCGTATATCGAGTTATGGATGCATGCGGGAAGTTTGGAGAGCACAAAAGATGCGTAAGAGTTGCATGAGGCGATAGCCGAGTGCAACTCTAGCTTCTTGAGTGCTCTCCAAACTTCCCAAGTGCATCCATAACTCGATATACGCACAGCTAAAAGCATGAGCAAATTCTTTTATAACATAGCTCACAAAAATGCTTGCTTTTTGATTAACTGCAAAATTCTCGTAACGCGCGACACAATAGCAAATGGTTCTATTGGCTGATTACGAACACGCCACAATCACCTAGTTTGAATGAAAATATTCTTTCTGTAAAAGTGAGAAAGAAAATTTGCTTCTTTATTCGTTAACGATCAATGGAAACAAAGCAGAAACAAAGGTAAAAGAGTCTTAAAGTTCACCTAAAGTTCAAACTAACATGTTCGTAAGAAGTCGTGGAGTATGGTTTGGATTTGCTGAAAAGATGTTTACGTTTTGCTCGGCGAAATCCAGAAAACATGTTTTTAGCGAAGACGACTGTTATCCTTCTTTGAACTTATATTCATTTACGAACATTGGCTGGTCATTACGGCTTCTTGAGAAGACCTGGCAGCAGTTGTTTTTGTGCGTAATAAATTTATGTCTTCTTGTGTAATTTGTGTTGTTATTGCGATAGAAATTTTTCTGCTTCAGTCGGATTGTCCGGAGATAACAAAGTGCATAACAAATTTAAAAACAACAATAAAAACGGAAATTTTGCCTTTAAATGTTGTTGATGACCAGTTGGTGTCTAATCTGTTCCCAGTGAATGTCTTTTGGCCAAAATTTGCTGCAGCTGGTCTTCGACAAATTTGCTAAACGCGCAACTTGCGAGTTTTTTTTAATTCGGCTTTATTTTTGCTTCTTGTTGGATCAGGACCTAAAAGGTCAATGCCGATAGAAAAATTGGGCAGTTCTTCGCTGGTTTCTTCCATATTTTAAAGAGAAGGAAAAGTGCACTGCAGCTTAAAAGACGAAAACTTTGCAGCCAAGTAAAAAGAAATGCTCACGTCATCTTATTTACGCACGGGCGTGCGTAAATAAAGATTTGTTCATAGCGGCTCAATAGGACTTATATAGGGCAAGCACGCGCGCTATGTTATAAAGTCTGGTTTTAATAAGGGAAATTTATATTACAGTACTGAAAATATAATGTAAAATGCAACAACAACCTAGTTTTGTTAGATTTTTGGTAAATAAATGCCTATTATGAAGGACAAATACCATATATAGCAATATTTCTTGTAATCTCAACAACAGTATCCTTCTTCATAAAAATTTAAAGAACCTAATTAAGAACCTATTTAGCCTAAATTAAACCTCCAATAAGTTCTCCAAAGTATAAGAATCTATTTTGCCAAACTTCAAAAAATATAGCTTCTTATTTGCGGCATTTCACTGTATGTATGTATGTATTTTGTATGTATGTAAAATACACTCACCTTTAATTTTGTCTGATATCATGGACTATTTAAACTGTTACAACTCAGTTCATGATTGAAAGGGCTGAAAGAATGGCACATTCAGGAAGCGGTCTCAGGCTGTTTAGTCCAAGTTGACTTTCAATTGTTCTCAGGGCATTTTTCACTTGTCAGATCTGGCCGGCTGGACCATTGCCGCACCAGTCAGTGGAAAATTAAAATGAAATACGCTTTGTTCAGGAGTTTTTGTTGTTGTTGTTGTTTTTTTTTTTTGGAAAAACTATCTCCTCCGTGCACACTAGTTAGGATTTGCGGATCTGGTTGGATAGTTTGGATTAAATGTGAAATTCTCATTATTAATGTCGGGAATCATCTGGATGGTCAGTTGTGACAATTGTAAAGCGCTTTTAGTCAGGGTGTGAAAAGATTCAAATATTCCTTCCCCAATCAAAAGACTCAATCACCACAAGGCAAACAATATCAATTTATTGAATCCCCACCTTATGCCCTGTTTTGTGAAAACAGATGATTATAAAAGCGGTTCAGAGAGAAAATATTGCACATTATATCTGTGAAATTCACCTGGACTTTTTTCAAGGCACCTAATACAATATGCATTTCTTGTTTCTGTCATCCAGGATTACACTATAAATGGTATTAAGTTAAAGGTGTTGCTATGCAGGACTAAGCGGAGTGCAATTCAGTGAGTACATATAAATATCATGTGAGTGAGTTAAGGACTACTGATTAGAGATTATGAGCATGATTACCCCTGAACTGTGCTCTACCAATTTTAAGCTAGCAAGCCAACTGGGAGCTGGTTATGTAGTTAATTATCAATTATTGAATGAGGCTGAGTTACTCAGGAGGGTGATGATAATCATCACCCTCCTCGACCTCCATAATTCTTCAGATGATATGAAAGCTGAAATCGATGGTTATTTTATTATTCATTCAATTTAATTCCTAGTTTAAAAACAAGCTAAAACATGCTTACCTCCCATCAATGTTAAGTTCATGCATTTTTGATATTGCACGTTAATCGGCAAGTTTAGGAGATAAAAGATTGTTCAGCTACGCAAATATTCTCCAAATAGCAGATGTTGTCCTTCAAGTTGTCTTCTTGCTGTTTTTGCTATGTTTTTAGCCAATAGTTGGCCTATTTCTTGCTGGGGAAACGATGTTCCTCCATTTTTGTTCTCACTACCAAAACAAGTTTACTCAACCTCGTCCTCAGGTCTTCTCAGTTAATGGTTTAATAATCTGCAACTTTCCTGCACTCCTGATGTCATCATTTCAATAATGGCAAAATTCTTCCAAATTTGGTCGAACAGTAGCTTGTTATGATGAATTAATATGCCTGTGATTTTAGCCAATCAGAAACAGAGAAATATTTTGAATGAATGTAATAATTCATGTTATAACCTGGTCAAGGATGAAGATGAAACCATGAAAAATGAAACTCAGCAATTTGTACTGCAGGAATATAAAGACTTGCATGCATGGAAAGATGTTTTTGCTTTCTATTGATCAGAGTGCTATGAAATACAAAAATGATTAACCCCTTCCCTGCTTGCTGGTACAGTCAAATCTGTTAATACAGACACTGAGGGCCGCCATAGAAAGTGTATTTATTAACAGGGTGTTCATATTAAGTAGGTTGAAAGAGATAATGTAAGGGTAAGGACTTTCTTTCCCCAGGGACAAAGCAAACTGTCTGTTTTAATGAACAGTCTTCATTAAGTAGGTGTACAGAAAACGGGGTTTGACTGCATATAAGGGGATAATGCTCTTGGCCGAAAGATTGTCTTCAATTTCACAGTTGCACTATATACCTAGATAGCTATACAGTGTGGTTCGGAAACAACCATCCAAAAATGTGCATGCGGCGAAATGTGTGTGCGCAATTTGTGCATACGCGTCTGCGTTGAGTGTACATGCATCTCCGATTCAATCGTCTGATTAGTATATGAATGAGGTCGCTTATTGTACAGTTATTGTTCTTATTTTGTTGTTAGTTTTAGCGGACTTTAATTGTAAGTCAGTAGATCTTAATCAATGAATTGAGATTTGGGGAACTTAAAGGAACTGTACATAAGTAAACATACATTTATCTTCCTACAGCATGACTCAAACATTCGAACAAGCATCTGCATCATCGGCATTAAACGAATCTTCAGCTAAATGTTTACACATCTCTTTTTTAAGTTCGAGCATCTTTTTCTTTAAAACTGAAGAAGAATGTATGTATATTGGAAAGTAAACCATGCAATTTCTCCACCTGGTCCAATCACAAGAAATGCCGATGACATAAATTTATAAAGCGCAATTAAGTGTCAGTCATTTGGCTATGGTGAAGTTAGCTAAGAACCTTGGCTGTGTCACTTTGACTTATAAACATTCACAGAAAATATTTCCCAAATAGTGGATAGAGCTAGCGATGTTTATTAGGAAGATTTAAACTTTCCATCGTGGATACCCAACATTTTGCATCGTTGACAAAACGTGAATGTATAAACGATATTTGTTGACAAGAACTAACTTGACTATGCATGTTAATTATTTACAGGCAAGTTAGTTCATGTCAGAGTCAACATAGAATGTGTAAGGTATTTTATTTCAAAATACTTGCCCCTTAATCAATATTTGTCTCTGCTAGGGTACATGGTTTTGTGTCTGCTCCTTGTAAAATCAAGATCTGCACTTGTAATAATAATAGCGACAAAAGTGCAGGGCATCTCCAGAAATGGAATTTCTTTGCAACTTACTGTTCCATTTATTTTTATTTATTTTGCTTGCTTGACTGACAAGCACTAGAAAAAAAGTGTAAACAATTTCGTGCTCATATCCACAAAGTTTTGTGTTTATTAACACTTATAATAATTAACTAATTCATTCCTAGGTTTCACAGTATCCTTTTTATAATTTACTGCAGTTTAAGTAATGATCCGGGTAAGGTGGATGGCAATTTCTTTTGTTATGCGGCAACGGTGCTTTCCTCACATAGGAATGTTCTCGTTTTTACACAGAGAATGCGTAAACCTACATGAAGGCCGTTTACGCAATAAAATGCATTTACACTCCACTTTGAAAGGGTGGTTTTTTGTGTTAAATTATTTTGACCAATCACAAGAGTTAAAAACAATAGCCAAGAAAAGTTTACAATTTTACATGTTCCCCACATAGGATTTCTTTGTTATTCAAACTGAGAGCAGATTTTGTTATGGAAGATGGTTGGAAAGTAAGGATGAATATATGTACTGCTTTATGAAGTTTTGTTAACTTTTACTGTTTAAGCCAATCAAAAGTAAGTACAGACAATAGAAAAGTTAGCACCTTTTTTGCATTCCAACATGTTTGTTGCCGTTGTTGCTGTCTTTCTTCTCTGGACCGTTTCTTAATCATACTGTAAAAGTATCTTTCTTTTGTTGTTTATTGTTGCTCATAAAATAGTAAGATTTTTGTTACAAACACAGAGATTTTGTTATCTCTGCGTCCTGCATCCCTGATGCATAAAAATCCGCAAAGATGCAAAATAAATCAAAGATCGGTTGATCGATCTGAAGATGTGTTCTTGTAGAATATCCTGTTCATGTGATTTCTGTGGTAGTTATTGTGGCTGTTGTTAAACTAGGCTTATTTCATTTAGCCTTTGTTGTGCATTAAAATAGAAGAACTCTAAATAAATTTCAGTATACTGTACATGTAATACAGAGTTTTGAAGTCTGTCTTCAGATTAACTGTCTGGAGATTTTAACGTATAAAGGCAGAAGCATTTTCAATATAGGACTCTGACCATTGTCTTTTGAAGTGGGACTTATTGGTACTAGCTGGCATGGACTGGGACTCATGATTTTTCACAAGATGAGTCCCAGGACTCACGATACCTATTTGTAGCAAAATCACTACAAACAATTTTCTACAAAGGACTTTCCGATTGTACCGTATTTTCTTAGTGAGATTCTAATAACAGAAAGATTAAAGGATCTAAAATGCTACACTAAGTTAATTGTACTATTTGCTAACTAAATTGTTAAAAGCTAAAACATATTTTTGCATCAATTGAATTCTAAAAAAAATGGTCCAGTTTTGTTATGCGAGTCTATATTAATTAGTTTATCCTGTTGTCTAGCTAAAAGTTATTATGGTTTAAAGTAGTCCTCCCTGATGAAAATTTTGTTTGGATTTCTTCTTTAAAGTTCTAAAGAAGCATTTGTTGTATGGGTAAAGGGACTAAGTTCTGATATAGCACAAAATAATTAACCTAGCTACAGTGTATACCACAATATCCTGATGACAAAAATGCATTTTCTGGTACTTGAACCAGAAAACAACGGCTTGATCTGATAAATTATTGAGAATGCTATAGTTTTGAGGCAGGTACAAAAGTCGGACCGGATCAACTCAGACCGCCAGTCCGGGTCGGATCAACTCGGATCGACTCGGATCGAATAAAAAAATAAAAATGAAATAAAATTGGACTCGGATCAACTCGGAGCAATCAAAAAAATTAAATTAAATCAGCAAAACTGAAAGTTTAACCCATTTGGAGGGTAAAAAAGGCCAGATCATCCTTTTTGCTCCTTGTCAGGCGCCATTTTGTTTTACTAGTGTCAGTTCCTCTCGGATCATGTTATAAACTCGTGGTTGTGGTTCGACAGTAAAGAAATGATTGTTTCAGTCGCCTAGAATGTATATATTTGCTTATTTATTAGACTACTGAATTATTTATCAGAAAAGCATCAAAAGCCTGGTCTGTTAATCGCATTTAGATAGTTACCGAAGAGTGTTTGTTTGTTTGTTTGTTCCTGTTTGTTTTTTTTTTTCTACAGGACTTCTGAAACTTAATTTTAATGATACACTAGTGAGCAGCACACATTTCACCTCCTTCCAAGTTGAAAATGTTCACTGGAAGTGTATGTGAGCTGCTCACTAGTGTATCATTAAAATTAATAAAAATAAAAATAAAATTAATTTACGCAACCAAGAGTTCGTGACAAAAAAACAAAATGGCAGGTGAAAGTAAGTGATACCGACTGATTTTATTTTTCTTTTTATAATCCGAGTTGTTTTTTTTTTATGATCCAAGTTGATCCGAGTCCAATTTTATTTTATTTGTATTTTTTTATTCGATCCGAGTTGGTCTGAGTCGATCCGAGTTGATCCGACCGGGACTGGCGGTCCGAGTTGATCCGGTCCGACTTTTGTACCTGCCTATAGTTTTGGGGTTGAACTGGGGTCTAACTATTATGGGATCGAGACTTTGAGTTGCCATTGTAACATGCAGAACCAATGAAAGTTGAGCATTTCAGTTTTTCACATTATTATTTATCACTGTTTGAGGCATTTGCTCAAGGTAGGATGAAATTGTCCTCAAAATAACATTGATTGCAACCCTGGTCCATGTGAACTTAATTAGACTGCTTACAGCCTCCTATAAGATCATTAAGTTTAAGCACTTGCCTCAATGGTAGCCAACTAAGTTGCCAATGTACTGAGTGTAACCTAGGGAAGAGTATCAATTCTACCCTGGGCCTGGGGGTTGGGGAACTTTCCTTACATCACTGCAGTTTGCATTCAGGGGGCTTGACGGGAATCCTTCCCCTTATTCATTTAATTCTGTGAACTCTGATGCCATCTCCTCTTAGTACATTTGCATCCTAGATGTATGCAAGTTACAGCTAGAGTCTTCTTAAACTTGAGGATCTTATTGAATAATAGGAGACTGTATAGTCTAATGTGAATTAACATCAACTTGTACGGGGTACAAAAAAAGTAAGTTTTACAGCTTGCCATTAGTTTGGGCTTATAGCATAATCCCACTCAGCAAAGGTAATTTCAACTTAGCGCCAAATACTTTTTGGTGAGCTGCATTGATCACACAGTTCTTAGGCTGTAATTTGAATTCCTCAAAAAACTGCACTTGTACATCGGTCAAGTTAAGAATGAAATTCAGTAGCCCAATAGCAAAATCCATTAGTTCCAGGCTATTGGACACTACTTTCTTTTTGCGTGCTGCTTGTACTGTAGCTGTACTTTAGCTGTAGCTGTATTGAATAATAGGAGACTGTATATTAGTCTAATGTGAATTAACATCAACTTGTACAGGGTACAAAGAAAGTAAGTTTTACAGCTTGCCATTAGTTTGGGCTTATAGCATAATCCCACTCAGCAAAGGTAATTTCAACTTAGCACCAAATACTTTTTGGTGAGCTGCATTGATCACACAGTTCTTAGGCTGTAATTTGAATTCCTCAAAAAACTGCACTTGTACATCGGTCAAGTTAAGAATGAAATTCAGTAGCCCAATAGCAAAATCCATTAGTTCCAGGCTATTGGACACTACTTTCTTTTTGCATGCTGCTTGTACTGTAGCATGTTCATGGAGAGTATAATGTTATAGTAGCTATTGTCTGAATGGTAATAATTTCTGTTATTCATTACACTCTCATGCATATATGTCTAATCCACATGTCAAATCCTATGCTAATCCAGTCTTCCCCAATTTTTTTGTTTCTCCATTCTGGTAGAATGTGGCTAGACCAGACTGTGCATGAGAAACTTGAAAAAAAGGAAAATAGGTGATTATCTAATGTGTTTTTGTACAGTGTAAAAATACAGAGGAAGTGGGAAATTGACTGGGATGCCACCAAGGCCTTATAAAACTGTTCATTTCGCTACTCCATTTTAGACAAGAGATCCCCCAACCCCTTTAACTCTGTTCAGAGGCACGTAACCATGCATTTAGGCATTGCATCCCCCCTCTCACCCACATGTACACTGCACTCTCCCAACGTTTACACCCTGTTCAAGGCAACATGCTGTTTGAGAGGCCAAATAGGAAAATTGTGTCTGTTTAAGACTCTAAACCCCCAAAACCATACCCTGTTCAGTGGTGATACCCTTTATTTGGCCAAATAAGCTGGGAGTACTTCCCCTTGGGCTGCAATTAGACAGACGAGTCTAACTCTTCATTGCTTTTTTTTTTTTCTCCTTAGGTGTCCTTGTTGCTGCCGGAGATGTCATAACCCCGAGCAATTTGGTGAGCGAAGCGACACAAATCATGACAGCTCGTATGGGAGTGGTTGGACTAGTTATTGGCCCTGTGCTAAGATCATGATATCTTACACTGGAAAGGATTGTCCCTGGGGCTGTAAAAACTGCCGGCTTTAAAAAGATGCTGCTGGATGAGAGTCTCTTTGCTCCTCTTTTTCATTGTGTCAGAGACACTTGCTGGAAAACGACCGCATGAAATTAATGAGATGCTTCGGAATGCTACGTACAGACACTCATGATCACAAATTACAAGATCTTGCTCCTTGCACAGACTCTGAATTTTACGTTTGTTCCCATTCAGCACCGTGTTTGTCCAAATTGTAGCAATATTTTGGAATGCATACCTAGCTGTCATGGATGGCTAACTAGCCATAACCTGATGCTGCAGCCTTAACTGTCAAGGACCCTTTGGAGCTGGTGCAGTGATGTGACTCACAGCACCTTCTGTACGGTTAGTTGATTCAGTAAAGCTGGTCAACCAGAAGTTTATCTTTTAACTATAAAGTCAATATTTCCAATGCAATTACACTGTAAATACTATTATATTGTTGT
>OZ038001.1:6411369-6461369 GCA_964035705.1 Porites rus | reverse complement strand
TGGTTGTTGAGAACACTTTTGCCTGAACAGTTTAACGGCTGATACTACCTTATAGAATTCTAGAAAGTTAGTCTTGATTTTATATTTAGCGGTAAATGCAGTATAGCTTAATATAGAATTTCCGTCCGAAGCAATCTTTGAAAACTCAATATTACAATTTAATTTTGGGGGATCAATAAAGTTTAGTATACACCCAGGTGGATCTCATTTAGGGGTTTAATATCAATTTCGTGACGGGCGTCCCCGCCTCCTAGTCATATGGAAGGTACCCCTAGGGTAAAACTGACTCCTCGGTATCACTTCTCTTGCCTTCCATTAATATAGTTTGTCCTGCCAGCACAGTTATTAATTGGCATTTAAGCCCCTTCCTGGGCAACGTTGGAAAGAGCCAGAGGGCTCGGCAAACGTTCCTCGTTAAAGTTAAAGGTACTAAATAAACAACAATATAAACGAAGATAAAGATAGGGGATCACTCACCGTTTCTGGGAACGGAGTCATCTTTCTACCGACGCTCAAAAATAAATCCCTCGTCGAGTCACCCTCGTTGAGTCGTCCTCGTCGAGTCAACGTCAAGTAATGGTGCCTCATCGAGTCATCCTCGGCGAGTCATCCTGTGTTATAGAGTAGTCATAAAGTGATATCGAGACGTCCTCGTCGAGTCTTGAGGAGCCTTCGCGTCTATTTATTTATTTTTGAGCGTCGGTAGAAAGATGACTCCGTTCCCAGAAACGGTGAGTGATCCCGATATTTCTCGGTTTGCCAATGAAAATCGTGTTTTACTTTTTGCATGAATTAGAGCAAAGGTCAAGGAATAGTGACGTCACTGGACGGCATTAATGGCCGGTCGATTCAGACGTTACTGAGGGAGTAATAACGACTCGAAGTAATCGGATGAAATTCAGGCTAGCGCAGATCTAGGATTAATACTGACCGATTTCCTAAACGAGCGCCGAAGGCCCCTAGCTTTTGCGGGGTCCGGGGGCATGTCCCAATGGGAAATTTTTTTCGATTTTAACTTCTTAAAGTCCCCTTTCTTGGGTTTCTGAGTCATTCAGACAGGATAATTTGGCCAGTTCCTTCTCCTCGGATGAAGCCTTGCAACTTAATACATCTATTATGAAAAATCTGACCGATTTCAGTAAAACAGTGGAAACCGTGTGGATCCGCGCCTGACAAGCATGTAAAGCACGGTTTTTGGTAGAAATTGCTTATTACCATCGCACGACTAATGTTGTCACAAGTGATGAGAATGGCAGTGCTATTGTCGCTTTTATTAAAAAAAATGGGTTAGTTCATTATGTTATGCATTGATCTATAAACCAGCCTTTGATCAATGATCTCCCCCTCATGTTCATACTTGATTTCACTCGGTAAAGCAGGAATTAGTTCATCTCCAAGTAAAGGTGCATCCAAACGCTCAGATGGTCTCATCTTATTGAGTATCGTCTTTAGTTTATCTGGCGATATAGCACACTCACCGGCCTGCTTTTGACTAGATTCTTTCATCGCTTCAACGTACTAAAACAAAGAAAAAACCTTTGAAGGACAAATTATAAACATTTTTAAGGATAAAATGTAAAATGCATTTGAACGCCCCCGTGTCCGATCACCTCTCATAAGCGATGACCTTCCATGAGCGACGATCTATCCAAAAACATCAAAACTTTTCCCAATCAAAGCCATGTAATTATTTACCATACATTCATTTGTACACACATAACCTATTAAACTACTACAAAGCAGGAGATCAAGCAAGCTCTGTAGAGCTTTTATACGATCTCCACTTTATTCTAAGCAGAAAACGACCACCTCTAGTTAGCGACCGCTACGGACCACTTTTGGGCGAGACAGTTTTGTAATTCCTATTTATATTCACAACTAAGAGACGAGAATAGGTGTGCAGCTCGAACTGTGGAGCTTGAGTGTTTAATGCCGTCCAAATAACATACAGAGTTCAACATCGTAACTAAAGAATGGTA
Source organism: Porites rus (assembly GCA_964035705.1). Lineage (NCBI taxonomy): Eukaryota > Metazoa > Cnidaria > Anthozoa > Scleractinia > Poritidae > Porites > Porites rus. The sequence continues at coordinate 6,459,390 of OZ038001.1, read as the reverse complement.
TACAAATATTCCTAAATAAAGTCAATCAGGCTAAACTATTCATGTGCGCCGCCTGATACGACTGAAAACCCCAAAAACCCAATGGGAAAAAATTGGGAACGTATTCCCCAACCGATGCGGTCGCACAACCGCTGGGGGTTAAAGGTAAAAAATTAATCGATAGATATAAAAAGATATAAAAATAAAAGTTGATAGTTCGAGAGCTGAGATGAATACATTACAACTGTCAAAACCTTATATACCTAATAACAATAGAGTCAATTAACGCCATAGCGGCGCACGTGCGTTCATACCAATAGGAAAGTATTTACATTCTCTGTCACTGCCACTACGTTTAGCTCCGCCGAATGTAAACACATTTTTTAACCTATTGTAGGTGACCAACTGACCCGTGGTCTAATCTCTATATTCACAATCAGTACTAGGCTTCCAAGAGTATACAGAACTTTTATAAGTGACAACGTGGAACCTCACATATACAAACTGCAAGTAAACAATCTTTGCCTAAATTCAGATGTCTTGGGACCTCTTCTCGAAAGAGACTCGTATAGTTCGATGCTCGCAGGCAACCACCTAATCTTCGCACTTTGGGCGGTCGCTTACCGGAAGTTTGACTGTGAGGGAATCCATGAAAGGGAGTCCTAGTCTTGGATTCTGGATTCTGCGGTGTGGATTCTGGATTCCCGGATTCTGTGCCAGTGGAACTTGGTTTCTGGATTACAGGCAACAGGATTCAGGATTCCTTAGAATGTGTTCCAGATTTCCAAAACCAAGAATTCCGGATTCCACAGCAAATGTTGCTGGATTCCGAATTCAGTCAAGTTAAAATTTTCCAGATTCCGTAATCCGGATTCTCTTTCATGGGTCGACTCTCTGTAATGTTATGTAAGGCGATGATTTGGAGTAGAGATGAAAGAGGTTCATTTTACTTACCATGAGCATGAAATCCTCCTTTTTAAGACATTCTTGAAACATTTGACCCGCTCGCAAAGCCGATAATCTTACCCGGTATTGAAAAAGCTTTGCTTTGATCTCACTCAATCCACCTTGATCTTGAAACGAGAAATACGCCCTCTTCTTTGATCCTTGTAATACGAATAAACCAATAACTCAGTACAAAAAGGTTGTTCTAATTGTAAAAAAAATAAAATGTGCTTTTTATTATTAACCAATGAACTAAACCAATTTCAGTTTACTTCACTATTAAAAAAGAACCGAAAACTTCTTTAAGTAAAAATCAAATTTCACCAACCCTCGGTTTTTCCAAATTCCCCCTTACTGCGCTTTTCAAAAACTCGTGAATGCTGAAGTTCAAAAGCCAACTGATGTTTACGTTGTTCACTGCCGCCAATCATCTTAGCGGATCTCTAAGGAAACAGAAGTTTTTGACTGGTGGATTTCGATCCGCTTTACGTGTCTCTGCGTAGCTTCTTTGCTTGTGATCGTAATTATGTTGATGGCAGCCAAAAACACAATTGCGAAGACAGCTTTTGAACTTCAGTGTTCGGGTGTTTTTGAAAAGCGTAGTAATCAGAACCCAAAACTGACTTTAATCGCAACTAAAACACGGGAGTTCAATACCCCTCTATGTTCTCTTACAATTTATAAAATAATTCAGATAGTACGCGCGCTCTGATTGGCCGAGAGGTGTGTTTGCATGAGAGTATGTATAAAACATAGTTGTGACGTCAAGATGTTTTACTTTTCGCGCGCTAATCACGGAAGCACGAATTTGAAAAAGGTTTTGAGTTGAAAAATTCGACGACAAGTTTACTTTATATACCCATTTCCTCGTCGGCTGAAACTTGGAAAATCTTTACAAACATGCCGTGTCTATTTTTTTTTTTTTTTCGCTTGAGCTGACATTTTAAACGCGTATTTTGAAAAGCATCTTTTTTGTAAAACAATAACTGATTACGCGTACAAGCTTCGTGTAAAAGACCTCGCCACTGGTAAGAATTTCTCTTTTAATCATTGGTTTAAGCAAGGGAGTTTTGCTTTTTTTCTCGGGCAAGTTATTTCATAAAAGCAATAGAAAACTTTTTCCTGTGTTTGCATATCCTGATACAAACACTCGAGGGGTTGGGAGAATTGTCAATAGTTATGCAAACCCTCGACTTCGTCTCGGCTTTGCATAACTGTCTCGAATTCCTCCAATCCCTTTGGTGTTTATAGCAAGCTATGCAAACACAAAAAACGTTTTCTATCGCTTAAATGGTAATAATATAAAGACAGCGGTTTGCTCGAATATTTAAGCAAAACGTCAGAAGAAGAATGTAAGTGCAACTGCACAAAAACGTCTTGGCTTAAGACCCCTGATGCCCTGTTATGATTATCGTTATCTAGGCTTTGGAGTTCCACAGGGGTCTGTCCTCTATGGTCGGCCATTTGTTTCAAAATTATGACACGATATACGTGCGGTTTTTTCCCAGGTATATTTGCAATCATTCCTGCTACACGATATATGTGCGTTTTTTTGCCACGTATACTTGCGTTCTTTCCTCCTTTGTGGGGTTTTTATTCCCAAGTATATGACCATTTTCTTACAAACGCGCATATATATGCGCACAAAAAGACCCATATATGCGTTACAAACAAGCATATTGTATATGGGGTCACAGAAAGTCGTCGTATAAGAGGCACCGAATTATACCGTCAGCAAAAAAAACCCCTCATGTACGATAGAGCTGAAAAGTAACTTCAGTTTGAATTAAGCATGGCCGCGTTAATTTCGAGCAAAGTTTGGTTCTTATTCACTGCCCTCACAGTAGTGGTGGTTGTTGGCTCCCCGACAAAGGATTTGTTGGAATCCGTGGATTGACTGTGTAAGCTATTTCACAAATGCTGACCGAAAGAACGATCGATTCAGTTAGAAATTAGCGTCCGACAGGCAAAAAACGACCTATAAGCTCGTGATAATGTGAAACATGACCTTGAGAGTCTGATTGAACAGATCGGTTTTTTCCTCTTTTCTCTCTCTCGCGCGAATTATCAACTTTTCTCCTCCACGAACACGTTCTATAAGCCTCCTAGTCTCGAAGCTTTTTATTCTTTCCCTACATTCACTCTATAAATTCCATGTTTCTTGTTTTGTATTCTCACACTTTAATAGCCTTCCACCTGCCTCTCTTTCCTTGCTCCTCTACTTTAATTGTGATTTTCATGATAATCTAACTCGTTCTCGTTTAACTTGCATAAAATATCCCTGAGGTATCAATTTGCTATTAGTTCTCAAGCCCCGATTATTTGGCCAAGGATCAGTATCCCACTGATATCCCCTTGACTGTCCGTACTGACAGCCTTACCACCAAAAAGAAACTAAAACGTTACTTTTTAAGCCTGAATTAAATTAGCGCAGGATTATCATAGGGATAAAACCGCACGTATATCGTGTTATAATTTTGAAACAAATGGCCGACCATAGTCCTCGACCCGATGCTTTATCTGCTGTACGCGTCGCCTCTTGAGGACATCATCAAACGCCATAATCTTGACTTCCACTTTTACGCTGACAACACTCAGCTCTATTTAGCCTGCGAGCAAGCTCTCCTATTTGGGCAAGCGACGCGAGCATTGCGAGAGCGCGCGAGCGAGGGGCCGAAGAAAGGAGAGCTTGCAACGATCCCTTACAAATTTTGATTTCCACCCCGGAAACCCCGGACTTCGCAAAGCGTGAAAATTGTCACCGCAAACGTGCGGCAGATTAGAAAAGTGACAACCGCCTGTCAAGTAAGTTTAGACAGCCAAGGGCGCGTAGAATTATTTATTTATAAATCGCTTTCGCAACAGCATTAAAGCAATGTTTTTAATCACTGATATGTTTTTTTTTCCACGGGGACATCGAACTTCAACGTGTCCGCTCGGATAAGAACTCACTACTTTGATTCTCGTTTCGTTTACTTTTGAAAGGTCGTCCATACTGCAGCGTAGAAGACTACTCCCCATCGCAATCACCAACAAAAGCATCATATATTTGTCCGTCCGGAACTAGAGAATAGCGTTTTCCGGCACTTGGTTCTCTTAAGGTTTACTCCAGTTGCTTCCAACTCTTTCTCTTTTCCTTCTTTACGATCAAGCTAAACAGCTACACTGTCAAGTACATGTTTCTGAATTTTTCTACCCAGTAGAATTCAATCGGGCGAAGAAACCGATGTTGGAAGACAGCGCTTTAATCACTCTTCACTTTCACGCTCCCGGTTTTCAGAACTAAACAAGGCGCTTGACACAAATGAATACAACTGATGAAGGGTTTTCATTTTCCTTCCACAAGAACTGCAAACTCGGTCCGACTTATCCTCGGCACGCAATATTCTCTTTGCGAGAATTACATCAAAAGAGCCCGTCTGCATTGAGGGCTGAAACAAGTTCTCGGTACCAATCTGATCCCCCTGAGAACCAAATTTGACACACAGACGAAGCGGATGCCAGCTTGGCCTGTTATCAATCAACTTTGATTTCCGGAACGTCATTTTTCAGCCAATGGTATTTCCCTTCGTCTGGGCGAAGTACAAATGAAAATTTGTAAGGGATCGTTGCAAGCTCTCCTTTCCTCTGCCCCTCGCGGCTTCGCCGCTCGCTCGCGCGTTCTCGCGAGACTCGTTTCACTCGCCCAAATTTTGCTCGCAGGCTAAGCTCTATTTGTCCATGCCAGCATAAGCCTAATGCAGCTGTTAATGTCATTCTCATTAAGAATGAGATACGTATTTAACTTTTAAAAGTGTATATAATTTACAGTAATGTTTAAATCTGTAACTACTAAGTTCTATAATACAATACTAACGATTAAATTTTATGATATTTATACTACTACATGAGAAATAACTGCAATTTGATTGGCTTAGAGCAATGGTATTTCAGCTTAATTTGAAATATCTACATGTGAATATTACAAACCTTTTGCGGGTAGTAGTATAAACAAATAATAGCTTGATTTGTACGTGATATTTGGCATAAATATCACTTATGATATTTCAAAATTGTCTCAAATTTCACTCGCCTAACGGCTCACGAAATTACGTATAACAATTTTGAAATATCACTCATGGTTGTAATGCCAAATATCGCTACAAATCATGCTATTAACTATACAAACTAGAAAAATTCGGCGTCGATAACTAGCTACATTCCTTGTGGCTCAGATGCGATCGTTTTTGGCAGCAAAATATTTCTTGCACACAGTTCGGTGTTTCAAATAAGTCATGACAAAAAATCATGCGTTTCTGATATTGAAAAACAACAACTGAACAACAACTGAACAACATATACATATTAAAATAAATAAAACCTCGTATTAAAAGGATCATTTAAACCGTAGAAGAATTGTATTTTCACCTTACCGAAGGTGTACGCTGAGTGAACTGACGTACGCAACAGGAAGGAAGAGGGAAGAAGACGGCAAACCTTAATGTGTGACAAGCGTGACAATAATTTTGTTTGAAAAAACCTTCCGCCAAACTTCACCTACTTTTAAATAGATCCTTTTTTGTAAATGACTGGAAAAAAAATTAATGTCAAGTGAAGATCACGTCAGATCAAAAGAGACAAGTAACAGCCCTGTCACTTGTCACACCCAAGCGTTTTGCCGTCCTCTTCTTCCTGCCGTCCTATTGCGATGTGAAAACAATAATTTTCCATTACTTGCGACAGAATGTGGGTTTCTCGCCCTACCTTCTGACCTGTTTCCACACGATCTCCGTCCTTCTCTTTTTCTCTTGTTCACAAAGATCAGCAGCAAGACTAGAATTTTTGCACTAAAACAACAACAATAACAAATAAGTTTATCTCTTCTTTTTTGCCAGTTGTGGTGCATTATTGTTTAGATTGAATGAAGGGCTAGCCATGCTTCATTATCATTTGAACCATGCAAAATGATACCATAAAATCACAAGAATGATGAATAATAATATCTTTTGATAATATCGTAATCTTTACAAATAATGGTATGATGAGCTGAAACAAGTAGCAACCAGCTTCCATGCGTTGTCAAGGTGAATTTTACCGGGTGAGATAGCTCAGGATAACTATTCAGGGTTACAGGAAATATTTTTCAAAAGAAGGAATTTTTTAATTCCTCTATAAAAAATTGCTGTACGAGATGCTAACATTAAGACATAACGAAGAGGGATGTCATGCAGTGCATGCGCATGTTCTGACATGGATATCCATGGTTCTGATAACAAAGTTAGATTTGGTTTCAAATCAGGGACACTGCTGCATTTCTCATTGTTGTGGTATATTAAATGTTTATATGTACCCCGGCTGATTCTTGAGAATAAAGTGGTGAACTGGTTTAAATGAGAATGTCTTTTCAGTTTTTAGAATCAGAATAAATGTCAATATATAAGTAAAACAATCGTGTTTTGAAGCTTTTAACCTACCTTCTCCGGGCTCTGTTCATGTCTGTTCACCGCCAACTGTTTTCACTACGAGGTCTTTTACATCCAAACAAACATCTCCAACTGAAGCATACGGAACATGAGCCGGCGTATAAAATCCTCGAACACTCTGTTTTACATTGCGATTGTACTTTTCTCGCCAATGGTCTTCCGGTAATTGCGATTTGCAATGACAACCCGTTCGAATTCGGACTTTTCGCTCGCCATGCGGCGCGACTAAAGGCGGTTGAAACTCAGATGGAAAATTTTGTTTCAAACACCAAACAATGTCTGCGTAAAGTTGGTTATCCGATTTTTGAAGCACGACCATGTTACAACTGCGCCAATATTTTCATTAAAAAAGCCGATGTGGTACAAACAGTAGCACAAGAGCAAATGGGAACTAAAACTTTCAAAACTTACAGTTACCATAGAAACGTTTTATGACGAATTGTCGTGACGACACTTTCGAACGCTTGGAACACTCTGCGCCCGCAGTGCAACAAGGAACCGGACGAGAATGAAAACCGGCGTCGAAAAAAAAAATAATAGTCAGGTGAAAAATAGAAAAGGAGTGCAGAAAGAAGAGGGCGTCAAAACCTTTGTTTATGACAAACGTAACAGGGCTATTACTTGCGCGTTTTCTCGGGATCTCCTCTTAGCGGAGCTCCACGCGCGGCGCTTTGCGATATTGGGTTATTTTTGGTGCGATTTTGCGATAATTTTTTTTTTTCAAAGTACGATATTGCGGTTTTCAGAGTCCAAGTATGCGGTAATTTAAATTTTATGACGCAGTAATCGGTGAAAAAATTGTTGTCAGGCGGTGATCTGCGTCGTTTCTTTGAAGCATGACAACTATACAAATCTATGGGATCCTGACAAATCCTAAAAGGAGTCCTAAAAGGTCTCCCTAGGTCCCCTAGCCTGCGTGTCTTCCTAGTTGCACAGTCGGGGACCGTCATGATTGCGCAAAGAGAGTCCAGACAATGCGCTCATGGACATGGTGGAGATTTTGTTTTCGCGGAAAAAGTGCCCTTAAATGTGTCTCGGCTAACGTTCTTACAGACCTTACCGTCTCTTTCGTGCCAGTCGCGAAACAATGGCGAGCGATCCAGATGGTGAACAGAGTGACTAGTCAGATAATCCAGTAAATAGTGAGGTCGTTATAAATTGCGTAGCAATTTTCTACGAAGAAGGAAAAGGGGGCGAAAATTACAGAAAAAAAGAAGTTCCTTTGTCTGGTAAATCGAGGGGAGAAGAGGCTGGGGAAATTCAGGGAAACCGTTTGGTAAGTACTATCTTATTGTACTTACCCCTAACCTACCTCAACAGTACATCGATTATCGACATTTTCCTGTCCTACAGTCTACTTGAAAAAAATGGACTGACAGTTATCGGACCTTATCGTATATGAGCTTCACTGAAAACATTTGATAAACAAAGAAGAGTGCGATGGTCGTACATGTATTTTTATCGCATGCTTAACATCGACGCACCTTAATTTGGAAACACTATTCAAAAGGCGGATTTTAGTCTTGAGAACGGCAACTTCTTCGCATTTGCAACTGCGGTCTCGGTATTTGGTAAATTTTAATGCGGTATTGCGGTTTTCTCTCTCTACCAGGTGCGATTTTGCGGTATTCGTACCCCCCTTACGCCCCCCTCCTTTTACGAAAAGATCTGAATTGAAGTTTGGGGGAATTTTTTTCAAACATTACTGATTGTCACTCTTGTCACAGAAGGTTTCCTGTATCCTTTCCTCTGCCGTCCTATTGCTTATTAAAGTTCACTTTTTTGAAGAACAATTCATTGGCCTTCATGTTTTGCAGAAAGATCACGATCTGTTTTTGCCTTTTTTACATACCATGAGCGCCACAGATGACACATGAAATATCAGCGCGTTTTTTGTAGCTTAATATTTTTACACTTTTTTTTTTTTAAACTCTGGGACCACTTTATTTAGCTTACCACTGTTGTGGTATCCCTATTTACATAGGCTAGTGTAACCTCTCTGATCATAAAGCCACCCCTGCCTCCACTTTGAGTGACCAACAACGATCTTCTCCTAACATCATCACAACATCATAAAATGAAAAGGTTATGAGAATTATTAAAAAGATCACAATCGAGTAAATGCTTTGATCATGAAACAAATTATTCTCGAATAATCCTTTCAGAAAATGTTTTAGGACAGTCTGGACAATTTGTTTGTTAATATTGGGATTTAAGGGGGTTAAGCAACTCTCCCCTCCACCCCCACTAGTAAGACCCTTAATATTATTGTCACAGAGTGTTTTATTGCACAGCAGCAAATATCGTTTCTGTTTAATTTAGAACACCATAAACTGCACCTAAAAATGTTCAGCAACATGTGTTCAAACCAATGATTACAACTCCTGTGAGCTAGTAAAAACACAACAAACTAATCACCGTTCTTGATTGCACTTTATTTTTCCGACACTGCACCTGATTGGTTTGTTCCTTGTGACACAATAACATTCCAGCAATGTTTTGAAAACAGCCTTATAATAATTTATTATTTCTTGCCCGTAAAGTTCTCGAACTAAAATATTCAGTGTGAGATAATCAACTGATAATAAAAACAACTTTGTAAAATTTAAACCATGTATTATTTAAAAACTGATTTGCTTTAGTTTCTCAGAAATACTGCTCATGCAATAGAATAATTACTAAAGGCTTGCTGCTCCAGTCTTACATCATAGCATAGCATCATTCCCACTCAGCCTGTTACTCACACACACACCCTCCCCACCCAAAAAGCCTGAAGAAAATTAATAAGCAATAATTATTGTAACAGAAAGTACAGGTACCATTTTTGTGTAAACACCATTCCCTGTACTAACAATTTTAGATACAACCAACCTCTTAGTTTGGGCCCAGGCTCCACATTGGGGGAAAAGGAGAAAAACTCGGTGTTGGCAAAAAAAAAAAAAAAAATAATAATAATAATAATTGGCGAGTGAAGCGAGCCAAGCGGTTGTCCTCCCCACCACTAAGCTTGCTTCGCTCACTGTTGTTTTTCCTATTCCACCCCTTTTTTCTGGCTTTTCCCCTCACTACAGAGCCTGCATGGTCCCAGGCTACCAACCTCTATATACTTTACAAAGTTCTCCAAAGTTATGAACACAATTAATGACACTTTTACCAACCTACTTTAATTTGCTACGCACCTGCTAGACAAAGGTTCTAAGAGCAATCAAATGATGTAACATTACTGTCAGTATTTCTCTTTTCTGACTTCAAATTAGGACCAAGGAAGTGAATGTTATCTACACTATGTCTACCTTTTGATAAAACTGAATTAGCTGAAGGATTGTTTGTGGGTGTGAATTTTCATCCCCAACCTCATTCGATGTGTGATTAGAATGTGATTCCAATATTTTAAACATCACTTTTTTTCATAACTTGTGTCATTGACTTGTTAATAATTTTATATAAATATTTTAATCATAACAAGATTAGTACTTTTACAGTGTAATTGTATTGGAAATATTAACATCATAACTTCTGGTTGACGTCAAGTGAATCAACTAACCAAACAGAGGGTGCTGTGAGTCACATCACTGAACTTGCTCCAACGGCTTCTTAACAGTTAAGGCTGCAGCATCAGGTGACGGCTTGTTAGCCATCCATGACAGGTATGCATTCCAAAATATTGCTACAATTTGGACAAAGCCAACACAGTGCTGAGTATACAGGAACAAATGTAAAATTCAGAGTCTGGCAAAGGGGCCCGATCTTGTAATTTGTGATCAGTGTCTGCACATAGCATTCCTGGAGCATCTCTTTAATTTCATGCGGTCGTTTTCCTGCAAGTGTCTCTGACACACTGAAAAAGAAGCATATCATAACAGGAGGAAAGAGACTCTGATCCAGCAGCATCTTTTTAAAGCCGGCAGTTTTGGCAGTCCCAGGGACAATCCTTTCCAGTGTAAGATACCATGATCTAAGCACAGGGCCAATAACTAGTCCAACCACGCCCATACGAGCTGTTCTTCTGAAGTCATGATTTGTGCCTTTTTGCTCAGCAAGTTGCTGGGTGATGACATCTCCAGCAGCCACAAGGACACCTAAGGCAAAAACAAAAAGTAATGAAGAGTTAAACTGTCTTTGCAGCCCAGGGAGAAGCACTCAGCTCCTGTATTTGCCTTAATGGGTAACACCACTGGACATGGTATGGGTTTGGGGGGTTGAGAGTCTTAAAACTGAGTACACAATTTTGCCATTAGCCTCTCAAACATGGTGTCGGCACCATTAACAGCTTATAAAATGTAGGAGATTTCAATTAGTGTACATGTACATGTGTGTGTATGAGGAGGGGATTCAATAGCCTAAATATGGGTTGGAGACTCTCTTGTCTAAAATAGAGTAGTGAAATGGACGGTTTTAAGGCTTATGGAGGCATACATGGTATATAAATGAGGCAGCAAGTGGGATTGGCAGCAACTGAGCTTAATCAACCCAGTCAATTTGCCACTTCCTCTGTACTTTTAAACTTTACATAAACAAATTAGATAATCACTCTTTTCCTTTCTTTCTTTTTTTTTCTTTTAATTTGCCCATGGTCTGAGTGTAACCTAAGGATGATTGTCAATTCTACCCTGGGACTGGGGGTTGGGAGGAGGGGGGGGGTATAGGATCACTGATTTGGGGGGAATAGGGGGACTGTCCTCACATCACTGTAGCTCACATCCATGGAGGTGTGAATGAAATCCTGCAATCCGAGTTCACAGAAGTTAAAGGCGAACTCCCTCCCACCTCGGTACATTCGCACCCTAGATGAATGCGAGTTACAGTATTTATAACATCAGCAGGGTGCAAAGGGTGCAGGGTGCAAAGAAAGTCAGTTTTACAGCTTGTCATTTGGGCAAGCTGTATGCATCAGCTCAAAGGTCATTTTAACTAGCCCCAAATACTTTTTGATGAGGTAACTGCAATGATTACACAGTTCTTATACTGTAATTTTAATCCCTCAAAAAACGTCACCGTCCCGTACATTGGCCAAGTTAAGAACGACATCCACTAGCACAATAGCAAAATTTTACCAGTCCAGAGCTATTGGACACTATACCTTCTTTTTGCAATAATATTATGCTGCCTAGTTGTACCATAGCATGTTCATGGAAAGCTTACATATACATCAGAACTTAGTCCCTTAACCCATAAAACAAATACTTGTACAGGTCTGTTTAGAGTTTTAAAGAATATAACCAAACAAAATTTTCACCATGGAGCACTAACTGTAACAATTTTTATGATTCTAATTTTTGCAGGCACAAAGCTTTAAAACTTGAAAAGGGTGGCACAACTTTTTCAAGTTTCAATCAATGTCCATCCTTGCCATTTGTACCTACAGACAAAAGACCTTTGTCACCCAGCAGCCATTTTGTCCCCAGAGATTAAAAAAGCTTTGTATTTGCACAGCTAGCCTCGTTCTCACTGCCAGGCTAACCGTGCAAAAACAAAGCTTTTTAAATCTCAACATTCAGTCAACATTCAGGAAGTCCGTTCACCCAGACAATCGTACTCAGCCTACTTATGAAATGACTCCTGGGTTTAAACCTTTCACAAAATAAGAGCAATAAGTAGACAATAGACGTATTTTACAATCTGGTGGCCTATTAAATATGTATTCTTTTATAGGATTATAATAACCATTTCTGACCTCGTTAACATGTGCAAAATACAAAACAATTCTTACTTTCAAACGAGGTCAGAAAGCCTGAATTTATCACACGTATAAAAAAAATATATATTAATAGGACACCATTGTGAAAGAGGTATAAAGCTGGCCCATACATGTATACTAATCAGATGTGTCAGAGATACACTCGCACTCAGATGCAGTGAGGTACAAATTGTACACACGCATTTTTTGGACAGTTGTTTTGAGCTGCATGCACTGTACATATACATGTCTAGGTATCTAGCGCCACTGTGAAATTTGCATGAACACAACCTGTGGGCCAAGAGCATTATCCTCCGGATAATGTTGTTGTTGTCGCTCAAAAGTATAAACCATGAATGATGAGGCCTCAAGTATTTTTGGGTATACATGTATGTTCATTAGCAAAGCAAATTCAAAGATCTTTTGACAAAAGTTTGCATTGTCACGAGATACTCATGCGGATGCAAATACCTAAAGTACTTTCTGCAAGGCATGCCTTTGTTGTTGTTGTTGTTTTTTGTCTTCCAAGAAAGCTTTTTATGTCCTATCTTATGATTTTCAAGTGTGCATTTGTGATATGCCTATGCTCTTTAATTGTAGACATCTGTTATATGTGTCCAGGACAGGTGAAGCTGTGAGCTTATTGCCACAAAATCTGGAAACCGTTTGATGTTTTTTGGATGCATCATCACCAAAAGCTTCAATAAAGTAAACATTTCTGAAAAGAACTTCCAATGCTAATAAACTCTTCTACCCATAAATCCATAGGTTCCATCGTTCATGGTTTATACTTTTCAAGCGACAATGTTTTTTGAATCAGGTGTATACCAGGGCTGTCAACCTCCCACATCTTAAAATATTAAGAATTGATGGGATGAGGGATGATAAATGATGTCATAATGACTACGGCACATGACATCATATAAAATTTTGTGAAAAAAACTGCACAAAAAAGATGTTGTTGGAATTCTCACATTTGACCTAATTAATTGGCTTACTTCCCACCAGCCACATTATTGCTTATATTATTTACAATGGCATACCAGAGTTTGTGAGGAAATGTTTGATATTAACAGTAAAATAGCTCAAACAAAGCAAAGTATTTGAAAAAATTCCACTGTCAGAAAGTCTATTCCACAAGAAATGGCAAACCATGGCGATTACCCGCAAGATTTCAGATTCTAACCTGGAGACTGGGTGAATTATGGTTCAAAATCTGGAGTCTCCCAGATTATGCAGGAGAGTTGACAGCCCTGTGTATACAGTCAAACCCCATTTTTTACACACCTGCTTAATAAAGACACCTCATTACTACAGACAGTTTGCTTTGTCCCTGGGGAAAGACAGTCCTTAACTTACTCTTAAGTTACATTTTCTCTAAATTCAACCCAGTTAATATGGACACCCCTCAGTACATGTGTTAACAGAGAAAATGTTTACAAATGACAGAGTAGTGTGTACAACTGACAGAGTACTGGATACAACTGACAGAGTAGTGCATACAACAGACATAGAAAATGTTAAAGCAAGAGTCTCTCTCTGGAGCACCAAATATCAAGAGGAGACGTTTGAAAAAGCAGCAAGAAATGATGCCAAATAAGGGATGAGAGATAAATGAAAAGAAGACAATGATATGATACAACTGACTAAAATAATTTTAAAACAAACAACGCGCCCTAGTTGGGTTTCATGCCCATAGTTTCATTTGATTTAGGCCCTTTTCCATTTTGCTATGTTTTCCATTTTGGGTGCATCGAAATCCAACAATTCACAAACTGTCCCAACTGTGTCTCCAAACTGACGTCCTCATACCCTGAAAATTTAGAGGACATTGCAAGTAATGGCAAGTCCGCAAATCCGAAGCTCATTTGTCTTTTAAAACAATTCTAAGCCCCTACAACGCGATCGGTAAAAGTATTTAGGCTTATTTGACAGCAATTAAGCTTTGGATTTTTTGAAGACATCACCTCACTCAAATGTGAGGTGATGTCTCCTCAAATCGATCATGAGTTTCATGACAAATCAATTTAAAAACGGAATTTCATTAATTACAATACCTGTTCCTATAGTTTGTGTTTTCCAAGGATGTGTTATAAGCAGCTGTTGATATTTCGCCCAAGCTCTTCTTAGAATACTCATTACGGCTTGCTTTAGGTCTCTTTTTTTGGTGCGCCGATGATCCGCTGGAGATTGCCGCCGCCATGTTTTTTTATTTCAGCAACCGAGCGGCCCTGGGAAGAAGTTTGAATCGAACCCATTTTTGGGGGAGGGGGGGGGGGGGGTGGGCGGGAATCACTTGATTTTTAGGAGAACAGAAGGGGGCATCATTCGTAATTGGGAACCCAAAAAGAAATCAGTGAAGAAGAATTGAGGAATTGAATTCAGAGGGACGACTCAAATCTGTTGGACAATACCAGTTTGAGAGCATATAAAACAAATGCGTCCATTCTACTGGGAGGTAAAAGTGTTTGCAGTCTCAGTTTGTTCTAACCGCAACTTTATTTAGAAAGCGAAAGTCTGTTACACTTTCGAAAGAGTACATTTTATTTTATATGGAGAACGTTTTGGGACACTTTAATATTTACCCTTTTATAACGTGCTTATACCTAAGCTAATATTTAACTAATTTGAACATAACAGGTGAATTGTGAATTGTAAACCATAACTTTATAGATAACTGAATCATTGTGAAACAGCGTCGATCATCACCTCTTTAGCAATGGGCACACTAACTCAGCTCTATACTAAATCCGATTCAACCGCCTCGTCGGCCTTATCTTGCGTCTGGAGCCTCTTCATCCAATTCATTTAGTCCGGCCTTACGGCAGGTTGACCTTGTACTTTACACTCTTAAAACGGCTGCTACAGTTTTAGATTTTGAAATCATAGGTGGACTTGGGAGTGGGCACCCTTTCCCAGCTCTAAACACTAAATCCGCCTTAACCGTTCTCGTAGTCGTAATCATCTTAGGATTTGAAGGTCTCTACTAGAGTTTATTATTGGCATAAAAAGTGTTACAGAGTCCTTATAGTTACAGCTGATCTACGAAAACTGAGCCACTCCGATCCCATCTTGACCCTCTTCGCACGCAAGTGGCAGGGATTGATTCAGTTACGAAAAAGCGTTAGATCATCAATATTAATCCTCTACTGAATTCTCAAAACTTGACCACTTTCGGCACTCAAGTTTATTCATGCAATTTGAACTATTTTCTTGCACTTGATCCAATAAATCTACAAATACCTTTTCAACTGAGTATTTGCTTTGAATTTTCGTGTTTTGTTCATTATAAGTAAAATACAACGAGATGAAAACACTTGCAAATCTTTGAGCCAGAACTGAGTGGAAAATGTTTGTGATCCGTGGTGATATTGTTCTGTTAAAACGTATTTTATTTGTTACAAAAAGTTGTATGTTATATTGACTAACTTTTGAATTTGAGTTCGAACAGCACCTACTGTCTTTGATCAGGAATTACAAACAAGTGAAGATTGATGTGCCACTTATCTAAACCCCAGTCTTAAGCAGACAAGAAGGAGAGATTGTGGCTCTCCCTCGTTTCTCCCGGCTTTGCCCCTCTCCCCTCGCCCCTTGCGCGTGCTCGCATTCTAAAGTGTCTCAAAAGAAAAGGAAGAGACTGCTCGCTATTGAATCTCGATGACGCCTTTTCGGTGATCGCGATCTGAACAGAATAATAATAAAGACGAGATGGTAAGAAATTGATTGTTTGAGTATCATCGAGTATAAAATCTTTCAAATGATTAATAATAAGCCGATTAAAAGAACGGTACGTTTGTACTGAACTGCTCCGATAATGCACTATACGTCACATTTAGGTGACCATGCCGGAAGGCGAGCTGGAAACATTATCACGAATGACAAACAGACCTACTGTCGATTAAGACTTCTCTTCTTCTCTGACTTCTTTTTTTCTATTGTTCAAAATCGAATGAAGACGGATATTTAGAAAAAGCGACCCAATTACCACGAAAATGCATTGGGCGTAAACTGTAAACTTATAGCCTGTTCCAGGCTTTGACATAGTCGGGGCCCGCGGAATTGAGAAAGCGCGAAAACGAAAAAAAGGGAGGAAATTGGGGAGAGGAGGGGCGGTTTGCGCTTTTCCCCTTCGCGTCTTCCCCACTCTTTCGCGCCTTTCCCACTATCTGAGAGCCTGGAACAGGCTAGTAGACACACGATACATCGAACTAAAAGAGGAGCCAAAGGTCAAACATCTCAATTGATTGACATGCAACTTTGCAAGCTGTAGGAAAAGAACGCAGACTTCCGGGAGTTTTATTTGCCGCTGGATTGCACTGGTTTTGCGCGGATTACAATGTTTGCGACGGCAAGAAATTGTTTCTTTCGTCTTTCGTTTTTATGAAATCATTTAACAGCTATGAGTTATTCATTATTCCGAGGTTAGACGCGCAGTGTTATCTATAATTCCAGATTTTCCAAATCCAAATATTCATTATTCATTTTCTTTTAAACATTGTTATTATTCGTTATTTAGTTTCCACCCCCAAAAATCTGATATAATCAATTACTAAGCAACTGACAACCCATTAATTACCTATTGATTACTCATTGATTTCATTGATGTCATCGATTAGTTTCGTCAAGAGTTTCGTCTGGTAAAAGGCGCCTGTTATGTGGGCGACCAGCAAAGTTAACAGGCATGACCTTAGAGGGCGGATCGGGTTGCACTGAACGGTATCGAATTGAGGAAATCGGACCTCATTTGCTGACACTTCGCTTCGAGAACAAGGCGAAAAGGAGGAAGGTTACAAAAAGCGGTTCAACCTTTTTCTGATTCTTGTTCTCCTGTTTTCGTCGTTTTCGTTGTTTGTGCTCCAAGTTATTGCCGTTCCGCCACATGTTTTGCTGATAGTCTTAGACGATTTAGGATGGAGTGATGTTGGGTTTCATGGTTCACAAATCAACACTACAAACATGGATAAACTTGTTTCTGGAGGTGTAATCTGATTGGATAACTACTATGTACAACCAATTTGCTCTCCAACCAGAGATGCTCTCCTTACCGGAATGTACCCTACACATACAGGTAAAAAGTCTTTGTGGAATTATACACAGCATTTATATTTGCATTACTTAAACTGAATAGGCTGTGGTAGTCAGTAGTGCCATCGCTCGTCTCTCGCGATGTTTTCCAAAGTTTCAATCCTACTGTTGAATTCATTCCTCTGGTTTACGGATAATTTCTTTGCCACTGGTGGTATTTACGAGCGATTTATTTTGGTGTCTCAGGGTAATCTGTTCAAAGATGAAAGTACCCGGATAAGGAACTGATCGTCCCCGCTCCCGTACGGGTCACCAAATCTCCCGGTTCAGGAGCCTTGTTATGGGCTCCTGCTCGGATAAAATCGACTCTCCAGTTTTTCTGTGCTTTTGTTTAAAATTTAGCACATTTCTATTGTCAAAACTAGAAGTTGTTATTTTCATAGTAGAAATACTACGGTATTGGCAGCTCCTTTGCACGTCTTTAGTCACTAGAGACCTGAAGATCGAGGTTTGGTCATGTTACTGCAAACGACAAACTGCGGTTGGGGCTTAACGGCTGCACGTTACCCTTCTACCCATATTTGGGACTTACTCCTATTTTAGCTGAGAAATTGTCTTCAAAATTACGTTTTCTGAAATAGAATTCGATAATCAATAAGCAAAAGAGTTCTAAAAAGTTATATTTCTTCTCAAACGTGGGATTGTGTTGTTTTAGGGGGCAAAGAAACCTTGCAGTAGATCACTTACCTCTAGAGCGTTGTCAAGCCATACAAACGTGAACGTCAAACCGCAAACCTGACGGCAAGGCCCCAGTCACGTGACTCCTTGACGTTCGCGGTTCGCGAGAAATGCGGAAAAACCTCAATCTTAAGGTTTCTACTGATAAAGATTATTTCATCATTACAATGACGTCGAAAGCGAGGTTTGATGGCATGTACTTCATGTAAGACTTCATATATGTGCTAAGCCATTCCCATGTCAAAATTTGGGGGTTAGGTCGATTTATGTTGGGGGGGGGAGGGGGGGGAGGGGGTCCGTTGACATTCAGGGCCGGGTTGTTCGAAGCTGGGTTAAGATAACCCAGGGTTAGTGCGAAATCTTAACTCAGATATGAAAGCTTAAAAATCAAATTCAGTTTAATTCTCTTTGCCTACAATTTGATGATTGGATACTCTAAAAAGAATAGAGAAAATTATTCGGGAGAGTGCTTTGGATAAAAAGAAAAAGAAACCTGGGTTAAAATTTAACCCCGGGTTAGCGCTAACCTGCGTTCGAACTACTGGTCCCAGGAGGGTAGTGCAAAGGAGAGAGTCTCCAGATTTTAGATCTCCAGAGGTTGGCATCTCTGGGGAGGAGGTCGATCTAACAATCGGTTGTATGGTCCTCTGTAAATAGACATGAACTACAAAAGGACCGCAAACGAATATTGCCGCAGAAAGTAGGATCTATTAGAGAACCTGATCAACCAAATTATACAAGGAAGACATACTGAATTCTGCAAAGGTGATTGTACTACGGCCAGGCTATATTTGACTGCATTTCACACAATTTCAAATTTTCTTATTTGAAATGACACCGGTTTGAAACTTCACGGAGTCAGATTTCTGAATAAATGTTCTAAAGTTTGCGTCATTATAAAGGTATCTACATATCAAGAATTTTGGCAATTGCTGTTGTTGATTATAGACTATACATGGAAAACCGGCTACAAAATTACTGGACAAGAACTTATCCCAATTGAGATATCTATAGGGGAAAAACACTGAATTTCATACACGCTGGTGTTCTTTTCCCTTCTTTTTAATGAACAACTCTTGGCTATTCTTGTAACTTTTTCGCAATTTGTGACCGGTTATCCATGAGCTTCGTTAACTTTCTTCTTTACAAATCTGACCTTTTGCTAATTTGAATAGTTTTGTAGCTGTTGTTGCTGCAACCATGAAAATTCTTGTTACTTTTGCGCTTTCTGCGAAATTTGTTTTCTTGATATTCTTGTTATATCTGTTAGCGTGTTTATTTCTTTCTTAGCGATGTCAAGTTTGTGTTCGCGGACTTTTATGAAATTTGTGGACGTCTGGATGGCCTTCTTTACCTCTGTTCTTAAAAAGTATGA
Organism: Porites rus; assembly: GCA_964035705.1. NCBI lineage: Eukaryota > Metazoa > Cnidaria > Anthozoa > Scleractinia > Poritidae > Porites > Porites rus. Next base: position 6,440,189 of record OZ038001.1, on the reverse strand, counting down.
ACTTTTACTAAATTTGTTATCCTTTTTTGCTTGGTATTGATTCGATATTTGTTTAAGTGTTTTCCTTTCCTTTTTGCAAGTAAAATTCCTGTTACTTTTGCGATTTTTGCGAAATGTGCAGACTTTTAGGGGGCCTTCTTTGCCATTTTCTCCTTTGTTAGTTTGAGCTTTTGCTTGATTTGTTCCTGTTATTCTTTCGATATTTGTTAGCGTTTATTCTTGTTGCTGTTGTTGCTGAATGAAAATTCGTGTTACTTTTGCGATGTTTGCGAAATTTGCAGGCTCAATTATTGCTGAATTTGTCATTCTTTTTATTCTTACGATATTTGATAGTGTTTGTTGTTGTTGTTATTGCAATAAAAATTCTTGTTAGTGTTTTTTATTTTTGCAAAATTTGCCGACTTCCCTTTTAGGGCCTTCTTTACCTTTTTCGTTATAAGTCGAAACTTTTGCTGACTTTGTTATTCTTGCGATATTTATCAGGGTGTTTTTTTTTGTTGCAATGAAATTTGTTGTTACTTCTGCGATTTTTGCAGACTTCTTCAGCAAGAAATTTCTATATAACATGTTTTTGCTAAAATTGTTACCGCCTTCAATCTATGTTGAATTTGTTATTCTTGCTATATATGCTATTTCTTCTGTACATTTCTAACCGCAGTTTCCTTTTATATTTTTTTTTTGCCAAAGTTGCGAAAACAACTTGCTGGCAAATTTTTGCGACAGTGTTTAATCATCGACATAAGTCGAGAACCACAAGATAGAATTACGCAACTCTTTCATTTTATTGGCACAAAAAACAATACCATAGTTGGGGAAATGTGTCCTCAGTAAAAAGGTTTTGATGAAACGGGTACATCATACAGCTTGCCTTATTCGGAAAGCGAGGATTCTCATCTTCGTTGCTCTACTATTAGGCTTACTGGCTAAAGAAAATGCTGGCGTTAGTTTTTAATAATTGTTATCAATCAACTTTGCAGCAATAATTCATTAAGTTGGTGCCCTCAACTTGCAATGTGAGGTCGATTAGGTAAATGATTGACTTTGTTGCTGTTTTTGTTAGAGCTGGAATTCATTTCAAGATTTCTATTTGCCCTATTTCGATTTGAGTCTGAAGGATTTAAATAGACCTATTATCCATCTTGTAGAGACTGTAGTAAATTACTGTAAATTTATTTCTGTATCAGGTCGCCGTTTAAATAACCAAGACACATCAATCATAGGGTTAATAACCTATATTTGTTAACCCTAGGACGCGAGCGCAAATTCATACTCCTCACCGTGGTACAAGGGGGGGGGGGGGGGGGTAATTGAACCCCTCCCTAGAGTTTTTGTTATGTTGCAGTATTTCGAAAGGATTTTGCCTTAAGTGGAAAGCCTTTGATCTTCTCAACAAGATGAGGTATATTTTCTAAGTGGTGGCGCTACTGGAAGCCTGTGACGTCGCCAACAACGGTCGAGTAAAAACCGCAAGAAATGGTGCTTTTTTGTGCTTGACATATGAAATAACACATAGATAAGCACTTTGCATCATTTATCCACTATTTTTACTTTTATTGCATTTTCACTCAAAAATGGCTTTACCACCTGCCACCTATGACGCTATAGCTTGTAACCATAGTAATTGACCATAACTAAACTTGTCTCAAAATGCATCCCAGGGATAAACAAACAGCGACTGAATGTGTCAGCTGCTGATGTTTTATTGTCTAGGGAAAAACCTCAGAGGGTTTGGCAATTCCCCTCCCCCCTTGTACGTCCGAGGGTTAAAAAAAAAAGAGTTTGTCTCTTTTCCAAATTTATGCCCATAAGGACAAGACCAGAAACAAATACATACCTGATGACGGCTTTTAAAATAGCCAGCCAACGTCAGCAATAAGGAGATCATGCCTGCTGTTTTTCAGTTGGTCAAACATTTTTATCATTAAGCGATAAACTGGCGCCACCGTTCTGACAAACAGTTGTCTTTTTGCCCTTGAATTTCTAACTGTTCTAATTTGGGATCTTCCTGCAAATACATTTAAACATTTCCCACACGTCGAACATACCTTTGAGTTAAAATTGCCAGGTATTTGCGTCATTGAACAACATCGTTCAAGTATAAAACATCCTCATTGACAAACGGCTCGTCATAACTAAAAAAGCTTATTCACCAAAAGTTGGTAAATACAACAGATCAAAAGAGCTGAAAACTGAGGTACGTAAAGTATAAAACATTTTACCAACCGCAAGTATTACAGATAGAGACGTTTTATTAGTAACAGTATTTCGTCTTTTGATTATTTTACTTTGATCATGAACGGCCGTATCGACACCACTGCGTCGTATGTGAAAATATTTTCCTGTTACGGCCAACAGTTAAAGTACCTTTTTTGATTCACTCTACCCCTTTCCCCAAGAAATGCTTAATACCCAAACTAAAAATTGGACTCTAGCCTTTGTAATATTTAGGTCTTTAAAGTCGCCAATGGGGTTTTGTGTTAAAGTGGGAAGTTGAAATTGCGAGTTAACTTCGTAAGGCCAAAACACAGTGTGTACTGTGGTCAGTATTTTCTGCCTACTTTTATGTTAGGCAAGTCACGGCTCACCAGTGAATTAGCATTGTAAGTAGTTACGTTTGAGTTGTTAAGTAAGCGAAGTCGCGACACGAATATTAATAGAGTTGTAGGTTGTGAGGTCACGGTTAAAGGCCTTCACTGTATTTTTTCACAAGTTTATGTGTATTTTTCCCTAGCATGAGGTCAGATCACTGAATTAAAAACATGTCCAAAGATGAGTTCAGTGAAGTCTTAAATTAAACAGATATTCTTTTTATATACCATCGAACGATTGCTAGTACCTGGTATAACAATACAATTACCCTTTAGTAATGCTTTATCGTGCTTTTACAACTTCCTTGCATTCGCTCAAACTGTTCTTTCGATCCCCTTCTTAAAAGAGAGGACCTTACCTCACATTTTCATAGCACTTTAAACGTTTGTTAGCGGCATAGCACTTTTTGAGACAAGAGAATTTATTCTATCTCGCGGCTATTAACAAGGAATGATGTGCACTTCATTCGATGATGTGAATGTTACTGAAAATAGAAAGTTACTTGAACAGGCCAAAACGATTTCACTCCGTTCTTTCATCCAGTGTAAAATCCTGAACACCGACTTATACAGTATATCGTCATATATCTGTAGAAAATTTTCGTCTTTAAAATATCCTTTATCATCGGTCAATTTCTTCTGTTTTTGTTTTGTTTTTTTTTTCGCCTGAAGAAGGAAAGAAGTCATATCAAAATGTTAGCGATGGAATTGAACGTTTTATTTCAGGGTTATACAGTATAATAAAATTGCTCCAAATGGGAATACAATTCCATTGTTTGACTGTATAAATAGAAAATAAAAACGAACATAAGCTTATTATCAAAAAATCCTACAACAATCGATCCCAAAACGCGAAACAACAAGGCGGTTCTTGTAGGCTTTCCGAATTGTTTCTTCATTTGTAATACAGTTTTATTAACAAGTCATATTTTCAAAAAGACGATAAGAACCGGAAGAGTTCATTTTGCTGTTTGCGATAAGATTGACGAAAATGTGAAATTCACACTGACTCCACGCAAGCATGCGATCCGATGAATATCAATTGACAGTCCTGCTAAAATTTCTCATAACAACTTGTATAATTATACGAATGTTTCAACAATCATCCAATCAAAATCACTACCTGGTTTTCGGATAGTGACGTCACTGAACAGTATGTAGGCCAGGTGCTTTCAGACGTCTCTCTCCGGAGTTTGCAACTGTATAACTATATCACTCTTTATTAATAAATCTAAGGCTTTTTTTATATGGATATGAGAAAGACAGACCTAAGGGCATTACTTCTAACCTCAGCGTTTATCGAGTGAGTCATTCATTATTGTGAATTAAGTGCATTTCCTGCGTGGTAAAGTACAAACATCGTTTAGGGTTTAGGCACTTTCTCCTCCCTCGCTGCCGACGCCACCGTTTTCTTTTGTGCATAAATTAATTCATTCACCTGCTGCACATGCTAAGAAAGAGATGGTGCCTAAAATAAATCCCAGGGATTTCCGTTTACGGGCTGTATAGCTTAAAATTTTCTCGGTGTTGGATATTGTTCCACAGACTTTGAACGTAAACATTTAAGATAGGCACTCAACCTCCTTCGGATTTGACTTTATCATCTTGGCCAGATATCAACATCTTTCAGCAATACTCACTGCTTGGGACCGACACCAACTTTTTTAGCACCAAAACCCATTCGAAAATTGAGTCAGACGATACCAACGAGGTCTACCTTCCCCGCTCTTTTTGAACAACTCTGACGCTGCAGTAATTCATTTAGTTGGTGCAGTAGCTCGCAATATGTGGTCTACTGGATAAATGAGTGAGTTTGCAGAACTTGCTTGGGATTCCTTGCTTATCATATAAGTTTCGTAGATCTGTAAGTAATAACAGAAACTTGCCGTTACCACAGAAGGATAAAATGACCATGACCCATCAATCATGGGGTTAATACACTATATTTTTTTAAAAAAATAAAATGCATTTGTCTCTTTGCGACCAGATTGCGGAATTTGTCAATTTATTACCCATTAGGATAAGACCGGAAAAATGGAGCATCAATTACACATAGATCGATGGCGTTTTGAAATGGCCAGCTATAAATGTCAGTGATTAATTAGAAGGAGATCATTCTTGCAGTTTTTGGTCAAACATTTTTATCAGTACGCAATAAAGTGGCACCTCAGGTGACAATTAACTGTCTTTTTTTGCTTTTGAATTTGAAATTAATCTTGTTTGGCGATCCTCCTGAAAATATATCGAAACATATCCCGCGTTAAACTTCACCTTTGAGTTTTAATTGCTTGGGGTATTTGGATCTTCACAGGCAAACAACTCAGACAATTTAAGAAGTGAACAGCAGAAGGCTTTTAGTCACCAAAAATTAGGAGAGAAATACGACTGGTTAAAAGAACTAGGAAATTTAAGGTACAAAAAGTATAAAACTTAATAACAAGAATGATATGGAAGCGAGAGGTGATTTTTCCTAAAACATTATTTCTCAGTATTTCAGTACTATTCTTACAATGATTCATGACCTGCTTGAGTGCAATATTCCTGTTTAATTCGGCACCACTTTGCTGTATGTAAAATATTCTTGTGTTTTATATACATGTTACATATATTTTAACGAGGGCACGTCTGTTGTCTTGTCTTTTCATCCACGACTTCCTCCTTCCATCCTTCCTTCCTTGCTTTGTTTCAGCCATTAAAAGACCTACCCGGATCCGAGAATTGTTTTATTATTTATTCAAAATAATTCCTATAGTCCATGAGCCAAGTCCTGAAATGTGGCTAAAAATCAATTTTCGTAGCACCCCCCGTAAGACATAGTGAATTTAGTATCAAATTAAAGCTTGATTTCCATAATTTGATAATCTTCCTGTTACTTTTTATGTAACCTGTGCTTAAGTGAGAAAATCAACTGTTTCTGAGGGGGGGTGGGTAAGGACAAATTGCGCTTCCCAAATGTACAAGAATTGCAAAAGATAACTTTCTGTGTAAATACCAAACGGTTTTACACCAAACTGGGCAAAAATACTAACCTCACCAATATTTATGAAACGAACTCATCGAATATGTTTTCTTTAGTTGCCATGACAACCGTCAACGTTTAAAAAGCGCATTGGGCTACACTTCTCACTTTAACCGTGTACTTTGTAATAGTGAGTGTTTTTTGAACACACGGAATTGAGAAGGAAGCACAGAAATGTTTGGTCTTACTGGCCTGACATTTTTCGGGAATACTGCTTAACTGAAGCCCTTGCAGGTAAATACAAATTTAGCTGGGGGTGGGGTGGGGGAAGAGCTTTGTGACCTCTAAACATTAATATCTTTTAGAAACTAGTGGTAATCATTTATTACGGATCAGCGTTCGTCACTTACGGAAAAATTACGGAGCTTCCTCGAATCAAAAGAAGTCCAGCTTCCCGGCCGAGGTGCCCCTAAAAAAATTAATAGGGGCGGCTAATCTTCAGTCGCCCGTGACAGCTCGATAATTTCTGCCTTAGTGCCACAGGAACACCAGATTAGGATGCGTTCTAACGAACGCGATGAAATGAGTTTGTAAAGAAATTTGCCGATTTTTTATTATGATAACTAAAAGGTTATGCATCACAGTAGCTGTTTATACTGTTTCCATGGCAACGGTTGCCTACTGAACTTCTAATACACGTATATTACCCTGTTTTTGTTTTGATGATGACCATCGAAGCATTTGCGATTTCAAAAGATCCTTACATCCTCAAGACTTGGCCTTCCATTTCACAACTGGCTTTTTTCTGTCCAAAAACTACTTTTAAGTCATACGATCAAATTACATTTTTGTAATCATTCAACTCATAGATTTAAATACGTCAACTAGACAACCGATACTAATTAGCGTCACCAAATCTGAATTTAACTGTCATTTTTATCTTCGGTATCGGCATCATTATCATCAACATCAGTATTGTCATCACTATCATCATCTTCTTCACTATCTTCCTTGCTAACACAATTGACACAGTTATCTTGACATGTACATGCCTCAGTGCAGGGGAGACCATTGCCAGCACAAGAGCAGCGTCGTGTTTGACACAATCCTTTGCAGGCGCAGCATACAAGCTCCATCACAGCATCGGGGGCTGGTGCCTGGTTAGTCCAGTAGATTTCCAGTTGGCCTTCTTTCATCTGCCAACCATGGCCATCGGGCGCCTGGTCTGTTTGTGTCTCTAGGGCATGCTTCCAGAGGAAGACCTGATAGTTAGCACGCTTGAGGTGATATGTCAGAGCTCCTTTTGTTGGTGGAAGCTGGTGTGACTGCAGGTTTTTGCTTTTGCAAAACAACTTGTACCTGAGTTCGTTTACATCATTGCTTCTAGGATCATTGTACAAGGCACAAACAAATCGTTCCATCTTCTTTAAATCTTCTTCATTAGGAGGGAGCCTCTCACCAAGACTACTGACAATTTGCCGCAGAGCTGGATTCAACTGTACATTATCAAATGCTTTCTTCTTTCCTTTGGTAGCAAAGGCACTTACACTATCACAACCGGATATGGCATGTAGGCTTGGAAGTACTTCACATATCTCTCGGCCAAGCTTTTCACATACTTGTCGGATACTCACAATGCGAGATCTGCTTTTAGTGCCGCTGATCAGTGTTATGTCAGCAGCAATGACAGCTTGGTAATAGCAAGCTAGAACTTCTACATCTGTATCAGATGACCTTATAGCAATTTGCTGATGTCCATTTTGAGAAGCATGATTTGCGTGGAGAAGCATCCTTGTATCAACTTTTTCTTGTTTGCTTTGCTGCAAAGTTCGAAGACTGTGCATGCAGTAATTGTACCATCAGAGGCGGAGAGTTTGGTGCAATTGTCTCCATGAGTGATAAAGAGAGTGCGTTCTTTGATTTTCTCGGCGTAAACCGCATTTTGTGACCACTCACGTGCAAGGAAGTTTAAGAGACCGGGTTTGTTGCCTCCCTTTGCCATGAACTTTCTCCACTGATGAGGGCAGAACTGTTGACCATTGGTAATGTTGATGACTATCTCACCATCTCTGCCTCGCTTGTTCCTCTCGGTGTTTTTAATTGAGTTAGCTGGATATTGATCTCCTACAAAGTCGATTCTTGCTGCCTCTCCAGCCTCTATCAGAATTCTGGTCATCACCATGTCTGCCAGCTCAGAAAATCTATCAGGTATCCTTACTAGCGTCTGCAGCATCGCCATGGCGTCTATGATAACAGCTGTTGTCAGATCAGGTAAAGTCAGCAGGCATTCTACTCCATTTTCGAGTAGCTTGGAAAGAATTGCCTTGTTTGTCTTGGCTAATGAACCACCGGATGAAGCCAACGACCATGGAAGGGGACCAAGCTCGTGACTCAGCAAATCTTTGAGGTCCATCTGGCGACTCTGTCCAATGACTAGGAGGCGGGCAAATAAGTTCCTATCGGCTCTGATTATGAAGTTCCTGTCTCCTGTTGTTACAGAGGTCTTCTTCTGTGCATCACGGGAACTTCCTAGCTATAGTTTGGGGAGTGTTTGAAAGAATCCTGTTGAATTTGTCACCAGTCTTTCTTCTACGAAGGCCGTCAAAGCTGTTGTGCCCTTCTCTTTTGCCAGGAGCAGGTCGGCCTTCATACTTTCACTGGCAACATACCCAGAGCTAAGACTAAGAAGTTCCTCAGATGGTTCAAACGGGTTGCGCCAACATGAAAATAGCGTGTCTTTGATCGGCATTCTGCAGAGTATCCAGCCAAAGTCGATGACCCGTGCATAAACTGCAATTTCCGGGGAGGCTTGTTCTTTAATGGTGGTGAGATCAATTTCGAGCGTATCAGGTCCCTGTCGAGGTCCCGAATGATATGGAAGTACGTCAGTAGAGACGCAGGAAATAGAACGTTTTTTGGAGCGATTCTGGTTATTGGAAGTTTCAGGTGGTAGAGCACAGCTAAGAGGTTTGCGTTGAATAACAATGCCATTAGTGCAACGAGTCGTTCCCTTACCTGCAGAGCAAATAACAGAAGAAATATTGATGTTAAAACGTGCCTTAATCAATACTAAAAAGGACTTAAATCAATACTACAAATCCTGGCTGTTGGTTGATATTTTAACCTGCCTAACCAATTGGTCGAGAACGGAAACTATTTAAGTCTACTTTTGAGACTACTTTTCATAGTTTTTCTAGTTACAGATTGGAAACGTTTTTCTCATACGCTGAAACAAAGTGTATGAGTAGTTTACTTTCACTTTGGACTACAATTTACCTGAGAAGGTTTCCTCTTGTAGGTCGTTGTTATCCCAGCAGAAAACGCCTGGTACATCAGGGTAGCAGACACTTGGTACAAAGACCCCATTCTGTGGCTTTGCAATCTGCATCTCTGCCAGAGCTGTCTCCACTTCCTCTATTTGGGAGTAGGATAAACCATGTCCAAATCTGTTTAGAATGGTTATCAGTTCAACATTCCCCGTCAGGCTCTTTACAGTCATCGGAAGGACGACATGTTTTGGTGTTTTTATTCGTCCACGAGTGGCAGAATGTATCAAATCCTGAGAAAGAGAGAGGGCGAGGCGATGGACCTCCGGTGAGATGTCTGAAACTCTTTCAACAGAATATTCGGACTTTGTTGATAGAATCCATGCCATCATATTGTAGAGCAGATCAGGTACCATCTCAATCTCACACTCTAAATCTTCTGATGATGGTGGCCATGGCACTGTTGGTTTCATGTTGGCAACTAACTTTTGTATTGTTTTAGTCGTATGGTAAACTTGACGGCTTACCTCGTCTTGTGCATTTGTTAAATCCGGCTCACTGTCACTATTTGCTATTTGCTCTTCATCAACAGACGTAGTACTCTTGAACACAGTTTCTACCACCTCTCCTGTTTTGACGTGCGAACCATAGACTAATTCTGATTGGTTTTGGTTCGAAGGTCGATGAAAGGACAGTCGTTCCCCAAAAAAACGCGTAAGCCGGTTCTTCAGCTTAGTGGACCTGTACGTCACTACATCTACTCCTTCTTCGGTAAGGAAGGAAGTGTATTTTTCAATAAGTGTTGACATCGGAATGGCTTTTGCCGCAGCGATGACTTCTTTTTCAACAAATTCTTTGACTTTACCAAATGCTCTGTCATAACCCTCAGTTCCAGCATCTTCTTCTTGACAATTCTGCTCTTCTAACTTAGCCAGTTGCTTTGGGTGGACATAATTTTTGTAGCACGATCGATGATACTTGATCTCCATAGCTATAGTGTCTCGTCCATCAATGTGCAATAGCATGCGGCTGTCATTCCGAATCCGGGCTGCTTTTATCAAAGTGGCACTACCAAATTCACTAATGTTTAGTGTAAGAGTTTCTCTTGTTCTTGCTCCTTTGCCGAAGGCTTTCTTGACTTTGTCCTTCTGACAAATTGCACATTTATTAATGTCAAATGTTTGAAGTTGTGACCTACAGACCCTCTTACCCGAAGGCTCAATGCCACTGGACAGCCCAAGAGACTCTCCATCTCGATCCTCTCTGGTATTGCAATGACTTTGTTCCTCCTTAGACACTTTGTTTACGTCTGTGTATTCTTGGTAGCATTGCCGGTGATATCCCCCTTTTGGTCCCTCATTCCAGTAGTCCTTCATTATCAACCAGATTTCATCCCTTCTCCGAGTCGAGCAGCTTTCAAACTTCTCCCAGCTTTTGCTAGTAAATGCTGTTAATTGACCTTGAACATTTTCTTTTACATGACAAAGGCATCTATTCCAGTTAGGTTTCTGTATCGAGCTGGACATTGAACGCTTTCTAGTACAACTTACTGGCGTAATTTCTGCCATATCCTTGATTACACTAGCCTGTTTTCTGAAACTCTTCAAATGTCACTAGAGAATTAAAAGAAGCAAAAAACCTTATTTTCTTAACACAAGCAAAAAATTATTGAAAACATAACTTCTACGTTTGATTTGGCCGCTTCCACGCCAAAAACTTCAGTATCGATATTGTGGTAAAAACAAAATCTAACAGACTACTTAAAGTTATTGTAGTAATGTTCTGTGGGAATTTTAGCTTTTAAAAAATAAAATATATTATACAGAAACTTACAGACGTTACTTGAGTTTATCTTGCACAACCAAGAATCGAAATTAAGAGGAAAATCTGTATAAAACCACCATTCTCTTACCATTTTGTCTGCACACCATTTTCCAAGATGGCCGCTCATGGATAATAAGTTTCAATTGCATCATGGGATATACAATCTGGAATGGAACTTTCATGGAATAGCGGACACTGGATTATGATCAAAATGTGCCGGCTTTTCTTTCATTTAAAAAATAATAGAAGAAAACACTTTAAAGATTTTGGTCTGTCCACTAGTCTCAAATCTATTTTGAGTTTTTATTTTTTTTCTTTGCTATTAAAAGAATTACACAATTGTGAGACAAATGAACTGGTTGACTTGCGGGAATATTATTGAGCCTTAAAGCCTTATAGTTTATAAAAAGTAAATAGTTTACAAAAAGAATGATGGTAATAATGCTTTGATGTTCAAAACATAGTGTCTGTGAAAATTCCTGTTCATAATGTACATATTAATGTAATATTCCTGTTTGAAATATTTGCCTAGCAACGGTTACTATGGTAACACCCTATTGAGATTTAGACAAAGACGAGTACAGCACTTTACTTAAAATAAACTTTTCGTCAGTTTTCTCCATATTGGATCAGCAGTTTTTGAAGTATTTGTTGTTTTAAGCCTCAAAAATGTATTCGTGCCAAAATGTAAAACCGTCCCCCCACCCCCTCAGAAACAAGTGATTTTCTCACTTAGGCACAGGTTACATAGAAAGTAACAGGTAGATTATTAAAATATATACAATAAGAGTTAATTTGATACCAAATTCGCTATGTCTTACGGGGGGTGCCACGAAAATTGTTTTTAAGGTGTCTTGGCTCATGGACTACTAGTTTAAAAATATCGCGGATAAAACATGCTTACCTCAATCGATGTTAAGTTCCTGTCTTCAACTGCATATTTCTCGTCAAGTTCTGAAGATATTCTGCAAACCTTGTTTTTCATTTCAGTAATTTTCATTTTGTTTTCTTTTAATTTAATAAAAGTCTTAAAAATTTTACTTTATGTTTCACTTCAACGCGTTAATAATTGTCCAGTTTCTGGTTTGTATTTTGACAGTCATCGCATACACGAGCTTTATGTTTTTTCCAGTAGACTTTCTTTTACAGTTAGCATGTTCATCTCTCACGCCACGGAGTTGGTTCATAGAAGCACTTCGATGTATCAACGACCTTTGCCATTCAGAACATCCGATTATTGCTTTACCATGTTGGTTTTCAGAATGATTTCAGCTACAGTGATTGGATTGCGTTTAGAAAGTGATATAATTTTTTCACAATTCTTGAAACTTTCCTCCATCAGAGGCATTTGCGATATAAATTTAAAAAAGGAACGAAAAATATCGGGTGTTGTATGGACACTACTGGATACAGCTAATAGAACACCGAATGATCATGGCGACAAGATGCAAGTTTAGCGGACTTTAATTCCCTTCGCCTAACTAGAGACTTGTTTTGTATGAACACATACTTGGAGCCTTGACGTGCCAAATTTATAACTACGAGTACTTATGGAAATCTTGATGGCCACGAGTTTCTCTATTCTCTCTTCCGGTTTCGACAGGTCTATTCTTAATTTATTTGCTCTATTTGTTTATTCATCTATATTATAATTATTTTCTCCCCAATCGACGATATATTTTACGTTATAAAGAATTCTAGTTTTTTAATTGATTGAAACATTTCGAAACTTGAACTAGAATCAAACTTAAACAACTGAGCAAACAGCTGCTCGGATCTTTCTCTAAAACTGCATCTGTTTAAAGGGAAAGAAGTAGACTACGAGTAGTCGTGTCGCCTTTTCTCGCGTGGGGTGATTTTCACGCGCGCTCGCGTTTCGCTCGCTGTACTATCCCTGAGGAAAAATGGGGGACTACTCGTAGTCTAGGAAAGAAAGGTGTTTTTTCCGTAGGTGATTGCTGAGGAGATGAAACAACCTTTCCCTTAGAACAAGGTCAAATTTCATTAAATCCGTGTTTAATTGGGAAATGTAGTCAACATTTCATGAGGTCTTCATGGCTTAAAAAATGCAAAAAAACAAAAAAACAAAAACAGAAAGAAATAGAGTGAAAATTCTTGAAAGAAGTTCCACTGAATCTTTATAGCGTGAAAACGTATTTTTAAGACGGCAGCATAACTGTTTTTTTTTGTTGTTGTTGTTTTTCTTTATTTTTTTGTTTTCGTATTTGTTTTTGTTCGTTTTTAGTTCCGGTCTCCACGGTCTCCCAGTAAGCTTGAACGGGCTTTTTAAAATTGACTTTGTTTGATCCAATAAACACCAAAGTGATCTGCTATCGGACTATATAATTCCCTAGGGTACTTCTTTATAATTAAGCTGTCTCCGTCTCCGGGGGAACTGCTCTATATTGAAGTTACTAATAGGATCATATAATTATGTAGATAAGCTGCATAGATAATTAACGTTTTTGCCTGCAAATCGGGCACAGATTTTATCCCTCGTTTTACCCTGAGCGGGGTAATACATATATAATGAGAATCATGTATTTTTTTGTGAAAAAGAGTGAGGGAGTTAATTAAGGAATTCAGCCTCGTGGCACCACCGGCATTTTCCAGTAGTTTTTGATAGATTGGACTAGCATAATTTTCATCTACTTTTCGAAAAAAGAAACACACACACACAAACACACTGCCAGCATAATTTGCACTTTTGGCTATTTTTGCAGTACAAAATTTGTCCTTATAGAACATTGAACCATGTTTTTATTTTTTGGCCCGAGATCAGTGTTACAGGCAAATCTAAGTAACGATTTCGTTTATTTGTCTGTTTATTGTCACATTCATGGGACCTCGGTCCAACAGTGACTCAGGAATCTTTCCACAAGACTCAACATATGGACATAACAAGCTCGGTTACCTGGGGTGGCGTCCGCGTGTTATTTGTTTATTGTTTGAGTTTTTATACTTGTCAGACAATGAATTAAGCGCTCATAAAGTTTCTTTGTGTACATAGGGAAAATGATTTTGCCATTTACTTGCGAGATATTGAGGTGTTTTTACCAAATTTAAAGTATAAAGTAGAAGCATAATTTCTGTTGTTTTTTTTTTTTCGTTTTTCTTTTTTTTGCTAAAACGAGCATAATTTACAAAAACTAGCAGAATTATTGGCATAATTTTTGAAATATACGAGCACTGCAAGTAGCATATCGTGTTACTTTCGCGAGCACAATCTATCAAAGCCTATTTTCCAGGGGTACCCTCCTTCCTCCCCTCCCCACACCTCCCCTCCCGCGTACTCGTGGTACGAGTTTAATTTGCGTGCATAACTCTTACAGCCACGAAATTCAGTGACATGCTATGAACAATAATTATTTTGTTTTCAACAGATTGGACGATGGCTGGCATGAAAACATTAATCATTATTTCCGTTATCATGTTCCCAGTGGCGATGATAACAGAGGAAGATGTAAATCATGGAGGTAAGAACTAAGAACTAACAACTAATTTAATCGCGCACCTGCAGATTGTCACCATTTTATTTCAACATCCTGTCTCTGCTTCATGTACAGAAAGCCGCTTAACATTTTCAGTTTTACACTTTCCCTAAAACATCATTCCGAGAATTTGTTCACCATATTTTTTACATCCTCCATAAAACTTGCAGGAGAATTGTTTTCAATTTTTCCTGTAAGTATAAACAGTCATCATAAGAGAAACTGAAGACAGTTTACTTAGCACAATTCTAGGGGGTAAACAAGGTGTTTTACGGGCGATGTAAAAATGGTGAATATGTTAACAACTTCATTATTTTATTATTATTATTTTTTAATTTAACACTTCAAAAATGGGCGATCAACATTTCGCAAAATTTCTTACGTAGAGAGACCTTTCATGAATTGCCTTGCTCTATTTTTTTCTTACTTGATGAATTTGAAAGATATTTTTAGTTTAGAATATCTTGCTATACAGTCAACTCTCCCTTAACAGACACCTCTTTAAGACGGACAACCCCCTGGTGTTGGCCCCTGTCATTGTCCAGTCATTTGACTTTAACTGTGCTCTCTATAAGGCGGAAACCTCTCTAAGAAGGACAACTGACACTTTCAAAACCGTCAACGGTCCCTTGAGAAGTGCTTAATAGGTAATGAAAAACACCGCAAAACGGAAATGTAGGTGCACTACGTGACAAGTAATTGCAATTAGGATCAGCAAATTACATACCCATTCCAAATACAGTACGCGTCTTCTTACAGCTCGTATCTTCTAAACGCCTCATGGAGAACCTCTTAACCTGTGAAACAGCTATCTTCTCCGTCTTTTAGCTGAACTCTTTGAGCCTAATGAGAACTTCAAATGGTGATATCAAAAACAAACCATTATAACGAATTAATTTTCTTAAGCTTAAGTAGCTTTAAGTACTTACAGTGATGTACTGTAGAACCCCGGCAACTCGAACTCTGAGGGGAAACGAAAAACAGTTCGAGTTAGCGAGTTATTGGGGTCGATTGAACAATTCATTTTACCATGTTGCAGTTATTTTTTTGGTCAAGGGAAAGGAATTTTAGTTCGAGTTGGCAAGGAATGCTAGTTTTCCGAGTTGGAGTTGACTGAGTGAAAATGACTAGAAAGTGGGGTGAAATCCAAGGGAAATTGGACTTAGTTTGAGTTAGTGATCGAGGAGTTCGAGTAATCGGGGTTTTACTGTATCACTATTTGTTTTGCTTGAGTATAAACTGTTGTTAAAAGCAGCAAATACTGGATTTTCATTACTTTGTAGCCTTGTTCCGATTCCACCTTTCCAGTACATTGATTCGGTTTTTTCATTGTTTTGCGCAAGTAAAATATATGTGCACTGTATTTATTGCGAATAAGTTTAGCTTTATTTTCTTGTAATTACTGGCGCCATCTTACTTTGACTCTCTATTACCGGGACATCTCTCTTTAATAGACGAAGAGTTATTATTATTATTATTATTATTATTATTATTGTTATTTTCATTATTGTTTTATCGTCATTTTTCTATTATTGTTATTATTTATTGTTATTAGATAATAATTTATTTAATCGTTATATTAATTTATTATTGTTTTGCACGATTGATAAAATATCGTTAGCTTGCAAATTAAAATTTACTGTTCATATGTGTTGCTGGTTTGCAGTTTGTCCTGTTCCAAAGACAAAAGAGGAAGAGGAGTTTATTAAAGAGCGGGAAAGGAACAGAGAGTTAATGGAAGAAATCGCCAGAGAAATTGAAATGACCTGCTTAGGTAAGTTAAAAAATGAAAAAAAAACAAAAACAAAACAATAATAATAAAAACCTTGGATGAGCAAGTCCTTCCGCGCGAATTGCATACCCTTTTGAATAGTTGAACCCTTTGCGGCAGTTGGAAGTGTTCCATATGGAACAATCTAGAGTTTGCATTTCTAAAGCCACTTTGACTTACCCTTTTAGTTGAAGCCATTTAGTTGGTAAGCAGGGAATCATGGAAGCTATATATACATACACTGTATGTCTACAGGTAGTCATTTCGACTCCTGATTGAGGATCATAAGGTTACAAGATCGATATCTCTCTTTACAGATAACCCACCCAGCCTAGGAGAGGTTGGGCACACCACGGGGTCAACGTCCCTTACTCTTACTCGTACCAGATATGTGAAAGTACTGTGACATGGGACTAACGGGTTTTCGTCCTTATATCCTAGAAGGTCTCTAGAAAGTCTAACCGTTTGCAGATGTCATTACAAAGGCAGCACTTGCTTCTCAGTAATCTAAAGAGCCTGAGTGTTTTTGCGGTCTGGATTTGAACCCGCCACCTCCAGCTCAGCAAACCAGCGCTCTCCCGGCTGAGCTAACCAGATGGCGGAGGTTAATAAGAACTTGGCACACTGCTACCTTATTATGGAAATCTGACTTATCCTGTCAGAGTTATAAACAAAAATTTTGGCCAAAAATCCACTAACAATTTCGCTATTTGTCTACTACTCTTTTCAATTTGATTTCCCCCTATTCCAAAAAGCTAACTACAAGGCACAATTCCATGGATTAAAAGGCTATAAGTTGGACTAGATAATAAAGAAATGAAAGAGAGCAAGCAAGAAACCTCCAGAAAACATTTATACCTATTTTAGTCTTTTCTCAAAACGCACAAATTAATAATAAATTATACTTTATCTTGTAGAGAAGATCAGAAGCTTTTCACTAAAGACAAAATCGTTTCGAAATACTGCAACATATCAGAAACTCTGAGGAGGGGTTCCATCAACCCCCTCCCTTTGTACCACGGTGGGGGTATGAATTTGCGTGTACGTACGATTGTTAATAAATCCGAATTTGCATTTCATGGATTTCCCGTATTACCGTTCTATTAGGAAATACGAAAAAAGATTTGTAAAACTGTTCGGGTGCAAGACAACTGTTCTTGAGAACAGCTTTTCAATAAAAGCAGAAACTAAAACTTGCCGACTAGTAACAGCGGAGCTCAGACTAAACGTTAACGTAAACGAAAGACTACTGTTGCGTAAGCACTCACTCTTAGTGAACTTAATTACGCAACCGGACGGGAGAGGAAAGAAGACGGCAAACCTTGTGTAACAAGCGTGACAATAATTTTGTTTGAAACAACTTTTCGCCAAACTTCATTCTCCTTTAAACGGAATTTTTTTGTAAAGACTAGTAAACGTTCATGTTAGGTGAATATATCACGACAAAACACGTACGTAATAGTCCTGTCACTTTTGTCATGCGCAAGTGTTTTGGCGTCCTCTTCTTCCTGCCATCCTGTTGCGCAAACTTACAATTATCCTGCGCGGACGTGCAAAAGCACGCGAAATACTAAGACCAGAAGTTCAATTTCACTTGCATAGCAACCATGTAGCCTAGCAACACGATACGACAAGGGACCCTAAGGGATGCAACGTTTCTTGATTGGCGTATTGAGACCAACGTTTTCTCAAATGGATTCTTGTTGAAAGTACGTCAACAAATATATATTTTTCATAGTTTATAATAATTTGAACCTGGAGATCATGATCTCAGTTGTTTGAGCTCAAACATTGTTGCAAATATAAATAATCAAAACAACTGTTAAACCGGCTTAAAGTGTGAAAACTAACTTTACAGGTAAAGGAAGAAAGAAATTCTTATAAGTAACTTCTACTTGCTGATATTGTAGACGAGTGTGAAACAGGACTACATAACTGCCACGATGATGCATACTGCACCAACACCAAGCGTTCCTTCACGTGTACTTGCAAACCAGGATATTCTGGGGATGGTGTCAACTGTGCAGGTAACAAACCTACATACGCAGTGTGAACTTACAGGATCTAAACTTTAGTTGTACGCCATCGCAGCAGAAATAAGGAATAAGCCAATAAGAAAATAAATCTGCAAAAGCTGCAAACTGGTTTCGTATTTATCTAAGTGACATGTTGTTATAAGTAGCATGAAACAAAATAAACAAAATAAGTGCTCCTGGCCATTGAATTTGTTTTGGAAAAACTAATTCAAGCGTAGAACATTTCAGGGTTACCGTTCGAATGCATTGCACTACTATCCCTCATTCGATAGAAATAAAAATCGAACTTGGTGAGTCTGATAATTTAGCCTTATTTATTTCCAGACGTAGACGAGTGTAATACAGAAAGACACCAATGTGATGAAGCTATTTCATTGTGCGTTAACACTAAAGGATCCTTCGAGTGTTACTGTCTAAAAGGATATTTTAAAAGTGGACAACATAAATGTACAGGTAACATCCACTTTAAGATCTCTTAATTGAAACATTCAGATGCTTCGTAGCCACGTCTTTTGTTTATGTTAAGTTAGCGTCCTTACAATTATCTATTTTAAGTTTTTTTAGCGCTTTAAGTTAAAACGGGTTTTCTTTGAGCGACGCACGCCAACTGGAAGTAAATCCTTATCCCTTTTAATATACATAAAAACTACCAAATCTGTATTGCCTACCTCTTTCAGTGTCTTAATTAACTATTATAGTGGCGGTTTGCCCGAAAAAAAAGGGGAAACTACCGAACAAGAATGAAAATAGACAACAACTGGTTGACGTGCGTTACCCAACGTCTTTGCTTACAAACTCCCTATATCATAGTTAGCCTCCCACGCAGACGTTATTAGGTGAGTCATATATATAGTTCCTCCCCTCAAGAGGAAGGGAGGAATGCGACTCTCCTAGAAAGGCCTGTGGGGAGGCTAATTTTTTATAGTAAGTACCAGATGTTACCTTGAACTAGCAATGACCCTCGCCTGCTTACCAGGGGCTTTAACCTAATCCAGAAAGTAGTATGGGCTCAAGGAAGGTCGGAGCGCGCGAGGGAGACACGCAGGAAGAGAGGTAGCACCTGCCTGAGAGGTCAATGAAAATCGTACCAAAAAAAACAAAACAAAACAAAACAACCTCTTTTGCATTATGATTTCCTCTTATTTCCTCTTTTGAAAGTCGTTTTCACGAAAGTCCAATTAATTTTAAGTCGCGTCAATTTCCAACAACGTAATTTCATAAAGCGTTACTTTCCTATAATAAGGCAGATAACTGTTATTATGGTAGGCCAAAGTTACTTGAAATAAAATAAAAGAAAACTAAATCAATTGTTTTATTTAGTGCCTGAATTTTGAATTGCAGATGAAAATGAGTGTGAAACAGAAAAGCACAACTGTCATGCAAACGCTAATTGCAAAAACACTAAAGGATCCTTTGAGTGCACCTGCAAGCCAGGGTATTCTGGGAATGGAGTTAACTGCACAGGTGAAAGCAATATTTCGGTCTTCTTTATAATGAATCTTTTTTCTAATCAACTCCATTTATCTCGCCTTAAAGCCAAGATCAGCCACAAGGCAGTATGCAGCTTAGTCTCTAGAGCTACAGTTTGTTCTTTTAAGCTGGATAATAAGTATCGAAATGCCTTTGCATGGTGCTATAGTTTGTGATTTGCAGTATCTGTATGCGATTTTAGCCTTGTAACAGCTTGAGATATTTACGTTTTTTGATGTATTATTATATTGTGCCCCTGCAAGATTGTCATGTCCGCACACGCATTCACGCTGGGTGAGCTTACTACATTTAATTATATCAGACCAATGTACACAATTCCGTCTTTAGAGTATGAGCGGTAACATGTCTTTTTTATCCCTCCTTCTGTTGGCAATTTTTCTTTAGAGAGGAAGTCATTCTGTATTCTCTAATATCTTGCTTCCCTAGGTCTCGCGAATCCTTTATCTATACACTTCATGTCATTTCTGAATTTCTCACCTGCTCAATATATAGCAAAAATGTTTTTGCTTTTCAGAATAGACAGAAATCTCTCTCTCCCTCTCTCTCTTCTTATCGTAACCAATCCTAGGAAATAAAAGGTTAAGTAAATCAGTTTTGATGATTTAGTCCTGCATCTAATTTGCAGACGTAAACGAGTGTATAACAGGAGAGCACAACTGTGACGCTAATGCAGTCTGCAATAACACTGAAGGATCTTTCGAGTGTACTTGCAAGCCAGGGTATTCGGGGAACGGAGTTAACTGTACAGGTGATTATCAACTTCAACTTCAACTTTATTCATTCACTTTCGGTTTACAATTACACGATAGCTTCCACCTGCGAATAGGAGAGCCTAATCGAGGCGGGGGAAGAGACACACAAATTTAAAGAAAGAAAAGAAAAAAAAAACTATTTTACAAACAGTACCAGCTGTCGCAAAATAAAAACTATAGTATGTATTAAGCTAATTTAATTGCAACATGATTTTGCACAGAGAATATAAATTTAGTTGTGTTCTTGAGCTAGTTAAATTTAAGTTGATGCATGATTTCAGTGATTTCAAGATAGTCATCAGATTTAGATAAAATTTCAAAGAGCTTATTCCTTATCTTTTTCCGAAAGGTAGATTTTGGTAAGTTTCTCATATCTGAGGGTAAAGAATTCCAGATTTTTGGTCCAACTCTTAGAAGAACTGCGCATTTTTTCAAGCCTTGAGTGTTCGGTATAGAAATCATCATTGAGAGAAGATCGGGTAGGATATGAGTGCACCTCAGAAATCCTAGTAAAGGCTCTCTTGATATTTTCGGGTGCAGAATTGTTAGATTATATTTCAGTAAAGACGTCGATCGTCTTAATGTTAAGGCTATTAATTCAGTATTGTTTTGTCTCGAGTTCACGCGTTTGAGTCCCTGAGTAGAATCCAATAATGACATTTCCAAATGTACAAATAAGAGTTTGAAGTCAAGCCTTTGATCGACAAAGTGATCGTTATCATAATTATTTAGCAATTACTGAATGAGGCTGAGTAGGCTGCATGTGAAGAATTATGTAGAGCGAAGAGGATGTTATCCTCAATCTTGCGGTGACTTAATCCAGCTTGATCGAAGTTTAGTACATCTGATCAATCCACTGAAGGCGTTACTTCTCCCAGTAAAGATAGATCATAGATAAGAAAATAATCAAATCACAGCCGGCTGAAGGCTGAATTGTTTAATTATTTACAATACAATAAAAAAGTATAAAATAATGGTAAAAGACTAATTTCAATTTTGTCAATTAGGAATAATGATAATGAAGAACTGAAAAAGAAAGGAAAAATAACGTAATAACACTTAATCTTACATTATAATAACATGTTTGGACTGCCGCACATGGCTGGTTTGAACGAATTTTTGCTGCGGTTTGTGCGAAAGTGGGGCAAGTCGTAAACACTCTCATACCTGGTATTGAAGTAGCTTTGGTGGTTCGGAGAAAGCAACAAGCAAGCGAATTAGTGCTTATTCGAGGATATACTATTAAACAGCTAAATACACTGATCGTTACGCCTATCATATATAGTGCTGAGACCAAAACTGACTAAACAGTGTTTGTATGATTTATCAGGCGCTATTATGGAGAGCGCTCTTTTTTGTACACGCTCACTTAGACAGTCGGGTAGGCTATGGTGGAAAATGGGCGAGCCATATTCTAGAACAGGTCTCATTGCTGTACAGTGGAAGTCAACAATATCTTTAAAGCTCAAGTTGAACCAAAAAAAAAATACAAACGCTTATTTGCTTTCCTAATAGTTTCATTTAGTATTGACCAAATCAGTGGATAGCAATTTTCGCGCGTTCTGATTGGCGATTGGTGATTTTTATCCAACTGATTTGGTAAGTACTAAAAGAACTATCCCCCTCATGGTCGGTTCATAGCGCTCGGTATATTCCACCTGACTATTCTGATCACCTCCCCTTCGGGGGATAGTTGTATATTTTATAAACGTTCCACTTGAGATCGTTAATAATAATAATAATAATAATAATAATAATAATAAAAATAAAAATAATAATAATAATAATAATAATAATAATAATAATAATAATAATAATAATAATAGGGACAGTACTTTCCTTAGTATCTTTGCTGTCCCCAACAATGCTGTTTGCTGGATAACGTTCACGCCGACTCGCTTCAACTTTAGCGAGTACATGAAGAGAATCGGCGTGAACGTGAAGTTGGAAGTTATCCAGAAAACAGCATTGCTGGGGACAGCAAAGACACTAAGGAAAGTACTGTCCCTTTAAGAAGAAGGAAAAGAGAGACCTGGGACCCGTGGTGACTAATATAGTAATAATAATAATAATAATAATAATAATAATAATAATAATAATAATAATAGTAATAATAATAATAATAATAATAATAAAAATAATAGTAATAATGATAATAATAATAATAATGGAAACTTTATTTGTGTTTTTGAATGTACAATTGTAAATCTCGCTACGTATAGGTAATTTAAAAATGCTGCTTGAAATTGGATTATTAAAAAGAAAAACAAAAACAAAAACAAAACAAAAACAAACAAAAACAAAACAAAACAAAAGTATGTTGCTCTAATGGCTATATTTATCATTTTCTTGATTATATAACGTTGCTGCTTTTTGTCAATGCCAATGTCATTCATCATGTCTAAGAACGTGGAGCATTCATCGGAGAAAACGCCAAGGGAACTCATGGAGAGATTTACAAATCTCACACATCTGTAATTTCTGCTCATTTCGTTGATCAAGTTCAGATATTTTTCTTTCTTACGCGCTGCATTGTTGTTAAAGTTAGACTCGAAACCAACTGTTAATTCTAGAACATATAGGCACTTGGACTGGATTAGGAAAAGAAGATCTGGACGATAATTATCACCAGTTATTATTGAGGGATTCAGAAAACCATTAACATCTGCATAGCGTGAAGAGTGAACATTAATTACAGGTTGAAGTGACTTGGCAATGAAGTTAAGGATTGAGTCGTGTCTCCAGGTAAAGCGATCAAGGTACTGTTGACAACCAGCGACAACATGAAGGAGTGATTCAGGATTAAGGCAAAAGGAGCAATGAGGCCTTTGTGAGAATCCCCATCTTGCCATATTCTTACGTGTAGGGAGGAAGTTGTTGATGAAGTGGATGGTAAAATTGTAAATGTTCTTGGGTAGATGAGAATGGGCCTCTGACCAAATAGAATTTACAGATGACAATGAGTAATTGATAACATTTGAGAAGAAGAAACCTTGAGATGTTAGGTGGTGTTGCAGTTTATCCTCTTAATTAAGAACTTCCTTAGTGGATTAGACACATTGATTCGCTCCTGTGATTGAAGGGCTACTTTATTTTGAAGATTTCACCACTAACTGATTTTCCCGTACATGACCGTACATGGAATTTATTTGCACTTGTAGTAGTATAGTCAACTAAAAAATTAAATTAATATGGCAAAGAAGGTTATTACACATGTCGATTTCGGTTGAAGCGACGGGCAAATATTATACTTACAATTTGTGTTCCATATGCGGCTAGTAAGCTTCGAAGTGCGATCTGTGGTGACACTTTTGAAATGTAAGTTGCGTAACGAACTTCCAGGTTTTTAAATAATTAGTCACCTGATCTATTTTTTGCCGCGTTGCGCTAAGATAATTAAATATTCACAAAAAATTGACAAACAGCTTGAAAAATGCAAATCACTCCGCCCCAGTGCGGAAATTAGGTCTAAATAATTAGTTCTAATTGAGCAACGACTATAATGGCTTAAGTGTTCAATGTTCAGTAAACAAGTGTCAGAAAATGATGTTAGAGTCCATTTCTACTATCGACTAGCTTGAGCAATCCGCATTCAGTTCGTCTTTAGTGGCTATGAGACATAACTTGTGAATTGGTCTGTCATGCTCTCCGTCTCTTGTCTTGATTCTCACTTTTCGGACAAGTCCGTCGTTTCCAGGATATGTGTCTACAATACGCGCCATTTTCCATTCACATCTTTTGTGTTTGGGGTCCAGCTCCAATACAAGATCACCGATCTGGATGTTATCTCGCACGCGAAACCACTTGTTCCTTGGTAACAAGTTTGGGGCGAAATACTTCATCCAGCTCCACCAGAAATCAGCAACTCTGTTTTGGGTGCTCCTGAGTAATTGTCGCGGATTGGTTCTTTCCTCTGGTTCTGGTTGTGGTGGTGGATTGTAGTGGCCTAGAAGTAGGTCGTTTGGAGTGATCGGTGGGGCCTCCCAGATATCGTCGGAACTGGGGTACAGCGGTCGTCCGTTGACCATGTAGGTGATTTCTGACAAAATTGTTCTCCATTGTTCCTCGGAGTAGGCTTGGTTCTTGCAAGTGGCGTTAAATGCTTGTCTGACTGACTTAATTAGGGTTTCAACAACTCCGTTTTGGTGACTCGCATGTGGTGTATTCCATTCCCATCTGAGCTCGCAGCTAAATTTATCAGAGAGGACACTCTTTACCCCAGGAATATCCCAGTTCTGCGTGATTTCCTTTAGGTAACCTTGGGCACCCACGAAATTTGTACCACGGTCCGACCAGCAAACATTAGGGTGTCCGCGTAGGCAGGCAAACCGTCGAAAGGCCATTAAGAATGCGTCTGAAGTTTTATCGGTGACCAGCTCAAGATGAATCGCACGTGATGTCATGCAAGCGAAGATGATCACTTGTGCCTCTTTCAGAGTTTTGCGGCCGAGCTTGATCTGTACTGGCCCAAACATATCCATAGCAGTGTTTGAGAATGCCGGGAAGCCAGCTGCTACTCTTAGGTTTGGAATCTGTCCCATGAGCTGGTTGAGAGGCCTTTTCTCAACTCTTCAGGGAGACGTCTGACATCTTCAAGTCGACCATGCGCGCGAAAAAGGCCATCTTCATCCTTCTTTGCTACCAGTTTCTTATCCAAGCTGTCTTCGTCGACGTGAAATTGACTCCACTTCAGAAGATGGGTCTCGGCAGCCTTCAGTTCCTGAACTGAAATGGGCCCTGACTTTGGGTTCATTTTCCGAGCGTTGTGAATAAAGCGACCGACGTAGGCTAGAGTTCTCCGTATCTTGGAGTACGTAGAACACGTTTTCAGCAAGTGTAAAAGGATAGGATTTTCTTCAGATCCAGGTTGATCTAGTTCAGGACATACTTCCGCGGCGGCACTGTGATGTTTACCGGCTTTCTTCTCTGTCCGAAACGTTTTCTTCTCTCTTAAAGCGTCGAGGTCGTCCACATGAGTGTTAACTCGGGTGTGGTCTTGAGCGCTGGGCCACTTTTCTTCTGGCAACTCTAGGAAGGATGGTCCCTCTGACCACTTCATGAGATGATTAAGATGGATTCCTCTCGTTAGAGCATCTGCAGGGTTGTTGCTAGACTGGATGTAGCGTATTTGGTCTGCCCCAATCGTCTCTTGAATTTCAGCCACTCTGGCAGATACGAAAGGCCTGAATTCCCGTGGTGGCGTTCTGATCCAGGACAAAACGGTTGATGAATCGATCCAGAAGAATCTTTCCCAGTCCTGGGCTTTTGCGAACTCCAATGCTTTTACACATGTAACGTACATGCGTGCAAGTGCTAAACAGCCCAACAGTTCTAATCTCGGGATGCTCTTCTTCTTCAGAGGTGCGACGAAAGCCTTTATCGTGACTGGAACACTACGATAGTCTCCACCAGCAAGTTTCCACCGTAGGAAGATGACCGCACCATAAGCCTGCTCACCACCATCGGAGAATCCGTGAATTTGAGGCACGCCCACTGCGTTGTTTGGTTTTAGCTTGCGGTCAAACTGAAATGACAGGAGATCATTTATGGACTGGACATTCTCTAACCATGTTTGCTGAATACTCTCGGGAAGGATGTCGTCCCAGCTGTAACCTGAACTCCATAATCCTTGCAGGTCAATTCTGAACTTGATTGCGACGGGCAGCACAAGACCGATGGGGTCCCATAACTGACCAACAAGACCTAAACAGCGCCTCTTTGTCAGGACATCCAGTTCTCCGAGGTCATTCTTTTTGAAGGTGAACGTGTCTAGCTGTTTATCCCAGCTTGGGCCGAGAAGATCCGTGAACCGTTCACCGTTGGATTGGTCGATTTCTGCCTTATTGGAATGCCAAGTTTTGATCTGGAAGTTGCCTTTCGCGAGGACAGCGTCGATGTGGCTGATAATCTGCTTTGCCTTGGTTACTGTTTCTCTGGAGCCACCGATGTCATCCACGTACACATGCTGTCGGAGTTCTTCTGCGGCTTCCGGGAATTCTGCGTTCGAAAGCTTGGCTAGCGTGTTGATAGCGTTAGTTGCGATGTCAGGGGCCGGTTTATCACCAAAGTTCAGTCTTAGCCACTGGTAAACAGTTGGTTTGTCACATGTGTTGCTCCTCCACAGAAACCTGTGGTACACCTGATCCTCAGGATGTACCAGGATTTGGTTGAACATTTTACGAACGTCACCAGTGAACGCCACTTCGTCCCATCGCCATGCTGCCAGTACATCCAGAAGACTATTGATGAAGTTAGGTCCTTTCTCAAGGTAATCGTTGAGGGACAATCCATCATGACCTTTTGAAGATGAATCAAAGACTAGTCGAACTTTTGTGGTTCTTTCTGGCGTAAACACTGCTTGCAATGGGAGGTACCATTCGGGTTTATCATGAGCAATTTGTTCAGGTGGAATCATTGTGATAAAGTTCTGGTCTAACAACTTTTGCACTTCTTCTTTTACGACCTCGAAGCAACCCTTTTTCATAAACCCCCTTTCAGCGGAGAGCATCCTCTTCAGAGCGATGTCGTAGTTGCTTCGTTTTGGAGGCCCTCCTTCTTTCCAGGGCATCTTCACTTGTATTCTTCCGTCGACCAAAGTAGTTGAAGCTGCGAGGGACTTCACGAACTTGCTCTCACGTAACACGTTTTCAGTGCAAGTACAGAGTTTGGTTGGCTTGACTCCAAGGAGGTCTTGGTGGAGAAGTTTCTTGATATCTTCCTCGACACTCACTGTCCCTACTTCTATTGACTGAATTTCAGATAGGGCGGAGCCGCTTGACTCGAACTGTCCCAGAACGTACCATCCAAAGCAGTTTCTTTTCCCGATGGGCTCTCCAGGTTCTCCGGATACTGTGTGAATATCAATGAAGGCCTCTACGAAGTCTGTGCCAATAAGGAGATCTATGGCACCACCCGAGAGATGTATTTTATCGGAAACGTTCTTCAAATGGCTGTATTGTCTCACTGACTCCTTAGAAATTGTTTTGGCACTACTGCAAGGTCTAATTACGGTGTACACTTGAAGGGTCTTCGTAATATCTTCGTCAGAGGGCGAGGCAACCGTGACATCGATTATCTCAGAAGGTTCGCTTTTCTTCTTTCCACCCGCTAAATCCATAGTGAGACGTGTTGCTGCTCCATTTAAGCCAAGTCGACCAGCTGCACTTTTGGAGAGTAGGCTTGTATTTGACCCGGAGTCCAACATGGCGAGAACTTGGACAAAGTTTCCATTTTTGTTCATGACTTTAACTTTTTGCACAGGGCAAAGTCCAGTAACAGGTTTCAACTTGCTTTTCTGGTACACAGCATTCCCCTGGATGTTACCATTCGATGTAGGTGTGGGCCCTTGGAACTGACTTTGAAACGGTGGTGCTTTGGGATTCAAACTTGTGTTAGTTTCTCCAGTCTTCTCATTATGTAGGCACCGGTGATGGTTTTTTCTGCATTTGTCGCAGGTTGAGCCGTCTGGTTTCTTGCAATCGTTTGTGTGATGCGCTCTCAGACACTTGCGACATCGCCAATGTTGCTTTACAACCTCCCACCTTTGATTGACTGTTAGAATCTGAAACTTAGGACATGCAGCCAGGTGATGTTTGGTCTTACAGCCAAGAGGACATGTTTCATCGTCAGAATCCTCGCTGCTAGCGGCGTTATTTTCTGTCTTTTTGGGATCTTTGTCTCGGCGAATTTCGTTTCTTTCGTTTCTGTTCGCTTTTCCTCGGGAACGAATACTCGCTTCTTGATGTAACCAGGTGATTAGATTGCTCACGGTTTCTTCTTTTCCTTCTCTTTTCATTTCTCTACCAAAATCTGAATTGTCACTTGGATCGAGTTTGGACAGAAGCTGGGACATGAGGAACGGCGCTTCAACTGACTCCAGCACAGGACACCCAATATTATCTTCCATGTCACTTACATAACAGGCTATTGTCGTAGCGAAATGCGTTAGGGACTTAGAATCTCGTTTGACTGCTTTAAGATTATTAATCTCGGTGTGCAGTTCGTCCATTAGTTTTCGTCTGTCTGCGAACTCTGTATCCAAAATGATCCACGCGCTGTCAATGGTTTTACAAGTTTTTACTTGGTCGGTCCAGAACGATCCTTTTGGCATTGCATTTCGAAAACGTTGCAATTGTTCATCTTTATCCTGACCGTATTTCTTCATCCAATGGCTGAACTCCTTTTTCCACGTGGCATAGGTTCTGCGAGTTCCGTCCCATACTGGCACAGGTAATCGTTGTAAACTTGAGTTTGACGGTTTTGATCCGATGTTATCGGCCATTTTCTGCACCGCCGACGTCATGGACGACATTGATAATGTTAGCGCTTCCAGAGTTGTCGCATTGTTAGAATTTTCTGAGGAGTTTTGTTCCTTTTGATATGCAGCAAACTTTAAAGTGATTTGAAGGAAATCAGCTTTGGTTTTGTCTCCAGTTTTCTTTGTTGCTAACACGAGTTCGTCTTCTGGGCCAGTGCCTTCGTCGACCAGTCTATCCAGAATTGTTTCCTGCTGTTTCTTGACCAGCCTGTACTTGGTTTCTACTAAACTGAATGCAGCTTCAAGTGTTTTTAGCTCCGGTTTTACGGAGAAAATTGTTTCGAATTCTTCCATTAATTCGTACAAGAGTTTGACGGCATTGTCC
>OZ038001.1:6401369-6408869 GCA_964035705.1 Porites rus | reverse complement strand
CTGCAAGCCAGGGTATTCTGGGAATGGAGTTAACTGCACAGGTGAAAGTAATATTTCGGTCTTCTTATAATGAATCTTTTTTCTAATCAACTCCATTTATCTCGCCTTAAAGCCAAGATCAGCCACAAGGCAGTATGCAGCTTAGTCTCTAGAGCTACAGTTTGTTCTTTTAAGCTGGATAATGAGTATCGAAATGCCCTTGCAAGGTGCTATAGTTTGTGATTTGCAGTATCTGTATGCGATTTTAGCCTTGTAACTGCTTGAGATATTTACGTATTTTGATGTATTATTATATTGTGCCCCCGCAAGATTGTCATGTCCGCACACGCATTCACGCTGGGTGAGCTTACTACATTTAATTATATCAGACCAATGTACACAATTCCGTCTTTAGAGTATGAGCGGAAACGTGTCCTTTTTATCCCTCCTTCTGTTCGCCATTTTTCTTTAGAGAGGAAGTCATTCTGTATTCTCTAATATCTTGCTTCCCTAGGTCTCGCCAATCCTCTATCTATACACTTGATGTCATTTCTGGATTTCTCACCTGCTCAATATATAGCAAAAATGTTTTTGCTTTTCAGTATAGACAGAAATCTCTCTCTCCCTCTCTCTTCCTATCGTAACCAATCCTAGGAAATAAAAGGTCAAGTAAATTAGTTTTGATGATTTAGTCCTGCATCTGATTTGCAGACGTAAACGAGTGTATAACAGGAGAGCACAACTGTGACGCTAATGCAGGCTGCAATAACAGTGAAGGATCTTTCAAGTGTACTTGCAAGCCAGGGTATTCGGGGAACGGAGTTAACTGTACAGGTGATTATCAACTTCAACTTCAACTTTATTCATTCACTTTCAGTTTACAATTACACGATAGCTTCCACCTACGAATAGGAGAGCCTAATCGAGGCGGGGAAAGAGACACACAAATTTAAAGAAAGAAAAGAAAAAAAGAACTATTTTACAAACTGTACCAGCTGTCGCAAAATAAAAACTATAGTATGTATTAAGCTAATTTAATTGCAATATGATTTTGCACAGAGAATATAAATTTAGTTGTGTTCTTGAGCTAGTTAAATTTAAGTTGATGCATGATTTCAGTGATTTCAAGATAGTCATCAGATTTAGATAAAATTTCAAAGAGCTTATTCCTTATCTTTTTCCGAAAGGTAGATTTTGGTAAGTTTCTCATATCTGAGGGTAAAGAATTCCAGATTTTTGGTCCAACTCTTAGAAGAACTGCGCATTTTTTCAAGCCTTGAGTGTTCGGTATAGAAATTATCATTGAGAGAAGATCGGGTAGGATATGAGTGCACCTCAGAAATCCTAGTAAAGGCTCTCTTGATATTTTCGGGTGCAGAATTGTTAGATTATATTTCAGTAAAGACGTCGATCGTCTTAATGTTAAGGCTATTAATTCAGTATTATTTTGTCTCGAGTTCACGCGTTTGAGTCCCTGAGTAGAATCCAATAATGACATTTCCAAATGTACAAATAAGAGTTTGAAGTCTAGCCTTTGATCGACAAAGTGATCGTTATCATAATTATTTAGCAATTACTGAATGAGGCTGAGTAGGCTGCATGTGAAGAATTATGTAGAGCGAAGAGGATGTTATCCTCAATCTTGCGGTGACTTAATCCAGCTTGATCGAAGTTTAGTACATCTGATCAATCCACTGAAGGCGTTACTTCTCCCAGTAAAGATAGATCATAGATAAGAAAATAATCAAATCACAGCCGGCTGAAGGCTGAATTGTTTAATTATTTACAATACAATAAAAAAGTATAAAATAATGGTAAAAGACTAATTTCAATTTTATCAATTAGGAATAATGATAATGAAGAACTGAAAAGGAAAGGAAAAATCACGTAATAACACTTAATCTTACATTATAATAACATGTTTGGACTGCCGCACATGGCTGGTTTGAACGAATTTTTGCTGCGGTTTGTGCGAAAGTGGGGCAAGTCGTAAACACTCTCATACCTGGTATTGTAGTAGCTTTGGTGGTTCGGAGAAAGCAACAAGCAAGCGAATTTGTGCTTATTCGAGGATATACTATTAAACAGCTGAATACACTGATCGTTACGCCTATCATATATAGTGCTGAGACCAAAACTGACTAAACAGTGTTTGTATGATTTATCAGGCGCTATTATGGAGAGCGCTCTTTTTTGTACACGCTCACTTAGACAGTCGGGTAGGCTATGGTGGAAAATGGGCGAGCAATATTCTAGAACGGGTCTCATTGCTGTACAGTGGAAGTCAACAATATCTTTAAAGCTCAAGTTGAACCAAAAAAAAAAATACAAACGCTTATTTGCTTTCCTAATAGTTTCATTTAGTATTGACCAAATCAGTGGATAGCAATTTTCGCGCGTTCTGATTGGCGATTGGTGATTTTTATCCAACTGATTTGGTAAGTACTAAAAGAACTATCCCCCTCATGGTCGGTTCATAGCGCTCGGTATATTCCACCTGACTATTCTGATCACCTCCCCTTCGGGGGATAGTTGTATATTTTATAAACGTTCCACTTGAGATCGTTAAAAATAATAATAATAATAATAATAATAATAATAATAATAATAATAATAATAATAATAATAATAAAAATAATAATAATAATAGGGACAGTACTTTCCTTAGTATTTTTCCTGTCCCCAACAATGCTGTTTGCTGGATAACGTTCACGCCGACTCGCTTCAACTTGAAGGAGTACATGAAGAGAATCGGCGTGAACGTGAAGTTGGAAGTTATCCAGAAAACAGCATTGCTGGGGACAGCAAAGACACTAAGGAAAGTACTGTCTCTGTAAGAAGAAGGAAAAGAGAGACCTGGGACCCGTGGTGACTAATATAGTAATAATAATAATAATAATAATAATAATAATAATAATAATAATAATAATAATAATGGAAACTTTATTTGTGTTTTTGAATGTACAATTGTAAATCTCGCTACGTATAGGTAATTTAAAAATGCTGCTTCGAATTGGATTTTTAAAAAGAAAAACAAAACAAAACAAAACAAAAACAAACAAAAACAAAACAAAACAAAAGTATGTTGCTCTAATGGCTATATTTATCATTTTCTTGATTATATAACGTTGCTGCTTTTTGTCAATGCCAATGTCATTCATCATGTCTAAGAACGTGGAGCATTCATCGGAGAAAACGCCAAGGGAACTCATGGAGAGATTTACAAATCTCACACATCTGTAATTTCTGCTCATTTCGTTGATCAAGTTCAGATATTTTTCTTTCTTACGCGCTGCATTGTTGTTAAAGTTAGACTCGAAACCAACTGTTAATTCTAGAACATATAGGCACTTGGACTGGATTAGGAAAAGAAGATCTGGACGATAATTATCACCAGTTATTATTGAGGGATTCAGAAAACCATTAACATCTGCATAGCGTGAAGAGTGAACATTAATTACAGGTTGAAGTGACTTGGCAATGAAGTTAAGGATTGAGTCGTGTCTCCAGGTAAAGCGATCAAGGTACTGTTGACAACCAGCGACAACATGAAGGAGTGATTCAGGATTAAGGCAAAAGGAGCAATGAGGCCTTTGTGAGAATCCCCATCTTGCCATATTCGTACGTGTAGGGAGGAAGTTGTTGATGAAGTGGATGGTAAAATTGTAAATGTTCTTGGGTAGATGAGAATGGGCCTCTGACCAAATAGAATTTACAGATGACAATGAGTAATTGATAACATTTGAGAAGAAGAAACCTTGAGATATTAGGTGGTGTTGCAGCTTATCCTCTTGATTAAGAACTTCCTTAGTGGATTTGTACACATCATATTGAATATTAGTGAGACAGCTTGACGATTTCCAGAGATCTTTTAAGGAATCATTTGGTGACTCTTTTAATGAATCTCGGAAAACTGTTTGGCACTGAGTAAATTTAACAGAGGGAGGACAAATATTAAGACCAAATTTATTGCGCTCTAGGAAAACATTGCTCAGTGTTCCAGATATCGGAATATCAAGCCATTTTCGAATATAGCCATTCACTACAGATTCGAGTTGTTCCGTTATCCAGGTTTTGGATATATTAGCTATAGTGAAATGCCAGGACAATTTAGATAGGACATAGCGGCTGTACAGAAGAAGTTTGTGTTTAGGATGTAGTGGCTTTATATCAATGTCATTCATCAAGTCTTGCACAAAGAGAGGACAATTCAGACATGTGTAGGTGGTTAGACATGTTGAAGTCAAAGAAGCGACCTAAGTAACGAAATGATTCACTCATTTCCACACAGGGAATTAGAACTCCATTGATCAACAGTTTGGGTAAATATTGGACAGATTTTAGTGCACAGTTTCCGTATTCGAAAAGTAGAACATTTATCAACTCTTATTATCATCTTCGACCAATTACACCAGATTATAAAGCGGTTGATTACATAATAATAATAATAATAATAATAGTAATAATGAAACTTTTATAGCGCCGTTATCAAAATTGCTATTTTTATGAGCGCTTTTAAGCGCTGCGTAAAAATCAAACAAAATCGGAAAAAATCACGGCCACGGTCAAAAATCGATTTCGCTCCTTTTTTGTGAGCAGTAAGCCTAACGTGTGTAATGAAATGAAATGAGTTTTTTTTTTTTAAATACTCTTTTTAACGGCCTGAAACAATAAAAAACCGTCTCGACCCAAAATATCAAGATTTCAGTGGTTTTATAAATTAGACGGTTTTCAGAAAGTCTTCATTCGGACACAAAAACTAAATTCAGACCTTTTTAACTATAGTTGTGTACACTAGGTCTTCCTCTTTTTAAAAATACTAATATATGGGGGTTAATGTTTTAAATAAGAAAATAAATAGCGGATTTGTGAGGGTAATATGTTATTTATGTAATATGTAATGTGTAATGTTATTTACCGCGGCCTTCGGCCTCTGTGGATAACACCCTCCTCGATTTGCTTAATTCTTCATATCCTACTCAGCCTCACTCATTAATTGCTAAATAATAAGTCAGGTATATTGTAATTTTAATGGGCCATTTTCGAGTTGACTCGAGCTTCTGTCTTAAAACGAGGCGAGGTGCGAAGCCTTTTGATAGGAAAATTAATTTCAAAGGAGAAAGGTTTGAGGATTGACCTCGTTTTGAAAATGAAAATTGATCGCATCAAATGGCTATTGTGGTAGGCCACAGTAATTGCTGTGAAAGAAAAACTAAGTCAGTTTTGATAATTCAGTGCCTGACTTCTTTTTTCCAGATATAAATGAATGTGAAGCAGGAAAGCACAACTGTTATGCAAACGCCAGTTGCAAAAACACTAAAGGATCCTTTGTGTGCACCTGCAAGCCAGGGTATTCTGGGGATGGAGTTAACTGCACAGGTGAAAACAATACCTCGGTCTTCTTTATAATAAATCTTTTCTAATCAACTCCATTTATCTCGCATTAGAGCCAAGTTCACCCACAAGGTAGTATACAGCTTAGTCCCTAGAGCTACAGTTTGTTTTTCAATTTAAGATGAAAAAGTACGGAAATACCCTTGCATTACAAAAGTTTGTGATTTACAGTATCTGTATGCAATTTTACCCCTATACATGCTTGAAATATTAATGTATTATTATATTGTGCCCCTACAAGATTGCATTCTCTAATATCTTGCTTCCTTAGGTCTCGCTAATCCTCTATCTATACACGTAATGTTATTAATTTTTTTGTGAATTTTTCACCTGCTCAATATATAGCAAAAATGTTTTTGCTTTCTAGCATAGCCAGAAATCTCTCTCTCCCTCTCTCTTCTTATCGTAACCAATCCTGGAAAATAAAAGGTCAAGTAAATCAGTTTTGATGATTTAGTCCTGCATCTGATTTGCAGACGTAAACGAGTGTATAACAGGCGAGCACAACTGTGATGCCAATGCAGCCTGCAATAACAGTGAAGGATCTTTCGAGTGTACTTGCAAGCCAGGGTATTCGGGGAACGGAGTTAACTGTACAGGTGATTATCAACTTCAACTTCAACTTCAACTTTATTCATTCACTTTCAGTTTACAATTACACGATAGCTTCCACCTGCGAATAGGAGAGCCTAATCGAGGCGGGGGAAGAGACACACAAATTTAAAGAAAGAAAAGAAAAAAAGAACTATTTTACAAACAGTACCAGCTGTCGCAAAATAAAAACTATAGTATGTATTAAGCTAATTTAATTGCAATATGATTTTGCACAGAGAATATAAATTTAGTTGTGTTCCTGAGCTAGTTAAATTTAAGTTGATGCATGATTTCCGTGATTTCAAGATAGTCATCAGATTTAGATAAAATTTCAAAGAGCTTATTCCTTATCTTTTTCCGAAAGGTAGATTTTGGTAAGTTTCTCATATCTGAGGGTAAAGAATTCCAGATTTTTGGTCCAACTCTTAGAAGAACTGCGCATTTTTTCAAGCCTTGAGTGTTCGGTATAGAAATCATCATTGAGAGAAGATCGGGTAGGATATGAGTGCACCTCAGAAATCCTAGTAAAGGCTCTCTTGATATTTTCGGGTGCAGAATTGTTAGATTATATTTCAGTAAAGACGTCGATCGTCTTAATGTTAAGGCTATTAATTCAGTATTATTTTGTCTCGAGTTCACGCGTTTGAGTCCCTGAGTAGAATCCAATAATGACATTTCCAAATGTACAAATAAGAGTTTGAAGTCTAGCCTTTGATCGACAAAGTGATCGTTATCATAATTATTTAGCAATTACTGAATGAGGCTGAGTAGGCTGCATGTGAAGAATTATGTAGAGCGAAGAGGATGTTATCCTCAATCTTGCGGTGACTTAATCCAGCTTGATCGAAGTTTAGTATATCTGATCAATCCACTGAAGGCGTTACTTCTCCCAGTAAAGATAGATCATAGATAAGAAAATAATCAAATCACAGCCGGCTGAAGGCTGAATTGTTTAATTATTTACAATACAATAAAAAAGTATAAAATAATGGTAAAAGACTAATTTCAATTTTGTCAATTAGGAATAATGATAATGAAGAACTGAAAAAGAAAGGAAAAATAACGTAATAACACTTAATCTTACATTATAATAACATGTTTGGACTGCCGCACATGGCTGGTTTGAACGAATTTTTGCTGCGGTTTGTGCGAAAGTGGGGCAAGTCGTAAACACTCTCATACCTGGTATTGAAGTAGCTTTGGTGGTTCGGAGAAAGCAACAAGCAAGCGAATTTGTGCTTATTCGAGGATATACCATTAAACAGCTAAATACACTGATCGTTACGCCTATCATATATAGTGCTGAGACCAAAACTGACTAAACATTGTTTGTATGATTTATCAGGCGCTATTATGGAGAGCGCTCTTTTTTGTACACGCTCACTTAGACAGTCGGGTGGGCTATGGTGGAAAATGGGCGAGCAATATTCTAGAACGGGTCTCATTGCTGTACAGTGGAAGTCAACAATATCTTTAAAGCTCAAGTTGAACCAAAAAAAAAAAATACAAACGCTTATTTGCTTTCCTAATAGT
>OZ038001.1:6388869-6391369 GCA_964035705.1 Porites rus | reverse complement strand
GAGCACAACTGTGATGCCAATGCAGCCTGCAATAACAGTGAAGGATCTTTCGAGTGTACTTGCAAACTAGGGTATTATGGGAACGGAGTTAACTGCGCGGGTGATTATATTTCAGTACAGACCTGTATCGTCTTAATGTTAAGGCTATTAATTCAGTATTATTTTGTCTCGAGTTCACGCGTTTGAGTCCCTGAGTAGAATTCAAAAGAGACATTTCCAAATGTAGAAATAAGAGTTTGAAGTCTAACCTTTGATCGACAAAGTGATCGTTGTCATAATTATCAATTACTGAATGAGGCTGAGTAGGATGTGACGAATTATGTAGAGCGAAGAAGATGTTATCCTCAATCTTGCGGTGACTCAATCCAGCTTGGTCGAAGTTTAGGACATCTGATCAATCCGCTGAAGACGTTACTTCTCCTAGTAAAGATAGATCATAGATAAGAAAATAATCAAATCGCAGCCGGCTGAAGGCTGAATTGTTTAATTATTTACAATACAATAAAAGGTATAAAATAATGGTAAAAGACTAATTTCAATTTTGTCAATTAGGAATAATGATAATGAAGAACTGAAAAAGAAAGGAAAAATAACGTAATAACACTTAATCTTACATTATAATAACATGTTTGGACTGCCGCACATGGCTGGTTTGAACGAATTTTTGCTGCGGTTTGTGCGAAAGTGGGGCAAGTCGTAAACACTCTCATACCTGGTATTGAAGTAGCTTTGGTGGTTCGGAGAAAGCAACAAGCAAGCGAATTTGTGCTTATTCGAGGATATACTATTAAACAGCTAAATACACTGATCGTTACGCCTATCATATATAGTGCTGAGACCAAAACTGACTAAACAGTGTTTGTATGATTTATCAGGCGCTATTATGGAGAGCGCTCTTTTTTGTACACGCTCACTTAGACAGTCGGGTAGGCTATGGTGGAAAATGGGCGAGCAATATTCTAGAACGGGTCTCATTGCTGTACAGTGGAAGTCAACAATATCTTTAAAGCTCAAGTTGAACCAAAAAAAAAATACAAATGCTTATTTGCTTTCCTAATAGTTTCATTTAGTATTGACCAAATCAGTGGATAGCAATTTTCGCGCGTTCTGATTGGCGATTGGTGATTTTTATCCAACTGATTTGGTAAGTACTAAAACAACTATCCCCCTCATGATCGGTTCATAGCGCTCGGTATATTCCACCTGACTATTCTGATCACCTCCCCTTCGGGGGATAGTTGTATATTATATAAACGTTCCACTTGAGATCGTTAATAATAATAATAATAATAATAATAATAATAATAATAATAATAATAATAATAATAATAATTTTTTTTTTCTTTTTAAAAAAAAATATGTACATTCTTCAACAACCATAAAAAGCATCAAAAAGTTAATAAAAAAAAATAAATAAAAAAACTGTTTAAAAATAATAATAATAATAATAATAATAATAATAATAATAATAATAATAAGGAAAGTACTTTCCTTAGTATCTTTGCTGTCCCCAACAATGCTGTTTGCTGGATAACGTTCACGCCGACTCGCTTCAACTTTAAGGAGTACATGAAGAGAATCGGCGTGAACGTGAAGTTGGAAGTTATCCAGAAAACGGCATTGCTGGGGACAGCAGAGACACTAAGGAAAGTACTGTCCCAGGAGCCCATCAAATGGAGCCTCCATCTCCTATACAACCCCTTGGAGTCAACCCTTTCCCGAGTAGATTTATAATTAGAACGGTTCCCAGGGGAGACTTCGCGCGCCGACGGTGGGAAGAGCCAATCACAACGACGAAATGACACTGCTATTGTACTTCACCAAACAGCAGGAAATTTGGTGTTGACAGGCCAAACACAATCATATTAAAGCTAGTGAAACGTGACTTTAGTGTTTTCATCCCTCGGAGATTTTCTTTCTTTTCTTTCTAGTGGGTAGATTATACTGTGGAGAGTTTTACACTCTTACTATGTTAATCTTAATTTTGGTTGCTTGTCTCACATTAAGAGGCCATGAAACTGGTCTGTTACTTGCATAATGATTAACTACTACCAGCAGTCTGTAGTTCTGACGGGATTCGTTTTCTTTAGCCAATTTTTTTGAGCGTTAAGGTTCTCATTTCGGCTAAATGACTCAATATTAATCAAATTTCTAGTTTTTCAAGGCTTTCTTTTTTCCGAAATGCGTTTATCTGAATAAATACTTGTAGTCCTTATGGTTGTTTTGTCCGTCAGCTAGTGCGATGATTCCCTGCTATGTCTTGAAACGCCGGGCCCTGCCATTGTTTTCTCGCAAAAAAGTGATCTACAGATGCGAATTCGAAGGCAAGAATTGAGCCTAAACTTCTGCATTAACTGCTGAGAATTGTCCTGTTAGTCAGTCATAATTCTTTTGGCGCAGATACAATCCATTTTGTTTTTCTTGAGATAAGTGGGTCTTTGGACTTGACCGCAATGTCACAAATTCCTCCGTTAGCAAATTATTCACGGTCGAGCAACTT
>OZ038001.1:6336369-6383869 GCA_964035705.1 Porites rus | reverse complement strand
CATCTTCCAGGATGACGGGAGTCTCTGCTACGCGAAACTTCTGTTTTGCAGAGCTGTAACTGGGAAAGCAAAGATGCCTGCGTACGCCTTCACCATACTACCCCATCTAGTCCTGCCGCCTTCATAGAGTTAAGCCTTTTTAGTGCGGATAAAACGGCGGGTTCAGATAGAGTCAGCGGTGACAAATCCTCACTGAGTGACGGGAGGAATTCAATCCTTTGGAAGGACTCCATAGGTTGTAGGAATCGTGAGTTGATTTGGCTGGCAATCTCTTTGTCAGACAGAAGAGCAGAACCTCGATCTATAAGTTGGCAAACAAAGGGTCTGAGCCAGGAGCGAGAGCCATGTCAGCGATCCACTTGACCGCACTCCACCACTAGCTAGGCTTGGTTTTCTTTAGGTAGTTCACTTACGAAGCGTAGTAGCTGCTACGGAGAACTATCCTCTGTCTAAAGGAATAGCGCCAAATAGCATATGACATGATACCACATAGTTGGATTGTCAAGTGTTTGGAGATGTTTGAAATGGCTGAGAACTGAGAAAAGGTTTTTTTAATTAATGGTATGCAGACATAGAAGTAGAGTTATCATCATCAGGCGAGAGGTTGGAAGTCATTAATTAGAAGAAGAGGCATTTTCCAGGGCTACTTGTTTTGTGCATGATTCCATTAACGAACGAAGTATTTAAGAGTGATTTTCAGTAAAATTCGAACTTCGGCCTGACACGGTACCTCATCGATTTGGCTGATTTTTGGCATGTAGTCTTAGAATGGTGTCCTAAATACTGAATGCATATTCTAAGGTTCGAATTCTCGTTGGTTTCAAAGATACAGGAATGACAGTTTTGACGAGGCCTCGAGCGGCCGCCATGTTGGTGAACTGAAGGAGATTTACAGTAATTAATTCTAGCCTTATCATTAAAATAACTTAATCGTGACTCATACAGTTGCAAAGAACTATCCTTCCTCCTTTCATTTACCTACTCTTATCTGAAAATGGTTAAGCCTGAGCTACGAACGGCTATAACTTCTCACAGCACTTTTTCGGTACTTAAAAGGTACACAAATTTGGTAGAAATTGGAAGGCCAATATCACCCATGCCACATCGATTTAGACTAAGCCATTTTAACTAAACATAGTTTGTTTATAGCTTAGTTAGATTGTTGAATAAAATAATTGGGCAAATGCAACGGAACAGAAATATGATTGCATGAATGCGCAGTGGTTCAGCCACTTGGCCGCTAAAACTTCAAAACAAAATTCGGTGAATATTTGAAAAGAAAATTCTTTAAAAATTTATCGTGCCTCTTAAACCCTATCTTTCGCTTAAAAAACCCTCCCTTGTAATGTAAACAGATGATCTTTTGATTCTGATCTTGCGAAGAGCAGAAATATGCGCTAAAATGAAAATTATAAATTTTGTTACACACGGTACTAGCTCAAGTTCGCTCTTCGATTTCCCAGACCAATCGGGAGCCGCTCGTGTACTGCACAGTTACAATTTTCTCTGTAGTATTTCGCTGTATACAGCTACAAATTACATATTTTCTTAGGCAAAGATAACGCAAACGTTGTCAATTTTAATCAAAAGGCTAGAAAAACCAACCGTGCACTGTAGCTTTATGCAAATTGTACGGTATTCGATAATTACACGTGTAAACAGGAACCTACCTTTGCTAATGTACACTGTTTGGCAGATCTTTCCAGCGTAAGACATAAAACTAGTACATGAAATGAAATTAAAGAACTCATCAAGTCAAATTACCTGATCGTACCGTCATTACTGAATAATAAGTCCGCAAAATATGACATGGAATGATCGGTGGGAGACGAAGCTATTTTTAGGACGACAGGGAACTGCACGCTGGAACGGAACTGAAATGAACAACCTCAATCAAGTTCAGTCTTCTTGACGCTATTAAACGTTTCACCCGAATTTGAACAGGAAGTTGTTTTCTATTTTCTTTCTCATTCTTGCATGTATTCTGCAGTTCGCCCACTATTTTTTCGTAACTTTTAATTTTCTAGCTAACTGGAACTGTTAAGAACTACCAACCCCCCTCCCCCCTCCCCCTCTTTGAGTGAACTTTCATTCGGTCTGATTCACAATAATTTTCGAACGGTGACAAAGTGAAATTTGAAATGACATTTTATTTAGTATTTTTAAAAGCTCCTTCTTTTTTTCCCGATAGCCAGGAATGTTTTGAACGTAAAGGCTCAAGTGGCGGTGTTTTTCACGACTCTGCTTGTAAACTGACCTCACCACCAGTACCACGGACATAAAGTCTGATCGGAGAGGGTCATACAGTAACTGATGGGTCTCTGAAAAGCGAAATGCAGTCACTTTGGGGCGAGTAGGCTATATAGATGATGAACTCATTGTTTATAACCCCATAACCGTATCCCAAAAGTCGAGCCAGCCCGGGGCGAGCGAACACAATTTTGGGACCACTGGCCACGCCCTTATGTTTAGCGGGAAATTGGTTGATTAGTCAAATCTCCTTAACTCCACGACCATGCACCTTTCCAAATATAGCCCTTCTAATCATCATATAGTTAGGGCCTCCCGTAAGCATTTGCAACTATTTTGATTCGTAGAAGACTGTTTAACAGTTTTCATTACTTTATAAATGTATCGTAAACAACACGAGGTACATGTTCTGATCTCTCCCCCCCCCCCCCACCCTTCCCCCATCCATAACAAAAAATTTTCAGACCAACACTGAATTGCATGAAGGTATGTACAAAAATATGACCATCTCGAGGCAAGGTTCATCACTGTAACTTACCACATAAAAGCCTTTTCGTTGTTTGCCATCGACTGATTCTGTTCTGAATACTAAGGTCCCATAAACAACGCCACGTTTAGAAAGAGCCCGCCCTTTTCAATCCAAGAAAACCCAAGTAGCGATTTCACCAACGGACATAAGCCGTAAGAAAAGGACCGCGTCAAATAGTTCATGAAATCACAAACGCCTCATGACACCTTTAATTCACTCTTTCTTCGATAAACTAATTTTTAATTTTTTAAGCATAAATGACATCAGAATGCGCGATTATGAGCATTGTAGCTTATGAAAAGAAAATTTAACACCTGATGCACATGAAAGCGTCTAAGAAGGGGACTAGGGGGAATTAGGAACATTGTGCTTACCGCTGGAAAAATATTGGCTAGTTCTTTGAATAGACTCAATTAGAGCCGTTTTTGTTCAGTAAGGAGCTGTTAGAAGGGAGGAAAGCTACATAAAGTAGATCGCATCAGAATACGGCATAGGACTAGGCTCTCAAAATCGATAAGCTGAATGCAAGACCAATTATTATGTAAAACAGAGAAAAATTCCTTGAGGGAAAAAAATTATGGCTAGGGAAAAGACCCGAATGTGGAAAGTTAGGATGGTAGCTTCTTTTCAGGTAATCGATCATTTACGTTAACTTCCGCTATCCGACGGGCATATCGGAAAGACTGAATGGATGAGAGTATAACACATTCAAGAAGAAACAAATTTGTGATTTTTCACAACTCAATAAAATAACTAAAATTGTGTACTACTCGGTTATACAAGATTTTTGTTTTCAATTTCAGATTTTTACGATGGGGCATTAGCCCCCGTACTCACTAGACACTACTTTACAATCATCGTGTTAAAATCAGTGAAATACTCCAAAACAATTTGGATTCCTACTCTTATACCTTTATTAAAAATTAAAGTTGGGAAGTTTGTTGTTTTCTAAAAGTAGTTTGAACAGCCGAACGACATTTTTTTACACGGAGTGGGGAAGGCAAAGCTTCACTTATCTCTTCTAAGGTAGAAAGTGTCAGCAAAACGTGAGAGTCGTCCTTGAGGGTAAAGTGTCTAACCTAATTTTCTCACCGATTGCAAGTGCCATTTCATCCACGCATAACCTCACCTAGTTAACAGAATTAGCAAATGTAGAGGGGAAACGTTGCGAGAGAACTGAGTAAGATGTTAGGGTAAGTTTTGGAAATTTTCCGCACACCTGGAAAGTCCTGGCTACGCTCCTAATAGAGACTTTTGCTGGAGAGAAATTGAAACATGTTCGCTAATATAATGACGACCAGAAAGGACAAGCCATAGGATAGTTCCAGAAAACCACCCATTAAAATAGATCTCGAAGTTGTCGCGGCGGAGGATGAACTTGAAGACATCTGATGAAGTGCAATTTTTCAAGGGAGCCCAGACAAGATTATGTACGATGGGCACAGCCTGTTTGATCTGGAAAATTTAGAGAAGCTCAAGGCAAATCGCTAGACAACACATGCTAGAGCTGAACTAAAAATCTTTTGCGCCTTTGAACTCTGTCCCTAAGGGTAAAGGAGAAAGTTTCCCTTTATCAATGCATTAACCGAGTTGATTATGAATGTCTCCTTATGTTGGACGTCTTACTAACAAGCACATTACCACTACTTGCCCTCAGAGGCGTTTTTCAGTTGACGAGCAGAGAAAATTGGGTTTTGACTGTTTGAAATTCTGGATGCCAGAGTGAAGACGCCTTTTGTATGATGACGTCATCGTCCTACAGTAAAAAGCGTTCGTTTTTTACCACTGATATTACGTCAATCGGTACACTTATGTTGTCGAAAGGTCCGTGAGCATGGTAAATGATTTTACCTTAAACTGCAGACACATCTTCAATCACTCCTTATTGTTCGCGATATCGGATAAACACTCTGGTCTCTAACTGAATTTTCTTTGCTGTTTACTTTATTTTGAATTAGGACTGTCTTGAGTTGTCCATGCATTGTCTAGCGATTTTAAGCTTTTTCAAGGAAACAAAAATCTTGAATTGTCCCTAGGGTGAGGCATTTGCGCACAGTTTTAAAGCCATTCGGTGGGGTGACTGTGGTTTTTGTTGTCCCGGGCTCATCCCTCATTCTTCTTAAGGGACTTGTCAGAAATTAGCAGGAGGGGGAGGGGGGTGGGAATTTCAAATTTGGGTTCGGAAATTAGGAGACCCATCCCTGCAATGGGAGTGAAATTTGCTAACCCTCCCATTGAGCTTGGCCTAAATTTATCATGACCCTCCCCACCTTACAGAATTGAAAGAAAAATGTTCCAGGCTCTTTAAGGTGCAGTATTCCAAGCTAACAAGAAAAAAAGGAAACAAAAACAAAATGAAAGGAAAGCAAAAAAAGCTAGGGCGAAAAGAATGGAAGTCAACTGCAAGTAAGAGTCGAATGATGTTACAGAGCCTATTGGTCCATTATCTCTTCATTATGAAGGAATAAGTGGGCTCCTCAAAACACAAAGGCCATATATCCAATATGCCTTTGAGAAGGATTGTTCACCAATGAATCACAGGAAAGTATCAAGCAATATCTACACTTCAACTTAAATGAAAATCATGATGATGATGAAAGTGATTGTATCAATGCTGATGACATAAATGATGATGATCAAGATGCTCACACCAGCGTTGATGGTGATGCTGAAGACAGTGATGAAAAGGATAGCCAAAACTCTAATAACATTAATAAGAACATTATTCATAAAAAAAATGCAATAAGACTTTATAGCATTGCAATAGTAGTTCACAGTTTATATCCATACTGTTCCGTTGTTCTTTTTTTACTAAATAAAGAACTTCCTTTCTCCTCTGTGGGTGAACCTCCATATGATCACGGGCATATATTTGCATGACCCTCCCCCTTTTAACAGCCCATTTTTCATGACCCCTCCCTTTTCTGAGTCTCAAAAAGTTGTGACCCTCCCTCTGTTTCCACCCCCCCTCCCCCCCTGCTAATTTCTGACAAGTCCCTAACCCCTTCCAAACCAATTTTTCTGTTTATCAAGAATCTCCTCAAAACGGGCTTCGTGATTGAGACAAAATACCTGAAAATTGTACACGGAACCATTGTTAACAGTGTACAAGGTAGAATGAGTCTATTCA
This sequence comes from Porites rus, assembly GCA_964035705.1. Classification (NCBI taxonomy): domain Eukaryota; kingdom Metazoa; phylum Cnidaria; class Anthozoa; order Scleractinia; family Poritidae; genus Porites; species Porites rus. The sequence goes on along the minus strand of OZ038001.1, from coordinate 6,377,960 downwards.
TTACTTTGCCAACGCCCAATTTTTAAAACCGGAAGTAATGATGTTTATTTCAAGGGCTCATGTCTCATGGTTTTTGAGTGAATCTTCAAACGCTGTAAATACATGTAGCTGGAACTATCATCGCATCGATCCTCGCTCACTAATAATGATGACTTATATCAACTTCCATTATTTATTGCCTGGCTAAGATTTTCACGGATTCTTCAGTTCAGTTGTTTGAAACCAGGCGGCTTCACGTGAGTTGTAACGCCAGGCAAGGAACGTGACGACCCGCGATATGCGTGGGAAAATATTACTTTTTTTCGATCAAGGTGGAAACTGGCAACTTTGTCGTCGAGTAAGGTAATACATCTCAATTTTCATTACTATGGTTAATTTTAAAAGCTCTGGTTTCGGTAGAGGAACTGGAGGAAAATCAGGAAAATTCCTGTTCGACTGTGATGGTTGGATTTTGTTTACGCGTCATAGCATAAACATAACAAATTCATTTTCCTTTTCCTTATACAATCTGCCTTTTTTTATACTGTTTTTCGCAGCAGAGTTATCGATTATATTACAGAGGCTAATTTTATTACACAGATCACTCAGATTTAATGACAGAAACTCTATTATCGATTGTAATTTTGGCAACACCTGGCGAGTATTCGGTGTACAGATTATTGACAAAGTCGCTAGAACAGTCTTCCATTCATTACTTTTGTTTCTGCTCCGTTAAATTTGCCCAATTTTTTTATTAATGAACTCGATTTAACTACAAACAGTGAGTATTCAGGCAGATTGGCAAGCTTCAATGCGATGTGGCAAAAGAGATATACGCCTTTAAAATTCTGTTAATTTTGCGGGTGTAAAAAATTCAAAAAGTATACCCACCAAAAGTTTAATCGATCGTTGCGAAAACGTTATCAATTTCGAAGTAGTTTCTAAAAATACAATAAAGAGGGATTGTTCTTTCAATCTGTATTGGCAAAGGAAGATTAGCTTTGAAGACAGGGTTGTAGTCGAAGGCTCAAAAGCAGCTTCTATTAACCAATATGGCGCCGGTCCGAGGCACCCAAAAACTGGCCATGTCGATAATTTCCGAAGTAGGAGGAATTAGAACCTAAAGTTACCTATTCCTTATTAAAGACCTCAAATCAAGTCTACATGCCAATTTTTAGCCAATTCGGTGAGATAGTGTGGCAGCGCCTTTTTAATATAGCTCGAATCTTACAGACAACTGCTCTTAAGGTTAAACATCTTTCTTATGGACGAATTAAAGTTGTTTGGGAAAAGTGAAGACCAAATAGATTCGTTGGTGTAAACTGTACAGTTGCTTAGTGAGGATGGAATTTGTATTGAAAAAGTGTAGTGTGTTGAGTAGTGATAGAGGGATTAAATTAAGCCCCGTTGGGGTCAAGTAAGTGTCGAGTAAGGTTGAGGTAAATCATTGATATGCATAAGGTTCGAGTCCTTGACGTTACCCATTGTTTTAACCTAGGGAAAAAGTGGGCTCCTCCATGCTAATAAGTGTTTTCCTCCATATCTAATGAGCGTTCCTCTTATACAGTAGGAACAGGCTTGTCTAGAATTACCCGGAAGTAACTTGAGCCGGGTTTGCCGGAACGGCCTATTAAAAGAATAGGAACAAGAGAAGCGATCACCTAGCAACACGAGAAACGGCTTATGTTTTCTATTATTATTTAAGCGCTAAAAATCGGATATATGAACAAAACACACACACACAGAAAGTGGAGCTAAGACCTCTTTATTTTAATTTTGACTGGCCATTACAAAATCTCTCAGAGCTGATGGTCTTGTTATTTTCAAGCGCCGTTAGTCAGTTAATTATATGCGAAGGAAAAAGCCGACATTTGCATACAAAATGGCTCCACAGTAAAAACCCCAAGGGAGAACCTTGACTTGTTATTACAAAAACACAAAAAAACAATTATTAACTTAACAAGGATCAAATGAAACACGCTACTAATAAACGCCAGCAATAAAACCAGTCAAGAGAGGTAAAGCCAGATATCTGTTTTGCAACTGAAAGTATCGTTTATCTTTTTCATCGTCCCTAAGATCGTTTACAGAAAGCACATCATACATGTTGCCCTGTATTTCTTGCATAGCTGGAAGAAGCGAGACGGGCGAAAGATTTTGCTGCTTTAGGGTATTTTAGAAGCTCTTAAGGAATACTCTCTTGATACCCTGCTTGGTTAAAGCCCTCTTCACTGGGTAGGAGGATTTTCGCAGTGGGCAATTATCTTGGGTAGTAGTTTTTAGATCAATCAGCAGATAACCAAAAGGTCTTTTTACAGCCTCTTCGTACTGATTTAAAAAGAAATATGTTTGCCCGGGATACATTTGCTTGGCCAGAGTCAAGTTTTGCAAATTGTCTCGTGGATTCATGATTAGCAGCAAATAATGACCGTTTAGGCTTATGCTGCGACTTCCCTTCCCCTGATGAAATAGATTCTGCACGATATAAATCTCGCTGAGATTTCGATGATGACAACCGCGAGTAAAGAGGTTCACAATTCGCTTGTCTTAACTGGCGTCAATCATCTCATCATCAAACACGATCAGATTCCGTTTTTTCAAATCAAAACAGGAATCCTGCTCCAAAGCCGTAGAAATTCCCTTGATGAATTCAATGTGTGGCATGACGACCAGCATTTCTGTATACACAGGCTACCATTGTGAATAACACCAAACGATCCTCCCTGGGGAAGGTAAATTGCCTCTGAAACTTGATGTAATAGAGATAGAACCCAGGCCGCTTTTTCGGACTTGGTCATTCCAGCAGTCATGGAGGTGAAAGGATGCTCAAAGCGAAACCGCTGACATTTCTTTGAAGACATCGGAAATGTTGAAATGGGGTGAGACCAGCATTGCGGTGTTTAGACATCGCGTGCCTTTGCATGCTATCTTTTCTACTAAGCGATTTTTCGTAAACTGAACAGAACCAACTCAGGAGCAGAATGTAGACTGAGAAAAAGCTAGAATGTTGCGCGTTTATATAGGTTTGGCAAGCCATGAAACCACATTTCTATTGCTTTCCTCCTCCTCCACCACCACCACCACCACCACACTTCTATTGTTAAGTTATTAACTGTTTTTTTTTTTTCGTTGTTGTTTTTATAATAATATGACAAGGTTCTCTCTTGGGGTTTTTACTGTATAGCTGAGCCAATTTGTACGCAAATGTCGGCTTGATAACTCGCATAATTAACTGACTAAAGGCGCGTGATAATGACAAGACCATAAGCTCACCAAGCGCTGAGAGTTAGTCGTCTCCTCGAGATAGAATACCTGAATTTTGTTCTTGAGTTTTCTTTATATCCTATGTTTAGTCATGATAATTTAAAGAAATGATTAAAGATTATTCAGTTACACTCTGTAACGATGGCGTGTTCAACAGCTGAGCGCTTTCATTTTGAACACATAATAATTTCGACATGAGCCAATCTTGAGAGTTAAAAGAGACCGGGCAATTCTAAGCAAGCCTATTATTCCTATTGTATAAGAGAGACGCTCATTAGACTTGGAGGAAGACACTTATCAGTACGAAGGAACCCACTTTTTTCCTAGGTTAAAACAATGAGTGACGTAATGTACTCGACCCTTATGCATATCAATGATTTACCTCAACCTTACTAGACACTTACTCGACACCAAGGGGGCTTAATTTCATCTCTCTATCACTACTGTGTTGGTAATGACAACGGAAGGAAAGTAAGGTTTGAGGGTATAACTCTTTTGTATGGGCGGGTAATGGAAGAAATCTGTGAAAGAAGGTATAAATATTTGGGGATAATTGAGGCGGATTTAATAAACGAAAAGGAGAGGTAAAAAATTCAAGAGAGTAAAAAAGAAGGATGAATTTGAAATGTTGAAATCAACATTGAATTGAAAGAATAAGGTTATAGCGAATAACACCTGCGCAGCTGTCAGTGCTGATCAAGTATGGAGCGGGTAAGATGGGCAAAGGAAGAACTGAAAACATTGGATAAAATGACTAGAAAGGTGTTGACAATGAATGGTGCTTTCCATTCAAAAAGAGATGTTGATAGGTTGTATGTATCAAGGGAGGATGGAGGTCTGGCCGACTAATAATCTGTGAGGGGTGTGGAGAGGTGGGAAAAATAGTTTGGGATGGTATGTGAAGAATTCTTGGGACGTTTTACTGCAAGGGGTAAGGTATATTGAAAGTGAGGAAATTGTCAGTTAAGTTGATTGAAGACATCTTGGAACAATGAGCTGAAACTCGACAGTTGGAAGGAAAAAAAGCTGCATGGTCAATTTTATGAGGAATACCCGGAACAACACATGAAAGAAAACTTGGAGGTGGTTACGAAAAGCAGACTCGAAGATCCAAACAGAAGCACTTATTTGTGCAGGCCAGGAACAGGCTCAGAGGACCAACCATGTAATTGATACCATGTTAACTGCAAGACCGTGCGAATCCCTCTTATGTAGGGAATGTGTCGAGAGTGTAAAGCATTTTGTCTGTGAATGTAAAAAGTTTGCCCAAAGGGAATATAACCAGAAACATGACAGACAATATTGCAAAAGTAATTGGTTAAAAGTTATATGAGAAATATCATCTGGGAAAGAAGGACAAGTGGTACGAACACGTGTCTGGCAGTGTGAGTAAAAACGAGGAAGTTAAACTACTGTGGGATAATGAACATCCAATGTGATCATGTCATCGATGCTACAATAGACATGATCATTTGGTTGTAAGCAAACAGGAGAGAGAGTGCACCATTGTCGATATTGCTGTAGCAGGTAATAAGAGAATTGTTGAAAGGAGAATTAGAAGGCTATAAAATATCAGGAGCTTAAAAGAGAAATTGCAAGGATATGGAACATGAGAACTGTGCAGGAGATACCGATTGTTGTATGATCATTGGGAAGTGTGACAAAGAACTTGGATAAGTGGCTGGAATTAGACTGGACATTAGAATAAGTATTTCATTAATCTAAAAAACTACACTACTAGGAACAACAAGTATTTTAAGGAAAGTATTAGAGTTTTAGAGTAAGGAGGTGAAATCCAAGGGGCCTTTGGTCAGGGATTATGACTCGCTCCCTTAGCAGGTAAATCGGTATGAGATCAGCCAGTGTACAAAGCAAGAAATGATTATAATAATAATAACAATAATAATAATAATAATAGTAATTTTAATGATAGTTATAATACTTACATTGTTAATAATGGAAATAGGTTTGAGTGAAGTCAGGAGACCACATAGCTGGAGTCCGATTTGTATAAAAATAAGTAACATTTAATCGTAACTGTAACAAAATTTGTGATACTTTCAGATTTTATGAAACTAAAACACAAGATCTTGTAAGAGTTTCACGCCGCTAGAAGAAAAATATAAATAACAACAACAAAAACCAAAAAAACGTCGAAGAGCGTTCGCGATGGAGTGATTATTGTACCATTACCTATGTATATATGACGGGTACTGCCCCCGGGCACTGTATCCCATTACACCGTTATTATCATAATTAGAACAGCGCTAGCATTTAGTAGTGGTAATAGGACTCAGATTAGAATCAATTCCGTCTGTAATCATCGGAGTCGTAGAGAAAACTGTTCCTCAGTAGTCCTTTTGTGGTCGCACACTATATATAGAAAAAAAAGACAAGCTAAATAGTAGCATCTCCTGTTTTTCAGACGTTAACGAGTGTGCTACAGAAAAACACAACTGTGACAACAGCTTCAAATGCCATAACACCAAAGGATCCTTCCTATGTATCTGCAGGAGGCCAGAATATTTCGGCGTTAATTGCACCGGTAAATATAATGTACATTGAAATAGTAGATTCCTCTGATAAAAATCGCCGCGGTGTAATTGGGGTCTATCAAATGGTGAAATCATGTTCATTACTGTCATCATTGGTATCGCGTTTATTTCCCCTTTTTCGTTGATAGCTATTTTAGAGAAGAAAAAAATCAAACCAGAAAGGTTTGTTGAAGTCCTTTGGTTTCAATTTGATAAAAGCACATGAAGATTTGACATGATCTTTAAGGTCAAGTAATACGGGCAAAATGTTCTTTTAACTTGTTGCACAACATTGTTGCATTCCAAGTTCAAAAGCGTTTTTGCCCTTCGAGTTTAAGAGTGCAAATTAACGGTGCAGCCTTGTCTAAAATCAATCTGCCCGGTATTTTGGGCCATCGCTGTTTGTACGTTTGATTTTGTGTTAAAATTAGTATTTATTATGCAGTAGCTTTTAATACCGGTCTCATTTCGGTGGCTGAACACCGAGATAGTATGTCTTTAAACTTAGAGGTTGCCAGTACAAACGATTCACGTGACTAAGTAAAAAAGCACCCCAAGCACCCCCTCCCCTCAATGGAGCTTTGCGGTCTCTGGGTTAAGGGAAGAAGCTGACGTTAAGACAGATAAGAAGTTTTTAGTCAGATCTTCTTGTTCCATCTTAAGACATCAGATAGTTACAGCAGCAACAGAACATGTATAAAAAACACTAGAAACCACTTCTTTTTGCAATCGTTGAAGCCTATATTTTACTTTCCTGTTATTTTTAGCGTTCATGGACTCAAATATATTGAAAACAGATTCTTCGTATTTGTACCATCTGGGAAAATTTCTGGAGCCTGCGGTTGGGTACAATTCCCAATGGCTACTGTGCTGGCGGGCTACATTGCACGGCTGGAATGTCCTTACACAGTTTCACAGACGCTGCGATGGAAAAAGAGACACAGTTACCATAATAAAAAAGGGTAAATACGTTTTTGGAGGTTACACGGACATTCCTTGGGGTAAGAATATTGCTTACTCAGTTTAAAACCAAATAGCAAGAAAACGTAAAGTTGAGCCAGACCAGTCTTCTCAACTATTTTTATTGCTGTAAGAACTAGGGAGGCTGGTTGTTACGTATTAACGATTCTGTAAAATTGCGTATATGTTGAATATCTATCCTCCCGGTTCCTGGCGAGAAAATACATGGACTGTAGTATTGACTCAATACTATGTCTTCAACACAGGCCACCAAACTGTGACACCCACGAGCATTTTGTGTCTGATTTTTGGCAACATAGCTATTCTTACCAACTCGAGTACGCTGATTTCGAAAATTACTGTTGCCAAGCTCAAGCTTGTGTTCAGGTGGAGTTTTGGGGCATTTCCTTATGACATCACTGTGCAAATAAGGAGTTTTCTTTTCCTTTCCCAATTTTGAATTTAATAGATCCAGAAATGGTTTCAAAGAGTTCTACGTACATTTTAAAGACCATTTAGAGAATTTATATAACGCTGTTTCTGCGAATTTCGAGGCGTCACATGATAATTGACCACACCCTTTGATATAAAATTCACACAATTATGGCTAAAGATGTGATATTTATCGTGATAATTTCATTAAGATAATTAAATTTAATAGATCCAGAAATGGTTTCAAAGAGTTCTACGTATATTTTAAAGACCATTTAGAGAATTTATTTAACGGTGTTTCTGCGAATTTCAAGGCGTCACATGACACACCCAGACAATTATGGCTAAAGATGTGGTATTTATCGTGACAATTCTTTTAAGATAATTAAAAAGTATTTTAAAATAAGCCATTCTTTGATTGCTCGAGCTCTTGGCAATTATTGCAAAACGTTCACATTCCTGCAATTTCCCTCTCACTAAATAAGTTACAAGATCAAGGCAACTTCGAAATTCGAGTAAGTTCAAATAGTTTAGGATAGCCAGACTCCTTAATAAAATGTGGGTGCATGGAGACATCTAAAAAGAAAAGGAGCTGCAGCGATTCTCTCAGTACAGACGCTGGGGAGTGGCTTTCCACAAGGACCGACGAGAGATGTGCAAAGCTGCTAGAAGCGCAAAGGCACGGAAAATAAAGTAAAATAAAATAAAGAGACAATAAAAAGAAAAAGCGTAAAAGATGTAACCACTCCTAGGGCTTTCCACAAGTTGCTCGGCAACTTTTTGGCAATTTCTCGTACTTTCGAGAAACTTCTCGAGTTATCTTCTAATTCTGAGACATCAGAGCAGCTTTTAGTGCTTCAAATTGGCCCTAAACCACTCATGAAACTATTTCTGAGTCATGCTGTCTACAATGGCACAGAAATTTGTTATTGTGACTTCATACACAAAGTGAAAATTGAGCTTTTGAAGGAAAAGCTATTAAATACCCCCTCCCCTCCCCCCAACGAGGCGGCCTCCATTTCATTAAAAGGGCAAGTAGCACAAAGTAGTAGGAGAAGTGTCGCACCTTTGCAATGGAGTCTTTCTGTACTTTGCCAAAATCAAAACCCCGAGAGGTGCTCAAATCATTTACGTGATTCAATGTAAGCAATTCAATTCCAGCAATTGAATCATCTTATCTGGATATAACCTGAATTTCAAACGATTACTTCGAGTCGTTTTTACTTCCTCAGTAATGTTTAAAAAGACTGACCGTTTAAACTGTCCATTGACGTCACTACTCATTTGCCTTAATTCGTGCAAAAAGTAAAACACGATTTTCAACTGGCAAACAAAGAAATATCGTCTGGAAATGTGTCCATGATACAGAAGTGCTTTACTCTTTTTGATCGTAATTCATGTTTAGCATTTTAACTGTCATCTGCATGCAGTACTACTCAAACTCGATCGCAATCACGCAGATAAAACAAGCTTATTAAAATACACACACGGAACACTTCAGAAACACAAAGACTTGCTTTAATTGAATAGAAGCTATTTGGTCCTTAATGAAGAAGAAAGAAAACAAGAAAGAAAATTCTTACAGAATTATTACACTTGACGGTGGAAATGACAAGACTAAATCCCAGAAATTTCGCACAAACAAAGTCACTGCCGAAACCACCAAGCAGCTCTAAATGAAAAACCTACCGACTCTCCGCAATGATTCTTCATTGGTAGTTCAATTTAACAATTCATAATTACGAAGACAAGGGCAATTTTGCTGTTTACGATAAAGATTGTCGAATCTTTTGAACTCCACGCAAACATGCCAGGCATGCGATCCGGCAATCTCGCTAAAATTTCTCATAACTATACATAATTATGCGAATTTCTGGACAAGAATCAACCAATCAAACACTACCCGGTTTTCGGGTAGTGACGTCACACTGGACGGGATTAGCGGCCGGTCGATTCAGACGTTGTTAAAAGAGTAAAAAAGGACTCGAAGTAATCGTCTGAAAATTCAGGCTAATCTGGATAATGCAATAAAATTCCGCCTAGCTTAGGTCAGCGATCTCATTGCTGCAAAAGGGCCGGGAAGGTACAAAAAGTGTCTGAGCGCTTACTACCAGACTGGCAAAAAGAAAGAGGAATCTCAATAGGCAGTTATCGTTGTTATGATTTTATCTTCTTTGAGCTCGGCCACTATACTGCAGAACGTAACCAAATACTCCAGCTATCTGACGTTTGGCCGGGATATAATAAGCTAGCCCAAAAACCAATACACAAATACCGCAGTCATCTATCAACAGGAAAGCATCATGAGAAAAGTTGGAGTCTCTTTTCGAATTCTTAAGCACTGATACGGGGGATTACATCATACAAGTTATGATGTACGCTCCTAGTTACTCAACGCTGTTAGTTGATCTACTGCACAAGGAGGGCCATATACAGATACAACAGCCAAATCCTTAAGTTGGACCCCTCACTGGGGCAAGCGACAGTCTGTTTTTGAAAGAGATAAATGGCACCGTTGTCCTAACTGGTTCTAAACCCGGACAACTTCCTGAGGCAGTTCACTACTAATAACATTGACATCAACCATTCGTTACTAGGTGGAAAGGACACTTTCCACGCAACACCGGTACCTGGTTGACAAAGAGGCCGAAATAAAACAAAGCATTTAGCAAGCTTGAGGCCCAAAGTGAATTGTGAAATTACTAGGATTCAACACTGCACAAGAAAAACAAAAAGTTGTATATGTATTCCTAAGTACATTACAAAAAAATAATGGCTGTCTTTACACTAGGCTGTTAAGTAAGACTTAAGAGCTGCTAAGTTTTACTTAATGAAAAATTCGTGTGTGAAGGCCTAAGTAAAATCTCAAGTAACTTTACTTTGCATCTCATTAAAGTCGGAAAGTTGAAACGATTCAAGAAAGTTTCAAGCGACTTGAAAAGCATCCTTAAAACCGACTTAGCTGACTTGCGGTTACTTGCGGTTTCTTGGGGTGCTTACCATTTGACAGAAGAATCTGGCTGGGGTGTCGAAAGCATAATGGTAAGCGATTTACCAGTTTACCGTAGAGTTGCCACATCCGTTACGGTTTGAATCCGGCGGGGGGGCGAATGCGTCTGGAACCGAGAAATTGGTAGATGGTAAGCAACATTCCGTTTGGTTTGTACCAACTGGAATGAACGGACTACCTCAAAACGTACTCCTCAATTTTTGGTTGGAATTTCCGAAGAGTGACCTTACCATTTACCATCCATCCGGAATTTCCGAAATTCTCTGTCAAATGGTAAGCACCTTTGAGGTTTGAGAAAGGCGAAACACGTCAATCAATCGTAATTATGTTGCGTGGGAAAATAGCTTTAAGTTAACCTGAAGTAAAAAAGAATCGGTTGGTGTGAAGCTTTATTTTACTTGAAGTAATTAAAATTTGCTGCTCTTGAAATATTTCTTAGCTTATTTAGGGTCTAGTGTAAAGACTACCAATGTGATAAATATACAAGTGATAAGGTGATTTTTCTATAAGAGGGCGTGGTCAAGTGTCACGTGATGGCTGTATGTTAATATAAGCAGCGTAAAAACAGTCAGAAATTCTTAGAATATAATTTTTAAAACACTAATAACGGTTTAAAAGAATTTTCTGTCTCTTTTAAATTTGGAATTGTTAACGGAGAGAATACCCCTCATTTGGACAATGACGTCATAGTGAAAATCCCCAAACTCCACCTTAGCACAAGAACTGAGTTTGGCAACAATGATTTTCAAAATCAGCGTACTCAAGCTAGTAAAAATACCTATGTTGCCAAAATCAGACATAAATGCCTGTGGGTGTCACATTTTGGTTTCCTGTGTACCCGACCAGACTATACCCGCCGAAAAAAGTGAAAACTACCGTATTATAATAACTCACAGCAATTTTTGCGGTAAGATCCTTTATAATTACCTGACGGGATACCCGTCGAATGGAGTATATTAAATACGTCGTCTTTACCCGCGGCGTTCTTCACCATCAGTAGGCCATGTCTGATTACAGGGTTATTAATTCTTTCATTTAAGTCCAATTCTTATTTCCTCAGTGGCACTTACCAAGGTAACATGTAGATTTAGCGAGAGCCAAAAACGAAGCTCTCATTTGATCTTTTAAGTAATGCCTTTGAAGAAAGCTGTAAACCTGAGGCTTCGATACGGACAGTTGTCAGCGGATACCCTATTTTGACAAGTGGATGTCTCATATCAAGTTAATCACAAATCGAATATACCTTAGATTAACGCTTATAATAAGTGAGTGTGACATACATGCGCTAATATGAAAGGGCGGACGTAAGGACGGAAGATTGTGTCACAATTAAAATTTCTTGAATGCATAGATAACCAAATTTTATTATCCATAGTGCCCGGCTGCTTGTGTTTCGCGAGCACGAGAGCCCCGCCGTTATACCTAATGTTTACCTACAATCCTTGTCACATTACGTTAGGACACCCCGTGCTGTACCCATTTCGTGACAAAAAATGTGCTCCTTCCCTCTCAGTGTTGTTGTTGTTGTTATTTTGTTGCTCCTGTCATTCCAACTTGCAAAATCCAACATTAAAGGGGGTAGAAAATACCACTACTTTCCCAGCTATTGTGACGAGTGTCGTAGGTATGTCAATTCTTGTACCTTGGTAAAACGATCAAGTCAAACAAGTCGACATCATGTGTTCTTATTTACATTGGATTATTACGGGATGAAAAGAAATGCTTTATTATTTCGTTTTCATTTCATTTATTTATTTCTGCCGCTAAAATTTATAACTTCGAGGAATCCATCTCCATTGGTTATTGTGTCTAGTTACGTATTTTGCTTTTGTTGTTTACACTTTTAGTTTTTTCGATCAAGTCAGTGTGTGTGAAGTTCCAGGTGGGGTACCCCCATAAATTTCGGATAGGTGTTTGTCTCCGAGGGCCTGAAGTACTGACCCTATTTGAGGATGAGAGAAACGAAAACTTATTTAAGGGCATGTCTCCGTAAAAACCGACCCGTGATTTCGGATCAAAAAATTAATTTTCCTTGTATTCTAGGATATTAAAGTCTTTACCTAATTAGTTACAAAAATGCATTTTGTTTGACCGGAAATGCGAAATATACTTTTTACGAATTTTTGAATTTTCGGCCGGCTGGCACCGGCGCCATAGCCTTTGAAGCTGCAAAACTTGCCTACATTGCCGGCGCTACAGAAAACAAACAACTCGTTCAAGAAGCCCGATTTTCTTTTTAATATACGGATACACCACTCTAGATGCCCTAGCCATATCACAGTTCCGAATTATTTATTCATTTTAACGGCAAGAATCTTTTTCCTTGCACGTTTTATCAGCTTGCCATCAAAACACAAAAATAGCGCAACTTTGAGGGCAGTTTAAAAAAGTGTGGCACCTGTCTGAACGTTGCTATCTGTATTGATACAAACTAGAAATGATAGTAAAACGTAAAAAGGAACAAAGTTTTTGTGCTTTTCACGTTTTCGAATATGAGCACCGTTTGAATTTACAGAAATTTCGAAGACAAGATAATCAACGAACACTTGCCTTGTTATTCTCCTCTTTTAACTTCACTGTTTGTAATGTCCTTCTTGGTTTGTAGAGCCGGGGTACTATTGTGCAATAGCAATCGCTTTTACTAAAATATTGGTTTTCTTATCATTTGTCCTCCAAGGGAATTTTTTATCCTGTTTGTGATAAAAGTAATGGCACTCTTTGCTGGTCGCGAGAGTGACACGGTTGTTTCGTGACATTCAAATTTTTTCCGCTATTTGTTAGAGGTAATTGCCTTTGAATCGCCATACATCGATAAATTTACTTCTTCAGTTTAACATAGATGCATTGAAAAAATTGGCTCAACACATTTTAGAGAAGAAAATTGAGAATCACTAAAACGCTACCAAGAGAGAATGAGGTGACGCTACAAAAGTTCGTTCCAGGCCCCACTGTTTTTCGGAAAATCATTGGACAAGATTAAGACGTCAAGGATTTTTTTAAAACGTTTCTACGTGATTATGTATAGGTAATGAAACCCAATAAAACTAATAAAAAAGTGTACAGCTCTTTAAAATGATTCACAAGGGCAAGGGCTAATGTACCTGGGCCGTGGCCACGAAACGTGAATTCTTGCCCTCTTTACTTACCACATAATTATGCATCCGAAGAGCTCATGTAGCTTTTGTAGCTTTTCCATCCGGTAGCGGTAAGCATTAAGACTAAGAACCTGGGTCTTAAGGTTCCTTGTTAGCGCATATTTTTATGCCTACAAAAGAACAAGCAAGTCACTGGAAGGATTTTTGTTGTTTCGATCTGACCATGGAGCGCATGATCTAAATCGCTGATACCCAGCGTTTGGCGCTATTACTTCAGCAACGCATATTTCTTTTTCCATGTCTGTTGCCTCATTCATTCTTTTCCATCTCGTTGTTGTTCTAATCTAAGTAATGACGACCTACTTTCATAGAGGCCAGGTCTGAAAACAGGTATGGATTTAAGAGGCCAGGTCTGAAAAACGGTGTCAAACTGAAATGACCTTTTTTGGCCTGTAAAAGGGTCCGGGCGGCACACCCCCAACAAGAATTCCAGGAGTATCCCCCGGGATAACATGTACTTCCGCGCTAATGCGGATCACCACTAAAAAGGTTTCACTTCATTCTATGCGTATTTACGACAGATATGCCGGTGACTGCAGACTGTGGCTCAATCCAAGTGCGACGGGTATACCACGGGGAGTTTCTGAGCAATGATGTGCAAAAGGCTTCAAAATTATTTGTAGTACCAATTACCGATTGAATAGAAATTTTTGTAATGCTACGATACATTGCCTCTTCATCTGTTCTTATGTACATTCGCTCCCTGAGTGATTTCCTCTGGCCAATTGCAATGCTTATTTTCCCAAAATTTTTGTTTTTGCGTCTTGGCCGAAGTACTGCAAGTAGCTGTATCACGACAATGAAGAGCTCGACCTACGACTCATATCGACTCATAGCATAGAAGTATTTTTTCGGACCAACACAATCGCGACTTGCACTGATTATGACGGGTTGATTGACAGATGGCAAAATAAACTCAAAACAGTCTTATTCCCTAGTAGGATTCGAGGTGTCAAAAATACTTTGAGAATAAAAATTGATTTTATTAGGTAAAATTGCCAAATTTCCGCGTTGTTTCCTGGGTCACGTGCATCTTCTCTACTAAAAGCGAAATGTCTATTAATATTAAATTGACTTTCAAGAATACTGGAAATCTGGATGCAGAAAAAATAAATAGTTTGTAAAAACCTTCCGTGCACATTTTACATAAAGCAAAAATCCAGAACTACTTTACAAAATAAACTAGCCTGCGTAGAATGGCGGTCTTGTCGCGCGAAGCTCGCACGAACGAGCATTGCTCCCGCCCCAATCTCCTCGTGGTTTCACAGCCCATAAGCTTGTACTGCGCGCCAGACCAAAACTACGCAGGCTAATAACATAACCGGAAAATCAAACACGTAATGGAACAATTCCTTTTAAAGGTTTAAGGAAAACGTTCAAGAGTTATTCTCTCGACCTTCTCTCTATGTAAAATTGGATCTACAGTTTCTTAGACAACCCAGTCGGCATAGGTTATCGCCTCCTGATCAGCATTAAGAATACTATGACATTTACTATGACTTGAAGAGTAGTTTTGTTTTCAACTGAAAGGTAAAAAGCTAAGTACGTACCCCGAAAGAGACATGACTATCTTCGAACCAAACCTGAGCCCTATACCCACCCTTCTAAACCCCCATTAATGCTCCTTGTTATGGGTATTTACAGCTACTTAAAGCTGCACGAAAAGGAGAGAAGTCGAAAAAAGGGATTGGAGGTCACATTTGGGGATCGGCCTATAGACTTCTCCCATAGAAGGCCACGCAATAACCAACTGTACCAATCCTTTCTCCTCAAAAGCAAGTGAAAACGCAAAGTAGCGCAGTAGAAAGCCTGCCGGACCGAGTGGGACTTGTGTTTCCAAAAATTGAGTGACGTTACATGATCATTTTTTAGCTTTTCCTTGCTCCTAAAAGAAAAAGATATTGACACGTCCTTAAAGGGCGACAGTTTCGAGCCAGTGGCAGCCCAAATAATGATCAATTATGTCTCACACATACGAACAGACCCGCCCTGACGAATATCAGTTTGTATTTTAAAAGGTTCGTTATATCTTTTCTTTCTTTCTGCAACGTACATACTGAATATGTTTAACCTTGAAAATCTCTACAAGTAGATTTTCCCAAGGCCACAACAGACAGTCGAACTGTACCCTCCTTCGCTATGGTAAAAAAGAAAACAACAACAACAGCTCGTTATTAAGGACAGTTTGCTTTGTCCCTGGGGAAAGAAAATCCTTACATTTTCTCTAAATTCACCCCGAGATGGTCCTAAGATCTTTCTTTTGCGTTAAAGATACAAAAATAGCGGTTTATAAATATTTAACTCTTTTAAACAAAAGGAATTAATTTTTAACATTTTTGTATACCGTAACTGAAAAAAATTAACCGAATGCCGTAAAGAGCCAAAATTTTAGCCGAAAGCCGTAAAAGCCACCTCCCCATTGAGACCCTCTTGTCTGCTTCGTGTCCAGTCCACGAGGACTGGGCTTGTCACGCATACAACTACGCATACGTATTTCAAATAGATAACCGGGGTAAATTGCTTTCTTAGCGTCTTATCGCGTCACATTTGCAAAGAAATTAGTTTTATTTGCCCAAGAAATTTTACTGCCATATCTTGAGGAGTCGATCCTAAAGAAAAACTATTTTTAGCAAAGACCTCGAGGTCGGGTATCACAAACCAGTCACGCTCGCGGATACGACCATTTTACAAACCAGATAACATTGCAACAAAACAAGTATAAACACGGAATCAACGGCCAATATAGTTTCAGACGTTTGAGAAATAACCTTAAAATGAAAAAGAACTAAGGTGAGATCCATCAAGCCATCAAGTGAAGTTGACTTTCACGAGCAAAGCACAAGGCAAGTGTTCATTAATTATCAGGTCTTCAAAATTTCTGGAAATTCAAACGGCGCTCATATTCGAAAACGTAAAAAACAAAAAACAAAAACAAAAATTTTATTCCTTTTTACGTTTTACTATCATTTCCAGTTTGTAATAATACAGATAGCAAAGTTCAGAAGGGTGCCACACTTTTTTAAACTCCCCTCAAAGTTGAGCTATTTTCGTGTTTTGATGGAAGGCTGATGACACGTGCCAGGAAAAAGATTCGTGCCGTTAAAATGAATAAATAATTCGGAACTGTGATATGGCTAGGACATCTGGAGTGGTGTATCCGTATACATGTATTAAAAAGAAAATCGGGCTTCTTGAACGAGTTGTTTGTTTTCTGTAGCGCCGGCAATGTAGGTGATTTTTGCAGTTTCAAAGGCTATATTGCGTCGGTGCTAACTGGCGGAAAATTCAAAAATTCGTAAAATATTATATTTCGCATTTTCGGTCAAACAAAATGCATTTTTGTACCTAATTATGTAAAGACTTTAATATCCCAGAATATAAAGAAAACTAATTCTTTGATCCGAAATCACTGGTCGGTTCTTACGGGGACGCGCTCTTCGGAGGCGCACCCCTACAAAATGAGACCCAATTCAAGGAAAAAGACACAAACTAAGAATTTAAAGGCAACACATACCCTGCGTGATCAGAAGGCCTTTTCGTAAATTAATTGTCAGTCACACGCGAAAAAAAGGGCGTGAGTAAAGAAAAGCCGAAAAAGTCTTCATTAAGTCGCTTTCATGATACTCTAAGGTAAAGTTCAGCTAACAGACCATTTTTTTTTTTTACGTGTAGCTGGGCATTTATACCTGTAGACTCTTAAATGTTAACCAGTTGATAACGGCGGGAACACAACACTAACAAGGGAAAAATTGATTTAGTATGGAAGAATAAGACCCTCAAATACCACACTTTTTCGGGTGTCACATACCTATCTAGCCAAAATATGGGAGTACCCCACTCCTCCCCCCTCCCAACTCTCTAAGGAGTCAAGTTGAAGTTTAGTAAATTGTATCTAGTTTAATACCTACTGCAGCTATAATCATTTCTGCACAAAACAGGTATCAAACTTGTTATGATCTCGGAATCGGTTCAATGAGGCCCTGTTGGGGAGGGGGAGGGTAGGGGGAGGGGGTTCTTATCCCTTATCCTTGTAAATCTAAGAGGAGATATCCCTTATCCCTAAACGTTGTAAGAACGTTACTACTAAAAGTCAAGGAAGACGCAGGGGGAGGTGCTGGGGGAAAAACTTGCCCCTTTCCCCGCACTTTTTGTGGGAAAGAAAAAAAAATGTTTGCTACAAATTTTTGTAGTTACATTCATGTTAAAAATAAAGAAGGTATAACTGTAGCTGAAAAGATGCAATAGTCATTGTGATTGTTATGGCATTGCAAAGCCTCGATTAATCCGTTTCTAGAGGCGACTTTTTACGCGTGTAAACCAGCGGCGATTTCACAAAGACTCTTCGCGAGTGCTAACAAAAACACAATAACCATGCAGCCATTGTCTCGTGGATTTTGCGATTATAGTAAAATGGGTTTTCTTGGCGGCAAAGATATTCCCACCTTATTATCCAGGTTGCGATCCTATAAACAATAAAAGTAAAGGGGAGAAAAATAAGTGTAGATCATAATTAATGTAGAACCATGATGAACTTTCATTACTCCCTAAAACAATTCAATTATCTCCAAAATTATTTTCTAAATTATCCCTTACTGGTTCCCTTATTCCTAAGGAAAAGATTTGAAAGGTTAGTCATCACATGTCCATGCAAATAAGAAATGCATTATCATTGACGTTTTCTATCTCTGTATATCTGTCTTAAAAGGCTATGTCCATTTTCATAACTAACGGTAAGGAATAGCAATACAATAAACAAAGCGAGGAAAATAAGAAAAAAAAGGAAAGTTGAAAAAAATGTGCGATTCCATTTCACTCATGGTTCTTATTAAATTTGTTTTCTTTTTAGTTTATGATAATTCATTTAAAGTCAGGAATAAAAATAAAAATAAATAAATAAATTCAAACTAAGGAAAATACACTACAGAGTAACTACACCACAGTGTTTAATCAAAAGTTAATACTTACGTTTTGTTGGTTTGTTAGAGTCCAGTGGTAGGTATGGCTCCACTCGCAAGGCGTTTGTTTTTTCAATTAGCAATAAGGAAGAACTGGATCCCTTTGTGAGTGAGGTGAGGATGCCAGACAAGGCAATTGACAGGTCGTCATGGTATGGTCCATCGTTTGGTGATGACGTCTATATTGTTGAAAAAAGCCGCTCATGCGCACGCCTTGGCCTGCACTACCATGCTCCTGCTGCAGTGCAGGACCGGTACACAATCCTGGCCGGGACTTACTGCTTCTCACCTGATGAGGTGGAGGTATTTTATCTTGACCCTAATCAATAAATATAAAAAGAACCCTTTCATTATTTACGGCCAAAAAACATGCAGCTATATTAACATACTTACTACCTTCAAAAAAATGTACTTCCCAATGTATATTTCTCGACAACGTAGAAAATCTTTCTTTCTTTCTTTTCTCTTGATCTTTGTTAAACACGAGACAGGAATATAGTCCTTGCTTATTTAAGTTTTTTTACGTTATCATTAGTCATGGAAAGTAAAATTGATAATGATTTTTTTTGTTCCTCCCGTAAATTACTATTTTACTGGAGTAATTAAGCTTTAATTTCATTATAACTTTAATTGCTTATCAATTTTTAGATTTAAAAAAGGCACATTTTTTTCCCAGCCCGAGCCAGCTGTCTGGAAACAGCGAATTTCGACTGAAATTAGCGCACTTAAAACCCAATGATAACGTGAACCTGCGCTGTTATATCAAAAGAACTCACTCGTCAGCTTAGGTCAATTAAATAAAACTTTTACAACTGCTGTGAAGTATTTTAATAGTTATTTTTAAGATTTGTATTTCTTCTAAGTTTCGTTTCTCTATTATTAGGTGAGTCAAGGTTAGTTTGGATTTGGTGCGCATAGGAATTTTCCTTTGTTTATTTTGTGATT
The DNA here is from genome assembly GCA_964035705.1 of Porites rus. Lineage (NCBI taxonomy): Eukaryota > Metazoa > Cnidaria > Anthozoa > Scleractinia > Poritidae > Porites > Porites rus. The sequence continues at coordinate 6,358,726 of OZ038001.1, read as the reverse complement.
TTCAGACTTCTACTTGAATGTTTGCTTAGCTCGCGGATTTACTTAATGCCATCATGGCCATTTTAATTAGGAATATTGTTCTCTTGCCATTGTCAGATGTTGGTTTTCATAGGTGGTCGTGTTTTTCATGTCAGAGCTGACCTTGGTTCATTCATAGTCTCGTTGAAGTTCCTGTTTGGGTTTGTTAACCAGCGTTTTAGTTATTGATCGGTTTGTAGCTTCTTGTAAATCGCAGCCATGTAGGTTCAGTAATACCAGAACATTATCCACACGGCCGCGAGTTTACCTTGTTTTTATTCCTACGGTCAGTTACCCCAAACATGTCCAACTTTGACTATAAAAACCGCTACTACACTTGAACTATTCACTCACCGCCGAGTAAGGATTGAGTAGAGAAGAGGAGTAAGAAGATTAAGATTGTTAGCAAAAGTCGAAAAACAGTAAAGACCAAATGAATGTAAATCAGACTCCTGGTATCTCATGGCTATAACTAAGCGAGCGAGTTGCTCGAACACACCCCCGACTCGCAAATCGCCATGAAAATCTCTTTGCACTACAACTTAAAAACACTCACGACAAATGCAAAATCTGGTTTTATTCTTTTCACTTTAGCATTCATAGAAGATTGTAGTGAAAGTCAGTCCCGGTGCATGTATGCCGTGTTTAAGACATTAATATATACATTGACATTCTTTATTTAGACATGCAGTTAAAAATTAAACGCCTGTTTTAAAAAAAGATTTTTAGTTTTAATTAAATAATCAGTCAAAGGCCTCAACAGATCGGCCTAAGTATACTCAAGGCCGAGTTTAATTAAGTTTACTTACTTATGAGAAAGTGTCTAAGTGTTTTCTTTTCTTCTCCTTCTTCTTTGTTATCATTAAAAAACGTAAATGCTACAAGCAAGCTTGTTTTTGATTATATATGATCAATCCTCTTTGATAAGCTCGTTTAACGTTCGACTCATGATCACAACGGCAGTCAAACAATTTGTATTATTTTAAACAAAACTGTCTTAAAAGGCCTCGTCAGGGCTGTCAATGTAAAAAGGAAAACCCTTTCAATTAGTGCGCATTATTTGAATTCCAAATATAATGGTCCCGAGATTTGTTGTTGAAAACTTCATATTTGGCCTTTTAAACTGTCTCCTGTTGTCTGTTTTGCAACGGATGACAAGGATGGACATGGACTGGCCATGGACGCTAAATAGATTTCTATCTTTATACTATTTGATCTTTTAAAAGTTTTTGATGGCGTGGACCACTATATTCTCCTGCGCAAGATCTCATACCTGGGTGCTGGTTCGCAAGTTACATGTACCCATCTAACCGATCACAATATCCATGTATTGATAACACATTTTTACAATGTGGTGATGATATATTAGAGTACAGACACATGATGGATGACGTGGAGACTTGCTTTTCTATTTTTTGTTCAACATGGGCGCGATTTTGAAATTGTTTGCGAGTTTGCTTTAAGCAAGTGAAAGCCTTTTAAAAATGGCTTACTAGGAGCTGTTTATAGATAAGAAAAAAAAAAAAAGAATAAACCGAGACAAGTTCTTGAACGACTTGAAAATCTAGGACAAATCCTCGAACAGTAAAGCGGTACGAGGCAACTATGTCGTTGTTTCTTTTCTGCTCATTATGTAAACTATATAGATTCCATGTAACCCTGGGTCTGTTCACTAATAGATCATAGAAGACGTCAAAATTTGGTTAAAAGATCAGTGACACACTGTCTCGCATGCGGCTCAGTGCAGCTCAGTGCCGCATTTTTCTTTTTGCCACATTTTGAAGTCATCTGGAATTACTGAACGGGCGCACCGCGCACTGCAACATGGAATCTATTCGTTAAATAGTCATTACCCAGGTCATCTGAGCCGTGTAAGCCTGTTCCAGGCGTTCAGTTTCTGTGGACAGCACAAAAAGATGTGAAAAGAAATTAAAAGCAGAGTAGCAGGGGCGGATCTAGGGGGAGGGTGCAGGGGGTGCGCACCCCCCCCCCCCCCCCTGAGATGACCTGCAATTTTCTAATACAACTGGTACTGTGCAAAAAAAAAACTGTGTGGTTTATTGGTGTTGAAGTAGAGCAAGAGACGATTGCACCCCCTCCTAAAAAAATCCTGGATCCGCCCCTGAGTAGTATAGGGCGCACCGGTTAGACCGTTTTTTTGCGCAGGAATCTCATTAGCGTGCGCAGGAATACATTAACTAGGTGAGGTCATAGGCTATTGTATTGATCTCATGAACAATATGCTGTGGTATCTCATTAACTTGCGGTGGAATCTCATTAAGTATATCCAGTTTGACGGGTTTATCAATGATGTCATGTTCTATTTTTATCTTGTGGCGATGATGTCATATGTATTCATATGTATTCCGGGGTACTATGATGTGATAGTTGTTTTGATTGGTTGACCGGAATTAGAAAGACGCTCATTGGCTGTCTCGTTTGACGAAGCATTCTGGTTGGTTGCCGTTTTTTTTTTAATAACAATAATAGTAAACTGATACGATAAATAAAAAAATCTGAAATTTGAAATACCAATTACTAATTCACGATCAAAACTTTTTAATTAGGCACTGTTATTTGTGATTACCCTGAATAAAGATGATGATTCCAATGTTGAGAGCTGTTGCGTGACTAGCGGCGCGCGACACCCACGCGTGTGTTTGAGAAAATAAAGACACATGACTAGAAATGGCCCGTTTGTCTCCATTTGTCCCTTTTGGCCTGGTTTTGGCCTTTCAGGCCTGGTTATGGCCTTTCTGACACTCTATATAACCTGACTATTTGCGAAAAAGATGTCATTTGTGTTCAGCAATCGACCTGAGTCAACATGGTTTACAAGAGAGTTTGCAGAAACTGTCCTATTTTATCGTGTGGGGCGAAGTACCTTGTCAGATTAGCTAACAATCTCGCGGATGTTCATCAGTTAGACCACATACAGCGAAGACAGTATTTACAAGAGGCGAAACTGCAACCTAAAGTTAAAATCGTCGTTTACGAAAGTGAAGCGGATAATTCCGGAAAAAATCACTATCACAATCCAGTACAGACACAAGAAACGGTGTACTGCGAACTGTCAAGATCACAGAGAAATGAAGTCTCTTTTGAAGCAAAAGCTAAAAGACCGACTACAAAGAACAAAACAAAGCGTAAGAAACAAAGAAAGTCGAACTGTTGGCTTCGAGGCCATAGGAAAATTGTGTAGACACGGAAGGATTATTTGTTATTCCTCGAAATAGGACGGAAAAAACTGATTTGTAATAGTCAGTCAAAGGATTAATTTTCATTCCTTTTCCTTTCAAATCGCTGTGTATTTGACTCTTTTTGTTGTTGACTTTTAATAAAGTTTTCAAAACGGTATCTCTCTTGTGGTTTTATGGATAGTAATTATGGGTCGCGTGTTTTAATTGATTCTTGTCAAGTTATTTGTTTTATAATAATACGTCAATATGCTCCCTTGAGGTTTTTTCCTGTAGAGCTAATTTGTATTCAACTTTGGGCTTGTGAACTCGCATGATTACCTGATTAACCGTGCGTGAAACGTTGAGACTTCAATAGCTTTTCATATCCTCGAGATAGATGGGAGAAAACTGTTCTGTAATAGTCCGACAAACTTGAAATAAAGCGTTTTCAGCTCCAATTTGTGTATGTTTTTTTTTTATATATATATCCGAGTTTTAGCGCTAAATAAGAAGACGTAAACTAAATTGAAATAAAGACTTTTCAACTCCACTCTCTGTATGTGTTTTGTTTATGTATATCTGAGTTTTAGCGCTAAATAAGATATTGGAAGCCGTTTCTCGCGGTGCTAGGTGATCGCTTCTCTTATACCTATTATTCTTTTTATAGACGGTCCGAAAACCGGGCTCAAGTTACTTACCGGGCAAGTCTAGGCAAGCCTATTGTTCCTATTGTAGTAGAGTGACGCTCATTAGTAAACCTATCCACTTCATTGTATATGGAGGAAGACACTTAATTAGTGTGCAGGAAATCCAAATTAGTATGCAGGAAGGCAGTGAGCAGGCGTTTATGCCGTTCAAACAATAAAAAAAATACGGCAACCAACCAGAATGCTTCGTCAAACGAGACAGCCAATGAGCGTCTTTCTAATTCCGGTCAACCAATCAAAACAACTATCACATCATAGTACCCCGGAATACATATGAATACATATGACATCATCGCCACAAGATAAAAATAGAACATGACATCATTGATAAACCCGTCAAACTAGATATACTTAATGAGATTCCACCGCAAGTTAATGAGATACCACAGCATTTTTTTCATGAGATCAATACAATAGCCTATGACCTCACCTAGTTAATGTATTCCTGCACACGCTAATGAGATTCCTGCGCAAAAAAAAACGGTCTAACCGGTGCGCCCTATACTACTAAACAGCGTGGGTTGAGCCGAGCAAAGGCAGGTTCCCTCCTCTCTCCACCTCTCCCTCCTTATTTTTCTCCCAGCTGCTCTGACTTTGTGCCGCATTCCAAATTTTAAACGCCTGGAACAGGCTAGAACTGAATCGGTCGCTTCATCGACTTATAAACACCTATCCGAGGACTCTCAATCTTCAACACTGGTGCAACGCAGTATTGCTCCGTTACATAAATCGCGCCGAAATCACCGTTTTTATGTTTGAACTAGTACGGTTTTTGTGCCGGCGTCAAATCTATCCGCTACTTTGTGAACATAGCCTTAAGTTCCCTGTTAGCAACGCCAACAAGTGCTTTAATCAATCATGCTATTTTCTATAGCATGTTGTCAAACTTTCTTGATTGGGTAACTCCTAAAATGCCTGACAAAACATTCATTTGTCGCCATAGTATATGGGTAATACTCTCGAGAAAAAGTTTCCTTACGGGTGGGGGAGGTGGGGGCTCAATAGAGGTAACACAGGACCTTTAGAAAAACACTGACGAGCTGTTTCGCATTTTTCTTTATTCTCAGAAATACAGTTTCTTTACGTGACCGTTTTTCAGGTGATCTTCTCTTCATTCACCATACCGCGGCATTTTAGTCATTAATTTGAAATTTTTGTTGTCACTTCTTGATGTCACCAGTCCCTCTATCGTTATGTTCATGGAACTTTCGGTCAAGCATTTTGACACACAACTGAAAGCCTGGCTCAAGCAGTGAGCTTGATTATTAGCTGCGTTTAACACACAGTTATGGTACTGCAAGTTGCACGTCGGACAACAATCGAAGGAGCAGAACACTAAATGAGGTTTCTTCTCGATTTTAAGTTGTCCAGTTTTTCTTACCGAATATGGGGTTGTTTTCAAACCACACAAGCTTTAAAAGACGGTAATCAAATTAACATTAGACAAAAAATTAAGGATATGCATCCTTCGGCCCAAATAAACTGACATCATTCATGAATAATTGAGAAAATGTCAGACGAAAACTCTAAATAGAAAAAGGGAAGAACGAGATTTTACCACAAGCAAAGTGAAGCAAATGTAAAGGATGAAAGAGCCATGATTCTTGATAATTTTGGTTAGACTGCAGCAGTCTCTTATTTTTCTTGAGACACAGTACATCGAGAACACGCGTTGGAGGGGGTCGAGGGAGCAGCGAGAAACAAGGGCGGAAGCCCATGTTAAGCAAAGAAAAAATAATTAATTCGCATAATTTTACTTTATGCCTTTTCTCCCTTATAAATTATATGCACAACCCCAAAAATGCGGCCTTGCCTGAGCTATGTTTACTGGGCAAATATATAACCAATCAAAAATTGGAGTAAATGGCTATGGGCAAAATCCCATAGCCGCATTTATTTAAAAATACTGTTCAATCAAATCCTTGATACAAAGTTTGGCCCAGTAAATGTGGGGGCACTGAAAACGCCAAAAATACAATCTAATTATATGAAAAAGGGGAGTGGCTGGGACAAGGGGAGGAGGAGGGATGAAAAAACACGTCTTTAACCACCGTCAAGATGAAACGAAGTGAAGCTCACATGGACGCCTGGTCACTTGGCAAGCACCAGTATCCTAAAGGGTATTGGCTATAATCCAAATAAATGCCACCCCAAGTCCCAGGCCCCCAAAGAATAAAAAGTACACAATGGGAAGAAGAAGCATAAAAATTCTATTTACAAGCAAATATTTCCTTTTTCTCACGCCCCGCGTGGCTCCGAGGAATGAAGGACGACCGCTCGCGGTCTAGAATTTTTTGTAACCCTAAACTGACTTTTTCAGATAAAGATTTCTCTACCGTTTCAATATGGCCAAACTTACTCGCGAGTAAGTTGAGATTATTTACTCTTTTGTCTTGCCTTACGTTTTGACCTAAGAAATAACTCAACTGCTACTCATATGGCGTTTCCTCAATAAACAACTTCGCACATCAACATATACGAAATACAAACGGCGTTAACTTACCTCTAGATTGGTGCTGTTAACAGCTGGACAATATTTTCTGCAGTTGCACGATAGAACAGGTGTTGAAATGGTTGTCTGCATAAACACACAGTTAAAAAATATAACCCTTAGGCCGGGGGAGAGGAGTACTTTAGGAATTTTTGGGTGGGGATGTGCCGCTGGGACCCTTGAATCCTTAGCCTACCCTATACTGGACTAAACTCTTCAAATCCCCCGCCCCTTATCCTAGATATGATGCCGATTTGATTTTTTTTGTACGTTTTTTAGTTGCAATTCCCGTTTTCCCTATTCCAGGCTAAAATCTTCAACCAATTGATCAGTTTCCTGGAAAATGATACCCTATTCTAGACCCAAACGCTCTGTTATATACTCTATCCCAGAGAAAACTGCTTGAAAACTTTTACCCTTCACAGCGGCACGTACCTATAGACCATATATGGCAATACTCCCCCCCCCCCCCCTCCTCCTCTGTTCTATTGACACATCATTAAAACCTTGCAATAGAGAAACTACAGGCTCAGTCAAAACCTTTGCAAAATTTGGAAATGCCAAAAGATAAATGTTTATGGATTCAGACCCGAAATCGAAGTGAAGAAAGCTACCCGCAATATGTAATGGCATTAACACAGCCAACTCGCAACCATTAGACACCTTTTTCGGGCCTGGTAAATAGGGCCGCTCTGATCATTTTGGGTGTTCATTTTGGCTGTTTAGTGCTATTTGCTTGAAAAAGAATAAGACTATTAAGGCAATTTGCAGTGGGATAAAATTAAAAAAAAAACTGACAATTTCAGTGCAAACGACTCCAAAGTTATATTGTGGGTGGCGACTTGTGAAAGCTAATATGCGGCAACCATTGCACGGAACAGTATCTTACATTGAAGCCTGACATAGTATCACGGTACGTATTTTTGTTTCTTAATTGAAGTGGGAAGCAACTTGCACCATGTTGTATTGTCGACGTTTGTTTATCATAACAAATAGCCGCGCAGAAAACTACAAAGACGTGACGAATCGATCCATCGCTACAAAAGGGCAGCGAAGGGAAATTAGCGACCACTATAAGTTAACTCAATTTGGTGGAATTCTGATCCACTCAAAGTCTTCTAACATAATCATGCGAGTCGAGGGATTTAAATAATGTATATGGCCGCAAACTAGCTGCCTCCATGACGGCGAGGAGGAGAACATTCAAAAAGCAATTTGTGGCTATGTGTAGCTATGTGTAGCTATGTGTAGCTATGGGTGGCTGTGTGGATGTGTGGGGCTCAGTGTGTAGCTATGGGTGGCTATGTGTTGTTACCGTATTTATTCGATTAACCGCCCTGGGCGCTTATTAAATTTTTGGACCTTGAGGGTGGGCGCTTATTCGAGGTGAGCGCTTACTCGAGGCTGGGCGCTTATTAAATTTTTACCATTTTCAGCAAGTGAAGTATGTTTACTTTGCAACAAAATAATAAATGCTAATAACAAAACGCGAAGAAGTAACAACGCAAGATTTCTGTAAAATACTTTGAAGAAAACTCCGTCTTCGGGGAAGTCTCTTATTAGAATTTATTCACTCAAGTGGGTGGGGTGGGGGTGAGCGCTTATTTGAGTTTGATTGGGAGGAGGAGGGGTGGCGCTTATTAACTTTTTCTGCCTTTAGTATGGGCGCTTATTCGAGGTGGGCGCTAATTTGAGGTTGGGCGCTTATTCGAATAAATACGGTATATGTGGCTAAGTGTCGGTATCATTGGCCATGTGTAACCACATGTGAACCGGTCAGCGGTACCTCTCATTACGGCTCTGTCGCTAGGAGCCATTCCATTCCATGGCTACTGCGATCTCCAGGAGATCATTATTATTTTAAAGCTCGCAAAATAAGATATATGGCAAGCCGTAATGAGTATTCTAAGAAGAGATTGGGCGAAATACCAAAAGCTGCCTATAACACATCCTTGGAAAACACAAAATACAGGAACAGGTATTGTAATTATTTAATTGATTTGAAGACAAATTCACCTCACTCAAATGTCTGCTGAAATGTGTGCAAAATCAATAATTGCCGTGTGTTACGCCGCAAAATGTAATAAGAATCGCCACAAAATGTAATGCTAACGCAAAATGTAATAACATTGACGCAAAATGTAATAAAATTTTCAACGCTGAGAATGTAATAATCTTTCAACGCAAATTGTAATAACTTTTCTAACGCATAATGTAATAACGCAAAATGTAATAATTTCCGAATAACGACGTGCATGCTATTTCAAAATCGGTATTGTTGCTCAGTCATCGGAGGTAGCGAATTCAGATCTTCAATTAAATTATAAGCTATTATTATTATTGATATTAATATTAATATTAACTTTATTAATAATATTAATATTAATATTAATATTAATTATTATTATTATTGCTAATATTACAATGAAACAGTTAAAATGCGATGTAATCATCTTTAGGGAACCGAATGGGACGTTTGTTTCCGCTGATTTGAACGTAATACAGGTCCCAATACAGTGCCCACCTAGCCGTCCTAAGCCAACATTTCGCCCTAAGTGAGAAATAAGTGTTAATGTTGGCTTAGGGGAGGGTTATGTAGACAGTTTCCCATAATTATCCAAAAATTCTAACCCAAACCAAATTACCCATACACCCTCCCCCCTCAAGTGTTCAAAAATGGTCGGCCCTAAAAAGACGAAATTGCGCACTTTTTATGGATCTCCCAGTTCAAGATTTGGCGCCGTCAACTCTAAGCCAATGGCGATTGCGTTGCTGAGCAAATTCAAGGTTTCGTTTACCGTCGAATGCGTTTCCTGATATTGAGTCGGTCGGTCGGATTGAAAAAAAAACCTAAAAAACAAAATCACAAGAAGTCTCGGAATAGGAGGCCCTGGTACCCCAGGACGACGTTAAAAGTTAACATTCACATATTTGGATTAACAAAATACACAATATACTGTAAAAAATGTTTATGTCTTTGTTCCTGTTTTTCTCTATGCTGTTACTATGCTCATTTTTCAGATTAAAAGAATTATTTCAAGTGAAAAATGGTTTAACTAGGTCGTTACTTTTTTTTTGAAAATGCCAAAAATTTGGGTCGGTCGGACGACGCTAAACGGAGAAAGAAAAAAAGGATGGCCTGTCTTCTAATCACAACTGCCTTGCCAGGCAAATTCAATGTTTTTGTGCATCAGCTTAGCTCTATTGCAATCAAAAATGCGTTACTGGGCTAACTAAAAACATTTTGCGCTATCTGTTCTAGGCAAACGACAACTGCCTTAAAAGGCAAACTGATTTGACTTTGCAGAGCTTGGAAACTTAAACATAAAAGAAACTTGGACCTAAAAAATAGCATTAAGAACAATTCAGCCTCTATTCAATGAGAACTTAGGAAAAGTAAGCTACAGCCAAAGTTGTCTGGTTCTCATGAATAAAAGTGTGACAGGTATCTTATATTTTAAATGCATTTGAATTACGCTTTGAAAGTTGATTCTATTACTTGTTTTCGACAACAGCTATTTTATTTGACTGAATTAAATTCAACACCTGAAATTAAACCAAGTCTCTCAGTTGCTACAGTTGTGGTACAGTACAGCAAGCTCTTGCAGCAATTTTTGTCTCGTCACGCAATGCTCCTCCTCCTTTGTTGGGGAAGAGTGTTGCGTGACGAGACAAAACACGGCTGCGATCGAGAGAGACTAGCTCAGCACGGAAGTAACACGACGTTTCAACCGTTATTTCATTAATAGTAACTAGAAGGAGAAGAAGAAGAAGAAAATAAATATTATTACTATTATTAATATCAATATTGATAATAACAATAACAATAATAATAGTAATAATTCACATGAAGATCTGGATCAGCTACGGATGACTGAGCAACAATACCGATTTTGAAATAGCATGCACGTCGTTATTTCGGAAATTATTACATTTTGCGTTATTACATTATGCGTTAGAAAAGTTATTACAATTTGCGTTGAAAGATTATTACATTTTGCGTTACAAATTTTATTACATTTTGCGTCAATGTTATTACATTTTGCGGCGATTTTTATTACATTTTGCGTTAATATTACATTTTGCGGTGTAACAGCCGTGAAATAAGCTTCAATTCTTTTACCGATCGCGTTGTAGGGGTTTAGAATTATAATTGTTTCGAAACAAAAAATAAGCTTCGGATTTGCCTGTATTAAGCTTGCAATGTTCCCTAAATTGTCAGGGTATGAGGATGTTTGGAGACACACTTGGGACAGTTTGTGTATTGTTAGATTTCGATACAGTCTCGTCAATATTTAGCCAAATGTAAAAGTCCTAATGCAAACAGATTTTCGTTAATGGAATTTATATGCATGTGATCAAATTTTAAATACATTTACATCATATTTTATTTTACATAACCATCCATTTATCTAATTTTTTGTATTGTTTTTGTATTTCATTGTACATATTCAGTGATAAGCATTATTTTTGAAGGTGAAGACAAAACGTGGACCCCCCCCCCCCCCCCACCCCCCCTTATCCTTTCGGATGCGAGCCAAGTCACGAGCAGTCATCGCATTAACAGCACACCAAGTTTCGCGGATACTGGCGATATAGAAGTTTGCTAGCCTTAGTACAACCATAGAAAATTAATTAATTAATGCGTTTCTGGGTCACCCTGCGAGCTTCATAGACAGTTATAATACGGGACTTTTTTATTTGTTTGCTTGCTTTTTTAATTTACTTTTTTATTATTTCTTTTCTTCTCTTGTCCAGGAAGGGGGTGGGAGGTGGGGGATTAAGTTTCAGGTTTGGTCTACACCCTAAATGTATTTGTAGATAGGAATTTTTCTTTTGTGTCCCCAATTAGCTTCTCAGGTAACTGTTCTGACAATTTAATTAAGTACATGTATTAAGTCATACATGCCAACTTTCCCGGATTATCTAGGAGTCTCCAGGATACGGCACTGATCTCCTGCTCTCCTGTGCGCGTCACCACATCTCCTGGATAAAATCATCTTTTAAGCTTTCTGTGCCTAAGTTTGAGATTTAGCCCATTTTCCCCTCAAAACTTGAATTTTTCTTATTTGCAGGACCGTTTCTGGGGCATTTTTGCACGTATTTAGTCACTCACAAAGATTATCTCTAGCAACAAAATGATGATTGCGAATGATAGTATGTACTTCATGTAAGACTTCATATATGATGTCCTAAGTCATTCCCATTGGGGGCTGGGTCAATTTGTCGGGGGGGGGGGGGGGGTATAAAAAAGGGAGTCTCCAGATTTTAGATCTCCAGGGATTGGCATCCCTGTTAAGAGCAGATGTCTATAAATATCGAGCAAACGGCGGCCACGGTCAAAAATTAAAATTCGCTCATATCTTGTCCATAGTAAGGTATTAGCAAGTAACTAAATGTGGTGTAGTTTGTTTTTGAAAAGACCGCTTCGGTTAGGAGAAAATCGACAAAATCAGTTTTCGAGGTCGGCGACTGGAAAAAAACCAAATTTTGAGGCAAAATGAGGCGTTTTCAAAACTTCGCTTGCACGCCAAAAGGAAGCAAGTGGGGTAAAATATTCACCGATCAATCAATTTGTTAAGGGCTTTACTGCTAGTTTTGTGGTGATTTCTTATCCTAGCGATAATCTGGAAAATAAACAATTTAATTTAGTTTGGGTTCTTTTTCAACTGACCGTATTTTAAATTTAGGCTGAAAGTTGCGTTTTAAATTTTAGGCATGTGCTACACCTTGGTTTTACCTAAAACTCAATGCAAGCTATAAGCTATTTAAACATTGTGCTGAAACATATGTAAGAACTGGCTTGGGTAATTTAATTTGAGCTTCAAACGAACCTTCTGAAGTTGAATAAATTTCGCCTGAAATATGAGACTTTTTCATGATCGTCGATCGGTTTGTTGTTGCTCGACAAGTCACAAAAGCTTGACGCCCTTCGACAGAATCTTTACTCGCAATTGCACTTGTTCAAAGCGTTGTATTAGAATATTTGTTACCCCAATGTGTCCTTCTTTTCTGAGTAACTTTAAGCCACTTTTTATACCTCATTTGGTGTTATTCTCAACTGATCACTCTGTGCCGGATCGGCTGGCAACCCACGATCGCAACTCGGGAAAACAAGAGAATTATTTCAAAACCTCTGACTGAACTTAGCATATCTTTCTTTATCCTACCTTAATACTCCTTGCATTTGAAAAATCCTAGGCCTTAAAACAGCTGAAATCTTGATAGACCCCTCTTAATAACTGCCAGGCAGGTGTGCTCTTCATGCTTCACACCTTTTTGTGTTGCGTGACAGATCAAAATCATTCGCACCTGGAGGGGGTAGGGAAACCGATGCGCGAAAACGAAGCCAAAACTTGTAATATTTCTTAAAATAAGACGGTTTGTCAATCGTCAAAGATCTTGCTATTTTAAGTTCAGTGCTCTAGATTGCAAAGTCTTCGATATCACAGTTCCATTAAAGACAAAAATAAACTGTCCACAACAGAAACACTTTGAGTGAATCGGGTTTTCACTGCTCACAACTGGGTCATTGCTCGCTGAATGTATGGCCACTATGCCAGGTCAAGTTCGTGCTTCTTTCTTCACATGCAAGCCTTCCGGGTTTCCCCCGCAAATGCTGTTACAATGCCTTTTTAACCAAAACCGATCTTAATTATTTCTGACAAGTGCAGTTTTTTCCAAAGGCGATCAGCTTGTCAATGTAAGGGGCTTTTCTCTTTACTTTGATGTCCGTTGTTGGTATATCAAAGTGTTCACAGATATCCTTAAGCATTTGAATTGCAAAGATTGATAGCTTTGAATTTGCAATTAGTTCGCAGATGTTATACCTGTCATAGCATATTGGATGAGTAAGGGCAACCTCTTGAAGAACTTCACTTCTCAACTCGTCAAAGGCTTTCTCATTTTCAACGTTCTGGTTTTCTTCAAAGTCGCTTTCCGTCATTTCGTCATCTTCAAGTTTGCGCTTTGAGGACAGTCTTGAAAAGAAACTTGAAACTTGCTGACTCGTCAGAAATTCAGAACTGCTAAAAAGGCGGTTTCCATTACTGTCTCTAGCAGTCATCATTGACTTGGATACCGAGGCTGCATCTGCTTTCTGGCCGGTTGACTCGCCAATACGAAATTTACTGGATAAGTAGTCTCTCTGCTTCTCTGTGAATCGTGTCCGCTTTACGTGACTAGACTTAAGGGCCCAACCCATAGGTAAAAAAGGCTGATTCGAGAGGTTTAGCTGCCTTCTCACTTGCTCAATCTGTGGTACACTACCAGACTGACCTCGTAGCCTCTCTGCGTAACCAAGCGCTGCTCTGTCAAGGAGTGTTTCATGCTCCAAAGCACATTCGTGTTTTCCGAGATCCAGATGGTGCTGTAAAGAAGAAAATCTTTGATAAACTTTCATGCATCCTTCCTCGGGACAGGAAAATGTATGAACAGCGGGTGAGGTCTCAGTCACAGTCTCTTCTTCGGTATCTGAGCATTGCTGGGAATTGTCTGAGCAAGGTTGACGCCTGGATTTAACTTTGATAAAGTGTGCATTCGGCATTGTTGTGGCTGTATCCTCATCACATTTCACGAGATCTTGAATCTGCACCAACTGTGGAATACCGAGGTCCTCGAGACGTATGTACTTACCAGGCCCTATTCCATACGCTCTCCAGACGGTCAGGCTTCCGTTGTTGTATACAATATTGGAAATCAAACTCACTCCTGCAATCTTTACATTCAAGGACGGTGCTGGGTCTTTCGCTGAGATGCATAATGAAACGTCAACTCCAGGAACACCTCCCGATGACTGGATAGCGTCTACCATTTCCTTGGCAGTCTCGATGTTAGACCCTTGATTAAGGTGGATTTTCATGTGTGACTTAATTGAAGCCGCCTTTCTATCACATGGGCCTTTACCACCCTGTGCGTCTGAAAAGTCCAAGCGTTTCACAATCACTCCACTAGCACAGCCTGTAAAGCTGGCCCCCACTATCGTAGCCCCGCAGTGGTAACAGCCGGCATTGTCCTGTCTGTAGAAGACAGTTTTCAGATGAGGCAGCTGTGACTTTAGCTTTCCAAAAACATCCTTCATAATGGAAAGCACCACACAGCTGTCTTGGTTGCAGGTTTGGTAAACATGCACAAATGTCATCATCTCCAATTCGTGGTTTTCCGCTCGTCGAGTAGCTACAGTAATGTGCCAAGGCATACCCCGCTTTGCAAACCAATCACTTTGGCTTTCTCTAAACTTTCTTGGCAAGAACTTCATGGCCCAGTCCTAAACCAGGAGTACGGAATTTTCATCGAGAGCATCAATCACCTCTATTCGGGCTACATCCTGATTCACACAGCGGAGTAGGTGAGCTTTCCAAGCCCAGATGTTTTGCTTAGCTTGCCCTTCAATGAAGTTCACCTCTTCTACCACGTCACTAGAGACGTTGCTATCAGACATCTTTTCGATTGCGTCATGTATTTCAGCAAGAACTGAAGAAACTAGGTAACAGCGATCACAGGTTTCTAGATGATCGTGTGGGCAAATGATCTGATAATCCTTGTCCCTAGGGTCGCTTAGTACATAAGCTCTGCAATGATCTGGAATGTTGGATTGGTTAGAAACATGCACCTGTAAAGACATTAATAAACAAAATTACTTACCCTAGATCAAATGTTACGGTTAAGGTGACTCGCTGGTCTTGCACTGGACATCTTTCACTTGGCATAACAAGACACCCGCTGTGAAAGAGAGCTTACAGTAGCAATAAAATGAATTCGATCAAAGAGAAAAGAAATCCATTAAAGTTTTTTCCAAGGTTTTCATCCACCTTCCACGTTCTTGCCATTTTGAAGCTCGCCCCAGTCCTCGCTTAAAGACGGAAGGAATTCAGGTGATGAGCCCTTTGCAGCTCTACCTCAAAAACGAGCAAAGTGCCCCTTACCGGTCTTTCCAACGACATTTTTCGTTAGCCGTAGGTTGAACAAAGTAAAATTCTGTGCACTATCGCAAGCTTTATTGAAAAGAAGCCTGCTTACTTGTTGACTTTTGTTATGCGCACAGTTCATTTGCCTAAATATTCGTATTCTTCATGTGACCGAGCCGCGCGAGTAGGGGAGGTAGCGAATGACAACCAATGAAAGGCAAAATGCGTACAAACAAACAAGAATTTAATGGCCAATTAGTGGAAAAGAAATACAATAAAAACAGATACTAGAAAAACGAATAAAGCAACAAAAAGGGAACAAAAAGGGCGATGAAAAGGGCAATAGCGCTAAAAAGAAACAACGACGCTAAGAAATTACTAAGACGGCTAAACAATACAACTAAGAGAACAAAAGTACACTAAAATGTAAAAAGTAAACAAAACGCGCTAAGAAACATGCTAAGTCACGAAAGAAGAACAAGCGTGACAAATAGCACGTGACTCGTGTCAAGAGTCATGTGATACGAAGACAAGAAAACAAACGCTAAACGAGGTTAAACTGAAAGGTTGTGATCTACGATCTCACACAAAACGGCGGCAAAACTAAGCAAAACACTAAGCTAGAGGAATAACAACGGCTAAGAAACTAAAGGATAATGATTTCAGAGTGAAAGGGCTCGAAACAACAGCGGAAAACAACAAAACCAAGAAACGATGAAATCTACAACAGGAAAGTAATACTACGGTCGCTGGACGTTTCGTAAACACGATGACCTCAGAGGAGAACGAAGAACATCCTAGGAAAAACAGCAAAAGGAGAACACTTACCCACTCCAGCGAGGGGAGAACTCTACAAAACTATGTCCTACGGCTTGACTAGTGAACGCGGCAACTAGAATTGTACTAATGCGTAGAAACGCTACGTGCAGGCGTATTTATATTGCGCGGAACACAAACAGCTCGCATCCTGTTATTAGCAATACGATTGGACAACTAAGGCTAGGTAAGCCACAAAACAGTGAAATCTTCCTTTTGGCAATACGCCTGTTTGTAAAACACTATTATCGCTTTACCGCAGAATACATACGTGTTCTGTTAATACAATAGGAGGAAACAAATGGAGAGTTTCGCGGTTAACTACAGCAATGGCGGCAAATTAAAGCGAGCTAAAATCAATTAATTTCTTTCCTGTTTAAGGGTGTAACGGCGGAGAAATCACAGAGCTAGATAAAACACGGCTAACCACAAAGCAGAACTAAAGGAACGCGTACCGTGGGAAAAAGATAAACGGAACCGCAAAAAAATGATACCGAAAAGAAAATGCTTTGTGAGCTAATTATCGAGCTCGGTTACAGTCAGCATGTTACAGTTAAAATGAGCACGGTAACTTCCACTTTTTAAGACGTATTCTTACCTTATTATAACAGTGATCTAAGTTTTATGGAAAATCCATGCAGTTCTTTTTTTAATACTAGGGAATCACCTTAACCGGTTCTGCGCAATTGAAGTATTAGCATTAAGCAAAAATGCAACTCGACTTTTTTTAACCAAACGATCACTTCAACTGGTTCTGCGCACAGTTTTATTTCACTAGGCTATTTTTACATTTCTTCAAATTGAAACTGCGTAGGAACGACAAATCGCATTAAGCTAAAGTGAAAGTCTGCACGCGCGAGCTTTTTTCAACTAGCACCAATTAAGCACATAAAAACATTGCTGGTTGAATCATCACCAAAATCCTCTCCTGCTCGTTCCCCAGAGAATCTTGGGTAAGTGACTCAAAGACATTTTTGGTATCTTTGACTGGCACAACCGCTAGCTTCAGCTTGTTAATTGTGAAGTCTAGTGTTATTGCGATTTTTCTTATATACACAGACTAAAGTTATTTTGAAGTTTACCTTAAAGTCGCCCTTTAGATAACGCTTTGCGGACTTAAGTCGCTCCTTTTGATTCCTTGCCCAAGTCATTCCCATAAATGAATCGCCCAATCTATTTACTACGTCATGGAGATCGTCGAAGGCTTGACTGCCAGCACATCTTATATAATCTAGACCCTGTAGAGACTTTCTCACAGAGGCAGAACAGACATTGAGAATTCTCAAGAGTGTACTTCGGCTCAGTGTTGTAAAGCCACTTTCGCTTGAATAAGCCAAGTACTGCTTGACAATGGACTCTGGCACCATCATACGAATAACATTAGGCACTGTAATGACTTCCTTTGTTGACAGTTTTATTGACTTCTGCCCGAAGGGAAGATCCTGGATGACATGGGTGCTCGTTATAAAGTCCAAAAAATGATCAAGTTGAGTTTGGGATACCGCCATTCGCGTCTGGGATGACTGCAGTGATAGTGCTACACCTCTACCCTCGACCAGGATATGCTTCCTTGCTTCACTGAATTGATACCTCGTCAGATTGGGAATCCATTTCTTAAGTGTCTTGAATGAAACCTTGTCTACCATTATAGACAATATTTGTCTCCTGGTTTGCCAGTTACTCGCATTCCTGTAGCACTCAGCCAACGCCTCCATAAGCACTTCATCTCCAGGCTCACGTTCGTTACCACTAGGGTTTTCATCGGAAGATTTGGATGCAACAAGTGATTTCCAAAGCTGTCCACTCTGATTTGGTGCTACTTCTTCTAGTACAGCATCAACTGCTTGATTTGCTTTGCGTAAGTGACGACGCCTCGTTCGTTCACTAGCCTCCTCCCATTGCGTCGTCAAAGGAAATATCACCGGACTTATGTCTCGGGTTTCTAGAAAGGTGTTTAGCATTTCAAGTGGTTTACACTCCCGTTCGACATGTTCATTTGCCTCGTTCGGCGAGTAGATACTTGTTGCTGGGGTCTGTAGTTCAAGGTAGGGGAAGGACGATGGTGTGCTTTCTGCCACTTGACCTACTGTGTCACTTGTTTGATCCTGCGGACGAATTGATGGATTGATTGATTAGACTGTTGACCCACGTTATAAAAAGACATGTTAGTCTTGTAGATTAAGTACAGATAATAATATGAATCAAGTGATCAATCAAAAAAAAAGCAGAATGAATTAATTCAATCCTCTTTTCATAGTAATGGAAGATACAATTCGCTCTGCATATCATATACTTTATATACGCACTTGGTATGTAAAAATTGGAGGTATCATAAAGTGATAAGTCTTTGAGAGTTTGAGTTGTTTTGACTATAATACAGATTAGCTTGTGTTGAAATTATAAAAGGAGCGGGGGAGGTAGGGGCACCCTGCGAACAGAGCCTCCTTTTGCCTTCTTGATCGAGAAGGAGACAAGGAAGGTCTGCCTAAATCCCGTCAAACCTTTGAAGTCACCAAAGCCCAAACTTCTGAACTAGTCAATCTTGTTTTCTCTTGTAAAACTTTTTTTTTTTCGAGTGAGAGCACCTGTTTTTTGATAAACCGATCGTCATAACTGAGCCCGCTGTAGCAAGGGCACGGCTTTTAGGAAGAGGTTGAAAGTGCTACTATTTGCTTGCGGAATTGACAATAGTTTCCACGTATTCTGTAAATGCAAAAAAGAACCTTGTTCCCATCATGGTCCATCTTTGAGAGGGATTGGGAACGAGGCTGCTCAACCCCTTTCCTAGGAAAAAGTGACTTGGAGACAGTTACCAGTTAGCCTGTGTGCCAAATGCATAAAGGGGTGGAAGGGAAGAGAGATACTTAACAATCCTCGCTTCCTTTTTTCCCTGACTTCAACACAACTTTCGACGTCTCTCACGTATCTACATTGTTCCGTCTGTGTGACATTAATTTGTAGGTCCAGAAAGATTATCCTACCAAAGACATCTCCGCCATTTGAAATGTTACTTCGCAATCGTCAAACGCAACTTCTGCAGTTTCTGTGTCAGGTTTCCAGTTCCCAGCCAACATTTTTCTGCAGTTAGGGCATACCCCTAAGAGATTACAAATATCAGTAAGCACACTATTTTAAGTAGGATTGCACATTCAAGTAAAAAAAAAAAACGATCTCTTGAACATTATTTTTTTGACATTGCCCGAAGTTTAAAACCGAACAGGTGTATTAACGCCTTTTTAAAAAAAAATCAGCGAAAATGAATTCTGCAGATAAAATAAAATTAATTTGATTAATTTCAGCTAAATTATTTTCCTTTGTAAAGACGATTTTTAAGTAACTTTTTTTTGAAGAAGTACATTAGCGTTAGTTCCTTTATTTTTTAGAGTTAAAAAAGGGATACAAACCTGACCCAACAGGAAGAAATATCCCACTCTGTTGCAGCACTGTTTGTGAACCTGCTTTGCTTAGACCTCTATCCGCTTTTGGCTTTTTTCTCACGTCCTTACTATGACCTGATAATATTGATGGTATTCTACATTTGTCCGGAACTCGGCGTGTCCATCCAATACCCAGCGATGCCCGATGAGCTGGACATATGGTCATTTGGTCAATATTTCGTGGAGAGGAAAAGATGGATGCCCTCGCCAGAATAAGATCAATTTCATCAACTATGCCATGAAACGCAAACATTTCTTTATGCCCGTTAACATCTCGCTGACAACTAAGTAGAGGAATGCGTGCCGTTGCTTTGTTTCTGTCTCTCCTATCATGACCACAGTGGCCTCCCACAATCGATACGAACGAACAACCACTCTCCATGATAGTTTTTCGACGGATTGCAACTAACTGGTTTTAAATTCTCTTAACTTTTATATCTAAACAGGTGTCAAAAACTGATGGCGTCGTAAAATTAACTTAAGTACAGTAAACAGCTAGCGGATGACTTTTCGAAACATTTCAGTTGTAATGAAAAAATATATATATTACAAACATTTAATAAATTTATATTCAATTTTGTATCTTTTATTCCTTAACAGTCTATTAATCCTATCACCTAGATTGAATTATTTTTCGATGTGACACAACGTTATAACCACTGGATCCCTTATCTGTTTATCTCCTCGTTAAGTAGTTTGGGAAGCCCGTGTTTATCCTTCAGGTGCCGCTGTCACACAACTCCTCTGATCACGTTTTAAGACCAAAGGTATATCGGCAGCCCGAAAGTTCGCTATCAAAATTGCAGTTTTTGTGAGACCTAAAATATTTCAATGGCAATGGATGTGAAATTTCGATCGACTGAAAAGAAAACCGGACTGCAATACTGTGAATATAATAGTTCTGTTTCGGGTTACTTTCAAGCAACACGATTCTCGACTTGGGGACTGACAATCAGCAGAAAACAAGATGCCAGTTAACCAGAACGGGAAAAGCATCGAGGTAAAAAAATGTTCAGTACAGATTTCTTAAATACAAGTGGAATTGTGAGTTAACTTTCTAGTGGAGGCGTAAAGCTTTCGTGACTTGTCGAGCAATAACAAAGCGACGATCCCGCGATCATTGCAAAGTCTCATATTTCAGGCGAAATTTATTCAACTTCAGAAGGTTCGTTTGAAGCTCAAATTAAATTACCCAAGCCAGTTCTTACATATGTTTTAGCACAATGTTTAAATAGCTTATAGCTTGAGTTTTAGGTAAAACCAAGGTGTAGCACATGCCTATAATTTAAAACGCAAGTTACAGCCTAAATCTAAACTTGGATCAGTTGAAAAAGTATCCAAACTAGAATAAAATTGTTTATCTTCCAGATTATCGCTAAGATAAGAAATCACCACCAAACTAGCAGTAAAACCCTTTACAAGTTGATTTATTGGTGAATATTTTACCCCGCTTGCTTCCTTTTGGCTGGCGAGCGAAGTTTTGACAACGCCTCATTTTGCCTCAATTTTTGATTGTTTTCAAGTCACCGACCTCGAAAATTGATTTTGTCGATTCTCTCCCAATGGAAGCGGTCTTTTCAAAAACAAACTACACCACGTTTAGTTACTTGCTAATACCTTACTATGGACAAGATATGAGCGAAAACGATTTTTTGACTGTGGCCGCGAAATTTCGATTTTGCTCGATTTTTACAGACAGTTGCTCTTAAGTACAGTAAAATGCCGCAAAGAAGAACCTAGGATTTAAGAACCTGCTGGCAGAAATTTTTCATTTTAAATACTCCAAAATATGAGAACCAGTTTAGCCAAGAAAAATCAACAAGTTCTTATATGTGGGGTTAGACTCCCGGTGGGGGGGGGGGGGGGGGGGTACTGCCATATATGGGCTAAATAGGTATGTGCTGCTGTGAAGGGTATGGTTTTGAGGCAGTTTACTCTAGGATAGGGTATATAAATCAGAGCGTTTGGGTCTAGAATAGGGTATCATTTTTCAGGAAACTGATCAGTTGGTTGAAGATTTTATCTAGACAAGGGAAACAGCTACTCTAGGATAGGGGGATTTGGGGAGTTTACTCTAGTATAGGGTAGCAAAATTCAGCTGAACTAGCTCTGGTATAGGTTAAGGGTTCCAGGGTCCCAGCGGCATATCCCCACCCAGAAATTCCTAAAGTACCACTCCCCTCCCCCCCCCCCCCCGGGGTTAGACTACATTATCATAAACATTTTGACCAAAAGTCTACTTTTAATAAGGGAAATTTATATTACAGTACTGAAAATATAATCTAAAATGCAACAACAACCTAGTTTTGTTAGATTTTAGTTGGTAAATAAATGCCTATAGATTATGAAGGACAAATACCATATATAGCAATATTTCTTGTCATCAACAACAGTATCCTTCTTCATAAAAATTGTGCATGCGACGAAATGCGTGTGCGCAATTTGCGCATACGCGTCTGCGTTGAGTGCACATGCATCTCCGACTCGATCGCCTGATTAGTATGAATGAGGTCGCTTATTGTACACTTATTGTTCTTATTTTGTTGTTAGTTTTAGCGGACTTTAAATAATTGTAAGTCAGTAGATCTTAATCAATGAATTGAGATTTGGGGAACTTAAAGGAACTGTACACAAGTAAACGTACATTTATCTTCCTACAGCATGACTCAAACATTCGAACAAGCATCTGCATCATCGGCATTAAATGAATCTTCAGCTAAATGTTTACACATCTCTTTTTTAAGTTCGAGCATCTTTTTCTTTAAAACTGAAGAAGAATGTATGTATATTGGAAAGTAAACCA
>OZ038001.1:6256369-6331369 GCA_964035705.1 Porites rus | reverse complement strand
TGAATTATCAGCTGACGATTACAGTAAATTATCAGGCTGAATTATTCCTGTTATAACACGACTGACACGAGTGCGCTTTGGGCTGGCTATGAGTCTGATGAGTCTGCTGATGAGTTGGCTATAATGAATGTGTCTCAGGTGTCTGATGGGTTCATCTTTCTTCAGCTGTTTCTTTTTCTAACAGTTGTAAGGCTGCAGTGATACATCTGAAAGATACTGCGAACAGCATGGGATAGAAGCAGGCTAAAGTCTAATCAGTGTCTACTGTTCGCAGGCTACGTGATCTGATGTGATCTGGTGAATATTCACCAGCGATCAGGCGTTTTCTTTTTTTTTTTTTTTTCGGTGAAAGGGAAACCACTCATCGACCACTGGGACTCAGAGGACTGCTGATTTAGTTCTCTAGTCGTCTGCACCGCAGAGTCAGTCTTTTCCAGGGTAGTTTTTTTCCGGAAACTGCGGACAATAAAAGCGGTTTGCGCGCACTCAGCAGACTCAGCACTGACTCAGGGCAGTGTGTTCAGTGTGGCTTTGCCAGGCAAGGCGATGATCGTGAATCTAGTCAGTCTGGTGAATGAGCTGGTGAATGGTTTGAATAGTCAGCTAAAAATGGTGAATGTAATTAATTAGATTACCACTAGCAAAAACATCACAAATTTTAAAAACTAAAAACGAAGTGACAGCACTGCTGTTATTGGGAATCGTCGCCGTTTGGTTCCTTTGTTCATACCTTTAGGTTTAAAATAAAAACGTTAAAAGAATAATTTATCGAAAACAACAGCTTGAACGGCTGAAAACAATCGAGCAGTACACTGACAATAGCAGAGCACTGCTGGAAGTCAGTGTGGAAGTGGTCAAACAGAAATCAGGCAAATTTTTTATGGTCTTTCATTTAGTTGTTTCGGAATATAAGGCTCAGAAGGCTTGTTTCTCAGTCTGCAGGTACTATATGAAGAAAATTGGTATGATTTCCCAAAGTTCTCCGAATAATGTGAATTGCTTTTTCTCTGTTTTCTCTCACCTACCAGCAAAATCAGGAAGAGGGTGTTCACAGTGTTGATAATCTCAGTGCAGTGATAACCTGCTGATAGCTTATTTAGGACAGAAGAGAAGGTCGGGGTGTGTTGCAAACAATAGTTCTTTTGTCACGCACAGCTGGACTATGCCAAATCAGCACCACCAACGTCACCCTCATTCAACCGAATTGCCGTTCATTTCTTGTACCGCGCTGCAACAAACGGCTCGCTGAGCTAAGAGTTTTGATTCGCTTCTCGTTGCTTTGGGCTGCTTGCATTCTACGTGGATATTTCCTTCGCTTACATTTAACTGTCTTTAAAACGTTAATTCAGGTAAGGTTTACTTCATTTTAACCTAACTGTTTTTGGGACCCTAAAGAGGAGGAATTTCACTGTAACGTGGTTATGATTTTAGTATATTTTTAAGCCAAAGTATGAAAGAATTCATTTAGCTTTCCGACCTTTCTATCTTACTCGTTTTCTGTTCGTATCGAGAAGTGGTCTTTTCTAATCATACGTCTTCAATGTACACCTCATTCGATAAGATCTCCCTGTTCGTTGCTAGATTTTGCGACATAATTTTTCAGTTTTTTTTAACCAGTGTAATGGAACCGCCCCCTCACCGGTCTGAGCTTTTTACTGTTTTTGTTTCGCGAGGTCCAACGATTCGGCATATTCGGTCTACTGCTTTGGCCAGGTTAGACGGACAACTTTTCATGCTCCGAACCTAAGGTATTGAATCAGCACATGAAAAGATCGGCGTCTAAATCATTTAGGAACGAACTTTGTAACGGCTCAGATGCATAGGTCACCTTTTGTCTGTTTTGTCATGTGCCGATTCAGCGATTAGATAGAATATACTATCATTTTAATGATTTTAACTTCTTTCCTGCCATTGCACTTTGCTCGGCAGAACCTCTTCAGTCGTTCTAGATTATATGCAGACTACGGATCGATCGGTCTTCAGTGACTCACTCTTTGATAAACCTAATAGCGCAATCAAATGTTTAGGATTTCGTGACTATGTTAACCGGTTCACTAGTCTTAGAGGTTCGACTGGATTCAGGGTTGGTGGTTAGGCTTACCCTCGTCAATACCACAGATGTAATGCAGAAGGGCTGAATTAGTCAAAATGAAATATGCAACATGATCTAAATCAATACAATCGAAAGGCACAGAGTCTCCACTGTTTCCAGGTCATGCCATGTGTTTCACCGGTCTCTGAAAAAATTAATACTGTAACAAAGATATCTGCTCGAGGGATAAGTTATTGTCATAAGCCTGTGTCGCGAGCATTTCTGTCCAAATTCTTCGAAACGCTCGGAACGCTTGGTGCGATGGTTGCTCAGTATGGAAACTTTGGGAAGATCTAAGATTCAGCTGCAAGGTAGCTCGCTTGAAAAAAAGAACAATGGCATGCTATGAGTTAGGAAACAACACCAATTTAATAGGTCAGGCAGTAAAAATACATGACACAGTGAACAACAAAATTGAAACCCTACGAACACTTAAACAACAACAAAAATAATATGCAGGTAAAGCCTCCCACTCATAAAAGAATGTGTAAGCTTTTAGATCAGCAGAAATGTTTCCTGTTACATCAAGGTTGGCGGTAAGCTCATTTATCTGTTTTAGTTTCTTTATTGCGAAATAATACTGTTACTGTGTGAGTACTTTTCCCTAACAAAAAAAAATATGCTCTAGTTCTTAATTTTGCAGACGTTTAGATATTCCTGTTTTAATGGCACTTTTTACTTAGAACGATCAGGGGGTTGGGTAACTCTATTTGGCCAAGTATTTTCATGTTTCTTACCGGTAATGGTGAAAAAATGGTCCTCAAAAAACTGTTGGGTGAGGAACAGTTGACACTCTCTAGTTCCTGCAACAACCTCTATTTTGAGGGTAGTTTGCCGTTACTAATAGGTCACGCAATGGTCACCAAAAAAACAAAATAGTGACTATTCGGTTGAGGACCAGTTGACCCTCTCTAGTTCCCGCAACAACCTCTATTTTGAGGGTAGTTTGCCGTTACTAAAAGGTCACGCAATGATCACCAAAAAAACAAAATAGTGGCTAATTGGCTGAGGACCAGTTGACTTTCTCTAGTTCCCGCAACAACCTCTATTTTGAGGGTAGTTTGCCGTTACTAAAAGGTCACGCAATGGTCACCAAAAAAACATAGTGATTAATTGGCTGAGGACCAGTTGACTTTCTCTAGTTCCCGCAACAACCTCTATTTTGAGGGTAGTTTGCCGTTACTAAAAGGTCACATAATGGTCACCAAAAAAACATAGTGACTAATTGGCTGAGGACCAGTTGACCCTCTCTAGTTACCGCAACAACGTCTATTTTGAGGGTAGTTTGCCGTTACTAAAAGGTCACGCAATTGTCACCAAAAAAACATAGTGATTAATTGGCTGAGGACCAGTTGACTTTCTCTAGTTCCCGCAATAACCTCTATTTTGAGGGTAGTTTGCCGTTACTAAAAGGTCACATAATGGTCACCAAAAAAACATAGTGACTAATTGGCTGAGGACCAGTTGACCCTCTCTAGTTACCGCAACAACCTCTATTTTGAGGGTAGTTTGCCGTTACTAAAAGGTCACGCAATGGTCACCAAAAAAACATAGTGACTAATTGGCTGAGGACCAGTTGACTTTCTCTAGTTCCCGCAACAACCTCTATTTTGAGGGTAGTTTGCCGTTACTAAAAGGTCATGCAATGGTCACCAAAAAAACATAGTGACTAATTGGCTGAGGACCAGTTGACTTTCTCTAGTTCCCGCAACAACCTCTATTTTGAGGGAAGTTTGCCGTTACTAAAAGGTCATGCAATGATCACCAAAAAAACAAAATAGTGGCTAATTGGCTGAGGACCAGTTGACCCTCTCTAGTTCCCGCAACAACCTCTATTTTGAGGGTAGTTTGCCGTTACTAAAAGGTCACGCAATGGTCACCAAAAAAACATAATAGTGACTAATTGGCTGAGGACCAGTTGACCCTCTCTAGTTACCGCAACAACCTCTATTTTGAGGGCAGTTTGCCGTTACTAAAAGGTCACGCAATGGTCACCAAAAAAACATAGTGACTAATTGGCTGAGGACCAGTTGACTTTCTCTAGTTCCCGCAACAACCTCTATTTTGAGGGTAGTTTGCCGTTACTAAAAGGTCACGCAATGGTCACCAAAAAAACATAATAGTGACTAATTGGGTGAGGACCAGTTGACTTTCTCTAGATCCCACAACAACGTCTATTTTGGGGGTAGTTTGCCGTTAATAAAGGTCATGGAATGGTCACCAAAAAAAGAATAGTGATTTATTGGCTGAGGACCAGTTGACTTTCTATAGTTCCCGCAACAACCTCTATTGTGAGGGTAGTTTGCCGTTACTAAAGGTCACGAAACTGTCACCAAAAAAAAGAAGAAGAATTTAGAATCAATGAATAATAACGGTGATTTTTGTTTCAAGTGTTACAGCTATGTCTTGTAGAAGGTTAACAGTGACCTTGTCAGCCTCGATGTCTTGAAGCTTGTGAACACTAAAGATGGTAAGACAATACAGGGAGGGAGTGGCAGCAAACTTCCATTGTTTGTAGTGCAAGCACTGACGAGTTCAAGAGAGAAAGGTCAACAGAAACAACCCCATGTAAATATCAAGTCATTAGCCACGACAAAAGCCCGGATGACATAATAAAATAAATTGTTGGTTTAACTTGTGAACTGCACAACAAGTCCTAAGGCTGAAAATGAAGCTTAAAGTTAAATTACTTCTTAAACTTGCACAGATGATTGCTAGAACTAGTCACAAGGTGCTCCACGAAGTTAAGAGACAAGCTTGTAAACCTTAGATTGAAAGTGATTGTCCAGGTTTGATTCCTGTTATGTACTGAAACTGCATGTCTACTCTCATCATTCAAAAGGTGAATGTAACTATTTCCTTTGGAGTTCCGGGTTTTCTCAAAATAGTTTGTGACTTGTCCTATAACTTTGTACTCATATTATATGCATCTCAACAGGTTTTTTTTCTGATTTGCACCAGAAAAACTTATGTAGAAAACTTTCATTTAACTTTCTTTTTTTGTCACTAGGTATTATTAGGTATTAATAACTTTTTTTCAAAAGTCTCTATTCCTTGTGGGACCAAAAAAAGAAAGGGAAATTGCCCAAATATGGTTGATGACTAAATTGATGGAATTGTTGGCAAATTGACAATATTTGGCAGCCCAGACCCATTCTGAACAGGGCCTGGATTTGTTCTCTGGTGGTCCCGAGACCAAATCCTTGCCAATGCATGTTAATATGGGTCAGATAGTCACCTCATTTGAGTTTTTTTTCCTGTCATGCTCAATTCTGTCAATTTGCATTTAGTCTTGGATTTTGTAGATGGATTGCCCATTTGCACCATCACCTTGTTAATAACCACTTTTTTGCATCAATATTTGGCTCCACAAGGCACAGAGGAAATGAATTTTTAGACAAGTTTACAAAATTTTAAGAATGGCCACATAGACATTTCATTGTATGTGTTCCTTTTTTCTAATAGATAATTTGCAGATTTTCTATAGACAAAAGATCAGATTAATATTCACGGAAATGCTCGATAACTCTTGCCTACAAGACATTTGTACAGAAATTCAATAACTGATATTTATTTAATGCAATTTTGAACAAGACATTTAATTGTTTTACCTTTAAAAGCATATTTTTTTACATGTAAGGTCATATCTTGTCTGTTTAACTACTTCAAGGATGTAATACTATTCATCAGGGGAACTTGAAGTAGGATTGTACTTAAATGTCTTGTTCGTAACAAACCGACAACTTGGTCGTAAAGGAATGAAACTAATGCAATATAGACCGTATTCACAAATGGCGGACACGCGGGAAAAAACTGGTGCCTAGTCATGAAAGCGAGGCGTTGGAGGGTAAACAAAAATTAAAAATGAAGACTTTCAGTGAACTTGCAGAGTGTTTAGCACGGATTCCACCTAAAATAACTTTGTACGGACTTCTTTTTAAATACAATTACATGGGATGTCTTCTACTTTAATGTTTAGTATTGATTTGCTGTTTGCAATCAAAAGGGACGCGTATATCTTCAAGGAAACAGGATGATTTTTTAGGTTTCCGAAGCCTCAGAAGCTCGACAAGTGGGCGATGGCTGGAGAAAAGCGGCAAACATGTTGGCCCAAACTTCACATTGAAACCGAGTTCGAAAGCCAGCTCACTGCAATTCGGTAAAACAGAAATATAAACAATGCAAATCTTGGTGGCAAGAAAAAAAGAAATAAGCGATGGATATATGGCCTACTTGTTAACGCAAGAGACATGTGCCATTAAAAAACTCATTTCTTTTTTTCTTGCCACCAATATCTGTTTTTACTTCTGGCCGCGGCTTACATAAGACGCGAAAGGAACCATTTATACGAGTACGGCTTATATTAGACGCGAACTGCTCGTATAAATGGTTCACGGCTTAGTTCGCGGCCAGATCGGTCCAATGATGACGTAGTTTGGTTTGGTGCCTCGTTTTGGGGTAATTGCGTTTGAATCTCGCAACAATGGCTTAGGCGAGCAAAAAAGCTAAACGACTGGCTTTGGCCCGTAAAAAACGCTGTTTTTTTTCACTGTCTTTTTCATTTTAATTTAAACTGTCTCTTCGGTCAAGATTGGTCATTGGGCTCCCAGGTAATTAATTGGTCAAAGAAAATTGGGAAACTTATGGGAAAACCCCGACGAAAGATTCGACAGCGATCCGTTGAGTGGTTTCATCGAGATGTCCCCGCAATCTCAAGCTCGCTGTATATGAGCAGGATTTGTTTTTCTTCTGGGGCACTCCACACATTTCTTTTTTACGTGAATCTCTATCCACTATTCTCCACTTTGTAAATGTAAATGTAAACAAAACTCATTTTCCCGCCACTGCAACGCGCGTCTTTCGGCCGTGAAGGTCTGGGATATAATTGAAAACAGAGCATGCGCAGCAGTCGTTCACGGCTTCAGCAAGCCGCGGACAGCGTTTGAGTGCATTTATACGAACACTTTCACGTCCAAGGTAAGCCGCGGCTTGGAGAAGCCCATCCCAAAACCCCTCGGCCAGGATAAGCCGCGGCTTGAGCTGGCCTTGGGTTGAATAAGCCGTGAACATAGATTTTGTACCATTTATACGGGGTGTTCGCGTCTTACGTAAGCCGCGGCTATAGTAAGCCGCGGCTTATTTTCTCTCGTATAAACGGCCCTAATGAGATATACTGAACAAGGCCTAATCTGAAACTAATGCAATATTGCGTAGAAAAAAAATGGTGGTATGGTAAATAAGCTTTTCTCCAAATTCTGTTTAATTTAATTTGAAATCAATAGAAGATGTAAAGGATGTTTTACGTTGGTCTGAGTTATCAATTTAAATTTAAAGAAAGATTACCACGCAGCCTCATATGCATAATATCTCGTAGACTACTTGTTGGCTTCTACACAAGCCGCTTATAATCGTGCAAGTGACTGGGGTCTGTGAGATGTTTTACTCTAAGGAAGTATGGAAATCTTTCTCTCATGCAAATAATAGCGAAAATATATAGGTTACTTAACTGTGCCGATACAACAGTGAACAACTTCCTTTTCCGCCCGGAACGGTTACAAACCTCCATAACAGACAAATTTAGCTCAGTGTAGATAAAATGAAATTGAAACCCAAGCAGTTGAGTTTCATACCGCTTTCAGTATCCCTGAAGTAAAAAAAAAAAACAACAGCAACAAAAGAACAAAAATACTTTTTCGTTGGACTACTCATATATCTTACTAACCGAGAAATCTTACATAGAAACGATCACTAAATTGGTCGATCCAGCAGTGATGAGTGACTACAAGAGATCAGAAAGTTTGTCAGCTGAATTATTTCGCTTACCTCAAAACTCTGTTCTTGACACACTGAAAGTATTGCTTTCTGCGACCATACATCTCAAGTAAAACGGCGCCAATAACAGAAATCGTAGGCAATTATGATACTGTTTTGAATCATTGGACTGAGCCAAGCAAAAGCCAAGCAAGCTGTAGTATCACGTGACCATCTTTCCATGACCGTTGTTTCCAAGAAATTCCACTCTAGATTCTACTCTGGGGATTCCAGGTAGCTGGACTTTATTGGATTCCAGTGTTTGCTGTATTCCGGATTCCATAGGCAAAAATTACCCGGAATCCGGACTCCTTTACATGGGGCGCATCATTTGCGAAATCAGAGAAATTTACGTGCAGAAATTTTTCCTGCTTTCAACTGTCATAGAGCTCTACGTTTCCTAGCTGTGTAAACGACTCATCAGACTCATGACCACCCATAAATGGAAATTCCACTCTTAGCTAAATGACGATAACGCCATTGCAAAAAATAACAGACTCGATTAACAAGTGAGGATGATTTCTGATCCGGATTGTTGTGATTTGGGGCTGTATTTTGATTGGCTACTCGAGGTTAGGTTACTCGCGTGGTATAGGTCTGATAGGTCACTGATAGGTGGCGAGGGTAACTGCCGCTAAACTGCCAGCTGCTGTTAACAAGCTGATAACTCCGGTGAGCCGGTGATTTTTTTGTTGTTGAAAATCAGCTCAGGGAATCAGCAGGACCGTGAACCGACCCGTGACTTCGTCTCGGTCAATATACAGAATATACAGCACAGCTGCCAGCTGAATATATTACCCCCAATCCAGCCCCAGAAAGCCTGTATGTAACGCAGATAACGGGTCTGTATCATCCACTCATCACCCTGCACATTACGGTCACCGAACAACCAAAAATTAAAGTTGCCAGCAGAGCAGTAGTTTGTCCTCGCTCCTCGCCCCCATCCCCCTCCCTACACATCCCCCAGGTGGCGATGAGCGAGCAAAGAAAAAAAACAGTGAAAAAGCGTCTGTTTTTGCGGGCTAAAGTTCACCGAAACGCTGAAAGTTGCTTATTTTCTACACAGTTAACTGTAACTGCAAATGTCAGAAATGTGACTTTATTAAAATTCGGTAGATCAGATACATGCGATGCCGAGAACAGTGCTACAATAGCGTTGTCTGGGTTATCCCACCGATCCCTCCATCCGTAGTCCTGCTGCGATACTGTCCTGAGTGTCCATCGACCGATACACAGGACTGACAGGCGCTATTCACGCGATGCGCGCGCTGATATAGCGTACGCGTAACCGGTAAGCCTGGTACCCTCAGAAAAGGGTCGTTCGTTGGGTTTTAAATCAGTTGTGTGAAATTTTCGCTAATGAGACTGTCGGGTTTAAAAATTTTGCTCTATTCTTAGTTTACGAAAGCTACGAAATTTCTAGGTGATCTAGAGATTACTACAAAATCCGAAATTCTTAGGTGAACAAACCACACAAATCCCGAAACTCTGAGCCCAACGAACAGTCACCACGAAACATTTTCGAAATTTTTAGCT
Organism: Porites rus; assembly: GCA_964035705.1. Taxonomy (NCBI): domain Eukaryota; kingdom Metazoa; phylum Cnidaria; class Anthozoa; order Scleractinia; family Poritidae; genus Porites; species Porites rus. The sequence continues at coordinate 6,321,930 of OZ038001.1, read as the reverse complement.
GTTCTTGGGCTCCCGAAAATTCTAGCCATTCTATAGGGCTCCGAACAGATATTTCCCCGAAAACGGTCGTTGGGTGCCCCTGACACCCCTTGAATGGTTTCACTTAATTCAAATTTTTGAGGCCCTACCAACTCAATTGCGAAAATCCTTGACATCTTGCGGACCCAAAAGTGGTAAAACTTTTTTGTTGTATGATCAAATTAAACTCTATCTTAAAAACCAGGCCGTACAGATCGAGAGCGTCGTTTCCATTAGAATGTTTATTCTGAAATTAGAGCAGGATATGAAACCAGACCAACTGCACAAGCGAAATTTGAAGAACAGTTTCCTGATATATGCCTTGATTGGCACGATATTTATAGATTGCCTTTTAATGTTCTCATAGAAACCAAATCCAGAGAATTCCAGTATAGAATTTTAAACAGGTACTTGACAACAAATTTTTTTCTTCATAAAATTGGTCTCGCAAATTCACCATTATGTACATTTTGTAAACAAGCTAGAGAGCGAATCCCCTGAGCATTTGTTAATTTTATGTTCCTGTACTAAGAGCTTCTGGTCGGACTTTATTACTTGGAGTAATCAATTAAACATATCCTTAAGAGACCTTTCAGACAGCGATATAGTTTTTGGTTTTTGGCAAAGGAAAGAAGACTAGTTGTTTATCAATCACATGTTAGTCTTAGCTAAGCAACATCATGTTTATGAATGTCGTAACAAATGTACTTATCCTTCTTTTACAGTTTTTTTTAAATAAAGTCAGTTATGTTCATCAGTTAGAAAAGAAACTTATGAATTCAAATAACAAAGTTGCCGATCAGGAAAGTAAATGGGGAAAGTTTCAGCTATTCTGCCGTGGTAGTGAGATTTAGAATGCAAAAAAAAACTTATATGCTATTTTATAGTAGTAATTGTACCTAAACAGTCTTTGTGTCAGCCATTATTTATGTATAGTAGGAAGTGTATTTTGTGTACTTGTAGTAGTATTTTATTGGTATAGATGTAGTAGTGCTTGTGCAAAAAATAAAGGAAAAATTAACAAAAAAAACAAAAAAAAAAACTTGAAAAAGCTGGGCCAACTTTTTGAAGTTTTAATGCTATAATGCCTGCAAAAATTACCATAAGAGTTATTATGATTTAAATTAGTGCTCCCTGATGAAAATTTTGTTTGGATTTCTTCTTTAAAGTTCTAAAGAAGCATTTGTTGTATGGGTAAAGGGACCAAGTTCTGACGTAGTACAAAATAATTAACCTACAGTGTATACCACAATATCCTGATGACAAAAATGCATTTTCTGGTACTTGAACCAGAAAACAAGCTCGATCTGATAAATTATTGACAATGCTATAGTTTTGGGGTTGAACTGGGGTCTAACTATTATGGGATCGAGACTTTGAGTTGCCATTGTAACATGCAGAACCAATGAAAGTTGAGCATTTCAGTTTTTCACATTATTATTTATCACTGTTTGAGACATTTGCTCAAGGTAGGACGAAATTGTCCTCTCTTAACATTGATTGCAACCCTGGTCCATGTAAACTTAATTAGCCTGCTTACAGCCTCCTATAAGATCATTAAGTTTAAGCACTTGCCTCAATGGTATAGCCAACTAAGTTGCCAATGTACTGAGTTTAACCTAGGAAGAGCATCAATTCTACCCTGGGACTGGGGGTTGGGGAACTTTCCTCACATCACTGCAGCTTGCATTCAGGGGGCTTGATGGGAATCCTTCCCCTTACTCATTTACTTCTGTGAACTCTGATGCCATCTCCTCTTGGTACATTTGCATCCTAGATGTATGCAAGCTACAGCTAGAGTCTTCTTAAACTTGAGGATCTTATTGAATAATAGGAGACTGTATAGTCTAATGTGAATTAACATCAACTTGTACAGGGTACAAAGAAAGTAAGTTTACAGCTTGCCATTAGTTTGGGCTTATAGCATAATCCCACTCAGCAAAGGTAATTTCAACGTAGCACCAAATACTTTTTGGTGAGCTGCATTGATTACACAGTTCTTAGGCTGTAATTTGAATTCCTCAAAAAACTGCACTTGTACATCGGTCAAGTTAAGAATGAAATTCAGTAGCCCAATAGCAAAATCCATTAGTTCCACGCAATTGGACACTGCTTTCTTTTTGCATGCTGCTTGCAGTGTAGCATGTTCATGGAGAGCATAATGTTATAGCAGCTGTTGTCTGAATGGTAATAATTTCTGTTATTGATTCACTACACTTTCATGTCAAATCTTATGCTAATCCACCTCTCCCCCATTTTTTTTTTGTCTCTCCATTCTGGTAGAATGTGGCTAGACCAAACTGTGCATGAGCAACTTAAAAAAAGGTAAATAGGTGATTATCTTATGTGTTTATGTAGAGTGTAAAAATACAGAGGAAGTGGCAATTGACTGGGTTGATGAAGCTGTATGCCACCAAGGCCTTATAAAACTGTTCATTTCGCTACTCTATTTTAGACAAGAGATCCCCTAACCCCTTACTCTGTTCAGAGGTACATACCCGTGCATTTAGGCAATGCATCCCCCTTCTCACACACATGTACTCTGCACTCTCCTAAAGTTTACACCCTGTTCAAGGCAACACGCTGTTTGAGAGGCCAAATAGCAAAATTATGTCTGTTTAAGACTCTAAACCCCCAAAACCATACCCTGTTCATTGGTGATACCCATTATTAGGCCAAATAAGGGAGTACTTCCCCTTGGGCTGCAATTAGACAGACGAGTGTAACTCTTCATTGCTTTTTTTCCCTTAGGTGTCCTTGTTTCTGCCGGAGATGTCATCACCCAGCAATTTGCTGAGCGAAGCGGCACAAATCATGACAGCTCGTATGGGAGTGGTTGGACTAGTTATTGGCCCTGTGCTAAGATCATGATATCTTACACTGGAAAGGATTGTCCCTGGGGCTGTAAAAACTGCCGGCTTCAAAAAGATGCTGCTGGATCAGAGCCTCTTTGCTCCTCTTATGATATGCTTCTTTTTCATGGTGAGAGACACTTGCTTGAAAACGACCGCAGGAAATTAATGAGATGCTTCGGAATGCTACATGCAGACACTCATGATCACAGATTACAAGATCTTGCTCCTTGCACAGACTCTGAATTTTACGTTTGTTCCCATTCAGCATCGTGTTTATTTTGCCCAAATTGTAGCAATTTTTTGGAATGCATACCTGTCATGGATGGCTAACTAGCCATAACCTGATGCTGCAGCCTTAACTGTCAAGGACCCTTTGGAGCTGGTGCAGTGATGCACTCACAGCACCTTCTGTATGGTTAGTTGATTCAGTAGAGCTGGTCAACCAGAAGTTTATCTTTTAACTATAATGTCAATATTTCCAATGCAATTACACTGTAAATACTAATATTGTTGTGATAACAAGTTACTATATAAAATTATTTACAATTCAACGACGCAAGTTATACAAAAGTGGTGTTTGAAATATTGGAATCACATTCTCATCAGACATTGATTGAGGTTGAGGATAAAAATTCACATCTACAGACAATCCTTCAACTAACTCAGTTCTATTAAAAAAAATCATAGTGTAGATATCATTTACTACTTTGGTCCTAATTTGAAGTCACAAGAGACAAAAAATATAGTCTTTCACAATGCCAAAATATGAACAAGGTCAAATTTCAGCTTCTGATTATTTATTACTGCATGCTGCTGTTACCATTGCTTATTTATTTTCTTCAGTCATATAATATTTTTCATGGGCTGGGTGGGAATGATGCTATTATGTATAAAGACTGGAGCAGCAAGCCTTTGGTAATTTAGTCTGAATTGCATGAGCCGTAAATTCTGAGAAACTAAACGTAAACTAAAGCAAATCAATTTTTAAATAATACGTGGTTTAAATTTTACAAACTTGTTTTATCAGTTGATTATCACACACTGGACATTTTATTTTGAGAACTCTACAGGCAAGGAATAATAAATTATTAGAAGGCTGTTTTGAAAACATTGTTGGAATGTCATTGTGTCGGAAGGAACAAACCAATCAGGTGCAGTGTGGGAAAAATAAAATACAATCAACAATGGTGATTAGTTTGTGGTTTTGTGACCAGTTCAGGGGAATTGTAATCATTGGTTCCAACACATGCTGCTGAAAATTGTTAGATGCACTTCATGGCCAGGTGTTCTAAATTTAACAGTAAAGATATTTTTCCTGTGAAACAAATCACTCGGTGACAATAATATTAGGGGTCTTACTAGTTGGGGGGAGAGGGGTGTAACCCCTTTAAACACCAATAGCAACAAACAAATTTTCCAGATTGACCTCCATACATTTTCTTAGAGAATAATTTGTTGAAAGATCAAAACATTTCCTTGATTGTGATCTTTTTGATAATTCTCATAACTTTTCCTTTTGACGATGTAGTGATGTCGTTAGGAGAAAATCGTTGTTGATCACTCAAAGGGCGGGGAGAGAGGGCTTATCAGAGAGGTTACACTAGGGGGAGGAGGGGTGGCTTATAAATCAGGTGGGACCCCGAGTCCCACCTGATCTGTACTCCACCCAGGAGGGTCACCCCTCCTGATTCCCCTTAGTTCTATAGGGGATATGAGCCTCACCACCGGAGACTGTTGTCAGGGCTTCTGTCCAGGGTGGCTACCCCTGGTACCACTCGATCTTGTGTTCCTCCCGGAAGGACTTCTCTCCTGGTCCCCTTACCCCTAGATTTATAGTGCGACCAGAAAACCGTGAACACTTCAAATATTTCAGGAATGTTTATTGTGTTATGACCAATCACAGCAAAGATCAGCACACACGAACTAAGCCACAAAACCAGAAACTAATCAGCGTTCTTAGTTTTCTCACGCCTGATTGGCTTTTTTCTTCCAACACAATAACATTCCAGAAATATTACTGTTGTTCACGGTTTTCCCGGTTTGACTGTAAACGCTTCCCTGCCACCAGAATTTTGCCGATTTCTTTCTTCTGTGTTTTCTGTTCGATTCGCTATCTGGCGAAGAACCTTTATGCAAAACCACTGCCGATTGGAAGAGTTTATTAATATAATGGCTTAGTTAATTCTAAGCGTGCCCATTCCCCTCCCCCGGGCATTTGTTGGGCATTTGTCATTTTGTTTTGGAAAAGCGGCAAATGCCCCGCAGCGGGGCCGGGCGTTCATACAAATACCGCACGGTGAGCTTAAAACAATGGACTGCAAACGCCCCACCCCGGGACAACACCAAAATTACATTCTCCAGTAAATAAGCTGCAGAATACCACATTTGTGGGAAATCTGTAATTATCTGATCAAACTCGCACGTGAAGCACCCTACGCAAATTGCCCCTTGCTGCCAGTTAGAATTATTGCAAAAAAGATCACATTGATCTGATTAATTAATCTCAATGAAAGAACTATAAATTAAAATGTTAATAATACCATGTTTTCGAAGATGTTTAATACAGTGAATGATTAACAAACAACCGACGCGCTTTACATGAGCATTTCCTCATCCGATGGAACCCTTGAATTGTCGCATTAATCCGAGATCGTACAATACAGGAACTGAGTTTCAACCGTCTTTCGTCGCTCCGCATGGCAAGCGAAAAGTCCGAATTCGAACGGGTTGTTATTACAAATCGCAATTACCGGAAGACCATGGGCGAGAGTAGTACAATCACAATGTAAGACAGAGTGTTTGAGGATTTTTTACGCCGGCTTCTGTCTTGTCTTCAGTATTTTCCTCGATGAGTTGTCGTGAACTTTGGAGGTCGCCGTTCGTTCATGGGCTTTTGCTTGCGATGCTATTCCCACCAAGTAGAAAGAAATGGAGCGACCATATACACACAGTCTGATATAAGGTAGCTTGACTTGGTGGAATTCTGATCCCAAAGTTTCTTAACACCATGCGAGACGACTGGGAGGGATTCAAATGGGAAAAAAATACACGGCCGCAAACTAGCTGCCCCTAAGACGACGAAGATTAGAGGAGAACAAAACACGTAAAAAAAAAACGCAAAAAGTCAAATGTTTGTATTTCATTGGCCGATATTTAGCTAGACAACGCCTTGGGCCGATACAAGGGGTACAGCCACAAATTCTGTGGTTGATTGTCAGACATTACGCCATTTCGTTTAGAGGTCCAAACTGCAGTTTTTAGTGTCACGTAGGAATTAGTTTCAGGACGGAAAGCCAATGTGATTACCCATGCAGGTTAAACTTAAAGAAACTGAAAGTATTTATAATAAGAGAACAGAAAAGAGGAAGAAAAAAATATAAAGCAATCTTTGAAAACTCAATATTACAATTTAATTTTCTATAGCTCTTATCGTGCTTTCTGTTTTAGAATGGTGTCTTTTAGGGATCAATAAAGTTTAGTACACACCCAGGTGGATCTCATTTAGGGGTTTAATTCCAATTTCCTGACGGGTGTCTCCGCCCCCTAGTCATATAGAAGGTACCCCGCGGGTAAAACTGACCCCTCGGTATCACTTCTCTTGCCAGTCCATCAATATACTTTGTCCTGCCAGCACAGTTATGGCATTTAAGCCCCTTCCTGGGCAACGTTGGCAAGAGCCAGAGGGCTCGGCAAACAAATTCCACGTTAAAGTTAAAGATACTAAATAAACAACAATATAAACGAAGATAAAAATAGGCTAAGGAACTCAGACTGAATGTTTTAGAATAATTGTTATGATACAAATTGTACAGTTATCGTAGTGCTTCAAGAGAAAACTGAAAAGTTAGCCTGAGTAGCATTCCACTTATGAGAAAACTCACCCCAGCTATCGCACATTAACTCGAGCGGAAAAGTTTGTTACGCAGGCTACTGAAAGGTTAATTTTAGATGGCAAGGAAGCAAGGATAGCAACTTAAATAATGACCAAAACAACATGCAGTTAAATATATATAACAAAGTTTATTGATTTTGCAGGTTGTATTACATAGATGACAAAAATTGTTCTGTAACCTACTCCTATCACTTTGTCAAAAAGTGTCTCGTAGTATACTAACAGAAAAAGAAAAAAGAAAAGAAAGAAAGAAAGAAAGAAGGAAGCGGCTCATATTATTAAAAAATGTATATTGAAGAGCAAAACTAGTGAAATTAAAAGTTCCTGTCATCATTCAGGACCCTGACAGCTCTCGCATAGGGGCGATTGTTTGAAATTATACTGTACGTGAAGAAAATAAAGTTCCGATAGTCGCATTCACATAGAGCCTGATTTTAGCGTTGAATACCAATATTCAGGGTTTCGCAGTGGGTTTATTAGTAGGCTAGTGTTGGAAGCTTGTAGGGTAGTTCCGAGTACGATTTTTGGGCGATACAGTCGCACATGCATTTGCATTCACAGCAGCCGTCAAAAGTCTGTTTGGAAACATACTTTTTGGATGGCGGTGAAGGATGGAGGCGACATCGCAACACAACACAGGGAAACTTTCATAGCTTAGGTAGTTGTCTTCTTCCTGGAATTAAAAAGAGAAAATCAAAACAACAATAACATAAAAAGAAACGTAAATTTTACACCACAAAATTTGATTTCAATCTATTAAAAAAAATAATACTAATAAAGCAAAGCAAAGCAAAGTGCCATCCGTGGGGGGGGGGGGGGGGGGGGTATGGATATTTTTTGGGACTACTCAATGGAGCCCATGGAGTTCCGCTAAGACCTCATCGACCCATGCGTGTTCGTATTATTTATTACAATTAACATTTACTCACCTTCTCTTGGTAAATGTGCCACTGCTTCCATTGTCTTTAGCATCTGCACAAGTTATAAAAGAAAGAAAGAAACATGACAGCTAAATTGTTCTTTCAGGGCTATTATATTGAACTGTTTTTGGAAATCTATTCCAGGCCTACAAATGATCATCAAAAAAGACTTACTATCTGCTCTAAACAGTTTAGTAGCCAGTGCCAGTCTCTCAAATAGTAGCGAGAAGAAGGTCAAAGCCTATAGCCTCCGAGGGTTTATCGTATCAGTTTTAACGATCTCTGTATATCATTAGCTTAGAGTCTGAAACAGACTAAGCTGGTAGTTATTGGGCTGCCTGTGGCAAAGCCCAATATAGTTCCCGGTAGCGTGTATGTGGAGAAAAGACAAAATTGCGCACGCATACAAAGAGGGCGTTGCGTGTCCCGTCCCTCCCGTAATGGGACTATTACCTGACTTTTAGGGGAAGGGGGATAGTCACTTGCCGGGATAAGTACAAACAGCTTTGAAACTATTTAATAAGCTACTTTATCACGCAGCTGACAGACCAACCTGCCTCGTTGTCTCCAATAATTAGGATTCTGAATGCTGACTAAAATATCTTATTTGCCCAAGAGTACATAATGTTTTCATACAATTTTAGAAAATAATAACCTGTTTCAAGTTTTAGGCCAAAAAGGTTATTTATAGAGGGGTCCTAACTGACAAGTTTTAGCCTAACAATTTCTTAAAGTCCCGGGGTTTTGCACCCATCCCCTCCCCCACAGAGATTTCGACCAGAAGGCGAAATTTCGAGGAGGCACACAAGTAACTCGTGCGTATATTAAGGAAAGTACTTACAGCTGAAATATTCAGTCAGTACGCCAAAAAAATCTCGATTTGCATTCAACAGGGGCCGCGAGGAATCGGTGGGTAATGACGACGTTTTCTATTGTTCGCGCCCGTAAGTAAGGGACCGGTTAGGTAGATTTTGTGATATTTATTGTACATTCACACTTGGATACTCATCAGGGTTAAGTGTTATCAGTGTCATTCTGTAGAGCAGCTGTTTTGAAAGTTATGGACCAAAAGACACTCGATGAAGTCATAAGGTCCGTACTACTGTGAATATATGAACACTTGGAGAGTTTGCCATAACGAGTTCACAAATCTTTGATTGGAAACAATTTGTTGCCAGACACTCTTTCTCTCTCTTTGGGGGAATAAGGCTCAGTGCCAAACAAGCAAGACGAATGAATTAACGGCTAGTTTATCTCTAGCAGAACGATGGAAGATTAGAGAAATTTGCCGACAATCGAATTCTGTGCTGAGTTATTCCCAGCTCACAGATGTCCTTTTATAAAGTTGAAACAAGACTAGAACGCGCAAGCGTTAATTCATTTAACCTTTGAATTTCTAACTAAAGGCTTACTTTCCGGCAAATAAAATGAACTGTATGTAAAAAGTGAAGGAGAAATAGCGAAAAATCACAACTTCTGATTAAATCTTTTCTTATGGTTTAGAAAATGAAACTATTCTCGAAACGTCGAATGTTTTGATCAAAGCTGTGTAAATCGAACTGAAACAGTGTATGGAACCTTGCGTTTGCTGTTTTTACTCTCACCTATTTTATGCAATATGTGTGGAAATCTTCAGTACGAATTGCTATATTTCAAAGAGCTAAACAACGAGCAAGAATACTATCGACCGGCAATATACAAAGCGGGGACAGCTTACCGGTGACTGTATTGTAAAAGTTGCAGTTGATTAGTTGGTTATCGGAAGGGGTTCCCGGATTCTAGAGCCACGCACTCACCCCGAAACATTCCTAAACAACCACACCCTTCATCCGGGCTTAATCGTCCACCCCCTCCCCCTCCCCAACCCCATTATAATACATAAAACTTCTGCGGCTCAAGTTCTTACTTTTCTCAGATGTGGCCCCTTGGTGCCACAGAGGCGTCTGCTTAACAGTTGCAACGTTCAGGGTTTGATTTACCAATAACTGCAGGATTCCATATCGTCTGAAAGCATAACCGGTTCAAATCAGAGCATGAGTCAGCGATGCCGACAATAGTAGAAAAAAGAGAAAAGAAACTCTCATTATTCTCTGACGATCTTTTTGCGAATTTCACTGACTTATTTGGAGGAAAGTTGTTTAAGTGCACTGTAATTTTCAAGGAGTTATAATAACTCCTCCAGTGGGGCTAATTTAACTCCTTACAGTGGAGTTATTTTTCGTGGAGTTATTTTAACTCCAAAAAGGGGTTTAAAGAACTCTTTTTCAGGAGAAAAAGTGACCCCAGATATTGAGGAGTTAAAATAACCCCCAAAAAGGAGTTATCCTGTACCTAAAATTTTTATTCCACTTTCAGAGTTAAATTAACTCCAAAAAGAGTAAAAACAACCCATGTAAGGAGTACAAGTAACCCCATTTCGGAGTGATTTTAACTCCAGACTGAGAGTAAAAAGAACTCTTTTTCAGGAGTAAAAATGACCCCAAATTCGGAGTTAAATTAGGAGTTAAAATAACCCCAAAAAAGGGGTTATCCTGTACCTAAAATTTTTACTCCATTTTTGGAGTTATAATAACTCCCTAAAAATTACGGTGTGCTCAACATTAATATTACTTAACATATTAGTTATAAAAAACAAACAAACAAAGGTGAAAAAGCGGCCATTTTGGTTAACAGTCGTACTAGTAGTTGACAGTAGTAATAGTATAGTATTGTTAGCAGTATCTTTTTTTTTTTTTTTTACTAAGAAAGAGTTTAGAAATTAAAACGTTTTTTATTTTTTTAGATTCTAGTTAGGCGAAGCTAAATAAATAAAAAACGTTTTTCTAAACTCGAAGAACCGAAAAAAATTTTTTTGGGGACCGCCCCTCCCCCCTTATCCCAGGGTCTGGATGACCCCCCCCCCCCCCCCCCTTATCTAAAGGTCTGAATCCGCCACTACTGCTAGCAAAATATACTATTTATTACTTCACCTTCTTTTAAACAGATCTTTTTTTGTAAAAGACTGGAAAAAAAATTAATGTCAAGTGAAGATCACGTCAGATCAAAATAGACAAGTAACAGCCCTGTCACTCGTCACACCCAAGCGTTTTGCCGTCCTCTTCTTCCTGCCTTCCTGTTGCGATGTGAAAACAATAATTTTCCATTACTTATAACAGAATGTGGGTTTCTCGCCCTACCTTCTGACTTGTTTCCACACGATCTTCGTCCTTCTTTTTCTCTTGTTCACAAAGATCAGCAGCAAGACTAGAATTTTTGCACTGAGACAATAACAATAACAAATAAGTTTGTCTCTTTTTTTGCAAGCTGTGGTGCATTCTTATTGTTTAGATTGAATGAAGGGCTAGCCATGCTTCATTACCATTTGAACCATGCAAAATGATACCATAAACTCATAAGAATGATGAATAATAATATCTTTTGATAACATCGTAATCTTTACAAATAATGGTACGATGAGCTGGAACAAGTAGCAACCTTCCATGCGTTGTCAAAGTGAATTTTACCGGGTGAGATAACTCAGGATAACTATTCAGGGTTACACGAAATATTTTTCAAAAGAAGGAATTTTTTAATTCCTCTATTTAAAAAAGCTGATGCTAATATTAAGACATGACGGACAGGGATGTCATGCAGTGCATGCGCATGTTCTGACATCGATATCCATGGTTCTGATAACAAAGTTAGATTTGGTTTTCAAATCAGGGACACTGTTGCATTTCTCGTGGTGTATTGTTGTGGTATATTAAATGCTTATATGTACCCTAGCTGATTCTGGAGAATAAAGTGGTGAATTGGTTTAAATGAGAATGTCTTTTCAGTTTTTAGTATGAGAATAAAAGTCAATATACATTATAAAAACAATCGTGTTTTGAAGCTTTTAACCAACCTTCTCCGGGCTCTGTTCACCGCCAGCTGTTTTCACTGCGAGGTCTTTTACATCCAAACAAACGTCTCCAACTGAAGCATACGGAACATGAGCCGGCGTATAAAGTCCTCGAACACTCTGTTTTACATTGCGATATATTGTACTTTTCTCGCCAATGGTCTTCCGGTAATTGCGATTTGTAATGACAACCCGTTTGAATTCGGACTTTTCGCTCGCCATGCGATGCGACGAAAGGCGGTTGAAACTCAGATCGAAAATTTTGTTTCAAACATCGAACAATGTCTGCGTAAAGTTGGTTATGCGATTTTTGAAGCACGACCATGATACAATTGCGTCAATATTTTCATTAAAAAAGGCGATGTGGTACAAACAGTAGCACAAGAACAAATGCGAACTAAAACTTTCACAACTTACAGTTACCATAGGGACGTTTCATGACAAATTGCCGTGACGCGGCATTTTCGAACACTTGGAACACTCTGCGCCTGCAGTGCAACAAGGAACCGAACGAGAATGAAAACCGACATCGAAAAAAAAAATAATGGTCGGGTGAAAAATAGAAAAGGAGTGCAGAAAGAAGAGAGCGGCAAAACGTTTGTTTAAATGACAAACGTAACAGGGCTATTACTTGCGCGTTTTCTCGTGATCTTCACTTAACGTTGTGTTCTTAGCGGAGCCCCACGCACGACGCTTTGCGGCATTGAGTTATTCTTGGTGCGATTTTGCGGTAATTTTTTTTTTTTTTCAAAGTACGGTATTGCAGTTTTCAGAGTCCAAGTATGCGGTAATTTTAAATTTTATGACGCGGTAATCGGTGAAAAAATTGTTGTCACGCGGTGATCTGCTTCGTTTCTTTAAATCATGACAGCTATACAAGTCTATGGGTTTCTGACAAATCCTAAAAGGAGTCCTAAAAGGTCTGCCTAGGTCCCCTAGCCTGCGTGTCTCCCTAGTTGCACAGTCGGGGACCGTCATGATTGCGCAAAGAGAGTCCAGACAATGCGCTCATAGACATGGTGGAGATTTTATTTTCGCGGAAAAAAAGTGCCCTAAAATGTGTCTTGCCTAACGTTCTTACCGACCTTACCGTCTCTTTCGTGCCAGTCACGAAACAATGGCGAGCGATCCAGATGGTTAACAGAGTGACCAGTCAGATAATCCGGTAAATAGTGAGGTCGTTATGAATTGCGTAGCAATTTTCTACGAAGAAGGAAAAGGGGGCAAAAAACAGAAAAAAAAAAAAAGTTCCGTTGTTTGGTAAGTCAAGGGGAGAGAGGCTGGGGAAATTCAGGGAAACCGTTTGGTAAGTACTATCTTATTGTACTTACTCCTAACCTACCTCAACAGTACATCGATTATCTACATTTTCCTGTCCTACAGTCTACTTGAAAAAATGGACTGACGGTTATCGGACCTTATCGTATATGGGTTTCACTGAAAACGTTTGATAAACAAAGACGAGTGCGATGGTCGTACGTGTATGTTTATCGTATGCTTAACATCGACGCACCTTAATTTGGGAACAATATTCAAAAGGCGGATTTTAGTCTTGAGAACGTCAAGTTCTTCCCATTTGCAACTGCGGTTTCGGTATTTGGGTAAATTTTGATGCGGTATTGCGGTTTTCTCTCTATACCACTTGCGGTATTGCGGTTTTCGTACCTCCCTTACGCCCCCCTCCTTTTACGAAAAGATCTTCTGAATTGAAGTTTGGCGGAATTTTTTTCACACATTACTGATTGTCACTCTTGTCACAAGGTCTGCTGTCTCCTTTCCTCTGCCGTCCTATTGCTTATTAAAGTTCACTTTTTCGAAGAACAAGTCATTGGCCTTCATGTTCTGCAGAAAGATCACGATCTGTTTTTGCCTTTTTTACACACCATGAGCGCGAAGATGACACATGAAACATGAGCACGTTTTTATGTTGTTTGTTTGTTTTTCTTTTATCTTCTAAGTAGTTATAAAAGAGCCTGGGGGCAGCATAAAGCTTGTCTGGGATAGAAAGTGATTCAGCACAACCAGGCAAAAAAAAGAAAAACAAACAATTTGATTCAGCAAGATATGAGGTCAAGCAAGTGCACATCTTGTAATACAACCGGAGTTTAAAAATGCGAAGACATCCAATGACACTCAATCCGATATTGGAAAACCATCTGACCGTCACATAACGTTTCACTTTATGTGTCGTTTCACTTTATGTGTCTATCCATCTTCGTTGTCGTTTTAAATCGTCTTTTGCAGCTTGATAGCGGAGCTCTCGCGCCCGAAGCGCGCCAGCGGAGCACCATGTGTAAGAAAATGAAGTAATCTACCCATCCGAGAGAATTTGGTAATCACATGACCGTGCACCGACCGACCGCCCGCCCGCCCGAGCGACCGTCCGTCAGCACCACAGGCATACTAATGTAAAATAACTCAATCAACAGGTGATGGCAACCCAAATGCAACTCGAGGTTATTTTGGCGGGAAATCGCATAGCCACCGGCGTCTTGTAAAGAGTCAGTAACGAAAACGGAAAGAGGAATTTTTTTCTGTATCCGTGTTGTCTAAAGCATTTAGTTTAGACTAATTGTCATGTCCACAAATTTGGAACATAGAACAGGAGAAAGACAGAGAAAAAGAGAAAGTAGGCGGCAGGCCAGCGAAGCTCAACGAGAAAAAGAGCGACAGAGGTCTAGAGCGAGAGATGAAAAACAAAGGAGACATTTTTTTGTGGGAAGAACAACATGAAATTTTTGTAGCGGCGGTGACAAAATAGGAAATGCTAGCGGCCACCAATGCAAGGTGAAAATAACCGGCAGTGAAAAAAAAAAAGTGAACGAGAACACGTACGACATTTCCTCCATAAAACGTGTAACTAAGAAGTTTCTGGAAGTTTCACGTTGTAGTCGTGCAAAACAACGGCAAAGAAATGTACAAAAAAAGTGTGCTGCACGTGCAAAGTTGCTTTTTTTTTGCTAATTAGACCTACTTTTGTTTTTCACCATTCTCCGGCGTTGCCTTCGTCGCTTAGCATTACATGATTTTATATTTTTTTGAACAAACTATAAATATTATCGCGAGGGCTTCGCTTTTAGCCCTGGCTAAATCGATATATTATCATTTTTACACTCTTTTTTTAAACTCTGGGACCACTTTATTTGGCTTACCACTGTTGTGGTATCCCTATTTACATAGGCTAGTGTAACCTCACTGATCATAAAGCCATTCCTGCCTCCACTTTGAGTGACCAGCAAGGATTTTCTCCTAACATCATCAGAGCATCATAAAATGAAAAGGTTCTGAGAATTGGTAAAAAGATCACAATCGAGTAAATGCTTTGATCATGACACAAATCATTCTCGAATAATCCTTTCAGAAAATGTATAATAATATTAGGGTTTAAAGGGGTTAAGCGCCCCCCCCCCCCCCCACCCCTGCACAAGCAAGACCTTTGAAATTATTGTCACAGAGCGATTTGTTGCACAACAGCAAATATCTTTACTGTTCAATTTAGAACACCATGAACTGCACCTAAAAATGTTCAGCAACATTTGTTGGAACCAATGATTACAATTTCTGTGAACTAGTCAAAACACCACAAACTAATCACCGTTGTTGATTGTACTTTATTTTTCCCACACTGCACCTGATTGGTTTATTCCTTGTGACACAATAACATTCCAGCAATGTTTTGAAAACTGCCCTACAATAATTTATTATTTCTTGCCCGTAGAGTTCTGGAACTAAAATGTTCAGTGTGTGATAATCAACTGATAATAAAAACAACTTTGTAAAAACCATGTATTATTTAAAAATTGATTTGCTTTCGTTTCTCAGAAATACTGCTCAGGCAATAGAATAATTACTAAAGGCTTGCTGCTCCAGTCTTACATAATATAATAGCATAGCATCATTCCAACCCAGCCTGTTACACACACCCTCCCAACCCCAGCCACTCAAATATGCCTGAAGACAATTAATAAGGAATGGTAACAGAAAGTACGTCTGGTACCATTATATTGTGTAAACACTATTCCCCGTACTAACATCAAATGCAGTGGAGCCTTGAAGAAACAGCCGACCTCTGTAATTAGTCTGGGCCCAGGCTCCGCATTGGGGGAAAAGGAGAGAAAAATCGGTTTTGACAAAAAAAATAAATAAATAAATAAAAATTGGCGAGTGAAGCGAGCCAAGCGGTAGTCCTCCCCACCACTAAGCTTGCTTCGATAACAATACTATTTGTCCTATTTCACCCCTTTTTTCTGCCTTTTTCCCCCATTACAGAGCCTACATGGTCCCAGGCCACCAACCTCAATATACTTTACAAAGTTCTCCAAAGTTATGAACACAATTAGTGACACTTTTATCAATCTATTTTAATTTGCTACGCACCTGCTAGATAAAAAAATTAGGACCAAAAAAGTGAATAACAACAACAACAACAACAACAACAAAACTTTATTTCACCCCATAATATACAAGAAATAAAAATTTATAACAATAGTACAGACGATGATAGGGGCGCTGGCTGCCCGAAATAACCTAAGAGTTAAAAATGCCAGGCAGCCAGTTAAAAGAAAAGATGTTTAAATGTTTAGGTCAGGGACACAAGAACAAAGAAAACAGAGAAAATGTTATCTACACTATGTCTTCTTTTTAATAGAACTGAATTTTATAGTTGAAGGATTGTCTGTAGGTGCAAATTTTCATCCTCAACCTCATTCAATGACAGAATTACAATGTGCTTCCAGTATTTTAAACATAACTTTTTTATAATTTGTGCCATTGAATTGTTAATAACTTTAATTTATATAAATATTGTAATCACAACAATATTAGTACTTTTTACAGTGTAATTGTATTTGAAATATTCACATCATAAATGTAGTTATAAAAAGATGGTTAACCTCAAGTGAATCAACTAACCAAACAGAGGGTGCTGTGAGTCAAATCACTGAACCAGCTCCAAAGAATCCTTAACAGTTAAGGCTGCAGCATCAGGTGATGGCTTGTTAGCCATCCATGACAGGTATGCATTCCAAAATATTGCTACAATTTGAACAAAGCCAACACGGTGCTGAATAGGAACAAACGTAAAATTCAGAGTCTGTGCAAGGGGCCAGATCTTATAATTTGTGATCAGTGTCTGTACGTAGCGTTCCTGGAGCATCTCTTTAATTTCATGTGGTCGTTTTCCAGCAAGTGTCTCTGACACACTGAAAAAGAAGCATATCATAACAGGAACAAAGACACTCTGATCCAACAGCATCTTTTCAAAGCCAGCAGTTTTGGCAGTCCCAGGGACAATCCTTTCCAGTGTAAGATACCATGATCTTAGCACAGGGCCAATAACTAGTCCAACCACTCCCATACGAGCTGTTCTTCTGAAGTCATGATTTGTGCCTTTTTGCTCAGCAAATTGCTGGGTGATGACATCTCCAGCAGCGACAAGGACACCTAAGGCAAAAACGAGAAGTAATGAAGAGTTATACTGTCTTTGCAGCCCAGGGGAAAGCAATCCCGTATTTGGCCTTAATGGGTAACAGCACTGAACATGGTATGGGTTTGGGGGGTTGAGAGTCTTCAAACTGAGTACACAATTTTGCCATTAGCCTCTCAAACAGGGTGCTGCCCTGAACAGGCTGTAAAATGAGGGAGATTTCAATCAGTGTACATGTACATGTGTGTGTGAGGGGGGATTCAATAGCCTAAATATGGGTTGGAGAGTCTCTTGTCTAAAATAGAGTAGTGAAATGGACGGTTTTAAGGCCTTATGGAGGCACACAGGGTATATAAATGAGGCAGCAAGTGAGATTGGCAGCAACAGCTTAATCAACCCAGTCATTTTGCCACTTCCTCTGTACTTTTATACTTTACATAAACACATTAGTGGGACTGGGGGTTGGGAGGGGGGGGGGGGGCAGTATAGGATCACTGATTTGGGGGGAATAGGGGGACTGTCCTCACATCACTGTAGCTCACATCCAGGAGGTGTGAAGAAATTCCTTCCACTTTAACTTCTGTGAACTTGGATCGCACTCCCTCCCCCCTTGGTACATTCGCACCCTACATGAATGCGAGTTACAGTATTTATGGAATAATAGGGAACTGTGAAGTCTAATGGGAATTAACATCAGCAGGGTGCAAAGAAAGTCGGTTATACAGTTTTTCCTTTGGGCATTAGCCCAAAGGTCATCTCAGCTAGCCCCAAACACTTTTTGATGAGGTAACTGCAATGATTTCACAGTTCTTAGACTGTAATTTTAATCCCTCAAAAAACATCACTGTCCTGTACAGTGGGCAAGTTAAGAATGAAATCCACTAGCGCAATAGCAAAATCCACTAGTCCAGAGCTATTGGACACTACCTATCTTTTTGCAATAATATTTATGCTGCCTAGTTGTACCATAGCATGTTCATGGATAGCTTACATGTACATCAGAACTTAGTCCCTTAACCCATAAAACAAATACTTGTACCTGTTTTAAAGAAGATAACCAAACAAAATTTTGACCATGGAGTGCTAACCGTAACAATTTTTATGATTGTAATTTTTGCAGGCACAAAGCCTGCTTTGAAACTTGAAAAGGGTGGCACAACTTTTTCAAGTTTTAATCAACATCCATCCTTGCCATTCATATCTACAGACAATAGACCCTTGTCACCAAGCAGCCATTTTGTTCCAAGAGATTAAAAAAGCTTTGTATTTGCACAGCTAGCCTCATTCTCACTGCCAGCTAGGCTAACTGTGCAAAAACAAAGCTTTTTAAATCTCCTGGGACAAAATGGCCGTTGTGTGACAAAGGTCGATAGGATATTGTTTCAATGCCTAATTTATATTTAATAGCTGTGCATAACAAAACTGGACCATTATTTTTGGAAGTTAGAAAATAGTGTGGCATAGCCCCTTTAATCTTTCTGTTGTGAGAATCTCACTAAGAACATACGGTACTACTAATGAAAGTCTCTCGTAGAACATTGCTCTCAAATTATTTGTAGCAAAAATCTTACTATTTTTGATTATGAGCAAGTACAATACACAACAAAAGAGAAAGATACTTGTAGAGTATGATTAAACCACAGTAAATTATAAGAAGGATACTGTAAAACCTAAGAATGAAATATTAGTTATAATTACTATAAAAGCGTTCATATTTACAAAAAAATGTAGATAAGCATGAAATTGTTAACACTTTTTTCCATTGCTTGTCAGTCAAGCAATCAAAATAAATAAAAATCCCAAAACAGTAAGTTGCAAAGAAATTTCATTTTTGGAGTTGCCAGCCTGCACTTTTGTCCTAGTTATTATCAATATTATACAAGTCAATCTTGATTTTACTAGGAGCAAAAAATGTAAAAAATATGGTGATATATTTCATGTGATTCGGCCTGACAGATACAAAACCACACTAGCAGAGAGAGTCTTTATTTTGAAATGATCGAGACAATGATGATGATCCTTTGTAATATTCAAAAGACATTCTATGTTGACTCTTTAATTGACATGAAGTAACTTGCCAGTGTAAATAAAATAATTCACGTGCACAGTCAAGTTAGATTGTGTCAGCAATTATTGTTTAAATAAATATAAAATTTTCACATTTTGTCGAAGACACAAAATGTTGGGTATCCAGCATGGAAAGTTTACAAACAAGTCATCGTAACAAACATCGCTGGCTCTATCCACTCTTTGGGAAATATTTTCTGTGAATGGTTACGTGTATAAGTTGAAATGGCATAGCCACAGTTCTTAGCTAACTTCACTGTAGCCAAATGACTGACACTTGTGCTTTATAAATTTATGTCATCAACATTTCTTGTATAAATCGGTCTAGGTGGAGCAATTGGTTTACTTTCTGTATATCAGGGTGTAAACTTGCCATTCAGGCATGCAAGTTGTTGCTAGTATGTACTAGCCCAAGAGTCTTTTAAGTAGCCCCTCAAAAAATTTAATGAGCAGCATTGATTACAGTTCTTCTGTAATTTGAATTTCCCAAAAAACTTCACTTGCCCTGCTGGCAAGTTAAGAACACAATTCACTAGCCCGATTGCAAAATCTTCTAGCCCCAGGCTATCAGACACGTCTTTCTTTGCATGCTGGTATATGTACATGTTCATCCTTCCTCAAGATGCTCAAACTAATAATGGATAGAAAACATTTAGCCAAAGACTCGCTTAGTGCTAATGATGTGGATGCTTGCATGTTCAAATGTTTGAGTTACACTGTAGGAAGATAAATGTATGTTTACTTGTATACAGTTCCTCAGTTAATGCCCACTGTTTAAGATCCAATGACTTACAATAGAAGTCCACAAAAACTAACAACAAAATAAAAAGTCCTGAATAGGACTGTTGTTATTGACAGTCACTGGTGTTTCAACAATCTGTAGTATTCATCTTCAGAGTCACTGAGAAGATGAATACTGCACAGGTTGTTGAAACAGCAGTCACTGTCAACATTCAGGAAGTACGTTCACCCGGACAATCATACTCAGCCTATACTTATGAAATGACTCCTGGGTTCAAACCCTTCACAAAATAACATGTTAACATTAACATGTTAACGTTAACATGTGTAAAATACAAAACAATTCTTACTTTCAAACGAGGTCAGAAAGCCTGAATTTATCACACATATAAAAAAATATATATATTAATAGGACACCATTGTGAAAGAGGTATAAGGCTGGCCCATACATGTATACTAATCAGATGTGTCAGAGACACACGCACACTCAGATGCAGAGGTACAAATTGCACACACACATTTTTTGGACAGTTGTTTTGAGCTGCATGCACTGTACATATACAGGTCTAGGTATCTAGCGCAACTGTGAAATTTGCATGAAGACAGTCTGTGGACCAAGAGCATTATCCTCCGGATAATGTTGTTGTTGTTGTCACTCAAAAGTATAAACCATGAATGATGAGGCCTCAAGTATTTATGGGTATACATGTATGTTCATTAGCAAAGCAAATTCAAAGTTCTTTTGACAAAAGTTTACATTGTCACAAGATACTCGTGCGGATGCAAATACCTAAAGTACTTTCTGCAGGCATGCCGTTGTTGTTGTTTTTTTTTGTCTTCAAAGAAAGCTTTTTATGACCTATCTTATGATTTTCAAGTGTGTGTTTGTGATATGCCTATGGTCTTTAACTGTACACATCTAGTATACCAGAGCTGTCAACCCCCCACATCTTCAAATATTGAGACTTGATGAGATAAGGGATGATAAATGATGTCATAATGGCCATGGCACATGACATCATTTGTGAAAAAAACTGCACAAAAAAGATTTTGTTGGAATTGTAACATTTGACCTTATTGGCTTACTTCCCACCAACCACATTATTGCTTACATGTATATTACAATGGCATACCGGAGTTTGTGAGGAAGTGTTTGATGTTAAAAGTAAAATAGCTCAAACAAAGCTTTAGTATTTGAAAAAATTCCACTGTCAGAAAGTCGATTTTACAAGAAATGGCAAACCATGGTGATTATCCGTGAGATTTCAGACTCTAACCTGGAGACTGGGAGAAATGGTTCAAAATCTGGAGTCTCCCGGTTTATCCGCGAGAGTTGACAGCCCTGTGTGTACAGTCAAACCCCGTTTTTTGGACACCTGCTTAATAAAGACACCTCATTATTACAGACAGTTTGCTTTGTCCCCGGGGAAAGAAAGTCCTTAAAGTACCCTTAAGTTACCCTTAAGTTACATTTTCTCTGAATTCAACCCAGTTGATATGGACACCCCTCAGTGCATGTGTCAGAGAAAATGTTTACAAATGTTAAAGTAGTGTGTACAACTGGCACAGTAATGGATACAACTGATAGCATAGTGCATACAACCAACAGAAATAATGTTAAAATGAGAGTCTCTCTCTGGAACGCCAAATATCAAGTGGAGACGTATGAAAGAGCAGCAACAAATGATACCAAATAAGGGATGAGAAATAAATGACAAGAAGACAATGACATGAAACAAGCGCCAAAAATAATTTTGAAACAAACAGCGCACCACTGCACAGGCAGACCACCCTCTGTTAGTGGGGGCCGTTGTTGATTGAAATCTGAGCAACGATCTTTTGTTATTTATAGAAGAAATACATATGAACAATACGGTGGCTATAATTTGTTCCAAAATGCATAATTTTAAAAAAAATTTTCAATAAAAGTTTGAAGTAAATGTTCACTGAGTCATGTGTCATGTTTTTTTCGCCGTCCCGTGCTGTTTTAAGCGCTATTTTGCGAGATGAATAGTTGTTTTGAATGCATAACAAGTTTGTTTTCTTTTTCAATTTGTAAATTACGTAAAGAAATGTATTACTGTTCCGTAAGGATTTAAGGTATAATAATGAGGGGGACATTGGGGGATTGTCTACACCGCAACACCGCGGAAAAAAATAACAAACATCGCATCACCGCAAAAAAACGTGGCGAAACACCGACATCGCAATTTTAAATTTTGTCCTTCGATTAATCTAGTCCAAATCTCCATATGATTAGGGATTTCGGATCTGGGAGCTGGTTTAGTGATTGGTAGAGAGTGAGACTGACCTGAAGACTCTATTTTTCACTTACACTATTTTTGCGAACTCTATTTTCAGTTATGCAGATAGAAAAATGCTTAATTAGCGGAAACAAAAGAACTCTTGCAAATCATTCCTAAAGATTCACGTTTATTCATTTGATTGCTACATAATTAAGTATTGGGAAAAGGTACAGTCATTGCCAGGGAAAAACGAGCTGCAATTTGCAAGAAAACTGCCGAACAAAGTTCGTGTGGAACTCCAAATCATTTTTCCCTGTATCTATGCCATATCATAAACCAGCGAAGGTTAATCAAGTCTTTTACTATCTGCCAATAATATAATAGACGGTTCATTTTGTTTGTATGTCGTTACATTCGTAGTTTTCCTTGTCCTGTCCGAATGCCGGGAACAGGCTACGTCGAATCATGTTTGCTAATTCTTTTGGAACATTAAAACAGTAATTAGAAGTAATAGAACTGAACAAAACGTTAAAAGCCGCCAATTGCTAATCACCTCCAAACTATGAAGAAGAAAAGCTTGGTTCTTGAAATGTTTTAGGACATTGTTTTTCGTTCTTTCTCTACTTTTTATTGGAATCATTGTCATAGCGCAAAAAACTAAATTCGGTTACCGCTCTTTTGTAAAACTTTCATTTATAGAGACACAGTAAGCTGTAGAACACGCCCATTAGATATCACTTCTTAACTGAATTGCTCTCACTTTCTCATATGACTCGTAAGACACGAATTTTAGCCAAATACAAAACAATACGCTTCTCCTAGGACGGGATAAGCATATATACTCAGTAAAAGATTGACAATCAAAAAGAGCACTACAGAAGATTAAATTGGACTTCAAGCTGACAAAAGTGGTGTTCCGGTCAGCGCGGCCCTGAAGTGACTAAAGTTGACTGTGTCACATACTGGTCACATAATTGTCTTAGGCCTGGTTCAGATATAGACGCCGTACTTTTCATGTGCCGAACCTAACTGAATAAGTTCGGCTTTGGAGCGACACTGGGGCGACATCTGATTCAGACGGCGTACCGTGTGTCGAACCTAAGTTAAGTTCGACAAAAGTTCGACAGACTCTGTCGAACTTAACGCTTTTGCCGCACCAAACTAAAACTGCCGTACCAAATTGATTCAGACGCCGCTCTTTTGCAGTACTTAATTCATCAGTTAGGTTCGGCACATGAGTGGAGCGGCGTCTGAACCGGGCCTAAGAATGATAACATAGCTCAAAATGAATTTCGGACAGTGGCCAGACCACGTTGATCCACTAAATAAATTTATTGGAATCGTGTTTGTGCGAAGGTTTATGAGATCAGAGCCTTCAAAGTATAATTGGAGATCGAGCAGTGGAGACTAGGGAAGGCCAATTTATTGAGAATGACGGCGTGCGGATCTGACTGGAAAAAATGGACTGTTTGTTGGAGATAACATCAACATAAACCAGAACATCGGTACTCGACACTAGCTGAAGCCGCCATGTACAAGCGATTTGTCAGCTTTTTGAAATGAAAAGATTCTTTTTCTTTATTGGAAATTTAGCGGCATCTATTGTAGAGAACGTTTCGACACAGGCTGAAGAGCAGCCGCTCTGCAAAGCTTATACCGGCGGTGTAAATTGTTCTGGACAAATCATTTTTGACGTGTCGACAAGGTTTCAGACGAGATAAAGCCACACGATAAAAAAAAAAAACAAAAAAAAACAAGAAATTCCGTAGCAATTACTCATGGTTTTAACTTTCTTTTATCGTAAATCTTTATTATTACAATTCTTGCAATCGCCTGCAACGTGTTCTATTAGAGAACAAAGTAATTTTGCAAATCTGGTAATCCAGGGGGTAATCTGTTCGTTATGTTTCTATTTTGACGAGCTGTCAATTTACAAATGAACCGAACTGTGAAATATCAAGGGGCGTTTTCCAGAATCGTGGGGTTTGTGGGCAAGCGTTTCCTCTTCTCCCCTCCCCCTTCAACCTTGTTTTTGCTTCCGCTCTACCTTTCGCGCAATAACGCGATTGGAAACGCTTGCTAAGCAGGCTAAGAAAAGGTTCACCCCAGGTGCACCTTTTCCAGTCCTATGCCAGGTCGAAAAGCTCGCATAAAATCGCTTTTGATTTTTTAAAGTTCAGCGAAGCGAGTGAACAACAGAGAATCAAACAAAGCCAGAGGTCGAAGTTATTCATAACAATTCAATTTAAACCTTAAAAAGGCTGGGCTGTGTTCCCTTGAAACCCTCTCTCCCCCCCCCCCCCCCCCCCCCAATTTTGTGATCCTCCCAGCCGCTCATAAGCAAGGGTTCCCTCCCTATTATAGAAATTTAATCATGTGGCTGTGACCCCGACCGTTCATATGGACTATTGTTTTGTCACCAGATATGCCGATATTATGTCGTCACGTTCAGGTCTATATCCTCGGGAGGCTTTCCATAGACCAGCCTCCCCGCAGACGTCCTTTGGGGTTCGTTCGTCACGCATTCATTTCTCCCCCACGGAGATTTAATCTGGAGTGGATCTTTGGTAAGTTGGATTCCGGATTCCAATCTTTAGTAGGATTCCGGATTCTTAGTGCTGGATTCCGGATTCCAAAGCCCAGGATTCCGGATTCCACAAGCAAAAAATTCCTGGATTCCGGAATCCGGATTCCCTTACATGGGGCGACTGGGAGGTAAAAGTGTTTGCAGTTTCAATTTATTCTAACCGCAACTTTATTTAGAATGCACAAGTCTGTTACACTTTCGAAATAGTACATCTCAATTTATATGGAGAACGTTTTGTGGCACTTTAATATTTACTCTTTTACAACCTGCTTATACCTAAGCTAATATTTAACTAATCTGAACATAACAGGTGAATTCTGAATTGGAAACCATAACTTTATAGATAACTGAATCACATTGTGAAACAGCGTCGATCATCGCTTCTTTAGCAACGGGTCGTTAGTCGTCCTTTTACCTCAAAGGCGGTTTTTTGAGCGATTTTGAAGGAGTTTGATTTCGCCGTTGACTGTTCCTTATAATAGAAGGAACATTCAACGGCGAAATCAAACTCCTTCAAAATCGCTCAAAAAACCGCTTTTGAGGTAAAAAGACGACTATATACCACAGGTAAAGCAATTCAACGTTTATTTATCATTGATTTATATACATAGTTAGCGACATATCGCTATAGGTGAAGCAAACGGTAAATCCAGTACATTTACTATAAAATAACAATAGGCTACACAAACAGATTGTGTGGGCTCCCTGTGGTTCTATCAGAGCCAACCTTTTTTTGTGCATTATTCTATTTAGGACACTTTAAATAAAATGTTTGGCGATACTAGACACATGATAAAACCTGATTTTCTTGAACGGGAGCGTTAGAGTATCGTACATCTTGAACGCTCTTGCGGCGGAAATTTGATTTTTTCAGATGTAGCGTTCATCAAGAGTATCTATAGGTTTATTTTCAGTGTTGCTCATAGCAAGGCATAGCAAGGCCACCCGGAGGTTTATAAGCCAATCACAAGAAAGCATTGTATTCAAAATTCGAATAAATACATTTTTAGTCAAACAGCAAACACAACTAGCGCTGGTTGGTCCCCGGTTGAATAAACGGCACTGTAAGGTACTTCTGAAATTAACTGAGGTCTTTCCTCTAGCTTTCCAATTCCTGTCCCGTGCGAACATCTGCTTGCCCAAATAACTTGTCCACTTAATCAATGTCCGATCTGTGTGGGTCACCGATGTTTTATTTCCAAAGAGACTCTTGCAACCAAAAATTTCACGTCGGCCGTGTTACTGGTCTACAATATTGATGTGAGCTAATAAAGTGTAATCGTTTGTCTCACGATTCAGTCACTTTATGATGTAGATCACGACTTTTCAACTGCGTACTTCAAGTGTTCATTAGAAAAAGTGACACTTAAAGACCCTTCCTTGCTAGTCTTCGTCAACTGGTCACACTTGAACTTATATGACTCCAAGCTCTGGTTCTGGTTGGTCGATTATTAGCCGCTGAGATTGGTGCATTTCTTAC
The DNA here is from genome assembly GCA_964035705.1 of Porites rus. Classification (NCBI taxonomy): domain Eukaryota; kingdom Metazoa; phylum Cnidaria; class Anthozoa; order Scleractinia; family Poritidae; genus Porites; species Porites rus. The sequence continues at coordinate 6,295,816 of OZ038001.1, read as the reverse complement.
TTCGTTGTTTGTATGAGCTTTTGCCTCACTGGTCCGCCGTCGTAAGGATCTCCTGTCGCTGTGTTTCTTGATTAAGGGCAACCAAGATTCTGGACTTTCTATTCTGCTATCCCTGTTGATGTTGTTCGAGTGTAGTCTTATGTGATTTTCCTCTTTCACTCTGTGTGTGTTACAGTGAGGATCACGATCAATTACCAATATAGCAAAATACCTCCTTTACATGAAGTAGAAAAATTAAATGATGCAAGCCACAGGTTCTACAGTTTAACAGCTTTTCTGTGTCAAGCCCATTAATGGCTTTTCCTGGCTTAATAACCATCGTAGATTGTCAGAGGACATATCTGGTTGTAGGTCTTCCAGACCTACTCCTTCCAGCTTCAAATCTAATTGGCTCTGAAACGTTGTCCGCCTGAGCTTACTCCCCTTCCTCTTCGTCACAACCTGACCTGATTCAACTGATCCCTGGAGCAATGCAACTAGGTGTTGCTCTTCAAGGCAGCTCAAACAGAAATTGTTTCCATCTTTCATTATTTGAACTTTCCCGATGATATACACTCAGGTGAATTTCTATCGTCACGGTGCCCGTCTGGTATACAAGGGGATCTTCTTCTGACTGTTCAACAACTCAAACCCATGTGATCTTTCTGGAATGTGTCATCGTTATGGTTGAGATCTTTTAAAAGAACTGCAAGGAAGAAAGGAATTATATACCTCTTGCAATTGTGCTTGAGAGCAACTACGTCGCCTTTTGAATAGATAATCTCATATTCTTCGGCTGCGTCTTTAACTGTAATTTGTACTTCACTCCCTTGAACCTCTTTCAGCAGATCGACTTCTCCATGTGTCGACGCATTCCTTCTGAACATACTCAGAGCAAGTGGAAGTGTACCAGCTCTTTCCGGTCTTCCCCCTCGTTCGTTGCTGTCGTACACCCCGTCCGAATTCTTTCGCAAAGCTCTGCAATGCCTTCTTTTGTCGCTCCTTTCCCTCCGCCCTCGTTTCCTCGTCCATATCCTCCTTAAGGTTTACTCTTGCCGTGCGACTTTCGAAGCCATTCCGGTGCCTTTGGACTCAGCCTTCTCTGTGTGTAATGGATTTGAGGACCGGTATAAAAGATAAACGAGGATTGGTAGAGCCTCTCTATTGATTCTAAAAGGCAGCTGGGCCGCCGCGATGCGTAGTCGTTCAGAGCGGGTGTTCTCACTCCACTAAAAAATTCAGGCCCCAAATTTAAGGTGGTGATACCTTTCGGGGTCAACCATTACATAAGCCGAGGCCGAATAGCCCAAAGGGCCGAAAAAAATTCTTGTAGATCAATATTGTCACTTAAGTCTGTAAATTTTGTGCAAAACAAAATAGCCACTGCAGGAATGAGGTCTGAAAAAAATCTTGCATGAAAAAAAATAACCCATCCCCCGCTCAAAAATAAAATAGTGGGCCCCTTACTGGTGGCCCTTCATGCTGAGTGCTACAATATATTAAATTCCTGCAGACTCTGCTACTTGAACCTAGTATGCAACATTCCTTTCACCAATTCAACCGTCTATTTTATAAATAAAAACTAAAGGAAATAAACCATAAAAGCTTTGTTACTTTTATTTCACCGAGGTAAGTCTTTGGTGTTCCACTTATTTTCACTAATTCTACACTTTAATTTCAGATTATTTGTCATACAAGCATTTATCAGTTATACGGTAATAGAATCTGTCTTTACTTTCCGTGCGCAATACTAGCACTGGTAGGTAAACCGATCTCGGTTTCTCATCAGAGTTCGAGATAACCCTAAAACTCCATGCAATTGGAGGAGATTTATTAAATTGTGAGAAAGCATTTATTTTGCAACAAAGCGCGCAAATTCATTGTACTTGTATTCTACTTTTGACGTCAATTCTAATTGCTGCGGAGCGACCGAAGGGAGCGAGCAGCAACATAATCAGGATTTAAAGGAAATATATAAGGGACGACGAATTCTCGAATTCATCACTTTTTACCACAATGCATTGCATTTATTATATTTAACCACACTTTTAACCACAATGCATTGCATTTAACCAGAGTGCATTGCGCCACGAACAACTCAAATAAAAACACCAGGAAGTTTGGTGGGTGAGAGAGTGCATCGTTCGCTGCTCAGACTTAGAGTTTTCTTTGTGGCAAATTTTCTACAGCACGGTTAGAGGTCTTACCAAATTTTAAGACACGCAGGAGTCTTTCAGATGAGTACGATGGTTAACTTGGGGATTGGATTTCAATTCAAGAGCCTTTGACTCGTCCAGGTGTTAAACCTGACTAGAAGATGAGCATTTGCTCTTCGACTCCGCAACACGGGGGATATACAAATTTCAGCTTGCTAGAAGGTGATGTGAAAGTGAGAAAATGTCATGCAGTGCTATTCTTAAGAAACTGCGTGAGCCGAAAATGGATGTGATTTTGACCATTCGCTTCAAAATAACAGCGGAAATCGAGATAACAAAACATATGTTTTGTGTCCTACTTTGCAGACGAGGACGTGTATCGGCGTTTTGAAAAGCATAATTATGTTCTTTCATTCATTCATTGCCATGGAATATGCGTTTACATTGTTTTTTCACTGTTAATAGCTCGGTTAATGCGGCTGGCGATCATCTTGCCGGCGGAAGTTTCATGGAAAAGTAATAAATCAAGACTTTTCTGAAAGATTACGTAATCAGCCTCTGTGGTGTAGTGGTTAGGTGTAGTCGCGTCGAGCCGAAGGTGCAGGGTTCGAATCCTACCGAATTATATATACCTTCTTTCTTTTTTTTTTCCATTTTTTGTGTTGTTGTTTTCTACAAATGTATAGCTAAATAACTGTTACTTAATAAAGGGCAACAAACAGCAAGAAAAGTATTGTGTATCCAGGGAAAATATCGTGCACCGTATATTAAATATATGGATAAACAATCTGAATTTCTATTATTTCCTACAATTTACTGTGGGAAAACCAGAGTTGATAACCACTTGATCGTTTTCTAAACAACGTTCCCACGAGTTCTTTCTATAGACTGATAGTAATTATACATGTAAATAGGACATTCAATGTCATTTTCGATTCTTTTAATTCTCACTGCCTAACTAATGCCAGTATCAACAGAATGTGCCGCAGCATTACTATCTTTTAGATAACCTAGTTATTTAAGTACTTTTAAGGGTTAAGTTACTGGTCAAAAATTTACGAACCTCGATTTATAGTCGCCTTGTGACTTGCTTGAGGCGATGAGGCAATCGGGACCTATACAGTAAACTCCGCTTTCAATGAATCGGTTTGAATCGGTTTGTCTATTGTCCTGTATCAGGTTATGTTCGATCGGCCGAAAAACTCTATGCTTGGACCCTTGCCAGGAGTAAATCAGTCAAGGAAGTACTTACGTACCTGTCTCTTTCACAGGATTTCTTTTTGTCCTTTTTCTTCTTCCCCATTTCTCGCAAAAAAAGATACGTATAAATCGCTTTCTCTGCCGTCTGGCGTTGACAGCCCGTTGAGGAGTTGCGTTACAAAGCGAGAAAAGTGACTTGAGATTCATATTACAGTGCCCTAAACAATTTTAAAAATAAATTAAGAATATGATACCATGTTTTCATCAAACAACCAAGACTTCGTATGACAGGAACTGCCGCCAACCGGAAGCAAGAATAGGTAATGTACCTCGGCCAGGAAATTATATGGGCAGAAACCTGATCCCATTCTTCTGAGCCCTGATCCCAGTCATATTTTAGGCTTTGAGCCCTGAGCCCATATACCATGTTACAACCCTGCTACGTGACAGGCGTTCGAAAGGGAAGGAGAAGGGAATAAGGCCGCGAGACCCCTTCCCCTTTTAACGCCTGCCACTCAGGCTACGGTTCTAGATTTTAAAATCATGGGTGGATTAAGGAGTGGGCATCCTTTCCCAGCTCTAAACACTAAATCTGCTTTATTATTATCTGCCGCACTTAATTTTTTTGCGAATTAAAGTTGTTCCGATCAGTGAGAGCCTTTGTCAGACAATATTGCAATGCCAGCTGTATTTGTTCGAAAGGGCAGGAGAACCGAAATCTCATTATAAAGGAGGATGAACATAATAAAATAGTACTACCGCTACATGTATACACATGATTCTTGCTCCTACGCCACTCAACCTAGGATGAATTCTACTCCTTCCGCGGGGCTTGTTCTCCGGAGACGAGGGAGATGAGCTGGATACGGAGTCCAGTTGTAACATCACGTAGCCTGTTCCAGACCGTCGGTTACCAGGTTACATGCATGCATATTACTGTATCTTTAATCACTTTCATCGAACTTTTGTCGATTCATCGCAAACATGACACTCATAACATGATCTACAGTATTGGTCCGTTTCTGCTTCGCTGAGCCCTAAAATTTGTTTCTGGCGTTCCAGGCGTTCAGATAGTCGAGTGCCGCGCGAAATGGAAGAGCGGGAAAAAATAAGGAGGCAGAGAGGGAGTCCGCTGTTTTTTTCCTGCTTATATATTTGCGCCGTCCTCACAATCTGAAGGTCTGTAACAGGCTATAACATCACGTTTCAAAACCAAACTTGACCTTGACCCTGGAGGGCGGATTGAGTTGAACTGAACGGGTATTAATATTAAATCAAGGAAAGCGGACCTAATATTAATATTATAGTCAGCGCCGTTTTCAAAATTATTTTTTTATATCATATCATATCATTGCATGTATTGTGAAAGGTTTGAACCCAGGAGTCATTTCAAAAGGTTGAGTTTGATCGTCCGGGTGAACGTAATCAATAACCAGAGTATAATACCATCATCTGACGTGATACAACTCACTTTGACTCTGAATATGACTACTGTACACGTTGTCGAAACGTCAGTCACTGTCAACATTAACAGTCCTATTCAGGACTACGTTCACCCGGACGATCAAACTCAACCTATTGCATGTATTCTTTGTTCATCTTTCATCCATTATTTAACATCATTTGTTATTGCTTATCCATGCGTCTAGTCTTCATATTTCACTTTCAGAAAAAGACCGGTTCTCTCCTATTAACCCATGCTTTTTAATTAAAAAAAAAAAAAAAAAAAAAAAAAAAAACTTCAACTCTGCCGTTTGTACACACTACTCTGTCAGTTGTGTACATTATTTAATCGGTGAGTTGTAAACATTTACCCTGTCGTCTGTACACACCACAAGGTCAGTTGTGTACATTATTTAACCGGTCAGTTGTAAACATTTGCTCTGTCGCTCAGGTGTGTACATTATTTACTCGGTAAGTTGTAAACCGGTAATCTCTTACTTTTCTAAAAGATGTTTCTCGTCTTGCTGTAAGATTTTACAAAGTAAACGTCTTAAAATAATAGCCTCTATTTTTGTTTGGCGTCTTCGTTTAAGAAAAACCCGTCTTACCTTAAGTTTGTAACATATCATTTAAGAGGAGTGACATGTTAAAGCGATCTTAAAGAAGTTTTAAGATGTTTTTGATTAGTTTGAAATCTTCAAGAGGTGGGCATCTTACATAAGAAGCATATTGTCTTAAACTGAGAAGTTAGATATAATTTACTTTTACTTAAAAGTATTTTCTGTGTACCTACAAAGCGTCTTTCTGGAATTTCGTAATTCAGCTCAAACTCTGCATAAATTTGTTGGGAAGCCATTTGATGAAGATAAAATGCAAGGCAACTCAGATGCTATCGTGTTTTAAACTTATGTTATAGATTATTTAAAACAAAACAATAGACAGAAAAAATATTCTTGAAAATTTTTATTTAATTATGGAACTGATGTATTTATCCTTTTAAATTCACATCACAATTCGATCATCGATCCGTACTGACACGCGAAAACATGATCCGACTAAGTCGAAAACGCGGCAATTAAAAATCAGCACTAAACCTTCTGTAAACGTGTGCAAAACATGTATAAGAAAATTCATATTAAAAACGCAATTTTCTTAACCATAATGTACGAAATGTACCTGAAATTCTTTGAAAGCTTCACTGCCACGGTTAAATTTCACGACTCGCAAAACGAGCCCAACATGATCAGATTCCTCGAAGGATCGAAGACAAATAGAAAGGCAAACAGTGAGCATTATTTTGATATTCTCTCTCCATCGATGTCTTTAAACAGTGCAAGTTTTCAACCTCGCAAAGTGAAATTTTACGCAAAAATTCTTCGCGATTAGTTTTTTTTGTTTTTCAAATTTCGGATCAAAACATCCAAAGTGCCTCTCGATGGTTTACCTATGATGCTGCTGATCACAGGAAAAGAAAATGGCAAAACAAAGAGAAACCGCCAGTGTTGAAAAGATTTACTGTGGACGACATCTTCTGTTTATGGGACACACAAAAAAGAAGGTACAGAACTCTTCATTGAGAAAGCCAATGCTTACCACCCTACTCACATCAAGTTTTTTTTACTGGTCAAATATCAGAAATAGACCTTGGACACAACAGTGTACAAAGAGGTGGGTCGTGCGTAGAATCCCCTCCCGCCCCCATTTTATCTGCACTGATATTAAAGTGTAGAAATAACGCATCACGAGGATTAAAATCCCGCGCTCACGTTTCACGGAAATTTCCCAAGTAAAAGGACAGTGCATGGCAGGACCTGTTCAGAATGCCGCTGTCTGCAGAGTTAATGATGAGTTACTACAGTAATTAACGTTTAATAGTAGAGCCGATGTTTTGCTTTATGTGCCTCCCGCACAACTAGTGCAGAGAAGTAAGGGAGGCAGGTAAACATACAATGAAATGTAGGTGAAGGTAAACTAATGCTGACTGATAATAATACTCAAAAGGAACGTCATTTGACTTTCCTTGTCTCAAACTTGACTTTGACCGTTTTCCGCCACGAGTACAGTCGAAACTCCATGTGCGACCACTTCTCGTAAGCGATCACTTCCGATAATTAAGCGACCGCCAATCCAAAACACCAATTTTTCCCCCTCAAAGCCTTACAGTTTGAACCTCTGGTAAACGACCATCTCCTTTGGGCCTGACGATTAGTAATTTTCCATTGTTTTTAAACTCTTGTAAGCGACCATTTGACGCATTCTCTGATCCGTCTATTTTCGCTGTGTGCACTATGTTACTTAGAATATACAGACAACTTCAGTGAGAACATGGAACTACACATATCCTAACTTAGACATTGCATGCAATAATTTATCTTCCATAAAGTAGAAGTGCCTGGACCTCTCCTCGGAAGAGACTACCCTGTTACTGCCGTGAAACGTTCACAATAACCAGTGTTACGATAAAGGCGTTTAGAAAATTGAAAATGGCTTAGAACACGGTTTGTTAAACACTGGCTAAACTTCGTTTAAATAACCGGCCTTAAGTTAGTCTTTTTAGACCTTTAAAAACGTTCATTTGAAGGTCCACTGGCTTCACTGCAAAATTTGTTTTCAGCTAAAACTCCGTTTTCACGAAAAGAAAATTGTTGAAAGTCACGAATATCGCACAAAAAAATTTAAAGTTTACGTATCACGACAAGCAAACCACTCACGGTTCCCGAATTTTCATTTTGTATTTTCGCCTTTCACGAAATTAAAAGCACTTAATCCCGTATCACGCAATAACCCCTTTGACCTCCTCTACAAAGGAAGAACGGTTCGAGAAAGAAGGAATCCTGGATGTGCGTACACATTTTAAGCCTTGTACTGAAACATTTCAGTGCCACACCAACAGCTGTCACCCAGCGTGCGTTTAACAAAGGTTTTGGCAAAGGAGAAGCTCTCAGGCTTCCTAGGAAAAACTCTTCAAAAGCCATGTTTGAGGGGAACGTTAGAAAATTTAAAACACGCCTTATCTCTAGAGGATGCCCGAAACGAAAGGTAGGAAGGAAGCTCTCAAACAAAAATTGGAAACGCACAAAAAGATTCTACCCTTTGTCATACAATTTCAACCGTCATTATACCAAACTTGAAAAACATGCTTATGGACAAATGGCATTTAATACAAAACCAGCCGTTGCCCAGAGAGATATTCAGGGAGCCTCCCTTGATCTCTTATAGAAAAGGAAAATTGTTAAAAGATATGCTTGTTAAAGCAGAACTTTTAAAAGGCTTTGAAAGACACAATGGGCGCACAGCAGGAGTCGTGCTGGTCTGTCTAAACCCATTTTTAATATGAGAGTAAATGTTTACAACCTACCGTGTACGTAATGTGCACAACTGACAGAGGTTACACAACCGACAGAGTAAATGTTAACAACTGACTGCGTAAGTAATGTGCACAACTGACAGAGTAGTTTGAACAAGTTTACAACCGTCAGAGTAGTGCGCACAACTGATAGAGTGAAATGTTTACAGAGAGTAGTAAATGTTTATAACTGACCGAGTAAATAATGTACATAACTGGCAGAGTAGTTTGTACAACCGACAAAGTAAATGTTTACAATCGACAGATGGCGTTCAACCTGGCGACAGAATGAATGTTTGCAACTGACAGAGTAGTGCGTACAGCTGACAGAGTAATATACCAATCGACAGAGCAAATGTTTACAAGACTTACAACCGACTGAGTAATGTACACAAATGACAGACTTAAATTTCAACCGATAGTATTTCTCTAAACCCCACAAACAGCGCACCATACTCATTCGCTGACACTTCGCTTCGAAAAGCAAGGAGCGCCGGAAGGTTACAAAATGCGGTCCAATCATTTCCTGATCCTTGCTCTCCTGTTTTCGTCGTTTTCGTTGTTGGTGCTTAAAGTTCACGGTGATCCGCCACATATTTTGCTGATAGTCTTAGACGATTTAGGATGGAGTGATGTTGGGTTTCATGGTTCAACAATCAACACTCCAAACATGGATAAACTTGCTTCTGAAGGCGTAATACTGGATAATTACTATGTACAACCAATTTGCTCTCCCACCAGAGGTGCTCTCCTTTCCGGAATGTACCCTATACATACAGGTAAAAATGCGTCGCGCAAATTTAGCATTACTGCCATTGATTACTTGCACGGCTTTCTTAGCATAGCTTGTTGTTTGTTGAAGTGTCATCGCTGGGCACTGGCAATTTTTTCCAACAGTTCCAATGCCATCGTTGAACTTATTCCTCTGGTTTACGGATAATTTCTTTTCCGGGTAGGGATATTTGTAAGTGATTACGCTAAAAGCCATGCAAGAGAGAAACCTCTACTCGCAGGGTAAAAAAACTTCAGTTCGGTCCAGAGAAGAACTTGGTCAATACTCAGCCTTATTATGCCACTATTATGTCATTTTACCATATAAGGTCAAGAGAACAAGCAAAATACGAGGCCGTAATACACCGTATGTGTCCTGGTTGAACCGGTTTACAACAGGGCGAATACCAGCGGATGCAAAAGGAGCAACTGTGGCTGACAGAATCAGGATGTTTTGGATACTCTCATTAGAAAATAGAAGCCAAAATACCATTTTTCTTTTGCAGTAAAATAATTAACCTCTCATTCAATGGTTTGGCATATAATACGCGCGAACATTTTGCCAATTGTTAACGTCATTCTCACAGACAGAATCAGGAAGTCTCTGAATACTCTTACCAAAAAATAGAAGCCAATTGCCAGATAATTTTTTTTTGTAGTGGAATAATAAACCTCTTATTCGATGGTTTAGCATATAATACGAGCGGACATTTTGCTCATTGCTCGTATTTTTCCTCGCCCCTGCGGGGCTCGGAAAAATATTACGCAACTCGCAAAATATCCGCACGTATTATATGCTAAACCATCGAATAAGGTGTATTTCTTGACCTAACGCTTAGTCATTAACCTTATAACACTGTTTTAAAGCGAATATATTGATTGATTGTAGGTTTACAGAGTGGAGTTATACGCTCTACGGAGCCATATGGACTTCCACTTGACATCACCATCTTACCGCAGAAACTCAAAGAAGCAGGTATGGACAAACTGACTTCAACAACCTTGTGCTAAGTTCCATTTGCACCCAAATGCCTGGCGTACTCAATCAATGAAAATCGATATCCAGACTGCGTTCAGTCTCTTATTTCTGTTTTTTAAAGTCGCAGTAGATAAACAGCACGAGTGAGAAGAAAAGCAATTCTTTTTCCTCTCTCTACGCCCAAATCTCCGCTAGTTAAACATTTGTAATTTGCCGGCATTATTTTACTTTCTCGCTCGCCCTCATGGCTCCAGGGAAAGAGGGACGACCACTTCCAATCTAATCGATATCAATCGTTTCGCAAATAAATGGTTATTGAATTGAACTGAGTGAAGCGCAATTTGGTCTGTATCTGATCGGACGGGCGCACAGCGTGACTAAAAAAGATGGTGGATGAGGTTTTTGTGATATCCGGAATAATCAAGGTTATTCCTTGATTATTTAGGATATCACAAAAACGGAATCTATAATAATAGTTTTATTATACATTGCTTTGAAGAAAATAACGAGAAACACACTGTCGCAAGGAACCTGAATTGACATAATTGTTATTGAAATTAGTCAGCTATCTGCTAGCAGATAACTAATTTCTGTAGGTTGCGGTGATTTCCAAAAAAGCTGTAAGCTTTTAGCCAATGAGAAGACAGATAATGAGTACAATGTATAATAATAATGCTTGTATGTATCCGTATCTCCGTATTTACCCCTTTGTTATATACGAATGACATGCGAATATAAGGGAAAAAATGTTTTGCGCTACCTTGCGCTAAATGGAATGATTCACTTTGGTTGCATTTTGAAATATTATTAAAATTTTTTATAAATACATCTTTGCATGGTTTTTTAAAATTACATTTCTCAACATTGTTAGACTTTAGGATTGTTTAAAAAGATGAAAAACTTAGCATTCGAATGTTTCCGTATGTTACTTACTTGACAATCGTATGCATCCGTTACCCTGCGTTGCAGCCGGCCCACGCACTCGTCTAAACCATTTGTATAGTCAGTCTGCATAGTCAGTCCGTATAGTCAGTCTGTATAGTCTATATAGAAGGTTTAGAGCGTCCGCGACGCAGGCTAGCATCCGTATGTTGCCTGCATGTATCCCTATGTAACCCGTAAGTTTCTCGTATGTATTCACTTAGTAAAAGCGAAGTTAAGCTGTTTCAGTGACAGATATCGACGAAATATGGCTGTGTACTGCTTTTCCGACCCGGGGCCATCTTTACGCATGAACACACAAGCAATCACTGATTTTAATCATAACTATAACAAAATTGTCAAATCTGATTGGCCATCAACTGCCCTGATTTCAGCCTTAATTGGACAGTTTAATAGGACAGTAGGCGTCATGCCTAAGTAATTGGACAGTACGCGCCATCACGCGCGCGCTTAAATGGCTTTTTTTTTTTTCACTGCTAGCAAAACAAAATTTGGAATTTCTTGTGTTTTGATTTAAAAAATAGCCTATTATATCACAAATTTTGTTAAAGTTATGATTAATTGGTACAGAACTTCGTGTCGTCCAAGTCAGTCTGTAATAATCATACTCGTGATTAAACAAATCGGACTCCCGCTACGAGGTCGTCCTATTTTGTTAATCACTCGTATGATTACAGACCGAATTGGACTCCACTCAGTCCTGTTACCATTACTAACTGGTAACTTGGAAACAAATGATACATGTACATTTGCCAATTAAATTTTAACAATTACCATTGAAGAGTGGGACCAAAGGATCCCATTTCTTGTTTGTAGGATCTTTTGTAGATACTTGTTTGTAGGATTCAATTTTATACACTTTTTTTTTACATTTTTAGCTGAGGGATCTTGTTGCAGGTTCTACAACCCCAGATGTACTGTCTTTGGGCGCCTCTAAAAACTATATTTCAAAAGCTTATAAAATGCACTCATTTTTATTTCACAACAGGATATTCTACACATATGATAGGAAAGTGGCATCTGGGATTCTGTAGCTGGTCATACACTCCACGATACCGTGGCTTCGATTCATTTTATGGCATATACCTTGGCGCTGGAGATCATTACACACACGAGACAGCCAGAATTCTTGATCTACATGATAACGAAACGCCTGTAGAAAATAAAGACGGAGTTTATTCTACGTACCTTTACGCTGAGGTTTGGAATAACAATAGATTCTTATTTATTCTTTTTTTTTTTTTTTTTTTCGTTTAGCTATTTCACCTACCTGATTAACGGAGAAAAGAAATCTAGTACTTTTTACCACAAAAAAATCTTCTGGATCTTGACTGTCGACTGTCATATTTTTTTGTGACAAATCAAAATCAAGTGAAGAATGGTCCTCGCAGTTGTGAACGCAATTAATGCAATTGCGTAAGAGAAGCCCGAAAAAAAAAACACGACTTCAACGGGATTTATACCCGTGACCCAGCGATACCAGTGCGACGTTCTAACCAGCTAACGCGCGGGATGGGAGGGGGGGAGGGGGTGTACTGCCATACATGGGCTATATAGGTATGTGCCGCTGTGAAGGGTATGGTTTTCAAGCAGTTTACTCTAGGATAGGATATATACATCAGAATATTTGGGTCTAGAATAAGGTATCGTTTTTCAGAAAACTGATCAGTTGGTTGAAGATTTTATCTAGACCAGGGAAACAGCTACTCTAGGATAGGGGGGATTTGGGGAGTTTACTCTAGTATAGGGTAGTAAAATTTAGCTGAACTAGCTCTGGTATAGGTTAAGGGTTCCAGGGTCCCAGCGGCACATCCCCACCCAGAAATTCCTAAAGTGCCCCCTCCCCCAAGGCCAACTAAGCTATGAAGCCACTGATGCTGGAACTTTTCGGCGTTACAATTGATAAAGATCTTACGTTTAAGCAACATGTGTCCTCTATATGTAAAAAGGTAAACAATCAGTTTAGCGTTATGACAAGGTTTGGCAAACTGATGTCTACTGAAACCATGCTCCGTCTTTATAAGGCATTTATACTTCCTCACTTTTATTATTGTTCTATGGTGTGGCATTTCTCTAGTAAACAAGATTCTGATAAACTGGACCTTTTAAACAAACGTATTCTTCGATTTATTTTCAAGGATTTTAACTCTGAGTACAATAATTTACTTAAAAAGGCAGGAACTGCAAACCTTAAGGACAAGCGTTTACAAAACATGATTATCACTATTTTTAAATGTCTTCATTTTTCTGATTATCCAAGATATTTAAAAGATATGTTTCGTTTACGCTCTAGCACCTATTTTTTAAGAGGACATAATATGCTCTGTTTGCCCAAACCATTGACCACTTCTTATGGTATCAATTCCTTTAGTTACTTGGCAGCAACATCTTGGAATTCTCTCCCTGACCATTACCGCACTATTTCTGATTTTACTTCTTTTCGACGACTGATATCTACTGGGAACAATAATTTACTTAAAAGGGCAGGAACTGCAAACCTTTCTACATCATGATAATTTGCAAGTTAGTTGTCTAGGTAGTTAGTTATCTTTTTTGCTATATAGAATTAACTTTTTATTATAATTATTTATTAATGTAGTTGGCTCGAAGATATTATCACTTGAGTGCTACACTGTAAATTCGAGGGTAAATAAAGTTTATTGATTGATTGATTGATTGATTGAGCAGGTCATGTGTTCGGTATCGCGAGGTCACGAGTTCAAATCCCGTTAAAGTCCTGAATTTTTTTCAGGCTTCTCTTACGCAATTGATTAAATTGCGTTCACAACTGCCAGGATCATTCTTCACTTGACAAGATATTATTGTTGATTAGTCAGGAGAGGAAAACATTAAGGAACAGGACAGGAAACAGTCCCAATACATAAAAGTCTGGAATTACAAGCCTCGACCATTTTTTTTTTTTAGTTTAATAGATATGAATACAAATTTTAGCGTCACCTGGCCCCAACACAGTAAAGTCGATGTCAATTTCGAGCGCTTTTTATTTCCAGCAAGCACAGAAGGTAATTCTATCCCACAATGCCTCGACACCATTGTTTTTATATCTACCATTTCAAAGCGTCCATAGTCCTCTGCAAGTTCCCACCGAGTATTCGGAAAAGTACGAAAACATCAAAGATGATGACAGAAAAATGTATGCAGGAATGGTTGAAAATGTTGATGAAGCAATAGGAAATATAACAGAGGCCATGAAGACAGCTGGGTGAGTAGATAATAAGTAGAGATCTGGACCTGTCAAATAAAACATCCATTTATTTGACATCAAAATTACATTACGGCACCCATAAGAATTTGAAGTACCCATTCGTAATAAGCCCTTAGGGGTACGGAAGCAGGGATCATAAGTAAATTCCGGGGGAGAAACAAAAGGAAATACGATATTAATCCCCGGGAGAACCCTTTACTTGTCATTCAGTTAAGGGGTGTAAATCGCCAAATGTTGGTCTCACTTTGGAAGTTTTTCATTTAAAGCAAATATTTTTTACCCACACAGTTACAACTTAGGTTTGTGCGGGACGAAATCGCCATATAAAAGTGATAAAGAAACTAACTGCAAAAACCGTGGACGAAGATCCCGCTGGTTGTAAACGTTGGATCTCTAGAAAAAAAGATCTAATCAGCCAAAATATCCAAAAAACTAGAAGTCCAAAGACCACTACAAAACTGATCATAACAACGTGTTTTGTTTTTTTCATAACATTATTTCAGCTGCCCATACTAGCCTTCTTCAGGTTTACAGATGTTGCTGAATTTATGATAGGAATTACAATATTCAGTATATTGCTGGTTTTCACTGTCACGCTATTCAAAATAGATCAAAATAAAAATCAAAACCGTTCAATAGATAAAGTGCAGAACCTGGGAAATGAAAGGAGATAAATATGCAAAGACCCTCGCCAAGATTCAGGTCAGAGGAATATTTCGTATACGAGATATTCGAAGAAACGTTTTACCCAAATTTACACAGATTTGTATGGAGACGCCCTGCTGGTGCTCATCCGGATGAGCTCCAACATGGCGGACGGAAACCAACAGAAACATCTGTTTCCGAGTTTTGCTACAAAAACGTGAATTTATTCTTCGAAGAACTCATAAACCTTACAGTAATACTTTTTCTAATACATGAACTGTTTAGATAGCAAAATTCCCTGAAATAAGTCATTTTTTAAACCTAAATGACAGCTCTCTTGGCCCCCATGTAAATGCCGCGTCACACAAAAGTTTAGAAATTCAAGCGTACTCTATCACAAAAGCAAGAACCCTTTTGAAGCGAAAATTTGTTTGAAAATTAGGCTCCGGCTGCTCTAATACATCGTGAAAGTAAAATCTCGGTAGGATCGATAGTTTTGTTGTTTGAATTTTAGTGACGTCATGTCAAAGCCAGCGATAATAGAAATGTCGCAATAACCATTGTTGAAAAGGGAGAGGCGGAAATGAAGTACAACATAGAAAAGAAAAGAAAAACTAATAAGGATATGGATTACAATGATTCGTCACGGCAGTTTAGGCAATTAGGTTCAAGAGTCATGGCCTTATCTATCAAATGTGACTCCCTCGCCTTACGGACCGAGTCACGTGAAGAATGAATTTTCCCTAATGAGATTAACTGCATGTCAGTGAGAGAATGGTTAGAGTGAAAGAGAAAGTGTTCAGAAACATTAGTGGGTTTAGATTTAATGTTAGTTTTGTCGACTGGACGTCTGTGTTCGTTAAATTTGTCCTTGAGGCAAAAGTGACCAAACTGTGTTGAAGACAGTGTTGGTGTCAACATTTTTAGCGGAATTAAAATCACTATAGCGCTTGTTTGATTGCCTGTTCTAGTATGGTCTCTTCTAGGGCTTAAAATATTGAGCTTAAGCCAATACTTGAGAAATAACTTGTTAATGACTAAATCACCGCTTCCTGGCAAACAAATATTTATCCCAAGTATTATATGAAACGTCACAAACAACAAAAATCAACTTTGAAAATCTGATATGCTATCAAGTTTCCAAAATCCACAATTGCAGTCCGTTAATCTCTACAAGAATATCCATCCTTAGCTCCTTTTGTATTCGCCGGGTTAGTTTTACCTTCTTATGCGTCACTTAGATTATTAGTTTTGCTTTACTTTCTGTTTAGTTTATGGGACAACACTTTGCTGATTGTGACTACTGATAATGGCGGGGCACCTGATGAAGGTGGTTACAACTGGCCTCTTCGTGGTGAAAAAGGAAGCCTCTGGGAGGGAGGGGTCAGAGGAGTGGGTTTTGTTCATGGAAAAATGCTGCAGAGGACTGGAGTCAAGTGCAAGGAGCTTTTTCATGTGACTGACTGGTACCCAACCCTCCTCTATCTTGCAGGTTTGCCCCCATTGATTGTTACAAATACTTACATCACGTCACTCCTTAAAATAACTGAAGTGCTCTGTAAGAGTTGTTAATTGTCCATTTTTAAGTAGTAGAAAACCAAAACGCTATTAACTTTGCTTCTTGTTCCTTGTCAGGCATAGAAGAGGATTCTGATAGTTCAGCGCTGGATGGATACAACATATGGCCCGCAATTTCTGAAGGGGTCCCATCAGAAAGAACAGAGATTCTTCACAATATTAACCGAAACAGTGCGGCAATTCGTGTGGGCGATATGAAGCTGTTGTTAAACGTAAAAGATAAAGAATGGTACGAACCGCCAGAGTTGTCCTCTGGAACAAGGAAAACGAAAAAGGTATTAACAAGGGAGCATGATGGGATAGAGAGGGAAACGCCCAGTCTACTGAACCCTTGGGACTGATGCGAATTTTACCGAAAATATTTTTAGAACAATTAAACGCTTGAAATTAATCGGAGGTTGGTTTCCAGAGAGGTCCACAAACTTTTAATCACTCAGTATTAATAGAAAACTCAACAGTCACCACCGATAATTCTGCATTGTTTGAGGCAGTCTCACTGCTATAGACTATATCTTGCTATTTACTAGAATGGTATCTACGTGAAATTAAGCTTAGGCCATGCTGGGTGTAATCCCAATTGCCCGAAGAGCCTCTCTGCCGCTTTACGTGTTGGTCACCTCTCCCCTCCGCTAACCCACACGCAACTGGGTATTCCGTACGAGACCAGTTGCTTTATAACCAAACAGCAGGCAAAAAAAAGCAAAGTAAATACGGTAAGCTGCATTTTATTGAACATTCTAGCGAGTATTTATCTACTTGAATCTTTTACCTGAATTCCCATACAAATCCTTTATATTCACGGCCATTTTAAATTACGAAGTATGAAACTACATGTATAAATGTTTAAACTCACACACTGAGCTTGGGCCGCCTGTGTGCTGACGTGCTGATTATATCCACTTTCCTTCTTTTAATCCCACAAAATTTATTATCAACAAACTAACGAGCTGCGATTTGCTATTTTAAATCTTATCATCCAGTTTAGTTAAATGTTTAGTTGTTTAGTTGTAACATGGCTCTTTAATCTTCTAACTGCCTCTTTTTGTCATCCGCAGAAATCTGGTCGCAAAATTAGAGCTGCACTTTACAATATCACCGCTGACCCAAATGAGAGTCAAGACCTCAGACGCACGTACCCGGATGTGGTAAGGACGTTAAGAAGGAGAATCAGGTATTACAAGAAGGGTGAGGTGCCTTCTGGGAAAGAAAGCTCTGATCCAGAAGCAAGGAAACTGGCGCTCAAAAATGGGTATTGGGGCCCATGGATTAACTGAGATTTGAAATCAGAAAAAAATGAAAGTCTCTTCACGGATAAAATTTATTGCAGACAGGGATAAATTAGCTTAGGTGATTTTATCGAAGTTTATCGACGTGCAAGATGGCCACAGCTTAAGTTCGTTATATGACGGTTACTTGTTATTTTAGGAAGATAGTACTGATTTTCATCATACTGTATTTTCTCATGTTGCTGCCGACTGGTTCGAATAAAGACTTGCTGTTGACAAAAAGGGAGAATGAATTCGATTATTGGATCACTCTCCTATCAGGGTCAATGTTTCCTCATATAAACAGTTTGGCTCGCCCAACTGTTCGTCTAGTCAGAGCATAAGCGAGCGATGTTGGCTTGAGTAAAGGTGTCAACTTTTTCCTTACTTAAAAAAAAAAATGGGAGAAAATACTCGGGAGAGAGGGCGACTCTCTTTCCCGGATTAACGTTTTTTCATATGAACAGTGTGTAGGTGAGGCTGATATCGGGAAACAGCAATGGTCATAATGCTCTATACAATGCAAAGCAAAGTTGAACCCAGCCCCCCCCCCCCCCCCCCCCCCCCTTAGAGGTTTTGATAAGTTGCAGTAGTTGGAAACGATTTTACCTTCAAGGAACGCGATCACGGTTATGCGCATACGCGCCTTTTGTCTCTTCAGAATATATTCGTTGGGTCAACACTAAATTCGAAATCGCCATTACTGGTACAATCATTGAAAATCCTTCTCTTTATTCCGACATCCGTCGCTTTGGCTGGCCTAGTTATACTTTGGTACTGGTGATTAGCGTGTGGTTGTTGTTTGACCGGTTATTACGTTTTAAGAAGACGCACAAAATAATGTTTTGATCATGGAGGTTTAGAAGAGCATCGTGGCCGTCTGGCAACAGGACGTTCTCAAGAGTCTTTGGAGATAGAGAAGCTTAGCCGATCGATCTGGTATGGTTCTAGGAGTAGTGTGTGGCGTACGAAAAAGAATGCACGACATTTGGAAAGTGGTTAAAGGCATGATTTCGTTCAACTTTGATTTGATTTTTGACTCCGACTTGAAGTTATACCGCAAGAGGCCGCGCGATCTTCACCGATCTGGTACACTTTAAATGTTCCTTGTAACTTAGCATTCACGATCGTATATGTTTAAGAATTGATTTTTTTAAAATAAATTATTGCCTGAGTATTCTGTTTTTAATCTAGCGAGGAATAAGCGCTTTCAACTTCTGGCGTTTCCGACAGCCAATCAAATCTTGTGGCATTATTCTAACAGCCAATCAGCCTTACGGCCAAAATCCGGCCGTAACGAGCACAAACGTGAATGAGTTTGTATCAGGCCCAATTTCAGCGGTAGCCGTTAGAGAGAATGTATGAGAACCGCTCAAATTGGGCCTGATCTCAGGTTACACATGCAGAATCAGACAATATCGACGGCTACAACTTGGACTGACGAAGACGAAAGGGAAAATTCGAAGTGATTTTTAAAAAATTATGAGGAGCAGGTGTTTTGGGAAAGTGGAAAATATGACATTTTTATTTAATTGAAATTCCCTTCCTTAAAGCAATAAAAATAGCGAGTCATGGGACTTGTTTTCTTCTAAAATACTTGGAGATTGTGCTTGTAAAAGAACCATGGGTTACTAATGCGCTGTGTTGTCCACCGCTGACTTTTGGGTGTCCGCTCCAGGCATCCATTGAGTTTGTTAACACTGTCATTCGGCAGAGAAGAAAACAATTACATGCTAAGCTCCTCACGCTTGAGATTAGTAAAATTATAAAATTATAGAGCACTAAAAACATGCCAGAAGACATGTTGGCGCATACACGCGTTCAATTTACACATTGTTATTAGGTTTTCCTGTTCCGAGTGTAACGTTTCAGTAACTTGAAACAGTTCTGGACTCACTTTTCAAAATCAAGCGACAAAGCGAAGTGACAAAGACAAAATTGTTTGCAGAAGATTGTCGGGAAAACCAATCTTGTAAGGACGTTACACAGTAGCTTTGGAGTAAACATGATCCAAACGACGAAATGTAGCCAAGAAGATAAAGTGTGGTTAATTGTGGTACTATTATAGTTTATTATTTTTGTAGTTATTCCAGTACTTAGAGAGTCATTGCTCTTCTAATCCCTGTCCCTGCTATTTTGCAAGAGAAGCTTTTGGCGCTAAATTAGTCTTGGGAAAATGCTTATAATAAATAACCACACTCAGCTCACATAATGTCAGATTTTTAAGTGACCTGAAGGGAACCGCATGGAAAATACTGATGAAACAAAATTAATTTGCTCGCTTTTCTAGGGTGACCAAGGGCTGGCCTCGGGAACAGGGTTCTAGCCGTCAAAACTATGATTGCAGATCAGAAGGTGATGATTTGTGTACTAAATTGTTTCAATGTTTGTTGCATGTCTGTTCCATGCGAAAACCTGTCCTTTATCGGTCCGAGAAAATAGTAGTGTTTTACTCGCTATTAATTAAACTTGTTACGTAAGCCTAAACCAGGCACGTTTTGACTGCGTTTCCTCGACTGAAATGATACCGGTTGGAAACTTCACAGAGTCAGATTACCGGTCAGCATAAAAGATAGACTGAGGACTGCGGACTACGGACTGCGGACTGCGGACTGCGGACTGCGGACTGGGTATAAAATACGGACTAGGTATAAAGTGCGGACTGGAAAATATGGACTGGGTTTGAAACACGGACTAGGTATAAGACGCGGACTGCGGACTGCAGACTGGGCATAAAATACGGACTACGGACTACGTTAGTAAAAAGGGTGCTAATTGGTTCTAGGTAATAAGGTAAAATAAGATCAATAGATCGCTAAATAGGAAGACACGTGATTTTAAGTTATAAAGTTGTACTCCTAGAAATTCTTTGTAGAGGTGTGCTGGCCGGTACTCCACAGATTACTGAATAAATGTTCTAAAATTTGCGTCATTTTAAATTTGGACTCATTGAAATGTTACTGGGGACCACTAACTTACTGCCTGGTGTCCGATAAAGGCTTTTAATCAACCTTTGAATAATTTTTCATTGTTTTAGTTGAGAAGTAGTGGAATGAGTTGATTTTTTTGCTAGCCCTGTTTTCAAAAATCTAAGTTTATATCATTCAGTATTTTCTTGATGTAAATAGACTCATGTTTATAACTGTTGAATTTTTCTTGCTGCAGGCTGTTGTTGACTTTAACATACATTTTGACTATTATTCAAATTGTATAAGCAAAGGGATGTAAAATTTTGTGCAGCAGGAATAAATGTTGTTGATGATTCATGAGTAATAGAACGAAGGACACATATATGACGAGTTGTATCAAAAATTTTTTTTGAAAAAAATGCCGATTGGCATACACATCTCAATAATATTGGTAATTATTCACCTTAAAAGAGAAGGATAACCAAATTACTGGCAAGAATTTATCCTTTTTTTTTAAAAAAAAAAAATTATGGTCATTACACACAATCACTCAGATATTAATGCGCGGGTGGAACGATCCACTTTTTTTCGTGAACAATTTGTTATTGATTTTTTATTGACGATTGTTATGGTTGGTTCTTGGCCATGAAAAGTTCCGCTTACGTTTACGTTCAGTCGTTTTTATACGTTGTAGCTGTATGTTGATGAAAAACGAAGCATACACATACTGATCGTACGTATTTTGTTGAGTAAATAGTCTCACGTTGGTAGCTGATGATTGCCTTTGCCGTGTAGCGCACTATGTGATATGATGGGTTGGGTCAATTGGTGTTCAAAATGTATGGACGATCGAGGTATACAAATGTGAAGAATTTTGTTGTTGTTAGTTGTAGACGGTACATGGCAAGCATTACAAAATTACTGGACAAGAACTTATCCCAGTTGAGGTATCCACGGGGGAAAGAAACACTGACTCTCATACAGGCGGCTACAGTCTTGGCCCCCTTTTCCCCTTCTTTTTAATGAACAATTCTTGGCTATTTTTGTCACTTTTGGGCAATTTATTGCCTTACACATGGCCTTCTTTACCTTTCTTCTTTACAAGTCTGAACTTTTGCTAATTGGAACATTGTTTGTTGTTGTTGCAATGAAAATTCTTGTTACTTTTGCGATTTTTGTGGACCATTAGAGGACCTTCCTTACCTTTCTTAATGGAAATTTGCTGTATTTTTGCGAAGGAGAAGGAGTTTTGTTCAGCGCATGAGGCCTATGTGCTTATGTGCTGATGGGCAAATGAGGAAGATGCGACGAAATGTTTTAATTCTGTCAATCCAACAACGGAACAACATTCCGCGCCATAAGTGCAAGACTAGGAGGCTTTATCCAAGACCACAATTCTGGCCTATCGATGACATGACGTCGTTGAGGTTTCCGTTAAAAAATATAAATAAACGGGTTTCCCTCCAAGTACTCAAACAGATGGCAGTGATTAAAACAAGGCTAATATCTTTTAAAAGACAACAATTATTTTAAAATTATTTTATATTTTAAAAGACAACAATTCTGTGACCAAATTTGGTCACAGAATTGTTGTTTAACCGTAAAAATAGCATTTAGAAACAGGGGCACCCAACGACAATTTTCGGAAGAATATCTGTTCGGAAGACGATTTGAGATCTAGAATTTTCGAAACATTTGTTGTAAAATGTCTTGCTTGCCTACCTCTCCTAGGATTTTCGAACATCTAAAAAATGGTATAATTGCCTATTTTTAACGGATTTTTACCCTAAAAAGGTCACGTAGAGTTTTCGGGAGCCTTTTTTTGGGCTGAAATTTTCGAAAAGGTAAGTTTTGATCCCTATAATTTTCGGATCACTAGACTTTCAGCAAGGAAATCCGAAAAAATGAAAAATTTTTAGGGGATAAAAATATGCCTCTCTCTACCGTTTAAATACTAAAATACGTTTAACAATGCTATGTTTAAGTGGTTTTGAGCTATACTCTCGTTGGGTGCCCCTGTAGAATGCCGTGAGAAGCAAAATGAGTTGAAGAAATTAAACAAAAAACTAATTGTTTCACTGCGCTATATTCACATTTCATGATACGGTTAGAGTGGAACTAATTAAGTAAAGAATTACAAGGGGTTTGTCACCGGGAAAAAGTGTGAAAAAATCCTGAATGTGTCAGACTTTTCACACTTCCACAACTCTGAGAAGTGTAGAACTAAGTATAGAATGACAAAGAGTTCGTTATTAGGGGAAAAGTGTGAAATTGTCCCGAGTTTGTCAGTTTTTTTTTCCCTC
This sequence comes from Porites rus, assembly GCA_964035705.1. NCBI lineage: Eukaryota > Metazoa > Cnidaria > Anthozoa > Scleractinia > Poritidae > Porites > Porites rus. The sequence continues at coordinate 6,273,074 of OZ038001.1, read as the reverse complement.
CCGAACCCCTGAGAAGTGCAAAACTAAAGGCCTGTTTACAACGAGGTGGGGGACCCCAGGTAGGTGAGGTAACACGTGGCGGGTCACCCCACCTATCATGTAAACGTGATCAAATTAAAATAAGAGATCATATGGATAGCCGGCTTACCCCACCTAAGCGGGCTACCTCACCCACCTGGAGTCCCTCACCTCCATGTAAACAGGCCCTAAGTAGAGAATGACAGAGGGTTCGTGACTAGAAGTGGAGGGACTCCAGGTAGGTGTGACATTATCCTGACTTTACAGGTTTTGTTTCACACTTCCAAACTCTGAGAAGTGTGGAACTTTAAAGTAACGAATGACAAAGGGTTCGTGCACTAGGGAAAAAGTGAATATGAAGCTTAAAGGAGCCGTGTCACGACATTCAGTCAAATTAGGAAATTACAAAATGCCCTTTTAATTAAGAGAAACATAAAAATAACCGATTAAAACTTTAAAGGAAGGTTAAAATAACACAACAGAAATAATAGTTGCCACAGATGAGCAAAACTGAAGTAGATTGAAACGGATTGAAATTAGGGTTTTTGAAAACTGTAGTAGTTATAGAAATGGTTGTTGCGAGCCACTTATCTGAGACACTCAATTTCAATAAAAATGATAAAATTCCTGAGTATGTAAGCCAATTCCGTAAAGAGTGGATTATTATAAGAGGGATTAATAAGGAATTCAGGTTTTGATTAATTATAACTTAAGAATTTACGTTTTATAATATAAGCTTAATATTATAAGACGTCATGTCTAACCAAGCAAATGGTTTTAAGGTTTCTCAACCTTTCATAACAGATAAAGATTTTAAGAATTTGTCTTTGGATGAAATAAGGCATATAATACAAGAAGAAAGAGAAGAACTTAAGAAAGATTATAATGAATTAGAAGAAAGAAGAAAATTAATTAAACAATATCAAAGATTACAAAAAGCTAGAGAAAAAGTAAGAAAAGGAATTGATATAGTAAAAGAAAGGAAAAAGAAAAAATTAAAAAGAGAAAGTCATACTAGTGTACCCAAAACGGGTATGGTGACTAAAAGTAAGAAGAAAAAGATAAAATCATTTGAAGAGTATTTTGAGGAATGTATAAAAAATAAAGAGATACCACCAGATACTCCTTCTTATTTACGTTAAGCTCTTGAGAGAACTATTAGAGAATACAATCAAGGTCTTATTAAAGAAAAATCATCTTTGGAAAACTTTGCTAACAAATATGTTATTAAAGGAGAACCTGGATTAATTCCAGTTGATTTCTTTAATAAAATTCATAGTGTAGTAGAAGAATTTTTTACTTATCACAGAAACATAAAATTTAATATGCTTTTAGTCTGTGAGATGGAAAAACAATTACTTAGTAAAGATAAAGGTGTTATATGATTGGAACGTCATAAGGCTTATTTTACATCAAGAATTCTAAAGAATTTGGTGTCAACAGATGTAAATGAATTAATTAATCTTTAATAACAAATATGTTATTAAAGGAGAACCTGGATTAATTCCAGTTGATTTCTTTAATAAAATTCATAGTGTAGTAGAAGAATTTTTTACTTATCACAGAAACATAAAATTTAATATGCTTTTAGTCTGTGAGATGGAAAAACAATTACTTAGTAAAGATAAAGGTGTTATAGGATTGGAACGTCATAAGGCTTATTTTACATCAAGAATTCTAAAGAATTTGGTGTCAACAGATGTAAATGAATTAATTAATCTTTGTTTTAAAAATGTTCTTAATGATATAGATGCTTATCAAGAAAATGGAAGTGGATGGTATTTTGTTGAAGTAGTTCAACTTCAAATTCATACTGTTGAGTTTAATCCATCTAAGGGTTCATCTTACATTCCTCTTCCAGATTGGATATCAAACAAAAAAGCAATTGTTAATATTCAAAACAAAGATGAGAAATGTTTTCTTTGGTGTATACTTAGATATATTTATCCAAAAGAAAATCATGAAGAAAGATTAAAAGATTTAAAAGAATATGAAAATTCTCTTAATACTAAAGGAATTAGTTTTCCTATGAAATTAAAAGATATTTCTAAATTTGAAAAACTTAATCCAGAACTTCCAGGAATAAATGTTTTTTCAGTTAACGGAAACAAAATTTTTTATCCTTTGAGAATGGCAGAGAGAGATTGTTTGAATACTATTGATTTATTTTTGTACGAAGAAGATGGTGTTTCACATTACACACTAATCAAAAATTTTCACGTTTGATTAAGTCTCAAAAAACTAAAAGTCTCAATGGTAAAATATTTATTTGTAAAAGATGTTTTACACATTTCACTAAAGACGAATTATTACAAAAACATATAATATACTGTTCAAATAATGAAACAGTTTCTGTAAAAATGCCAAAAGAAGGTACAATGTTATATTTCAAAAATTATGAAAAACAACTTCCAGTGCCTTTTGTAGTTTATGCAGATTTTGAATGTTTTACTAAACCAATAAATACTTGTATTCCTAATCCAAAAGAATCTTATAATTACAACTATCAAAAGCATGAACCATCAGGATTTTGTTTTTACATTAAAGGAATAGTTCCTAATAAATCTTTTAAACCAATTATTTACACAAAAACTAATGATAGTGATAATGTAGCTGAGATATTTGTTAAAAAACTTTCAGAAGTAACAAATAGTATATATAATGATTTTTATCGCCGTCCAAAACCACTTATATTAAATAAAGAGGAACAAAAATTATTTGATAAAGAGGAAATTTGTCATACTTGTAGTAAATTATTACTCGGTGATAAAGTTAGAGATCATTGTCATTTTACAGGAAAGTATCGTGGAGCAGCACATAACAAGTGTAATCTTATGTGTAAAAAACCAAGAATACTACCAGTCATATTTCACAATCTTCAAGGTTATGATGCTCATTTGTTTATTAAACAACTTGCATGTTTACCAGGCGAGTTAAATTGTATTCCATCTACAGAAGAAAAATATATTTCATTTTCAAAAAAGATTAAGGTTGGTGAGTATAAAGATAAATATACTGGGATAACTTTACCAATAAATTTTGAAATAAGATTTATAGATTCATTCAAGTTTCTTCAAACATCACTTGCCAATCTTGTTTCAAATTTACAACCAGATGATTTCCGTAATACAAAACAAGTATTTAAGAAAAATACAGGAATACTAACTCGTAAGGGAGTTTATCCTTATGACTATGTTTCATCACTCGAAAAACTATCCCAAACACAATTATCACCAAAAGAAGAATTCTATTCAAAACTGAATGATGAAGATATAAGAGATGATGATTATCAACACGCTATTAATGTTTGGAATACTTTTGAGTGTAAAACAGTTAGAGATTACCACAATCTTTATCTAAAGTCTGATGTTCTACTTTTGGCAGATGTATTTGAAAACTTTAGAAAAACTTGTCTCAAACATTACAACTTAGATCCAGCACATTATTACACATCTCCTGGGCTAGCTTGGGATGCATGTCTCAAAGAGACAGGTCAAAAATTACAGTTACTACATGATTATGATAAGTTAATGATGTTTGAGCGTGGTATTCGTGGAGGAATATCCCATATTTCAAAAAGATATGCGGAAGCAAATAACAAATATATGAAAGATTATAATCCTGATAAGGAGTCTACTTTTATACAGTATCTTGATGCAAATAATCTATATGGTTGGGCAATGTCACAACAACTTCCTACACATGGATTCAGTTGGATGAAAAATATAACAGTAGAAAAAGTAATGGACATCCTAGATAAAGCAAATCATAGTATGTCAAATCGTGGAAGAAAAGGATATATATTTGAAGTAGATTTGGAATATCCTAAAAAACTATGGGAATCACATAATAACTATCCTCTTGAACCTGAGAAGATGATTGTTAATGGTGTTGAAAGACTAATTTGTCATTTTAAAACCCGAAAAAACTATGTTGTACATTATCGTAATTTGAGACAATATCTTGAGATGGGAATGAGGCTTACTGCTGTTCACAGAGGAATATCATTCTATCAAAGTTCTTGGATGGAGCCTTACATAAGAAAAAATACAGAACTTCGAAAAACAGCAGCTAACAGTTTTGAGAAAGACTTTTTCAAACTAATGAATAATTCAGTATTTGGAAAGACAATAGAAAACATAACAAAAAGACAGAATATAATTCTTATTGATGATCGTGCCAAAGCTGCTAAACTTACAAGTCGACCAAACTTTGATAGAGCAACAATATTTGATCGTAATCTTATTGCTGTTCATATGAAAAAAACAGAAGTGTATTTTAACAAACCAGTATATGTTGGTCAAGCAATTCTAGATTTATCAAAAACATTAATGTTTGATTTTCATTACAATTATATCAAAAAGAAATATAGAGACAAAGCTGAGTTAATGTTTACAGATACTGACTCACTTTTATACCAAATTTATACGGATGATTTTTATCGTGATATATCCCATGATATTCTTGAAAAGTTTGACACTTCTGATTATCCTTCTGATCATCCGTCTGGTATACCAACAGGAGTAAACAAAAAAGTAATAGGAATGTTTAAAGATGAAGTAGCTGGTAGACAGATTACTCATTTTATTGGTCTCCGTCCGAAACTTTATACTTTCAAGATAGAGGATGGAAGTTTAACCAAAAAGTGTAAAAGTGTAAAGAAGAACGTTGTAAAAAAGGGAATAGAATTTGAAAATTATTTTGAGTGTTTATTTACCGGTGAAAAACAAATGAGAACTATGAAAATTATAAGAAGTGAAAATCATGATATTTACTCAAAGGAAGTAAATAAAATAGCTTTGAGTAATGAAGATGATAAGCGCGTTGTATTGGAGGATAAAGTAAAAACCAAAGCTTTAAGATAATAAGATAATAAATAATAAATGAGTTATACAGAAGATCAAATAAAAAAATATTTAGAAATATTGCATAATTATAATAAAAAAATAGTAGATGATGTGATTAGAAAAGTTATATGTAAAAATTGCCAAAGCGACAGTTTTTGTGTTGAATCTGGTTATAATATTTGCGATTCCTGTGGGACAACTAATGGACATGTTCTTGGTTATTTTGACTTGAAAGAGTACGATCGATTTCATTTTCGAAAGAAGAGTATTTATCAGAGAAAGTATCACTACGAGAAAAAGGTTGATCAAGTTTCAAAAAAGAATAAACCTAACTGAGGATGAAAAGTATGAATTATATAGTAAACTAATGAATATAGATAACCATGTCATGGAAATATTAAACAAACAATTTTGTCGTAAAAGAATGATAAGTATTTTTTATCTAATTAAAAAACTTTTGGAAGAGATGGGTTGTGAAAAATATAAACTAGTTTATCTAAAGATTAGCCCTCAAACTTTAGAGAATTATGAAAAGTGGTGGGGTAAATATAAAGGCTTAAAAAAATAAATGTTTAAATAAAATGAGTAAGCGAGTTGTTGGATTACCTAAATTTGAAGCAAAACAATTGTTTGATTCAATTGATGATGGAGATTTATTTGAATATTTTTTTGAAGACGCTATTCCACCAGATGGTATATCAAAGGAAAATTATCTTAAAGAATTAGAAAAAGAGTTTTACAAATTAAAAAGAGAAGAAGCTAGAAGATTGTTAGGTTTACCCAAGAAATAATTTTATATTTTTAAAAATATAAAATTTAATCTTCTAAGTAACTATATCCACTTTCAAATACTCTAAAAATATCTGAAAATGATTTTGTTTTGTAATAAAGATCTTTATTTATTTAAAAATTAAAATTTAATTTATTAAGAGTAAAATATATTCCTTCTGTATCAATACCATCGTCTTTCATAGCATCTTCTAAAAGTTTTGAATTGTATACAACTTTAATACATTTTTCATCAATTTTCAATAAATCATCTACGAATGGTTTAATTAATACTCTCTTTGTTCTTTTGTTATTTTATACTGTCTGTGTAGTGTTTCAATATGATTTAGACAAAGATTATTTAAGAATAATTCCTGTGTTAATTTCATTCCTTTACATTCTGTTAGTATACACTCATCATGTAAAAAATCAAACATTTCTTTTAGTAATGTACTAGCAAGACGTTTTACATCTTTTTGTCTAATAATAACAGCTGCCATTTTATTTATAAATTATATTATTCCTTTATGAAAGAACCAATATATTATTCCAGTTAGATATCCTAATACTTCACTATTGATTGGAGAGTCAAATGTGTATACACATCCTCTTCCAATTTTGTAATGTTTGTGAAAAGATTTAAAAGCCGCGTAAAACATTAGATGATTATTTAGAATAGGATTATTAGATTTAATAGATCTATCTTCTATTCTATAAATTATTTTTTCTATATTTATATTTTCTTTAAAATAAACTTCGTATAAATATCTATAAATGAGTGATGTTTTTATAAGATTTTCAGGATAGGGAAGATGTTTGTGTAAAGGATAGTAATAGTTATCATAATGCACAATTGTGTTTAGCATTTTATATTATTACTTATAATATCTTGTAAATTTAATTTAAACAGAAAATAAAGGCTTAAAGAGATAAAAAAAAAATATATAAATGGCAAACATGTTGGAAAAAAGTTTCAAAAATAAAGAATTAGGAATCGAAATGAATTCTTATATTGACAAACAGCAAAATGTTTGGTTTCGAGGAAAGGATGTTGCTAAGATACTTGGATATAAAGATACTGACGATGCTGTTAGAAGGCATGTATCCATAGAAAACAAAATGACACAATTTATACAACCAAAATGTTCCCTCGGTAAAACGCCGGGTCAACAAAATAACAAAAATGTTCCCCCGGTAAAACACTGGGTCAACAAAATGACGCAATTTATACAACCAAAATGTTCCCCCGGTAAAACACCGGGTCAACAAAATGACACTAGAGGGAAATATTGTACATTTATTAATGAGCCTGGATTTTACGAACTTGTATTTGGTTCTAAATTAGAGTTTGCTAAAAAGTTCCGCCAGTGGGTATTTAATACAGTTCTTCCATCTATCCGTAAATATGGACAGTACAAAATGTTTGATAGTCCTTGGAATAAGATGATAATGATTGGTAATGCGACAGATCTACATTACAAAGTGGTTCAACTAATTAGAAATTATTATCCTGATTCTATATTAGTAGCTGGTCTGGGAGAGAATCAAGATACAGAGGAAAAAAGACTAGATTCGTATAGAAAAGGATATCAACGAGGCCAACCAGATCTAATGATACTAGATTACCACAGGGAATATAAAGGACTCTGTATTGAATTCAAATCACCAACTAACAATTACTGTGTATCAGAATCTCAACTGAAGATGAAAGAAAAGTATCGCAATAACGATTACGCATTTATTCTAAGTAATGATTATGATAAGATAAGCAAACTTATACATAAGTATATGGCTGGTGTTCGTATTCTTTGTAAATATTGCCCAAAAGCATTTTGTAGTGAAAAAAACACTAAATAGCCATTATAAAATAATTCACAGAGTTGAGAAAAACATTTAATTTTTGATATCAAAAAATGATTTATTTAACAAACAACTTGTAATAAATTTTAATTCTTAAATCGACAAAAAATGCAGAGTATGGTTTAAGCAAAAGAAGTAGCTAAAATACTTGATTACAAAAATACGGTTGATGTTATTAAGAGACATGTAAGTGAAAGTAATAAAAGTTTTTCAACAGCGTGAAACACGTGGTTGTATTTTTAGAGTTAGTATATTAATCTTTAAGCCTTTTTTGATTAAAAGGTCCCACCAAAACGGTGAGGTCTAGTTTACATATACTTACTAGAAAATTTAGTATTTAAAGAATAAAAATTATTTAATTAGAAATGGAAGCTATACTTAATAAAAGAAAAGAAAAGTTGATTAAAGAAGGATTAAATTTTATAGACTCTTTCGAAGAATATACGAGCAAAAATAATCCTGATATTTACAAAAAATATTTAACTCTTAAAGAAGAGAAACTTATCTGTTTCTCAGACAAATGGAGTCAACATATGCGAGTTTTAGAAGATATTAAACGTGAACTTAACGAAAAAAATTTCGACTTTTTAGAGTTGTATGATGATATGTTTACAGAAATGGAAAACTACTTAAACACTTTTAAACCAAAAGTTTTCTTAGAAAGAGAAGATCTCAATCAAATAAATGATATTGTTAATATTATAAATAAAATTAGTAAACTACCAGATCAATCAAGAATTAATTATGATTTGAAATGCTATACTTTTTTAAATATAAAAAGTTCATTGTTAAATAGAATAAAAAAATATCTTTCAGATTAAATACTAATTTTAGTATTTAATCTATATATTAAATTTATTTTTATATTTCTCCGCAAAGTTATCCACACTCGATGGACATTGATCAATTATCATTTCATCTAGAATTTTAATGCTATCTATAAATTCTTGTTTATTCCACTCATCTCCTCTGAGCGCTGATCGTAATTCAACAAGCACTTTTTCATAAGTAGTATAAGCTAACTTTGTTGTTTCTATCTTTTTCTTAAAATCCTTCTTTTTTGTAATTCCACCAACAATTATTCCTGCTCCATTTATTACTCCAAGAATAACAGGATTTAATGTTAGTCCTCCTGTTATAGTGCCAACAGCAATAAGAGATAAACTAGAAATAGAAAAAAAATTTATCTAAAAATTTATAAGATTTATAAGATTTCTTATAACACCAATGTTTCTTATGGTAATGTTTATAAAGGTTTGTTATAGTTTCTCTTTGCTCTTCTGATAAAGATTTGTCTATATGGTTGAATTCAAAAATACTCTTTCTTTTACTACTATTTCTTTTCATTTATTTAATAAATTATATAACTTAGATTATATAACTTCCATTTAACTTTTCCTGAAGAATTAATTTGTGATATTCTACAGAGTCGGTGTCGTAAAAGTTTGGAGAGTACATAAATTTTTCTATTATTCCATCTTGATTTAAAAATACAAATTTTTGATTGGCTGATCTACTAACAACTGGGCAAACTATTTCTGAGGAGTAGTTACTTAATTTAACTTTTGTTACATTTGAATTAATATTTTCTGTTAACCATAAAACTACTTTTTTTCCGTGAAAACTACCTGGAATTGTAAAATTTTTGTTTGTATTACCTACATTTAAAGTTAGTTTTTTATTTGAATTAAGATAATATAAATATAATAAAAGTTGATTGCTATTTATATCTTTTTTAGATATACTAAAATTTCTATCTCTCCAAAGATTAAATATAATACATAATGTAAAATTTGTTAACCCAGTATTAGCTGAATAAGTAATATTATAACCATTAACATTTAATCCATCTTTTTTTATAATATCAATTGTTTTATTTGGAAAAGTAAGATTTCTTGCGGAATTACCTGTAATAGATGATAAAGCGTTAAAAACAACTCCAGATGATTGTTTATTTAACACATAGCTATTTGCGTCAGTAAAGTCAAAGAATTCACTAAAATATTTTCTGTAAACAATATTTTTTGTATAATCTATTAACTCGTTTACCATAGCAACTGTAGCAGCACTATTGTTATTATTTCTATCGAGATCAATATTTATTATCTTTTTATTATTTGTGTTTATATCAACATTGTATACAACTTGTGTTGGTTGAATTATGAATGCTTTGTGATAATCATAAACTTTATCAGGATCAATATTGTTAAATTTACCTAAGATTCCATAAACAACTATGTAAGAACGTAAAAATTGTTGTGGATAATTATTCAAATCTCCTCCTACTTGAAGAATATTAACTTGAATGTGAAGAAAGAATTTATTACCAGATGATAACTTTTTAAAATTAACTATAGCTTTGTGGTAATACATATTTTGAGTTTGTGAACTAGAATCAGTATATTTATGAGTAAGTTTTCTTATATTAATATTTTCAATTTGTAATCCTGATGAAGTTCCTTTATCAATTGTTATTTGAGTTTTATTCCATAATTTGTTATCACCGTTTAAAAGTTCTAAACACAATGTATAATCAGTATTACCAGTTAATCTGTAAAAGTTAATTCCCATTTTATAATTATATCCTCCTTGAGAATCCTTATTTATACTCAAAAAAATAACTTTGTGATTATAGTCATGAAAGTTTCCTTTGTTAGGTTCTAAATCACCTATTTTTTTTTTATAGCAAAACTATTTCCTCCATTTGCTTCATCAGTCCATTGGCTTGCACTTGACATTATATAACTAAACTCAACTTTATAATGACTTGGTTGAATTGCGTTATGATGAACAAGTTTGTCAACATATTCTTTGTTTGTTGAATCTTTATTTTGAGGTGGTTCAGCAAGATTTATTATTTTATTTTCATTTAAATTTAAGTTACCAGTCATTGCAACAGTACCATCTTTTTCCAAATAATCACTCAAATCTGGACTTCCACTATTATCATCAACATATTTTTTTGTTGCAGCATCGGAGTTATTTGTTGGTGCGCCAACATTTTTTATTTTAAAACTAGCCATATTTAAATCTCCACCCATAGGTATTAGTCCATTTCTTTTAATATAATTTGAATTTGAGTAAATTAAAGTAGTTGGTTGATTATTACCATTTGGCATTGGAAGATTTAATATTCTATTATTATTCATATCTATACTTCCAGTCATCTTCTTTGATCCATCTGATTTAAAAAATAAACTATCATTAACTTTATTTGCTGCAACTGTATCATCAACATATTTTTTGGTTGATGCATCTGTGTTTGATGTTGGAGTTGCGAGACTAACTATTTTTTTGCTTCCAAGATTTAAGTTACCAGTCATCGCAACAGTACCATCTTTTTTCAAATAATTACTCAAGCTGTATTATTTAATAAAAGAGTATCATCTACATATTTTTTGTTTGCAGCATCATTGATGCTTGTTGGTTGATTTAAGTTAATTATTTTTTTGTTATTCATGTTTAGATGATTAGACATACTATTTGTTCCAGTAACATGAAGATATTTTAAATCTGTGAAAGCTAATGGTGTTGGTTGTTTGGGGCCATTTGGAGCTGGTATATTATATATTCTGTTATTATCCATATCTAGATTTCCAGTCATTTTTCTTGTACCATCCTTTTTTAAAAATACACTAGTATCAAATGGTCCACTGGAATTATCATCAACATATTTCTTTGTTGCAGCGTCAGTATTAGCACTAGGTGTACCAACATTTCTTAGTTTTTTATTTATCATATCATAATCTCCACTTGAAGTTAGATTAAATCCTACTCCTGGAGCACCTTGTACTCCTTTAGCAAATGGATGATTAGTAGAATGTTCGTTAAATATTCCCATTTTTATTATTAGACTAGATTACCAATAAAGTTTTTTGCAATACGTTTTCTTGGTTTATCAACGTGTTAGAATGAATAAGGTTTTTTAGTTGCTGCTTTATACTGTTCTTTACTAACTCCTAACTCAGATGATATTCTGTTGGATTCCCTCGATGATGGAAATTCGTATAAACAGTAATCAGAACAATTCAGCCGAATGTCCTTTGGTGTTTGATAAAACGACTGACTGAGGTACACCACTGAACAATTCTTATGTCGACCTTGAATGAAATAATCAATCAGTTGTCTCTGGTTTTTATCACAAACATAGTCATCGAATATCACAAGTTTTTGATTGTCTTCATAATCCATTTCTGTCACTGGAGTTATTTCATCATTACTCACATGAAGTATTTCATATCCTAGTTTACTACTCAACTCCCTCATTTTTTGAATTAGATTTTGATACTTATCCTGTTCCAGATTACGAGCGTAAAGATAAATCTCATCATAGTATAGTAGAGGTTTAATTAACATATGGTACAACAGATTAGTTTTACCACTTCCACTGTTTCCACAGATTAACATCCGAAATGTTTCTTTTGGCATGTAAGGAAATAACTGTTTATACTTTTTATCTGGGTTGTCACCACTATCATAGTTTGGTATTTCCATTTTATCTAATATGTATATTAAATAAAATGGATGTTGAAGAATACAAAAAACTTGCAAGAAATAAAATTGAAGCTGATGCTTTGACTCAACAGGTTAGAGATGTAATAAAAATAACAAAATGGCAAAAACAAAATATGAGAGAGGGTTTTAAAGAAACATTTAAACCACTTATTGAATCACAGGATAGTGTTAAAAAAAGTATTGATAAACAGCAAGACTCATTAATCAAACAACTTCAAGCTAATCAACTTGCTCTTACACAAGGTCTTAATCAAAACAGACTTGCTATAACTGAAGGATTTGATAAAATGGATGAGGTAAAAAAATGGGAATTATCGCAATTACCAGGTTTTGAAGCAATTCAAGAACCTAAAGAAGATGATGGAGATTTACCCTTTACACCAGATGAGGTACCAAAAATAGCAAAATTTAAAGCTGAAGACCTCGATAGATATTTAAATAGTAAAGATTCACAAGATATACTAAAAACTAACGAATATCACAAACTCCCTTCTGAGTATTTTAAAGAAGATGTTTCTACAATTAATAAAGTAATTGATGATGTTAACGAAGATTTAGAAGAGTTGAGTGCAAGATAAAAAAATACTGCAGATTTTGTACGAGACGCAAACGGTTATGTTTTAGCTCAACCAAAAAGTAAAAAACCACGAGAAGAAACATTAGATTACATAAAAAATTATAGCATATTAAGCATATATGCAACAAATTTAAGTAATCTTAAGTATTATAAAACAAAATCTGGCTCTGGGATTGTTTACTTTAACAACCCACATCAACTTCTAGACAGACTTGAATTACTCGGTGGTTCAATTCTTGCTGGTAATAATGGTGTAATACCCGAGTTTTCTCAAATAGCACATCTTCTCAACCAAATGAAAGTGATCTCAAAAAAAAACAACTAAATGATCTACTAAAAAATTATATATCTATTAAATAAATGGAAGAACGAGCTATACACATTTCCTCAGCAAACAGGGAAAAAAGAGGAACAAGCAGACCTGGTGATTTTACTATTAAGTTTAATCCATCTCTGAAACTTGACCCTAATATGAAACACCAACTTGCTCTTGATCGGCTGTCTATGACTTACTCTTGGCATAACATTAGAAGTGAATATGGAAACAATACAATCAAATACACCCATGATGGATCCACCTGGCAAACAATTACTTTTACAGATGGAATGTATTCCTACTCAGATATCAATGATTACATTCATCAATATATGTCACAAAAAAATCATCACTCAACAGATTCAAATGGAAAAATAAAGTATTCAATAAATCTAACTTTTATACTATCTACCTATCGAATTTTAATTTCAGTTAGTAATAACTATCAACTTGATCTGAGAGGAACAAAATTTGGCGACCTAATTGGAATTGAAAAGAAACTTATTACAAAAACAGAGTATGGAACAAAACTACCAAATATCACAAATTCGATTGATGTGTTAAATATCAACACAAGCGCAATAACTAATAGTATTGTAAATGGAATAAATACAAATACTATTGCTGTGATACCAACAGACAATCTAACAAGGTCTTATCCATTTACATTTGAACCTAAAAGGCCATTGTATTGCGATGTTTCTTCATTTCACATTGATGAAATGAGAATCTATGTGACAGACTCACTTGGAAGACCAGTAAATTTTAATGGTATAGATTGGTTTATGACATTAATTCTTCATTCAATGTAATATAACTATTAAAATAAAATGATGAGACAATCAGAGTTTAAAATGAAACTTAACCCTAAATTGGGTAAATATACAAGACAACATATTTATGGAGAAGGAATGATGGATGTGTTTAAATCTGTTGGTTCAAAATTATTTGGAAAGACAATGAAAAAAGCTGCTAAAAAAGGATCTAAAAAAGCGTTAACAGCAGCTGCAACAAAAACTGGTGAACATGTAGGAAAAAAGGCTGGAGATAAGATAGTTCAAATGTTAACCAAAGAAAAAGCAAAACCTGCTAAAAAAGTTACTTTTAATAAAAATGTTGAAACAATACCAAACAAAACAATGACTCAACAAGAGATAAATAAAAGAGTGAATGCAATTCTTAGTGGAGGTTCAACACGTAAGAGAAAAATTATATAATTATTAAAATAAAATGAAGTCTTTTAGAAATCCAAAATATTTAGAAAGATATGAAGATGTTGTTTTTGACCTTGAACAGGCTTTAGCAACACCTGGAAATGCTGCTCATCAAACTAAAACAGGTCATAGATTTGTTGCTGATAATACAGGAGAAGCTACTCCTTTTGATTGGTATAACGCGCGATTTTCAGTAGATTTTAAAGTTAATCAACTAGCTGCTGGAGCTGATATAGATGCAGATGGAGATCAAATGGGTATAGTAAATGGAAGTAGTTCTCTTATAGAAAAGTTATCCATCCTAGCAAATGGTCGAGATGTTTACAGTTGCAACTATGCTAATCATGTAGTAAATATTAAGAATTTGCTTGAGTATAATCCCTCTTATGCTGAGAGTGTAGCAACAAATGAATTTTATTATCTTGATACAACAAGAAATGCTGAAAGAAATAAATTTACCAGTGGAAATGTAAGAAATGCTGCAGGTGATGGACAAACAGCAGCACTTTTAACCTCTGTAGCTAATTATAACAAAGGTTTTTCAATAAGAAAAGCACTATTAGGCGACTCAGCAACAGTACGATGTGAAATTCCTCTTAACAGATATTCTTTCTTTGAATCATTAGAAGACAAACTTCTTCCAAATACAAAATTGAGCTGAATATAGAATTAGAATCAGATAACAATCTTATCTGGCGAGTTGGAGGAAACGATTGTAGAGTTATACTAACAAGATTTCAACCATTTGTTCCAAGAATGACATTTAACTCAGAAGGACAAAAACTATACATGGAAAATTATCTCAAGCCCTACAAATGGGTTTATCTTAATGAAGTAGTAGAGCGATCAAATAACTCTCAACAGCAAACAGGTCAATTTAGAATTACAAATGCAATCTCCAAACCTCGCCATGTCTTTGTTTTTGGAATTAACACAGCCAATATTGATTCGCAAACGGCAAATCCATTTTTATACAATACTTTTAATTTACCAAATACTGCTAATATATCTCGCTGTTATCTCGAGGTTGGAAATGGAAATGAGTACCCTGATATTCACTTTAAACCAGCTACAGATCCAGCAAGAGTTTTCAGAGAAGTAATGGGATGTTTACGCAAATAACGACTTTCAAGGTGGAACACTACTTAATAGAACAAATTTTGAGTCTTTGTTCCCGTTTGTTTACTTTGACTTGACAAAACAAAAATTGGATATAAAAGATGGAGTTACAAAATTGTCGTTTCATTACGAATTATCCGCCAATCCAAACGCTGATTATAATATCTACGCTTTAATACTTCACGAACGAGTGGCAGAAATCGAATAGCAAGGAGGAAAACTATTGCTTCGTGCTTAGATTTAATATAATTCTATAAATAAATGACAACTTATATTGAATACGGTGTAACACTTACAGATGGGCAAAAGTCAAAATTGGCTTCTGCAATATTAAATAAATGACCACTAACTCTTCGGTTAAAACATTCTCATCTTCGAGGTTCTGATGAGTTAATGTTAACAAAAAGACAAATTTCTAAAATAAAAAAATCTATTTCAAATGGCACAGGATCGGATATAAAGATAAGTAAAACATAGATTAGACGTTCTGTAAAACATGGTGGAAACTTATTTTCATCACTCGCATCTCTTGGAGCAAAAGTACTACCTTACGCAGTAAAAGGAATTTCGAAAGTTGTTCCTGCATTGGCAACCGGTGCTGCTACTGCACTTGGAGAAATTGGATTAAATAAAATATTTGGAAAAGGAATAACAATTCCCCCACAATTTTTCCCAATATTACCATCTATTGTAAGAGAATTTACCAAATCACAAATAAATCAAATTAACAAAGCTTATCAAACAGGTGGGCGATTAGTTATAAAACCAACTCGTAAACAGATAGAAGGAGGATTTCTTGGAACTCTTGCATCTATTGGAATTCCAATGGCAATTAGTTTAGTATCTAAGATGTTTGGCTCTGGGCTTCAGGTTGATAGACATTTACCATCTAATACAGCAAATGTTTACGTTCCACCTCCTCCTCCTCCACCCACACATGGTGAAGGTTATCCTTACTACCCACCACCTTTTTTAGGTACATGGGGAAACCCATTTGGAATGGGGGTTAAAAAAAAAAGTCCAAGGGCAAGGGTCTTCTTCTAGGAAAAAACAGCCCATTCAACTCAATTCCATTAATAGGGGACATTTTGTAATTAAACCATTATCCAACTTTGACCTTATGGAATGGGTAAAGAAACTTGGTATTAAACATTTCAGAGGAATATATAGTCGCGATGGGCTACCTCATAAGATAAAAAAAGAATGTGGAATAATTAATCTAGATGATATAACAGGTCCTGGAACACATTGGGTTTGTTACAGAAATATAGATTCAGTGGTTGAGTACTTCGATCCTTTTGGTCTAATAATGCCAAATGAAGCATTAAAGTATTTTCGTACTTCTGGAAAACGTATAGTTTACTCAATGGATGAAATACAAAATCGCAATACTGTTTTATGTGGTTATTGGTGTTTATATTATCTGTTTGAGAGACAAAAGGGTAATAGTATTCTAAATGTAATACATAAC
>OZ038001.1:6161369-6251369 GCA_964035705.1 Porites rus | reverse complement strand
CAGCAAATGGGAATTTCCCTAATTTTAATAAATCATCTACTGTTAATAGACTTTAATTTATCATACCATTCATCCGTTTTTATAATTGGAACAGGAATATCTAAAAACTCATAATCTTCTCCATCTTTAAAATCACATTTTTCTAAATATAAACTTCTATTTCCTTGTCCATCCCTACCTTGACCGCAAAAAGCGTAATCATATACTAAGGAATTTAAAATAGATTTTATTCGTTCTAAACTTATCTTTCGACCATTAATATATTTTTCTAAATAATCACAAAAAATTTGAGTTACATAAGAATAAAATGTACGTATTTCATCAAACTCCTCAAAATCCTCATAATCATCCATTATTTTATAAATATTTAAAAAAATTGAATAAAGTCTACTAAAACCTTTCAAGATTCTTTCTCTTTCTAAATTATTAGTTTCTTTTGCCTCCTTAATTTCTTTAGCTAAATCTTCTACAAAGAGATATTGAAACATTCCAAATTTTAATTTTATAATTTTTAAACCATAAATTCTTGTAACAAAAATTGTTATAAGAATAAAATATTATTCACTATCAATATCACTATCACTATCACTATCACTATCACTATAAATATAACCATAAATAACTTTTTCATTTCTTATTTTAAACTTGCTAAGAAATATTTTAAAATCACCATATATGTTATCAAACCCAGGATAAGGATCAATATATTCCTCTTCATAAAAATCTTTTTTAAACTTAATATACTGACAAAAATTATTAAAATTTTTATCAATCTTAATTAAGTTATCAACATCATCTCTTTCAAGTACAAAATTGCTTTTATCTTGAAGGCGGCCTCTTTCTTGAGCTAACAAGAATCTTTTAATAAACTTTTTGATTCTAGTTACCCTATGATTTTGAAATAAACCACGAGTTACATCATTTATGTTGAGAACTATATATTTAAATTCCTTATTAATCCCTCTTATAATAAGCCACTCTTTACGGAATTGGCTTACATACTCAGGAATTTTATCATTTTTATTGAAATTGAGTGTCTCAGATAAGTGGCTCGCAACAACCATTTCTATAACTACTAACTGTTTAGCCTAATTATAACAGTTTTTCAAAGTCGATCCCTGCCGCTTGCAACTTCAAAAATAATGTTTAGGAGACATATTTGCTTGTCTCGGATATCTGATTTTGTCATTTACATGTAATTTCTTTGCTTACTTTAAGTTCCATAGCGATTGAGGGCGAGTAATTGGCAAAAGAAAATTAACTGGAATGCCGTGACACAGCCCCTTTGATGAAAAAGGAATGTAAAGAAATGGTTATCAGCTTTCTGAAGTACCAGCCGACTGTTGTAAGTCCTGTGCAGCTAAATGGCACGGTCTTTGAAGGAGTTCCCAGCTATAAGCTATTCAGAGGGTGTACACGGGCATTATTATTTTAGAGTCCTCCAGGTCGCAGCTCATGCGGGGACCTTCTCGCCAAGAGGACAAACAAATATAAGAAAACTGCGGCAGAGTTTGCTGAATTTAAGGAAAATTTTTTAACATTGTAAAGTTCCGAAGGGCTTACATACTTGAGAGGTCATTATTTCAAACAACAAAAGGAAGATGTGCTCATTATTACTAAAAAAAAGAAGCGATCCTAACCATAATTATATTGATGAGAAGAGTGCTTGGTGAGCGTGTTTATAATTTAATATAAACAGAGATGTTCTCAAAATCCCCGAAGCCATTTTAATTGCAATTTTCAGTGTCCTTTAAACTTTTTGAAGAATATATTTTATTGAAATGGACGTAATTATCGAAAGCCTGCGATAAAGTTAACAGTGATATTATCTCACCTACTATGCAGTTGAAATTTTCTAACGGAGCGGATGCAAAATCTTGAATGTGTATTTGAAGTAAACCAAACAACTCATTCGGTCGATAATTACTTATCAGGACGGGGCATAGCGTTCTGCACACAGTCCATGTGTATTTTAAGGAAGTTAAACCGGTTTGAACAAAGATGACTAGGTAAAGTTTATTTTTAAATTTAAGTTACATTATCTTCGATAACAACTGTGCGAGAGTACAAAAACGTGCACGCAGCTGAACACAGAGTTTGGTACAGACGATAATACTGCGCAGTTTAAACTCCACACTAAAGATACACACAAGAGAAAAAGGATAATAATAAGAATAAAATTTTATAAAAAGGATTCGAGTAGTATTCACATTTTTACACAATAGACCATTTTCTTGATTACTTCTTGTTTCTTCTTTTCGGCTTCGTGGTTTTTTAACTTTTGCTGTTAGTACAACCAGCTCTTCCTACAGTTTTGTTTTTTGAAACAGATATCCCTTTATCTCACCCGTAAAGTTTCAGCTTTTAAATCTTGCAGTTTTTTGCTGATTTCTATTGTTTTGTGGCGATTCAGCCGCGACTAACTAATTGTTGTTTATGTTTTTGCCAAAAATTTTCCCGCTTTAGCCTCGCAATCATGCTTGAAGTCTCTCGTCCCAGGGCCGTCGGCGAATATGAACTACATAATATCACGACTGAATGATGGCAATAATAACCCGTACGGACAACATCATGTTTGAGCTGAAACTCTAACGAATGACTTAAGTCCTTCCGATAATAATCAATAGTAATCTATTGCAATCGATAAATCAGTCATTATTGATCTCCATCGGAAATCGATATTCATCAATGCATGATTGATATCGTTTTCTATTGATTATTATCGATTATCGGTTTATCGATTAACTACGTCTGGAATCATATCTATATTGAATTGGGGTGTAATATGAAGACCTCTCAAGATTATAAAATGGAAAACGACTTTTTTGGACGTTAATGCTCTTGTACTCTTACTTGCCGCAGCTTTTCAATGCTGTGGCTTGTCACTTTAATGATAAAGGCAAATAGTTGTTCAAAAAGTTGTTCAGTCGACGATTCGAATATGATGTAACACGAATCGGACCCCACCTTTAAGGCGGTTTATCCGAACTTGAAACGTTTATATGGCAATATATAATCAATTTAAAATGAAAGATTATATGGACTGGTAGGTTACCCCAACAAAGCGAGATACCTCTAATTCTAAACCTTAGTTTTTTATTTCATTGTCAACAATTTAGATAGCAGTTTACGCCGGTTACCGTCAAGTTGAGCCATTAGCGACATTAAGCTTGTGTCACTGTAACCGTTGTAACAATTGTCAAGGGAGATTGCCCGCCATGCGCAGCACAGTCAGCACCATGTAACCCATGTATTTAGTGCAGTAGGTCACGTAATTAAAGTGAAGTCATTCTTGTATTATGCACTGTGCTTATCGCGTGACCAAAAACACTGCAAAAACACTAAATCTCAAAGAATAAGGCTCAACACTTGAAATTTCAGCTCTTTAGTATATAAATTACACGGCAGGAAAGGGAAAAAATAAAAAGGGAAATACAAACGTGAATCTGTCCGTGAATGAAAGTTTGACTCCTGAATAGCTCTAATACTAGGCTTTTCTGGAACTGACTCTCTGATCAGGTCTTCTATAGATCCTACGTTCTGCGGCATATTCGTTTGCGGTCTTATTGCAGTTTAAATGTCAAAACCTTTTGAGAAACATGCGCGCCTCGCGAGGTCAGAAGAGTCAAATTAGGAAGGCCTGTAGAAGAGACGAGGTGGGGCTCGACACAGGGAGAGTGAAGAACATGGCTGACCAGAGTAGGCAGACGGTCTCAATGGGGTGGTGGCTTATACGGCTATCGGCTAAAATTTTGGCTCTTTTACGGCTATCGGTTAATTTTTTTCAGTTACGGTTAACAAAAAAGTTAAAAATTAACTTCTTTTGTTTCAAAAAGTTAAATATTAATTAACAAAAGTTATATTTCTATCTTTAAATCGAAATAAAGGTCTCCGGATCATCTCGGGATGAAACAAACTATTCTTTTGAAAACTTTTAACATTTGATAGATCATACTTTTTATAAAGTATTTCACTTCTGATATTATTTTACACATAGAAATGTCAACAGTCAAATTAAAAATAATCTTGTGAAAAAGCAAAAGCGAACACGCAAACGTCCAACTCAAGGCTGGGGGGTGCGACATTCATTATGACAGAAATGGCCGTGTTCACACTAGAGACGTATTACTCGTGTGAGACGGGTTATCCGTTTGATGATTCGTGTCAGATAGGTAATACTTCTTAATTTGAAACTGGAATAGTTTGAATTTTGAATGAACAATCCGCCTGACTTTACCCGTCAATTTCGACGGACAGTTTCAAGACGGGAATATCCGTTCCAGATAGCCTGTGTACAGCCCCCCCCCAGAAAAAATCGGAGAAGGGGTTTCTGTGGGGAGGGCGCGACTGTACACAGCCTAGTCTCAGACGGATAATCCATCTCTAGCTCTAGCGTGAAAACGGCCAATAACAATATTCCCGTGTCCAGTGTTTTTGAATGATAGCGAAGGACTGTACGGAACGACTGTCTGCCGTTGCCTTGTCCGTAGGTCTCATTATTCCGCGCGGCTAATGTGTTTCGGGTCACGTGGTCCTAGCGAGATTGCCACCGAAATGCCTTGACCGAGATTGCGTGGGAAGACGCCGTACAGGGACTAGGCATGGCAATGTCTACCGTAGCGTCAGAGAAAAACAGGGAAATGTTGTTTATCGGCAACGTGTTTTACAAACAGTGACATCTCTTCGTGTTGTTTCACTAGTGTTTTGAGGGCACGATCTCCTGAAAATCGCAAATATTAACCCCAGCAAGAAGCCACACTTTCGCTATGGAAAAAATTAGTTCCCCGAGAGAGTGGCGGAAATGGAGCCAAGGTCTTGGTCAACACCTAAAAGGCGCTTTACCTAACGTGCGTACGGAGCCACACTAGCCGGGAAATAAAAAACGCAACCATAAGTGAGTTTAGTACCTTCCTTAAAAGTAGCAAATCTAAGGAACAGTTTCTTTTACGGTTAACTCTTTTTTACTCTATTTACGGCTAACGGTTAAAATTTTTCAATTTTTACGGCTATCGACTAAATTTTTGGCCGTTTTACGCCTATCGGTTAACCCCATTGAGACCCTCTAGGCAGTGACTGTGTTACTACAGATATGACAGTCAATATCCCGTATACGATAGATACCCTGAAATGCCCATGATCCGCCAAGCTGAAACTCTATTTCTCCATTGTGTACTGGCGGCAAAAACAAACAAACAACAAACTTCTAAGTGGACAAAAATCCGAAAAGTTGTTCTATATAATTTAGTTAACTTTATTTATTTACGTATTAATCATTCCGCTTAACACTCTTCAAAATTTCATTTCAAATTGTTAAATATTCAAAACAATATTGGTCGATCCTATTTTTTTTTCGGCGTAAGAGTCGCTATGACTCCGATCGACAAGAATCCGATTTTCAACAAGAACATTCGATGACTATTCGATGACTGTTACTTCCCCATGCTCTGAAAGAAATTTGAAGCATGGCCTGCGGACTAAGGACACGGGATGGGTATAAAACTCGTACTTTAGTCTAAACAAAAAAAGAATATAGACTTCGCTAGAAGTGGTAAAAATGAGATAAACTGCACAGCTCGAACTGGACTACTCACACAAGTAAAGGGAAGCTTATAATGTACTTATGACTATAGTCTACGTCAAAATTGTTGGCCAGCTACAACATATATGAAGAAAGATGGTAAAGTAAATTTTAAGCCCGGTGAAGAAATGAGAAATGATGTGATAAACATGTCACGAGCATGGGACAAAGAAAGAGCATCCGACCGGTGTACGGAAAGTTATAGGTTCATTTGTTGGATGCTCGTGAGATGTTTATCACATCATTTCTCAACTACAACATCTAGATGGTGAGCCTCGTTTTACATTCAAGAAAACTTATGCATGATTAAAGCGAGGTTCTATAGGTTCTTTGCATAATAGGCCGCCGGGAAACTACTTCTACCTTAAAGGTCCTAGGATAGAGCATCGGGCAACTCGTGCACTAGAAGTATGATAGAGACATACTCACACAGGAAGTGTAGTTGAAATTGAAACAGATGTCCCGAGAATACTCTGGGTGAAGTGGCTCACAAATATATATAATACTGTTACTTCTTCTGAGTTTAGAGTCTTCTATTGATTTTACAATTATATGTAACATTGACTTTCTGACTCATTTATTAGTTTAAAAGCAAAGGAACATTACAATGAAACATGAATTGGCCGCCGGCTGGGAAACCACTCCTGCCTTAAAGGTCCTGGGACAGAGCAGCGGGAAAACTCGTGCACTAGAAGTTTGATAGAGATACTCACACTTCATTCCTCGCGTTCAGTGCTATTCCCCAATCTTCAGGGCTTCATTCCTTACAAGTAAGTCCAGTTGTCGAGAAAACGTCTGTAGTGTATGTTTCGTAAGAGTCCGTTGTCCGCAGTCCGCAAGCCGTGGTCTAAATTATACTCTGACCAGAATAGTCCACACACTCAAAAAATACCTTAATTACCGATGCCATGATACTCGTTGCTCGTTAGCGTACAGACCACAACAGCATCCTAGGGAAGCAATTCAAGCAACAGCCACTACAGATGGTCACTATGGAATTGGATTTCTTGCGTTACTAGTGACTTTCAATTGGAAACAAATAATGTAAGTTGTGGCACAAATGCGCATTGTCGTATTACGTTTCTTAAGACAGTAGCTTCGGATAGTTTAACCTTAGTTTATAACTGCTGTGATCGTGAAGCTTCCCTTGCTACACCCGGATCGATCTGATGGCGTGAGACCAAATGACCATGGAAAAGAAACGAAATTATCCTTCATTCAAAGCAAACCAAAAGAGAGGGAGACTTTTAAAAGGCCCGGTTCGATTGACCGCATTCCTGAATAAGTAATACTTGATCTGAAAATCAATTCGTTTGGCTTTCACCGCTTGGCAAGATCTAAACATCTGGCAGAAATCAGTGGGTCCTATGAATGTTACGTTCCAATGGTCCACCAATTCACCATCAAAGAGAGATCTGTCACAAATTTCTGTTATAGATACTCGGTTACGGAAAACGGTAAATGGAACCACGCGCACCCTTAAATACTTAAAGAGAATGAGGAAACGATCTTGAAAATGGCGGAATATCTAAGCGTCAATGCAACTGTTAAACATTTAGACTCATGTACATGGCTCTCTCACGTTTTTCAGGTATTAAAATAGACGATTTGTGTACGATGCGTACACAACACACCAACTGCGATTTAAAAGGCGCGCTATTAATATTGTGTTCAATGATTTCCAGCTAAACAAAATGACTTCTTATACAGCAATTTCTTTCAGTAAGTATGTAGGAGATATGAACAGACTGGGAATAGATCATACTGGCTCAGTCTGGTATAATTACATGTTGGTGGGTTATGTGGAAGGACATTTCCGTTTCCTTTTGTACGTATTTACTTTATTTTAAATTGAATACTGTTGCCTACGTCGCAGGCGCTCTATACAAATACAAATGGTTTAGACAAGAACGTGGGCCGGCTGTGTACAGGCTAGAATTCTGCTGCCATCTTCTAATTTTCTAATAATCCCGAATCTTGAACTTCCGCAACTGTAATATCAAAATAGAACAATTGAGAATGTAATTGCAAAAATATCAAGCTATAACAGTTGATCTGTCAGTGCAGAAAAACCTAGCGTGATGACCTTGATATTCTAGATGCATACCTGCTGTCAAAACCATTCTTTTTTTTCAGACTCTAAGGTCAAACACATTCTTTGGGTGTATTGAATCTACTCTTTAAATGACCACTAATTTTTTGGCTCCCAATTATGGGCAAGCAGTAATGTCTTGAAACTGAAAAAAAAAAACAAACCCTTATTTCAGCGTTTGTTATTCTATAGAAACGCATTGTTGTTAAAGAAAATAATGAATTAAAACAATAGAAATAGTAAATGAATGTAAGTGAGCAACTCGTGGAATATGTCACGCAGTTCTAGCACAAAGAAGGCGTTCTCACTGACTATTTTTATTTTTACATGACAACCGAGGAGGATCTGAAACCGCGAATCTCTTCGTAGACTTCTGCCCCTTTTTTTTTACATGTTTGGTAGTATCTGTTAAATCATCTTTTTTGGCTCCCACAGGATCAGTTTACTATTCAAAGTCGATAAAAAATTGTATTAACGAACAAAAACCAACCGAATCTATCACAAGCGCCCCCTTCATTCGTGCTTAACTGAATACCTTTTATGTTGCGTGCAAAGCGGCACATCAGGGAGGATTACATGTACATTACTATTGTTCGTAAATTGACTTGCTGCAGTGTTCGACATGTGACTTCAGATTTTTTAGTGACAATTTAATCATATTCATAAACAATAGTTGTTCCGGGTCATTTAGGTCTCATCCATAAGCCAAAGTGGTTTCTATTCAATTTGAAAAGAAGACAATGAGAGATCGCGGTCAATCAACAATGTACTGGAAGGTAGCCACAGCGCACGTACGCTAATGCAAATTGACTTCCTTTGCAACATCTCTTCCGGGAGTGTGAAACCCGAAACTAAAAGATCACACAGCTGAGACGCACTTGAAACTGTTGATTCTACTCCTGCTTTTTGCCATCTCAGTACATTTTTCAAAGGTTGTCACGTTTCACCATGACGTAATATGGATCACACCACGTTCTCTTTAATTTGGCACTATTTACGCAGAGAACTGCCCGTAACACCTCTGATGCTGCAGTAAACAAGAAACAGAGTGGCGACGTACAACCTTGGATGATAGATACTCGTCTTAACAAGGTACTTTTACGTTAGCTAGGGTAATCAAAGAATTTGCTTGCTTTGACAAGGAATCGGGTAGCCTGTAAAGTATTACGTTTACCCAGTTTAAAGTTGCGACAAGGCTTAAGGCGATATGACCCTGAAGTTTCAACCTTTTTTTTTTCTATCATGGTCGCATAGCATGTTCCAAGAGCAAAGAGATTCGACGTACGTATAATTTTTAACTGTGGTGGATGTCTGTCTATATAACTGGCTGTTGTCATGTCACACCTTGAAATGCGAAATGGTCCCATGTAGGGTTTCAAAGGGATAATAATAGTATAAATATTTAAAGTTAGGGATCAGGAATTTAAGGAGAGAATATGATAAATTCGGGACAAGTATAATGAATATTAAGAGCAAGGGATTAATTTGGTGATTTAAAATGCGGTACTCCCATTTTCTTTAGGTTAGGGAACTGGGTTCTCCGTAAGAATTTATTTCTTTAAAACGACGTAATTTGCGCGGGATCGGGATTACCCGATTTGCGGGATTGCAAGAAGGGCGAAAAAGTTTCGTCTCGCAAATTGCAAGAGACGCCTCGCGCCTTGGCAATCGGCTGTAAGTGTACATTTTATTCTTCCGACTAAAGTCTTTGAAGGATATAATAGGATGTAATTAATTCGACTGTAGTCACTTCAATATTGAATCTGACAATTGCTCTTGGTGTAGATTTACTATTATTAACTTTTGTGACCACTAGTGGCACCACGCGCGTGTGTTAGTTATTGGTGCATGTCCATGTCCCTCCTTGTCACACACTGCCATTCGCTCTGGTACAGATCGGCTGTTATGGTCAATTATTGCAGACTTTCGTATTTCCGCAATCTCAATTTTACTTCCCCATGGATTTTGTGAGAGTAATTAACTTCCCCTACCATGAATAAGTATCGCTGGCTGGTACTGATTGCAACTGTAATATCCACAGGACTGAATACTTTAAATGACTTCATAATATACTCCTCCCTTTCTGATTGGCTCCTGATTGGTTTAAATCCCCGACTAATTCTTCATACCCAGAAAGTAATGAAGGTAAGATAAGAGGATGAGATAATTATTGGATTCGGCTTTTGCGTGATATGAAGAATTAGGCAGCTCTCGGAGGGTGTTATTATCCTTATTCTTCATACCACATACTCAGCCTCATTAGATGATCCTGGTGATTGTTTGTTAACCTGGTCATGTTTTCTTATCCAGACTAAACATTCAGCCTACTGATGTAGCACTCTCCACCTTTGTCTCTCCCCCTCCCCTCTCCCGACCAGCATTGCTCGCCTCCCCTACTCTACCGAGAGAAAAATATGAAGCGGTAAACTAATTCTTCAGGCAAGGCGATGAAGAAATAAAAAAAAAGAATAAAACAACAAAATATATATTAAAAAATAAATAAATAAATAAAATAAATTAAAATGAAAATAAAACTAAAAGTTCGTTACAAATAGGAATTTGAAAATGTGACAATAAAACCAATGGATTGTTATTTGTATAGGAGACTAGGTGGTAACAGTATATCAGTGAGCTTCGTCAAGTCTATTTATTCCTAGAGGAGATAATGTGTCCCCTTTGTGTATTAAATGAGCTTCTCGAACCTTTCTCACTGCGTCACGATTGCTGCGTATGAGTTCAAGTGGGATTCGAATGACGTCGTTGATTGAATGCCCAGCTTGATTAAAATGTAAGGAGACAGGAGTGGGATCGCTGAGTTGTTGGTGGTTCAAGATGGATATATGATACCACCTAGTCTCCTATACTAATAACAATCCATTGTTTTTTATTGTCACATTTTCAAATTTCTTATTTTTGACGAGCTTTTAATTTTACAGTTCATTTTTTCTTTTAGTAGCGAAACCTAATACGACTCGTTATTGGCAAGAACTCAGTAAAGTACTTGGCGGCTATTACCTGAAACAAGATTTCTGATACCTTAAGATCCCTAAGTACATTGTCAGCTTTTAAAAAAGCAGTCCGACAGCTAAGGTTCTAGCTAATTCCATATAATATCTATGTTCTATTACGTAATAGGGCTTTTTATTGTAAATAGCTATGTCACGTAATTTTAGGCTTTATACTGTAAATAAGTTTTTGGACTTCCCTTTCTTTCTCTATTATGTTATTTTTTTGTCTTGTTTTCTTTGTTTTTTTTTCCTTGGCTCATTAGCATATTTGTTGTTAGATGTCTATAACCAACCTCATCAAACCCGAGATTAAATAAAGCTTCATTCATTCATTCATTCATTTAGTTCCTAAAGAAGGTTTGTTTTCAAACCGAAATTTTGGGCAATTCTTTTAAATATAAATTTTTTTGTTTTATTCTTTTGTTTACTTTTTCATCTCCTTGCCGTAAGGATTAGTTTGCCGTTTCATATTTTTCTACAAGTTTAATTGTACTGATCCAGGTCTACAACTGAGAGATCCGGCACCACTCATTGGTTTGTTGCTGTGCACTTGCTGATATTTTATATACTTTGGAATCTACCGAGAGAGCTATTCTAAGGCTATTTTTCGCTTTTTCTTAAAATTTGTTTCATTTTTATCTTTTTTTTTTACTGTCTTTTAGATTGACACACTACAGTTTGAAACACCGCAATGTTTCCTTGGTGCAAACAAACAGATGTTGACATTAGGATTTTTATTCTACTTTCTATTATTTTAACATGTGCGAATTGTGGTAAGTAAACTGTAATAATAATAAATTTACAATAATGTTCGTTTTTTATACCGAGGACGCATTATCCGTCTGGACGAACTTGGGCAAACATTTCGAAGCTCGTCTGGTTATGCGTCTCAATTATAAAGACGGGCACAAGACGCATTATGCGTCCAGAACGATCTACCTAGTCTGTCTTTCACGACGTATTACGAAGGCTTGTTCGTCCGACGAATAATGCGTCTTGTGCCCGTCTTTATAATTGAGACTCATCACCAGACGAACTACAAAATGTTTGCCCAAGTTGGTCCAGAAGGATGATGCGACTGTAGTATAAAAAACGGCCATAGACGCATTATCCGTCTGGACCAAGCCCCCCGCTCACTTGTGCGTCCGAGGGTTAAAGCTTTACTGAAATACAAATTATCGACAGAACCTTCAAGCGTCAGAGAATCTGTGAGCTTTTTGCCGCACACAAGTTTGGCATGTTCAGTTAATTTTGTTTTAATTAGATTAGTATTGTAATATCCTTTGTACGAAGTGTATCTTTTATTGTACCTTTCATAAATTTTGATTCTGTATAGTGTCTTGTGCAGTGCATTTTAATTAGGTTTAAATAAGATTTTTTAAAAAATCTTACCTTTCTGTCTTATACAAGACTCTACAAACTGCATGTTGCTCTAATGACTGTCCATCCTTGCATTTGTAGTTTTAAGTTGCGCTTTTAAATATATTATTAATGAGTTGCGTATCGTTGTAGCAGCATTAGAATTCGTGCATGCATTGATTATCTATACAGTCAAAACACTCTTCAGGGGCGTTCCTGGGCATTTTTCAGCTTTAAGCCCGCTACCAGAATGTTGCTGATATACGCTTACCAATTTACACAGGTAGAGGACCAGGTTTTTACAGGCCGCAAAGTAACTTTAATTGGACCTCTAAGTTACAATCAGTTTACGCAAATGTTGTATTTCCTTTCTTCTATTCAATATGAATAACGCAAGACAAAACTGTTTCAGAGTGGCATTATAAAATGTTAGGCTAAAGGAAGGTTTGCGTTCAGGTGTTCAGAATTCAAATCCCAAACTGCGGGCTTCCTGGCGCAGAATTCCTGGACCACCTTGTCTCTTTCTATGCGCGTGTCCCTGTACGCATGTAGAAGCGCAAGCCCAGAGAGCCTCTCTGCGCACATAGTAGACATTGACACAAAGACGGTTACTAGAGCCAAAACTGGGGCCAGACTAGCGATCGGCGTCGCCTGTCTGCCCATGCACAGTCTTGCGACATCTTGCTACACTTCGAATGCAAAACTAGAATGTAGGAGCGCAGCAGGGCTCTGTCTTGAGGAGCTGTATGCCATAAATGATGCTTTCGGCAAACATTTGGAATATGAAAACACAAAAAAAAGATTGACTTTTTTTTCTTTCAGTTTGGCTATTCGGAAAAAAAAAAATAATCCCGTGCTTAACTGGCTTAATGTCAGGTTCGCCCTGCTCTTTCACATGTCAAACAGCTGTGTTATGGAACTTATTAAAAAAAAAAAAAAATTATACAGTAGGAACTGCCACAAAACGAATCGCTCTAAACGTTACAAAAAAGGTATAAATAACAAGGAAAACACAAAACGAAGGCATACATGGATACGGATTGCAACTAGGGATTTTGGAATAGTGTGAGCCTATATCAGTTTTTCAAGGTTCATTTTTATTGTTTGTATCGCTTGGTATAACGCTTCTCCACAGCTGATAAGAAAACGTGACTGGCAATTAGCAAAATGAAATGGACAGCCATGACACAGCCCCTTTTTTAAGCGCCCCTTTATTAAGCCTCCTCCCTTAATATTGTGGCCAGTAACCAGAGTCGGTCATGGCGGGCGAGACTTTTAGTAATCCCTGTAAAGAGAGCCTTAAAGAGACTCAACGACTGAATTGCTATGCGACCAATTTGTGAAATAAATAGCTTAAGCATTGGATACCTTTAAAATACTAGAGGTTAAATCATTTCTTTATTTTTCTTTTAGTACCAGGAGATAATGACACTTATATAAACATCAACTCAAGGTATGTTAGTAGATAAGTTTTTTTTTTTTCGCTTTTTTTAAGCGAAGGAAAATTCTTCTTAGCCTAGATTGCTCGTTCAAAGTGCGCTTGTGCAATTGGTTTCTCATTCAGTGTCTTAAAAGGCTACATTTAAATTAAAGACAATATTCACGTGAATCTTATTTGAAATAATGAGTTTATAATGTTACACAGTTTCACTAGCATTACGGCGGCAGGACGGCTGTGATTGGTGTACTTTGTTACTATATTTATAATCCATTAGGGAACAATTTCCTCAGTGGTTGATGTAGATGTAACATTATCCGCTGTTTCTTCTTCTTCTTCTTCTTCTTCTTCTTCTTCTTCTTCTTCTTCTTCTTCTTCTCTTTATTAGGATTTGAGTTCCTCTATTTTCGTTGATTTTGTTGGAGAGAAGTCATATGTCTAGTTACACGGGAGTCTTATGCCTCGCTCATTGGCCAGTCTGAGGTGGGCATGCTCAGCAAAACCAAATCTAGACTGAAAGGGGGACTTAACTACCCAAAACTAACCCTTTTTCTCTTCTACTGATGATGGACCGCCTGCTTTCTCTTTTGAGGCTTTTTTTTTTTTCCAGCAGACAAAAACAACAGTTAACGGCGCAAATTGTTATTATTATTATTATTATTATTATTAGAACATTGCTTTCTTTTGAGATTTTAAGGTCGGTACACACATGCGTAAGAGGTTCCAGGACACCCTTCCACAAAATTGCACGAGGGGATTTCATTGATGACTGCTACTTTCAATATCATGTTTATTTCATCAAAATTTCAGTCTATGATGGTGGAATGTGAATTGGTGATGACATGATGATCATGAATGCCGCTTAAAAACTAGCCAAGCGTGTCCGCTAATTTTAGAAAGTCGATAATGGAGTAAGCTTGTAAATTAGTGTTTTAGGATCTTTTAATATTTTAACTTCATCAAAGTTTTAGTCTATGATAGTGAAATGTAAATTGGTCATATATTAATAAAGATTTTTCCTTTATTATTGTTATTATTATTATTATTATTATTATTATTATTATTATTATTATTATTATTCTATTTTGAGAGTTGACGGTTAAATTCCAGAGCTTTTGACTGTTGTAAGTTTTTGAGTGGAAGTTGAATCCAACCGTTCAGCTAAATATTTGCTTTTACATGTATATAAACTAATTCCCCGTAAAAAAAAATATAAAACAGCAAACTGATCCTCACGGCAAAGCGATAAACAAGTAAACAAAATAATGAAACAAAAATATCTTTGAAAAAAATTTTTCTGAAGTTTCGGTTTGGAAGACAAACCTTCCTCGAGGACTAAAAGAAAAAGATGATCCACCTCTTCCGCCTCTACAAATGACGTCACAATACCATTTTAGGATTCCTTGCTATTGATATCTTAAGAGGAGAGGGATAAGGCAAACTGATTAACGTTACCGATCATTTAAATTGAGCGTAATCGTACCTGACTTTTGGTCGTCCGCCTGGGGCTCAAGTGTAGTCACCACTATATATTATCACCATCATTGTCATTATTTTCTGGTTGTTCCGTTTAATCTTGTGTCAACAAAAAGCGTTTTAATAACTTTAACCTACTGAATAATTTCTTCACCTTATTATCAATTTATTTGTTTATTTATCTACTTATGTTTTTTTAGCTGTGTACAGGCTGAGCCTCCAGTTAACGCTTCCACGAGAGACAAGTATTGTATTTTCTACGAATACACTAAAGGGACACTCTGCAAGGGGATTATTACCAGTCTCTACGTATTTGGCAACCAGGCGACCGTGGATTACGGTGACAGTGAAACTTTTACTTTTCAAAGCTATTTTAATTTCTTCGAAATATCTGAGCGGTGTCAACCCATAATGAGAGACCTGTTTTGCCGTTATCACTACCAGCCGTGCGATATGTCCTTACGAATACCCCGACCTCGGCGGATTTGTCGTAGGACGTGCGAACATCTTGACTATGTTTTATGCGTAAAGGAGATGGAATTTATTAGGAACGCTGCCAAGACTGCCCCAAGATTTGATTACGACATGATAAACTGTTCAATTTATACTGTTGCAAACGGAGGTGACGCCCCTGAGTGCTACCAGTACCAGCCCCTACCAGGTTTGTATACTGAAGGCAGCCCTGTATTAGTTAATCGTCCATCATTAGCGAGAATAAGGTTCCAAATGGGATCCTCCTTCTGAGGGCCTGAAAATTTTGTAAATATTATTAACTTTGAATTTTTTTCAAAAATTGTGATAGTTTTCTGGTGTTGTGGACGGGTACAGTTTTCAAATGACGTAATACAAAAGATTGAAAAGGCACCCAACAATACACACGCCAGAAAATGATATTAGGCTGATTTAGCAACAAAACGGGAACGTCAGTTGACGAAGAGGCCCGAAAATCAAACAACTGGCTTGACCAATGGCAGAGCGGCAAATTGGGCACCGGAAGTCGCGTTTAGTACTTTCTGCGCGCTTTCTCGTCGTCAACTGGCGTCCCTGTTCTGTTGCTAAATCAGCCTAATAGCTAACCAACAACGGTTCCTCCAATGCTTGAAGTTGGAGATATCTTTAAGACGGACACTTACCTCTGGTCGAATCGGTGTTCACCCTTGAAATAGTTTTTTTATATGCATAGTCATGTCGCTCTGGAATGGTAACGTCATACCAAGGGACGAAAACCAGTGTAAAACCAATGGGGTAGAACTGAGTTCCATAACTGTGTGAAGCAGCCAAAGCCCGTCTAACCAAAATTCACCTTTTCATTTATTCCTTATAGATGATGATACCAAGAGCACAGGTTAGTCTTGACCTTGCTAGTATATTGTAGTCAATTATATGATATTTATTAAAGGAGCAATCTCCCTTCTTGGCTTTCCGCAGGCCCAAGAAAGACTTACAAAGTCGGCTGATCTTTGGGATAGATAATTAAGCTACTTCATCCAGTGTGGCAGACTTTTGTTTTCGTTTACGACCTTCAATTCCCTGTTAAAACCACTGCCTGGGAGTTGGATAAAATATAATTTCCCCCATGTAGAGAAACCCGAAAGACAGAAATGTAAAGTCTAATAATGTGTTTTCTACAGATTGTTTTTACGATATCGGTGTTGGCTATCGAGGTACTGTCAACACCACCCGGTCTGGCCGTACTTGTCAGCGTTGGGCCTCACAATGCCCCCACCGTCACTGGCGGATTCCTCAAGATGTAGTTGATGGCCAAAATGACTCCAACATGTGTCGCAACCCAGAGGGAAGTGCCCCGGATGGACCTTGGTGTTATACCACTGACCCCAAAGTTCGATGGGAATACTGCAATATATCAAGATGTCCTCCAAGAGGTAGAATCAGTGTCCATCTAAATAGCGCTGGACCTATGTAGTTTATAGAACTGAAAGTCAGATTTAAAAAAAAAATGCCATAAGCATTAGTGAATTCCTCACTTTGATTATCTTTTGTGACTAAAATGTCATGTTTATCGGACTTTTGTCATAAAAGGACAAAAATGACAAAAGTCAGGATAACATTGAAAATAAGTCACACAGACGTCATTTGTGGGCTGTGCTGATTAAAAATCATGTCGCCAAGTTGCAATAAAATTGCTACTTATTCCGCGCTGGCCACAAATACCTTCTTTTCAGCCTTAAGGTGATTCCCTGGTTTTGCACTGCGCATCTCTTACTGCGCATAACAAGATGGCCGCCGTAAAAAAGAGCATGTGAAGTAACATTATTAAAATGAAGTTGACTGAAGAGAAACGCTATTGGAATTTTTGCTTGCTGTTGTTTCTTGCCGAGGTGAGACTCAATGTGTTGGGAAAGTGCATAACGTAAGCAGTACGGGTGTTGCTGAGTTCGACTTCCTCTCGGAGAACCTCGATAGTGGATGTTTAAGTTATGCTTACTCACTTTGATTTTCATTTAAACGCTTTCTTTATCACATTGTGTCCTAAATGTGATATCTCGATGTAAATTCTGTAAAAGCGGATGTTTTAAAACTTTCTTTACCCTTTCACATACATTCTGTTTTGAAACTCGCCCTAGTCCTCTCTCAAAAATCGGAGAAAATGCATTTGGTGCGCACTTTCTGCAGTTCTACCGCAAAAACGAGTGCGGTGACCCACATTTTTTATTTCATGATTTTAATAAGGACAGTGCTTCCTTTCGATGAGAAAAAAATTGGCACAAATCTATGTTCAGTGTTTTGGCAATTTTAATAAATTGTACGGATTGAGCTATCACGGGTCGAATAGCGCGTGTCCAATTTAATTTTAATTTGGAGCGTAAAGTAAAAACAAGGGCATTAAAAAGCATTTTTCTGGTACGTAAGTGGATAAACAATACATTAAAGTCCCATTCCGTTCGATACCACATGCATCATCGAAAAAATCTCTCCTTTTTGTCTAGTTTTGGGCTGCACGCGGTTTTTGTGAAAGGGTCCTAAATAGCCGTATTTGTCAGCATTGTGACGTCAAAACGAGCACGGTGACCCCTCCTCTTTATTACTTTTTTATCATCTTCTTGACTTGTCACATCAGTGTACCAAGTTTCATCTATAATCTATGTTGGGTTCTTTTACTAGGGAATCACCTTAAGCACATGTGAAATGATGTGTAATAAGAGTTTTTAAGGCTTCAAAGATGGGAGCCACCCGATGATCTTCGCTTCCACGTTTCCCTGCCCATATATAACACATTTAGTTTGGACAAAAAAAATGCACAACCATTAATCTGGCCAAGGTATTACAGTCACCCAAACGCAAATTAATTCTTTAGCATTTTTTTTTTTCCCGGGCGTACATCTTCAATAAAAATTGCGTAACATATGAACGACCATCTCATTATAGAGCTTGAGGCTAGTGACAGAACTTGGTAGCGGCAGGTCGTTGAAAGCCAACTGAAAAATATCCACTAATCATAGCGGAGTCTCCGCGCGCGAAGCGCACAGCGGAGCACCATGGGTAATAAAATTTGGTAAACTATCTATCCGACAAAATTTGGTTATGACGTCACCGTCCGTCCGTCCGTACGTACGACCGTACGGACTCTCCGGGTAGGGATAAGTAGAAACGAATTCCTCCCCTCTCCCCTAGAGAGTTTTGTCCCCTATTGTTTCAAAAGCCTTTAGAAATGATTGACAAATCAGAATCTGTCAACTGACCAAATGTTTGGTAGATTTTAGGGGCCGACCATTTGACTTTTGAGGAGGTTATGGGTGATTTTAGAAAAAATGTCGTGCAGACTGATTTCGAGAGGAAAAAAGGATGCAGATAATTCCTGGGAGAGAAATATCCTGCACTGAAAAAAATATCGCTCATGACGTACAATGCTGAAAAAAAATCTTACACCGTCATATGTTGAGGAAAAAATTTCTAAATCCAGAGAGGTTTGGGAAAAAATTCTTCCAATACAAACTAAATCAGTAAAATCACCCATACGCTACTCCCCCACAAACGTCCAATGGTCATGTCAACCATTTAGGGGGTGAGGGAAAAAACGGATTTGACACCTTTGTTAATGTCATTCATTAACCGGCCAAATGGCTGGCGCGCGTTCATGATGTGGTGGATTTCAAGACTAAAGTTTTGCATTTCAAGATTGAAAATACGCCGATAAAAGACACAAATACAGAGAGAAAGTTCGAAAGAATGCTCAGTTTCCTTTTTGTGGACAAACGAAAGCTTTTCGCTATGAAATTGTCTTTGGAGGAATTCAACCTTGTTCTGTGCACGGCGGATAGGAGCGCTTAGCTTGTTTTGAACCAACCAAGGCAACGAGGTTTCTGAAGACACTTGAGGTACATTCCGTAATCTATGATCAAAGAAAAGTACGTCATTAAAAAGGAGTTTTTGTATAATAAAAGTTTCATGGACGTTTTCTACATTTTGACATCGACGTGAAAGAAAAAAAAAATGTGCATTTGAAATGGATTTTTTTTTTACCATGTGCTCGACTGGTTTAACTTGCGTGAACGCACGGATTTTACTTGTCTTACGCGAATTTTTTTTTAGGATTAACGTATGGGTTTTTGAATAAATATTTTAAAGAAATTAAGTTATTTATCTGTCATTATTCATTCACAACGTTAGCTCAAAAAAACGACCATGAGACTACTGATCGTGAGATTTTTAGAAACATTCAGACTGGCCCTTTCTTGAATTAAAACTGAAGTGTCGTTTTTGTACGTTCCTCATTGCATTCATTTTCTCATTCATTACTTGCCATTCAAGAATTTCGCAGTGTGTAGAATTCAAGAATTTCTGCAGTGTGCAGTGCGCTGCTCTTTTGCCACAACTTGTGCCCCGAACACGGCTGAATACCGCTTGAATTTTGCGTTTGCGTTTATTTTCAGTTGTTTGTTTACGGCTTTACATTCTCACTGAAAAAGTGAGCTTATCTAAAAAATGAAAGAGTTCTCCTCTATTCTAAAAAGGACAGATTCGCCGGCTTTTCGAGCCCTGAGTTTGTTTGTTTTAAGTCGCTGTATTAACGTTTATATTTGTAGTGAAAGATTGGATTATTGTTATCAGTAGTGAAAAAGGATATCGTTGCTTTCCTATCTCTGTCCACAGAGAAAATATTATACAACTTACGGTAAGATTTTCTTTCAGATATTTTGAGGTATAAATGTAAAGGCTACACATAACTGTTCGTCCGGGCCCATTTAAAGAAAAAAAGAAAGAAAAGAGAAGAAAATGTAATGGGCTTACGGGAAGACAAAAGTCCTTAAGTCGGCCTGATTTTTCTTTAGCTCTTCCCTTAAACACAGAAACACCGACCCTAGAAATCGTAACCTGTAAATTGCTGCTACTTAAGAGGCCTACAATTGAACAATTTTTTCAATTCAGGTTTGTTTGCGTGGTATTTTTTCTTAATCATTTAGCCCCTTCCTCTAAAAGTGTCTGATGCCGAAGGCTCTTAGGGATGTGAAGATTTCTTTTTTTTTGGCTTAGAGTTCAGGTTATTACTTTAATTTGATTGCTTTGATCATAAGTATAGAAACAGGGGCCTCGCTTTCAGCCCTGGCTAAATCTATATATTAAACAATGTATGCACATAAATGATAACGATAACTCCCGAGTAAGACCGAAATTTGAGCTGTGTTTGTCGCATAATATATTTTAGTTTTCCTTTTTACTAGTTCCAAAGAATGCTCCCGGGTTGGTAAAAGGTTACCCTCTCAATTCATCTTCTGTGTACATCTGGTGGGAAAGAATCCCCCCAACGAAGTACAAGGAAAAACTCCAAGGCTACAGGATAAGATACAATCCCCTTGGATCCCAGTCATATAAGGAAATGAACGTCACAAGCAACGTCACAGAGGCTGTCATTAATGGACTTCCGTCAACCACTAGATATCAGATCAAGATAAATGGATTTAACATAGTCGGCCACGGACCAACCAGCAAAGATCTTGAATTGAAAACGTTGTCATCTGGTAAGTAAATAAGCAAGTAATCTAAATAACGACAACGATAATTAATAACGATAATGGTAGAAAGAAAAAAAGAAAAAGAGAGAAAGAAAGAGTACTGCTGCCGTCGACAGGTGCACATCCTTCGGATTAGCTCATCGTTAAAAAATGTCTTCATGGTCAGCCCAATTCGCTTCTTTGATGGCATTCGACTAAGCTAAAATAAAGATGAGGAAAACTTTCTTTAGATGACCTTAAAAATCTCCCCATGTAAAGTCGCCGCATGTTAGGTAGCCTAAGACAACAGCCGACATTTGGCGACGCTACGACTAGTTTCCCCTCCAAATGAAGTCTGAAAAGCGAGTGCAGAAATTCCATACTGATGACGCGTCACTGCCCAGATCTGAGTAGTGCTTCTGACTGGTCGTGTCGCGTGAAAATTTGATTCAACCAATCAGAAGCACTACCCAGATCTGGGTAGTGACGCGTCATCACTATGGAATTTCTAAGTTCGTTTCTCAGACGTCTTTTGGCGGGGAAACCATTGATATCGTCGCCAAATGACGGCTGGTTTCTCAGGCAAGATGTTAGGTAATCCAAGACATTCTTGGATTCTAGATTCCACGCTGTGGATTCTGGATTCCAGCTACTGGATTCCTAATTCTTGTCAATGGAACTTGGATTCCGGATTCCTTGAGCTTTACTCCTGATTCCAAAGGCCAGGATTCCAAATTTAGCAATAAAAGATTTCCCGGATTCCGTGTTCCGGATTACCTGACATGGGGCGATAGGAGGGCTGTTTGAAGCGACAGTTCCAGGGAATGTTAGTAAGGTGTCGTGTCCAAGTGCACACTGCTGAAGCCAATAATATTGCTTACCACCATTCCACACCGATACACAAAACTTTCTACTATGTATACCGAGACCGCAGTTGTCATGATAGGGGCATGTGCAATTCTGCTCGTAAAGGAGTGCGGTAATCTTCTCTTGTGTTAGGTGATAAAGCTATTTTGTCTTATCGTCGTCAATTTAATAAGTCCTAACCTGTCAAGCCAGTTCTTAGTTGTAAGCTACAAGATGCATGTTGATCAGTTGCGACTCTTCTGCTGTAGTTGTGTCAGTTTCAAAGTACTTCAGTGTACTTGCTTCGCATCTCAAAACTCCGTGTATTATTTGCTCAGAGCTTCAAATCTCTACAGAAAAGTCTTCAAGGGTCTGAATCATTTACTGTATTTTTAGGTTTTGTCAACATCCTTGTGACCTTCCAGCTGGTGATGAAAGATGAATTCGATATTGCTCTTGTTAACCGTAGCAGCAGCAAGTTTATAAAAAAGGAAAGATGGATTAAGACTATGGTAAGACAATAAGTCTTAATCCTTGTTGATGCTCTTATTCTC
Organism: Porites rus; assembly: GCA_964035705.1. NCBI lineage: Eukaryota > Metazoa > Cnidaria > Anthozoa > Scleractinia > Poritidae > Porites > Porites rus. Next base: position 6,229,067 of record OZ038001.1, on the reverse strand, counting down.
TAAACTTAATAAGTATCTTGGTAATTTGTTTGCGGAAGAAAGTCCCGGGATAGCCTCATATGGTACCAGTTATCTTAGGTCCTATTCTGCAGGGATTTGCGCAGCGAAGTCAGTTATTGGCCTGACTTCTCTTCATAATTATAGTGAGGGATCGATTATCTAATAATCCCAAGGTCCAAATGCTTGTTGAACTTGCTCGCTTTTGCGCTACTTGTTTTCCTTCATTCGAGATACAACTCCTCCTCAAGTCCAATTCAACCAGCGATTTCCACCTAGGGGAAGCTGAGTTCTGTGAGTGAGTAAAAATCATTAACTTCATAATATAATGTTAATTCATGAACAAATCTGACAAATGTACATTAATTTTGCAGGTAATGCGCTATTTCAATAAATCCGCCGATTTGGATATATATGACGTCAACGTTCTACGATTTAGGTATTAATAAACGTTACATCTTTATACCCATACACTGAAAATTGCAAGGTCATTACGCCAGAGGTCTTGAGTAGAACAGCAATTTATGAGGAGATGTGTTTTAGGGATTGGCTTTCATTTAGAAAAAAATATGAATTAGAATAATTTCGTACTTTATAATTCATAAGCAAAGGTCCTTGAATAAGCATAATTGTACAAAATATCGTAAACCGCCAAAAAGGGTTTGGTGCGAATAATTGTACGTGCAGGGTGGCGTTTCTCTATAGACCTCATAACGGTATATAATTTTTTTGCCTTAGGCAACTTATTGCTGCTGAATTATGGGATTGAAGGGGCGAAAAAAGGGTGCTTTGTTCGTTAGATATATGTCTGTTTTTCATATTTCAAAGTCTTAACCCTCGGAGGTACATGCAAATTCTTACCCCCTCCGTGGTACAAGGTGGTGGATGGACCCACCCCACCCAGAGATTTCGATATGTTGCAGTATTTCGGAACGATTTTACCTTCAGTGGAAAGCCTTTGATCTACTCTACAAGATGAGTTATATTTAATGGGTGGTGGCGCTGCTGGGGGGCTGTGACGTCAGCAATAATGGTTGCTATCTTGGCCGCCATTTTGGATTTAACCAAGTATTAGAAATCAGGTTAAAACCGATAGAAATGGTGATTTTTTTGTGCTTGAGATAAAAAATAACACATAAATAAGTACTTTGCATGATTTTAGCATAAGAACTACTTTTATTGTTGAAAAAAGTTGAAAAAACATGTACTTTCTCTCAAAAATTGCTTGACCTCCTCCTATTTATGACGTCATATCTCGTAACCATAGAAACTGACCATCACTGAACTTGACTCAAAATGCGCGCGAGAGATGAACAAACATTTCCTGAAAACATTAGGTGCTGATGTTTTATCCTCTAGGAGTGGCAGCCACCCCCCTTGTACGTCGAGCGTTAAAATAAAAAATACACGCAAATGGACATGCTTAAGTTTATGCACAAATGGATGTACTTATGCTTTCTATTACAGCAACGGTAGCCTAAAAGCTGATGTTGGCATTTTAGCAACCATTAATGGAAAAACTACTTCAAAAAGCGAGGCTATTGATTATTTAATAAATGGGATTGATGATGCCTTAGGGAAACAGATAAAAGGATTTATTCTACTAGGTAAGCAGATAATAAAATTAAATCGTATGTTTTACCTTTTAAATAAACTTTCACTAGTGCAAAGCCAAAAGAAATACACACAAAAAAAGAAAAATCAAACAAAAACAAGGTGACCAAGGTGAAAATGGTATAGCACTTTTGCGCGTCGTATTTAATCTTTCTTGTGGCTGTTCAATTTGCCATGAAACACTCTATCTCGTGTTTGATGTATCAATAAATAGGATCTTATTACTTCGGCGGAGCGCGAAGTAAAGGATTCGCGACGCTCAGCAATATATCAAAGTTACCATTTTTTGACAAGATTGGGCATGCAAAGTCTGTAGGTTTTCGGTTTTATTCGGCTATTTGACGAAGTGAAAGCCAAATTTGTTCGAGATATCTCGAGGTCACTTCGATTTCTTTGATTTATTCTTTAACTTTTTCGAGGAAGAAAGAACTATTATTTTGGCTTCCCCGGGGTTTGAACCAACTCACCTGTGTGACCCGTCAGGTCAGAGGAGACTTTAAGTTGAGTGATTAGCCGATTGCGCTACTGCGACCCAAAGTAGTTAGGGATATGAAAAATAGTTATGAAATAATGCACTAGTTTCGGGACAAGATTGGGCGTGCAAGTTCGCGACTTTTCGGCTTGTTTCGGCTATTTCACGAAATGAAACCGGACTACTTTGTGTTATCTTGAGATCACTTCGAGTTTAGTCGTTAATTTACTCGAAGAATAAATAGAGGATATTACGTGGCCGCGCAGAGACACGAAATTTTTCTTCGAGTGTTGAAAAACATTTTACAAGTGAGCCCTACTTTCGAACTGCTTTATGATGAATTTAACGTTACAAAATGCTTCACAAAGACATTTTGTCTTTGTTGAGTGTTACGTAGTAAAATTGCTTTCATGCGTTGCTTGACTTTCTGGAACAATCTCTACTTTTTTGGATTATTCATGAATAATTAATTAGGGCATGTTTACATTTCAGCATGAGTCAGCAGATTTGCATCAGTTACTGAAACCATAAAATATGTCGGAACGCTACTACTATTCGCCCGCTAAGTATTTTCTAGAACCTTATGTCAAACGGTATACAAGTTCCAAGCGAGGTCTTTTGACGAACTAAGTTTTTTCCGACGAGCTGGACTGCTGTGTTTAGTCAAGTGTGACGAAGGTCGATTTTTAAGTTCTGTGTTTACAAGTTGGCGGAAGCCGTAAGATATCTGAAGTTTAAGTGAGAGTTTGTTATTATTGGTAGAGGCTGTTTAGTTGTACTTCAGTTCAAGTCAAGTTTGTGTTGGCGGATGCTGTGTTTTAAAGCTCTGAAAAGGCTATGTTCCTTTGGTATTAAACTTCCTTGTGTTAATCCGAAATTCCTGCGTGCTGATAGTCAGTGAATAATTATCCTCAAAACATTCGAACTCGTAACAGCCAATTCCATGCTCAACGTAATTCACTCCTTACCCATGCCTTACATATCTTTAATCAGTACATGAGACTGCTATGCTGTTTTTGAAGCGTGATATGACTAAGAAAAATAGAGAATTCTTTTTTCACCGTTTGTTTTGTTAGACTTGTTATTTACCGCCAGTAACATTTGACTTAGGTCTAAACGTTTAAACCCAAGTCAAATTTAGAAGGATTTGTATGGAGTCATCAGAGCATAACTGGGCTAATATCTCAGAGACAATTTGTCCCGAAATGCTAGTTTTTGGCAAGTATAGGCCTCTTGGATGTTGCTCTTTTCAGAATATCCTGACAAATCCCATAATTTCACAAATTAACAACTTACTCTTACCATATTTCATTTCTTACTATTCCCCCGCATTTACAATTAATCAGTTCCACAACTACGCGCCGAAGTGTACGCTCCGTAGCGTCTTGTTCATGCTAAAATGCTACCCGCGTTTGCTTCGTTGCATTATAGGACGAACACATTCTACTGTGACAGTCGTTTAAAGCTTTTTTTTTGTAATGAATAGTTTTTATTGGATCATAAGTGTAACTTGTGATTCCTTTTTTATTCCTTAATAAGAAAAACCACAACCGCCAAGAAACCTGAAAGCAACTAATATACAAAAAAGTTACTTCGTATTAACTTGGGATGGGCCAGATAACGGCAAGTATTACAGGATAGATAACTACACCATCGAACGAAAGAGAGAAACATCCAATAACTTTACAGTGGTAAAGACACTGCCATATACGCGTACAGGAATGATAATGGAGGACTTAAAACCCGCTACAGAGTACACAATTCGGTTGTCAAGCAACAACATATATGGAAGATCTGATGGTGTCTCTATAACACAAATGACTCGACCTGGTATGTACTATTTATGTAGACCTTTGGTTAAACTTCTATATTAAGACTGACTTAAAGAATTAGACAAATTGACGCCATAACATTCCCTTTATAGCATACTAAAATTCCTAGTAACAATAACTAATCTATTTGCGCATGCCGCACCCTCGCAGAAAGTTAATTTTTACTTCAGTCAATTTTGCTCAATGGCTACAACCGTATAATATATGTAAGCACAGTATCCAAAGCCATGTTTTCATTAGTGAACGCTGTCCTGAGTTTTTAAAGCACGGCATTGGAAACCCCGCGTTTATGTTTGCCAGGCGTTTGATAGACAGAATATCCTATGGGGATTGGGAGATCCAGAATTTGGATTGGATTGGGAGACCCAGAATTTTTTTAAGAGGGTTGCCGAAGCAATAGACCACTAAAATATACATATGAACTTATCGTAATACGTTTGACGCACTTTGTAAATTACTTTGTAAATTAGAAAGGATGAACATAACTGCAAACTGGTACTGTACCGCTGCTGAAGGACTTGCAATGTCAAAAACCGAGAAAACTTGAAATTTCAGTCATTATGAATGGTAAATTATTGTTGTTTTCCTCCGCGGATTGTTTAAACGTTGCTTAAATTAACTTTGGGAAAACAAAAAAACTTGGCAACTTTCCAGTTGTCTATGGCTACAAGTGTTCACCGTATTCACAAAAAATGCGCCAAACCTGCTAGTTGGCCAAAATTGAAGACGCAGCCATTCCTCTAAACTTTTTATACTGTACAGGGTCGTGCGCCACAAATTTCTGGCAAACCGGGAGTGTTAGCCCGGTAATCCACGTCCCTCCATTTGTTCGACCCCTGTGTACATTCCCCATGTTTAACCTCTCATAACCGAGTACGATCTCAAAATATGCTGAACCTGGTTTTAAACTCGTCGCCTATTGGTTGAAAGATATAACACACCAGCAATGCCTTGCACATAATTTACAAATTTGTTGGCTCAGTATCTTTTGGTAGTGCATGACGAATTGGCCATTTTATGTTTCGTTTTCAGGGAAACACGCGAGGACATTGCATTAGATCTAAATTGGGTCATGAGCTGTTATTGGCTATACTTTCGGTTAGGTTTTGCTTGCTGAATTTTACAGCGATACGCTACACCTCTCAAATCAAAGTAATGGAAACTGAGTGTTCATTTTCATGTCCACACTATTAAGAATAGTCTAAAATACCCCATTCATATCTACTCAAGGTGATCTAACTAATTTACTTGTTGCTGTATTCTCTTCACCTTTTTCCTTCACAGACACGTTCATAAAGGAATTGATTCTGATTATCGTGTTGCCGATCAGCTTGGCCGTTTTCTTTGTCGTGGTCATCTGTCTGAGGTTTAGACCAACTTTTAAAGAAAAAGTAGCTCAAAAGGATGAGGTAAGAGATTACTGAGTACAAAACAGTGTTTTGTTTTTCTCAAAATCCATTTTTCAATTCCTGATGAGCGCTGGTGTCAAATGCACCTCTCCCAAGTCTCACTCTGTGTATTGATCACCCGTCCGACGGTAGGTCTGGAGGGACCGGACATGTCTTTGCAAAATTAAATGTAAATAGCGTAGGAGTGAATACGAAAGTACCAAAAAAAAAAATCTTGTTGACATGACCATGTAGCAATATAGTAATGTACTGTAATACAATAAACTTTTAAGTTAAAATTGCCTGGAGGTCGTAAGACCCTAGCTCATGAATGGTAATGTCTGTTCCGTGTACGCCATTTGTAGGCAGAGATGTGGGTACAGGGAGATTGGATCGAACTGCCGAGAACAGATGTCAAACTGAAAGAAAAGTTAGGAGAAGGCGCATTTGGTGAGGTTTATAAGGGTGAGGTACAGATTGATGGAGAAAAGTTGCCGTGTGCAGTGAAGAAAGTAAAAGGTAAATTTTCATTGTCTAGGTTGTTCCGGTCCTTAGAGGCTTAAAAAAAAAAGAAAGTTTTCTTGCCCCAAGTGGTACAAACGCGAGGAAGGTGTAGATCATTGCTTCTGCAAGTTTAATAAGAATGAAGACTACTATTATTTCTGATGTCAAATTTACGTAATAGTAGTCTTTTCAGAAGTTGGAGTTAAATGGAAGTCTAATTCCTGAGACGACAATTGTATGAGACGTCACCAAGTCCACGCATAACTGCCTAGAAGCATTCAAACAATGTTGAATTCTCTTTTAAAAACGCTGAATAAAAGTTTCCGGTCTTCTCCGGAAACAAACTTCCGATTAATTTCAAACATTTAATTAGTCTTAAAGTAACTTTTCTAAAATTCACATATCCAAAAGCAAAACTGGGCGTTTTCCTACTCTGTCAGATTATTCTCTCTTGGCATAGCTTAAATTTTCTCATTTTTTTTTAATTAGCTCTTTACAGTGAGGTTTCGCAGTTTCCTGACATTTTTTAACACCTGTTAAAGGTGTACCATCTTTCAATGCGCAATTTTGTTCGTACATTCCAATTATGTTATTTCCATTTCCGGTCTCTTTTTGTTTTGCAGAGAATGCAACAACGCTAGAAAAGCGGGACCTTTTAAATGAACTGAAAATCATGGTCAGAGTTGGTGGCCATCCCAATGTTGTAAGTCTCATTGGAGCCTGTACAAGAAATGGTAGGTACATCCAAAACGCGACCGATACATTGGTCGATACCCCCTATGAGACACAAGATCCAACAAGTTTAAGAATATGTAGGTCAAATTCAAGCAGCCAAAATGAAATGAATCTGCATGGAAAGTTTTCATCTTTCTTAGCTTTGTTATGCATAACAAAGGACGTTCATTAAGGACCTTTAAAATGGATGTAGTATATATACCAGCATCATGTTGAATAAGATGTTCAAAGGATCTCAATTGCAATACGATGCGGACGAAGTTTCAAGAATCCTCCCCTCCTTTGCTTAGTACGCAAAGGCCTGGGAACGAGACTGTCTATTTCCCTTCGTAAGTGTGTTCCTGGTGTGACCCCCTTACAAGCACTCCTTACAAAACTGGTGTGGTTGATGAAGTAAACGTATTCACAACTTAATAATTCAGTCCAATTCAGGTACTGCCCACTAAAATGGGGCGTTCAATGTTTTCGCGGGTACTATGACTAACGAAACATATCGTTGATTAAACCCAAGGAAGTTGAATGTGAACATTTCATTAAACATGCTGTCTGACAAATTATTGACATTATACTTCACACCTCACCTATCCTCATCGGGCCTCGTGGCACGCAAGGCCTCCACTGAGTTTCTCATTTTTTCTCAGTTTGGGCCGCAACGGTCTTCACTTCCTTCATCCTATTGCGAGGACCGGCCACAGGGTCCCCTTGATGCAGTAAATTTTCTCTGCGTCTGGTTTCTGGAATAACAGGGTTTTAAGGGGGTGGGGATATCAGCCCTCCGCCCAATCCAAAACCTGGAGGACCAGGGGACCACAATTAGGCTAGTCTCTATCCTTCGACCTGCTCGGCGTGGGTGGCTTTACCTGGAGTCAAAGACTCCAGCCGACATAGTTCTATGGGTCATTAGGACAAGCAAACCACTCCACCGCGGTAAGGTGGTGGTGCCTTTGGAGTGGATTTAAACTATAAGAGACATTTTATTTCAGCAAAAGACCAGTGCCTAGCTTTTATCTATACTAAATTTATAGTATCTATGGACCCATTTGTTAGACTAAGGCAGCAAGCAAAAGCGCGATTGATTTTCTCTTCGTTGATTGGAAATCATCAATTAATTTGATCATAAATTCACACATGTCTTTTTGTTTGTTGTTGTCTTTTTTTCTATTCAATTATTTTCACTAATTTATGAAAATTAAAAATTTGTCCCATTAGAACCGATATTAGTGGTTGTGCGACTGGCAGAAAATGGCTGCTTGTTAAGTCACCTCAAGAAAAGTCGAGAAAATTCTTACATCAATGTCCAAGCGAAAAACGCGGTGCATTTCACCCCCGTCGATAGAATCAAGATTGCCAGAGATGTGGCCTGTGGTATGCTGCATCTGGCGAGCAAAGTGGTAAATATAGTTTGTACTGTATAAGCCAGCGATTATTTAACTTTTGTTTGTTCGTTTGGCGCAGTAGCATTTTAATGGGGCCCAAATCATTAGACCTTTTTTTTTTCTTCCTTTCGGTTTTTCTTTTTTTTCTAATTTTCAGAAACAAATATCAGTCTCCCAAACTGTATTTTTATTACGCCCCCCTTCCCCCCTTTTCCCTTTAGTTGTCTTATCCAGTCTATAGATGGTCTGCTTAAGGTGGCTCGATATAGTTTTTCAAGGTCAATACCTCCCAAGTTTGAGCGCAAACTAAGTCGCCATAAACAAGGATTTGGAAAAATTGACACCACAGTTGTATTAGATAAAGATGAAAATTGGTTATGATCAGGGTAGCAATGACATCGGAGTTGTCATAGCAACGAAATGACGCCATTACCTATTTTACTTCCAGCAGTATTTTTCGGCACTGGGAACTGTTCTTCCCAAATCGTTTACTGGAGCCTTTACCTACGATAGCTGCCTCGATGTTCGTGAAGTTTAAGGGAAATCTGTAAGAGCGTTATCGAGATATTTTAGGATGAAGTTTTTCTGGTTAGAAATACGGTAAAAAATTGACAATCTTGATGTTCGACTGTTATCTGTACTAAACGAAGCGCTTTTGACATGCAATTTCACCTCATAGTAGTTTCAATCTTTTTAAAAACGTGTGTGAAAGATCATGGAGATACCTCCAGCCGATTGCTAGAAAGGAGGATTTGATTAGAATGTATCAAGGCACTCTTGTTAGCGGTAATGTAAACATTTCGGTCTACTTTAACAAATTAGCGAATAATTTTTAAACCGCTCGATAAATTTTTTAGAAAATTTAAGAATCTTGAGATTAACCCTCCTTTTATATGACCTCTTAGTTTCAAGATTATTGATATATTGTAAGGCAGTAAAATAAGGGCTTGAATTCGCTAACATTTTGTCAGAAATTTTGTGTTGACAAGTGAGAGCCTCTCATTATTCAGGGGTATTTTCTCCAAGTTTCATATTTTCGTGCATAACAATAGCTAGCAGTTTTGCATATGTCAAATGCATTGTTAGTTACTGCTGTTCACGTGAAAATGAAACTTTGAGACAATACCCCTGAATAATAAAAGGCTCTCGCTTGAAAAGACAAAATTTCTGACAAAATATTAGCGAATTGTAGCCCTTATTTTACTATCTTACAATATATCAATGATCTTGAAACTAAGAGGTCAAATAAAAGGACGGTTTATCTCAACACTCTTAAATTTTTTAGAAAGTTTATCGAGCGGTTTAAAAATTATTCGCTAATTTGTTAAAGTAGACAGAAATGTTTACATTACGGCTAACAAGAGCGCCCCGATACGTACTAATCAAATCCTTCTTTCTAGCAATCGGCTGGAGGTATCTCCATGATCTTTCACACGCGTTTTTAAAAAGATTGAAACTACTATGAGGTGAAATTGCATGTCAAAAGCGCTTCGTTTAGTACAGATAACAGTCGAACATCAAGATTGTCAATTTTTTACCATATTTCTAACCAGAAAAACTTCATCCCAAAATATCTCGATAACGCTCTTACAGATTTCGCTTAAACTTCACGAATATCGAGGCAGCTATCGTAGGTAAAAGCTCCAGTAAACGATTTGGGAAGAACAGTTCCCAGTGCCGAAAAATACTGCTGGAAGTAGAATAGGTAATGGCGTCATTTCGTTGTTATGACAACTCCGATGTCATTCTAACCCTGATCATAACAAATTTTCATCTTTATCTAATACAACTGTGGTGTTAATTTTTCCAAATCCTTGTTTATGGCGACTTAGTTTACGCTCAAACTTGGGAGGTATTGACCCTGAAAAACTGTATCGAGCCACCTTAATGAAGGCTTCACCAAATGTTGCCTCGTAGATAAGGCCGGTTTTGCTCAGTAACAATATAAATGATTTATCTTAAGTAAGATTGAAGACTTATTATTTATTCGTTCCCTGATTGACATGAAGGCAGTTTAGAGATCTCCTCTGGGTCTCGTCATCATCATCATCATCATCATCATCATCATCATCATCATCATCATCATCATCATCGTCATCATCATATACATTCCCCAAAAGTAATGATAGCAACATTTTAGGTTAAAACACCGTAGTTTTCAATTGAATTTTTGTCCTTAATATTGCCAGGCGGTTTTTTACATGAGGAAACTTTCAAAGTTTGATTTTAAGTGACGCGAAACGAGGAAACATGTCTTTTTCAAAAACGTAGTGTTCCGCGCGTTTTTGCTTTTTGTTCCTTTAATTGCTTTAGGAACAACCTAGGAACGCACAATATAGGAACTTTATTTGCGCAATAGGAACAACGGTCGGCAAATTTCGGAACAATCTGGTCCGTTAGCAGCAAATTGGAACACAAAGTTCCTTTTCATTTCAGTCAGAAGGAACAACTGGTTCCTCTTTGCTCCTTTCAGGAACAAAAGGTCCTCTTTCAACAGTTCCGATTCCCCTTCATGTTCCTTTCGAAGTGATTGGGGAACAAATGTTCCCAATCTAATTTCTCACTCTACACAGTAAGGAACAAATTGTTCCTATTTACTGGCATATTCACTGCTGTTCGGAACGCCTTGTTCCCTTTCGGTTCAAATTGTTCCTATTCATGCTCAACAGGAACGGAATTGTTCCTGATCGAGGTGGTTTTTTGTTCCTCAAAATGAGTGTTATGTTCCGCGTATAAATGGGAACAGGTTCTGAATTTGTGACAAAGGAACTAGCGTTCCATTTTGCGCAAAGTGTAAAAAGGAATAGGGAACAATAGTTCCTATTTATCGTAGGCTATCTGAAACTACTGTCCATCACCTCGGCTATTCAAATTTATCAAAACATATATCCTTCAACAATCAAGTTAAGTACGAGACTTGCCCGCTACATGTTCAATCGCGTTCAGGCTTGCCCGCGCAAGTTCAGGCTTGTGTCTTTGTTCCTTTTGATTAATTGTGTACCAAATACGGACAAGAAAACAATGGGGCAAGGGGCAAGAATGACCAAGTGTGGGCAGAGATGGGCTAACAAATATCTCATTGGCGAATAGGATGACCTCTTGGGGACCCTTTTGCTAGTATAAGTGCGTGCATACTTTAGAAAGATATCGATTTCAAGCTAATCCTTAAGATGAACAAACGAGTCAAGGATGTCAACTGGTCAAAGTTAGCAAATGCTTCGCCTAAACCAAAGAGACTTCACTTAGAAGAGGATGATTGTGATGGTCTTTTTCACTGCCCAGTGCAAATTTGTAACCACGATGGATTCACTACGCAAAGAGGCTGTAGAAAACACGTAAAGGACAAGCACAGTTGGTACTATTACTTCGACGAGAAGCCAAACAGTGCTCAAATGGAATCGTTTCATAATCAATTCAAGAAAATTGAAGCCAACGATCGGACGATTCCACGTGCAACGAGAGCAATTGCCTCATTCGACTTGAAAAACAACATTGCTAAGAGTTTTTTCTCATGGCTAACTGGCAGCGGCGGGGGTTGTAAAAGCGATCGACAAGCACAGCAAATTGTCAGCAGGTGTTTAAAGTTTCTCAAATACTGTTGCGAAGACGAAGAGGAACTCACATTTGGCATTGTTGATTTTAGCCTATGTTCACCGAATCTCCTATTTAAATTCGTTGATACGATGCAGGATGAATGGAAACTCGGACACGCGGGACGCATAGGTTACTTGGACGCCATTGCAGAATTAGCGGATTTCAGAAAAGTAAATGGCGCATCAGAAACAGTATGGAGAGGCCTGTCCACAGCAGAAATGTACTTAAAAAGGGTGCGAAAAACCGTCTCAAAGATGATGAGGTTGCAATGGACCAGCGAACTCGATATCGACGCTTTAGAAGCCAAGGGGCACTGGGCCACCATGGAAGAGCTTTTAGAGGTGGTGGGGCGTTACTTGCCGCGCTACGAGAGCGTGCTTAAAACATGCAGGGATAAACCAGATACTGTTTCGCCACTGGAATTATCGTTTGCTACCAAATTTCTGGCCGTCTATTTGTTTATCAAGGTTAAAGGCTCACGTCCGATGACATACCAACATCTAACCGTAGAAATGGTCGACAAAGCTAAGACTAACGGCGGATTCATAGACCAAAAACAATTCAAGACAGCTGGAAAGTATGGTTTTGATTCGCTTTTCCTGACAGACACCAGTATGCAAGTCCTGGAAGGCTACATCAACCACATTCGCCCACCTCTCAAGCCTAATTGTGATTATGTTTTAGTCACGAGAAATGGTCGACAGCATAACAAGCTAGGAGAAGCAATGAGTAAATTGGTGTTCGATGCAACAGGCAAGTATGTTCACCCAACTCGCTACCGCCAAATAGTGGAGACGGCAAGCTCTAGAACTCTTAGCAGCAGCGCGCAAGATGCGATCTCCGAGGACTAGAAACACAGCTCTGTTGTGGCAAGAGTTCACTATCAAAAACGGCGATCTCGCGAAGTCGCCAGCAAAGCACATGCATTTTTTGGAAAGACTACAGGGCGAGAGGGGATCAGAGCTAGAGATGGACGTACGCTCTAGGCTGTCTGAGAATTCAAGTTCTTCACAAGAACAAGATGTTGGCAAAACCGATACGTCTTCTAATGACGAAGAAGACGTAATCACAGATACAACACGCGAGCCTTTAGTAGGAGTGCCAAAATTGAGGCGCGAAAATGCGTTCAGAGTGACCGAAACAAGCACGCGACGGAAGAGTTTAATGTTTACCCCCGAGGAAGACAAATTTCTCAAAGCTGGACTTAAACGGTACGGATTTGGGCAATGGAAAGCCATTCTAACAGACCCCGACTTTCAGTTCCAGAAGGGAAGAACGGCTAACTCTCTTCTGAGCCGAGCCGCTCGAAGATTTGGATCATATTCAAAATCGACGCAGCGTTGACAAGGTCCTACTTAACGAACGAACTCAAGGGCATGATGCTATCTTAAATTCTTGAACTCAAATAAATGAATTATGGCAAATTTTAGCCCTACATAAAATGCGAGAAACAACTATAGAAAGAAGAGATAATGTAGGCTAAATCCATAACGTCAATATGATTTATTTAATGACTAAATTCCTCGGCATGACCATGCCATCATGGGGCTTCGTAGAAAACATGCAAAAATAACGTGGTATTTGAAACTGACAACAAAGCATTAATAATACAAGTGTTCTGTGGCGTAAAGGCCTTCAAATTAGTTTAACTTAGTATATCTTAAATTGCATGTACGGGCACCTAAGTTGATCCTACTTTTTTACACGTTTCTGCGAACTGAAAAAGCTAGTCACCCGCTTCTGTCCCTCGGTTGTTTGGCTTCTCGAGAGTCTTGCTCGCTTCGAAGTTCTGTTGTCAGGTGAGGGTACTCGCCTCAGTAATGGTGAAGAGCCTGTGCAAATGCTTTCATCAAATGAGGGCTCGTAACAAGGTGTCTTCGGTGTAATGAACATGTCCTCGCTCTCCGATTCGACGGCCTCCTGGCTCGTAGGTGGAGTAAACATCGTCTGGTGTGTGTCCTCAGGCGGGTCGCAAGATGGTGTCTTTGGCGTATTACCATCGTCGTTTGAAGCCGTTGGTCTGGACATGTTTTGGTTGCTACCTTCGACGATAACCGGTAAAGGTGAGTACACATCTCTAACGGAACTCGCGTACCTAGGATCCACTAATCCACGTTTCACACAGATTTCTTTCCTCTTTTCCACGGCCATCTGCAGACGAAGGGTACCTTGTTTTTCGTGAAATGCGCGGAGTTTCTCACAATCAATCTCCAAAAGACTCGTCAGCGTTGCACTCATGTCGGGGTCTGTGCCTCTCTCTAAACGCATATTGTTCTCAGCCATTTCTTTTTCTATTTCTAACAGCCACGGATTAGAGAATGCTTTTTTTACTTTCTCCTGTTCATCTCTTTCCCTTTGCTTTTCGAGACGTTCTGCCCTATCATTCAAGGCCTGTTGTTCTCTGCGGGCGAGGTCGGTTGGTAGTGACTCTTCGGGATGCGTAATCAGTCGATCTGCCTGCGATTTGCTGGTCACTCCCAAATTTACTAGATATCGTCGACGTCCGGCGATTTGACGATCTTGGATGGCTTTGTGCTCTGTTTGAGCGTTTCGCAGGAGCATGCTCAGCTGTCTGTGCCGAAACCCACCCGGCACCGCCTTTTCGAGCTCATGGCGAAGCTTGTTTATGTGGTTGTTATCTTCATTTTCATCGGAACTGTCGCTTTCGGCTTCACTCTCCTCTTCATCCGTGAGTGAGATTTCACCGCCCTCCGTGTTGCACTCTGGGGCGTGCTCGTCCAGTAGGGAAACGGACAAAATTCTCTGTATGTCTTCACTTTCTAAACCGTCCTCACGATCTCCTAAAGTCCTTCCAGTCTGTGCGGTAGTGGAGTTTGTAGCAACCATCTTTTGGGCCCATACGATGCAGTCCATTGCATGTTCTCGCAGCCACTGGTTGGCCTCCGGGTTAACTTGCGGCAAGCTTCTGAAGAAGTACTTGTGAAGTCTTCGGTTCATCGCGTCATTGTGGGCCTCGCCAAAGTCCATCTCTTGTTGACATGTAATGTACATACTTGCACGGCAGTGGAACCCCTGGGCCTTCTTCCATTTTACATCGTGGGATGTAAAACCGCCTTGACAAATTATCTTCCAGTCATCGATGTCGAGCAGGTTGTTGTATGCCTCGTCGAGAAAGATAACTTCCGTGGAGCTGTCAATCATCGACTTGTTAAAGCTCTTCTGTTTGGTCACGCGAGCAATTCGGCTTAACGGCACAATTTGAAACACTGGGCTGAACAGGCTCGTTTTGCCGCTGTCAGAAGCTCCGATGGCACATGGCACAGGTCGCTTATGTTCTTTATCTCTGAATAGCGCGAGGAAATCAGCGCAAAACTGTTGTATTTGCCCTTCAGGTAGGCTATTGGTTAGAATTTGCTCGAAGTATTTAGGATCGGGCTCTTGGAGGCTGTCATAGTGGACATACGCTCTTGGTGATGTGATACCTCGCTGTAGAAAACAGAAAAAAAAAAAGAACTGTTAAAACATAAAAACATGTAATAAATAGGTAAAACAAGTAGAAACCTTTACCCGCCAACCAACTTGGAGTAGTCCTAGATTAGGTAACTCGAAACTGAATAGCACTTGATTTGACATATTCCAAGGTTAATTATGTTGTATAGTAATAGAAAAACGACTTTTCTATTGAACAGATACATTGTCATTTTAGCCAGCAGATAAATTGTAGCCAAGGAAATTGTGATAACGGAATTAAAACAACCTTTACTGATGAAAACGTATGCTCTCACCTCTGATTCTGGGATCACTCCTTGTACAAAAGCTCCCTTAGAGAAAGACCAAAACCAGCCATTCTGCACTTCAACCAAGTTTCGATCTATGTTAAGTTGGCCAATCAGGGAACTTTCTGGCTCACTCAGCAGTGGTAGAACTCGTTGAAAATGTTGGACAAGCCTGTCTTTGAAGCACTCGTTCCCCATAAGATTTAACAGAAATGACTTCATGGAGCAAAGGAACTTGAAAGTAAACTGTGATTCTGCAACTTTCTTGTACACATCTCCCCGGTAGACACTAAACTGAAGCTTTTTCATTGCGGCATGGATGTCGTTACAAAGAACTGTTAGTGGGCAAGACAATGGCTTATGTGGTGTACACGGTATTTCTACGCCCGGGGTGCTGCTTTCGTTTTCATGGAGACCAAAACAATCGATTTTCAAACCAGCGCGGCGCAATTCTCGGATAGATGTAGTCATCATCGGTTTGAATTCTTCCCTAAGCACTCGCACACGAACCACATTTTCTGTCGACAACATTTCTTGAGACTGTTCTTCATCACTAATATCTATTTCGTCTTGAAGGGCGCTGTCAATAAAGAATAAAAAACAGACAAGTTTACTATCTCAGAATAAATTTTGAGTAGCGCATCAAAGTTTGAATTAACGCTCTTTTTCGTGTTGAAATTCCCAGATGGTCTAAATCGCACTTAATTAGCCACTTGCACCCTTGCATATTGTTACTTATTTGAGTCAAGACAGTTAATTAGAGACATTGCTTGACAACGAGAAGATAGCAACAATAAGGGTGGACTTCTAGGTGTTGATTTCTTTGGTTAACTATAGCCTTTACTATAACAGTTTTGCATTGAGTATACTAACCTGAGACAATGCTGATAAGAAGCCTCCACAAAATTCATCAGGCAAGGATTCTTGTGATCTTTTAAAACTTGGCAGAGTTGGTTTAAGTCGTGAGAATTTTTTTTCCTTGATGCCCTGGAAAGATAGAACTCGAGGCCGCATTTCCCAAGAGCACGTTGAATTTTCATGGGATTAACAGCTGAACCATTTTGAGTTTGGCAAGCCACCCAATACGAAATTGCTGGGAAAACTTGCTTTCCAGGCGTTGAAATTTGAAAGGGGTTTATGGCAGATTCTTCGTTAGACTCGTCGATTTCTCGTCCTTCATCTGATGTTGTTGATTTTTTCTTTTTGCTGTCAAGCTTTGAGGTGCTTATTGCCGAAAAGAAAAAGCAAACCTCGCTCAGTTTCGACAATTCCAAATCACATTCATCTCGCTTTTCGCAGATCCAATTCCAGGCTTGTTGAATTTCTTCATCGCTTACTCTCCAAACACACTTAAATGCTACAACAGAACACGTTTTCTCAATTGCTGCTACTATGTGACACTCCACTTTATCTCTTATAACTTTGCTGTTTAGCTGCGAACAAGGCTTGCTCATCTTGACTAGCCAACGAAGTCGAGTAAAAGCGAGTTTTCAAGGCCTCTTGGCCATGTTATATCTAGCACAATACTTAGGGGAATAGAACAAGTCTGTGCCATTGGCTGGATTAGCTGACTGAAAGTGCGAGCATAAATTAACCTCAGTCTGACTAAATTATTCAGTCCAAATACGCCTCACACGCGATAACCGGTATTCCCTTCACACACGAAAAACATTAGCAAACTACCTGTGGAACTAAATCTTAACGGTACTTGTTAAAATTATTCTTGCTTTTGGTGCCTAAAAAGAGATAAGCGGAAACCAAGGGTATGATCTGAAGACAAAAAACAAGGATCTTGAAATCAGTATCAGATGTTAAAGTGTACAGCGATTTAAGCGTAAACTACGGATATGGTCTGAGTATTAATATCAAGGATCTTGAAATTGCTTTTTAATGTTAAAGTGTACAGCGATATAAGCGTAAACTACGGATATGGTCTGAATATTAATATCAAGGATCTTGAAATTGCTTTTTAATGTTAAAGTGTTTAGCGAGTTAAGCGTAAACTACGGGTTTGGTCTGAATTTAATTAACAACAAAAACAAGAATAATATAAAATAATAATAAATAATAATAATAATTATAATAATTTATTTTATTATTATTATTATTATTATTATTATTATTTTATTTATAATTATTATTTTCTAGATTTTCATTGTCTTTTTTTTTTTTAAATTAAGTTAATTAATTCAGTCCATCCCCGTATATCACGCTTATCTCGCTGTACACTTTGACATCAAAAAGCAATTTCAGGATCCTTGTTGATAGTATTCAGACCATACCCGCAGTTTACGGTTAAATCACTGTACCCTTCAACATCAGATACTGATTTCAAGATGCATGCTATTAGTATTCAGGCCATATCCGTTGTTTACGTTTATATCGCTTTTCACTGTAACATCAGTAAGCAATTTCTTGACCTGTCTCTTTAGTATTCAGGCTATTCCCGTGTTTTTCGCTTATCCTGCAATAAACTCTGGGATCGAAGAAGTCTTCAGTAACCCATGCTTCTCACTTTTCCGATGCAAACAATGCAACAAATAGAAGTATTAGTCTAGCAGCAGTAGTAGTAGTAGTAGTAGTTGTTGTTGTTGTTGTTGTTGTTGTTGCTCTTAATTTGTCGCAAAATCATTGGAAAAATGAGAGAAATTGGTAGTGTGGGAATTTCTCTGGTTAGACCAAGTGAATAGCGTGTTTAGCGTGAACAGCGTGTTTGCTTTTCCTAGGCTTCTTTTACTTTAAGGAGGAAAAGAGAAAAGGGAACTAAAATTTTGGGGAATGATCATCGTCGTCACCATCATCATCATTATCAGCATCATCACCATCTTTATCATTATCATCGTTACCATCGCCAACGCCATCAGCATCTTCGTCATAATCACAATCATCATCATCATCATCATCATCATCATCATCGTCGTCGTTGTCATCATCATCATCATCATCATCATCATCACTATCATCTTCATCGTCATCATCTTTAAAGGTGTAATTTCGTTTCGTTTATCTCATCACAGTGTGTCCATCGTGACCTTGCGGCCCGGAATGTGTTGCTCGGCAAGAATAATATTGCTATGGTTTCTGATTTTGGTCTCTCACGTGATGTATACGAAAGTGGAGAATACGAAAACACTTCTGGGGTAAGAGAATGTATATATTTAATCGCCTTTTTAAGTCGTTTGTTGTTGTCCTGTCTTTTTCTTAATTACCGTTTCTTCTGTCTTATTAGTTAGTAAAAGAGTTTGATTCAGTTTCCCCGGTGGAGTTTCTTCCTTGTTTAATTTCTTGTTTGTGAAATCACACGGAGCCTCATCCGTTCCCGTTTCAACATCGACTTACGATTTGCCACTTACGCTATAATAGAGAAAATTCGGGTAGCTTTTCAGGCTAGATCTCAAATATCAAAAAATAAATTCAAGGATAAAAACGCAGCTCCCTCCTAAATAGCTAAAACAGCTTCCCCCTCCCCTTTTTTAGCTTATAGTTTTATCACTGATTACATGTATCGATCTTCAATAAACCATTACTTGATCTTCAATTCAAGTACAGATAGTTTCCAGGCCCAGTTCACGGTTTTCTGACGTCGACATTAATTACCTTAATATAATTCCTTACTTAGGGAATGTTACCTGTTCGATGGATGGCAATGGAGTCTTTAGAGGATTACACATACACCACCAAATCTGACGTGTAAGAGTTGTTGTTTATACAACATTAACTAAGTGACGTAGTCTTCAATTGCTAGTTAGTACGTGCAGACACTAGAGACTCAAGGAACACATCATTTTCTTATCACTGACCTTTTAAGGCATCTTTGCAGGGTTGGACGTTTCTTTTTGTATCGGTGTTTTCATTTTAATTATTGCCAGACGTAAGAGGAGATAATTATAAAGAATGCAAATTATTTCATGAAATTCTGACTGCATTTTCTACAATTTAATATCGATTAAGGAGCTATTCCATTTATTTAACATAGCATTGTTTATCAAGGCTTTATTTGTTTGTTTTTGTTTTTCACCATGCAAGCCAAGGCATGAGACATTAACTTCACTTCTTTTCTACTTTCTTCGCCTCACTAAATTGTTTTACTTAATTTGAAGCATCATCACACACTAGGGAAAAATCACCCCCAATTTGGACTTATTTGCAATAACTTTGTTGGCTCTAAAGTTTTCTTTTCCAAACTTTGCCTGCCAATCAATTTGGCGTATATTTTGACTTCAAAATGCCAAAATGTGGCGTCATAATTGCTGACGTCATTTATACGTAAATTTCAAATTTTATAATTTTTGTATTTGTATATCAATTCTAAAAGAACTATTCAGGGTGCGTTGAAAGATGAAAAAAATTTTCTAATATCTCACATATGAGCTGAAATTTAACGTTTTGAATTTGGATAAATTTGTACCAAAAAGACGCTGTACACCCCCCCGCCCCCCTGTTAACCCTCAGACGTATACGCAAATTGAGACCCCCACGTGGTACAAGGGGGTGGATGGACCCTCCTATAGTTTTTAATATGTTGTAGTATTTCGAAACGATTTTACCTTCAGTGGAAAGCCTTTGATTTTCTTAACAAGATGAGGTATAATTTATGGGTGGTGGAGCTGCTGGAGGCCTGTGACGTCACCAACAATGGTCGCAATCTTGGCCGCCATCTTGAATTTTACCAAGAATTAGAAATCAGGTTAAAACCGCAAGAAATGGTGCTTTTTATTGCTTGACATGAAAAATAACACATAAATAAGCACTTTGCATGATTTTAGCACAAGGTTTACTTTTATTGTTGAAAAAAGTTTGAAAACATGTACGTTCACTCAAAAATTGCTTGATCACCTACTACTTATGACATCATGTCTCATAACCATAGAAACTGACCATCACTAAACTTGACTCAAAATGCGCGCAAGGGATGAAAAAACAAGGAAAATTTCAGAAAAACCTTAGGGAGGGGAGGGGGGTGGATGCCACCCCCTCCTGTGTGTCCGAGGATTAAATAAATCTAAATTTAAGCATTTAAGCATTTTATTGTCGCGTCACCATAGTTATTTACTATAAACATAACCCATCTCTACTGTCAAAAGCTAAATAAAAAAGAAACTTTCAAAAAAGAAAATTCCCAGCCGCACAAAAAGCAAGAAAGCAGATTTGTGACGTCATTAAAAAGGTCACTTAATTATTTCTTTTTTGCGTAAATTTGCGTTTTTGCGTCAAAACAACGAAAAACTAAAACGATACGATTTTTAGCAACTATAAAAGTTTTATGTAACCGGAAAATCATCTTATTTTGCAAAAAAGTGTAAAAATTAAATCAAAGGGTTCGATTTTAAGGAAAATTATGGTTCTGGGGTGCACCCAATTTGGTGACGTCAGCCCTCGTGACGTCATAATTTGACTTTTTGTGTTAATCAAAAACTTGAAATTACCTGGTCAACAATCGAAGTCTATCTGGTAAGTCTGGTCAAGAAATGAAAAGAAATGCAAAAGATACGTAGGGTGGGCCAAAAATGACCGATTTTTCCCCAGAGTGTAATGTAAATCATCGAGTCAATAAATAGCGGCATAATATACAGTTTCATACAAAACCGCAAGGTTGATTTGTCCAGTTGAGTTGGTGGGTACCTTTATTTTTTCCAGCCTCTATCGGGAAGTCAATGACATGAAACTTAATAGTGCACAGTTACATGTAGGTCCAATCTCGCATGTCATGATACACATCCACAGCAGACACTTAGTAACACTAATGTAACTATTGAAAGTTGACCATGTCAACTTGAACACGTGAGAAATTTGTACAAAAGGGTACGTTAGTTTATCGTTTGTCTCACTTTTGCCACTTTGATATTGATCGCGACGTTTCGACCCCACACTGGAGGTCTTCATCAGGCATCAGTTGATAGTGTCGATTTACTGAGTCGGACTGTTTGTAAAACCGTGGTTGTTAGTGATTGGTGTATCACGAACCTCCCTCATGGTTGGTGGGTGTCGAAGCAAAGCAATGTTGGTATTATCAGAGGAGGAAACGGTTCCCTCAGCGGTCCCTTGTGGTAGCAATCGGCTGTTATGTTGTCTGACTGTAGGCATCCACGGTTCAGGAATCTCAGTTCCACTGTCCCTGTTAATGTTGTTAGGGTGTAGTCTCATGTGAATAGCCTCTAAAACTCTACGAGAGTACCAGTGAGGGTCTCGGTCAATGAACTTTACTTCATTCCAGCGCGGATATTAGGCTGATTTAGCAACAGAACAGGAACGTCATTTGACGACGGGAAAGCGCACGGAAAAGACTAAACTCGACTTCCGGTACCCAATTTGCCGCTCTGCCATCAGTCAAGCCAGTTGTTGGATTTTCGCGCGCAATCGTCAACAGACCTTCCCGTTTTCTTGTTAAATCAGTCTATTGCCCGGTCTCACTAACAACCTCGTTGGTACAAATAGTCCGACTCAATAAATCGACACTATCGTCTGATGAAAACCTGCAGTGTGAAGCGTCGCGATCAATATCAAAGTGACAGTCGTGAGACAAACGATAAACTAAAGCCTTTATACACATCATCTACGATGATTGATATCTTTCATGACGTGATAATTTTTTTTTTCAGCTGGTCATTTGGAGTAGTGATGTGGGAAATAGAATCTGGAGGTAGAGCCTATCATTATATTATCTAGACCTCAACTTTGATACGACCTACTACTATCAAGCCTTATTACGTATCACTACCCGAAACTGGGTGATGCTTCTGATTGGTCCTGCCGCGTTGGAAATTGGCCTGATGTAAAAATGACATGAAACTTTTATGTGAAGTATATGAAGTAATTCATATTTCATATTTCCACTTGATCAATAAAATTCCTTCCTATTTTCCCATACGGTACAAGAAATACGTTTTTACTCCAGGTTGCGATCTCGTTGTAAGCGTCTGTTATGACTGACGTCGATAGAACAATTGTATTACCATCGCTTCGTTTCCCCCAGTTGATCATAGATGGCTTGTGAATGGTATTATACTCTATTATTACAATAATAATAATAATAATAATAATAATAATAATAATAATGATAATAATAATTAAAGCCTGCACATCGTTTACTTTAACTTGCAATTATGGTCTTTCTTATTATAGGAAAAATGCCATATTCCGGTTTGGGAGGCATAGAAATTATAGACTACCTAAAGGCTGGAAAGAAGTTAAAACAACCTGATGGATGTTCGGATGAGATGTAAGTTCTTATAATTACAATAATCAAGTATAATAATGATGATGATAATCATGAGTTCCAATATTTTACTTAAAATATTTGACTTTAAAGTTTATTTGTATGATGCCATTTATTAAAACAGAAATGATGCAATCTAGAGACGTTGCAATTTGGAGCAAAACTAGTTCGACCCCTGATTAATTCACACTGCTGTTGAGAGCCAATCAGATTGCAGGGATCAGCAGTGATTTCAAAATAGATGTTACGAAAGCTGATATCCGAACACCCGACTTTTCGACTTAGCTCATAAACTTCTTAAGTTAACTTTCGTGACTTTACTTGATATTCAGCTATCAAATAATGAGGTCATGCTGGAACTTGGAACCTTCGAAACGTCCAACATTTCTCGAGCTTTTGACGTCACTAGAGCAAGAATTAGAGAAGAAGGGAGTAAGTACAAAATTATTGTGGGGAGGGGGTTGAGTAAGATTAGAAACCTTTCAAATAATATAAAGTTGAACATTCTATCAGAGCACCCTTTGTAATAAGTAGTCACTTCCAGGTCGCAGGAAGGGAAAAACAAAGCCCGATCTTAATAGGGTTAAACTTAGTTCCGCACCCTGTAGTTCGACCAAATAAGAGACCACCTCCTGTAACCGACCACCAAATCGAGGCATTTAAAGTGAGATCTGAAGGACAAGTCGGCCGTATTTTTATAACAGTTGCTTCCCTTTAGCTTTTCTGTCCTTTGAACACGATCGATGAAACAACTGGTGTTGACCGTGCTTCGACAACATTTTTCTAGTCATCTGCCGCGAGGGGGGAAAAACTGTTAAAAACAACACATATTTGTGTATACAATTCATCTAAACCTTTTGTCCTTGAGAATTCCATTGGTAGATCTAGAGAGAGAACACGACCACTAGGCAGGGGCGGATCCAGGATTTTTTTTAGGAGCGGGTGCACTCGTCTCTTGCTCTACTTCAACACCAATAAATCACATAGTTTTTTTTTTTTGCAGAATACCAGTTGTATTAGAAAACCGCAGGTCATCTCGCGGGGGGGGGGGGGGGGGGGGTGCGCACCCCCTGCACCCTCCCGCTAGATCCGCCCCTGCTAGGATTTTTGTACGTGAAATGTGATTAAGTGTACTTAGCCATACTCACCTCTGAATTTGCTTTCTTGATCATGAAGTGTTATCTTTCTTTATCTTTCAGGTTTTAATAAAAGACAAGGATCATGAAAGTGATAAAACTCAAGGAATTGTAAATTTGACAACAGATATCAATGAACAAGAGGACTTAAGCGCTTCGTTTTAGCTGAATTTAGCTGAGCTTAGTTGTTCATATTGTTTTTTGAATGGAAATTGCAGCTAAAATAATCAGACAGTGATTTATCTCATCTACGTTCCTGAGCTATCTCTAACGAAAATAATACATTATCTTATCAAATACAGTCTAACCTCTCCTTACGGACACCTCTATAATACGGACACCTCGAAAGGAGAAACGGAAGATTGAATAGCGCATATCCTTTATTCATCTGCTGGGGAGCTACCAAGTTCGCACGTCATATCCCTTGCAGTGCGTGATCGGTGGTAAAATGAATTAACCGTCAAATGTAAAATTGCATGATGCCATTTTTTCAGTGAAACAGGTATCAGAGAAGATTGCCCATAAAAGTTTCGCATGAGCTAAAGATCGCTTTACAAATTAACTGAGGAACTGAGAGTGAATCCGGATAAACGTGTGGAAGGGCAATTTGGAGTTTGATAAGTATACGTGTGGACGTGGAAAGTTTTGAATCCGCAAAGAAAAATTTGCGGATTCAAAAATATCCTGATACTTGTGGACGGGGCCCGAGTCTCAGATAAAAAAAAAAAAGGAATGTAACGGTGATCTAACAAACTAACAGGTGATTGGAATTTGGTTATACGATCTTGGAGCAAAAATAAAATAAATATCAATATCAATATCAATCAAGATCGTTGCAACTTTAGGTTGGCAAATTCACCATTCATCTGCTTGTTTTGTTTTGCTGTTTTTTTGCGCCTTAACCCTCTCACTGCCAGGGTGGATGATGGCGTTTGTGAGGTGGTTCTAACTTTTACGTCTGTGGACAAAATCCTATGGTGCGACCATTCAAATTAAATCTCTTTGGAAGTACTTTCATGTGGTGTTATTTGCTTTAAAAATATATTACACAAAAAAAGATGAAATTTGGGATTTTTGTCGAATTTGCCTTTGGTCATATTTGGCAGTGAAAGGGTTAAGGTATCAAAATATTCGATTTTGTGATAGAGATCTTGGGTGTGATATATTCAATGCAAGATGCATATTCGACTGGTTTAACAGGTACAATCTAGAAGAGTATTTATTTAGCAAATTACAGCGATTTCCTCTTGGAGTCATCATTTGATGGATGTATAGCTAAAATAAGTGATCGATACTACATTAATTTGAACGAATGCGTGGTTTTTTAAAGAATAATATCTAGTCTTCGCTGCCCTAAATGGAATGTTACATGACCCGACATATATGTAACCGCGCAATGGACCAAATAATGCAGCAAATATTTGGCTAAACATTAGCACACAAGTGCGATTAGTATATAAGGAAACCATCATTAAAGCCTTGTTGACAGAATAGTGAGGAACATAACGCAAAGGGGTTTCAATCTGAGAAGTTAATAAGTGTAGTTTTCATCATGACTAAATATATTCCATAAGAAGATCTTGATAGCCTTAAGGATTATCTCAGCTTCATGCAAAAACGTATTTATTTAAAGGTCTTCCTTGTCTAAACCCAGGCCCAGATTTTGTTTAAACTTGGTCATTCAATGGAGACCTTGTCACAGCGCGTGCACGCACTGCAAACTAACTTCCCATTCTCGACCCAAGTGCTTACGCTTCTGAATCCGCGCGTAGAAGATTGACCAACTTCCGTTTCACGGAATAAGGAAACGATTCAAGTTCTGCTAATAAAAACATTCTAATGCCTGTCACGTCCCACATCACAGCGAACCAATCACAATAGAAAGTGACCCAGAGGAGTCATTGTAAGAAAACTTAGACGCACTGTTTTTGATATAGCCATGAGAAAGGCTTGGTTTGCTTATAATATTTCGGTTGCCCTCTAGCTGAAAGAAAGAAAAACGTACACGCGTTTCAGTTTGTGGAAGAGGTCATATAATCTGCGAGGTGTTTTTGTTTGGGCTTTGACACAATTTTTGCAAGACATCAACAACTAAGACCACAAATCTCGTCGCAAAATAGTAGGTATTAATCTTTGCATACCTTAGTTCCTATGGAATGTTTTACCATTAACCTAAACTCTGATATAATATGAATCGCTCAGGTGTCTTTGCAATATGCAGCTTTTTACGTTGTAGTTTGTTCTAACTTTAGAGAGTTGTGTGGGCATCACATTATGGGACGATATTAAGCTGTAATACCTACGTTTCGTTCACATATTTTGCAGTGAATAGTTTTAAAAACGCAAAATGATTTAATATTATATTTAAAAATACATTATTTATGCGCATTTATACCTTTCATTGACTGTTCCGCAATATTCCTATTGGTGCCTACTAGAAATGCCAGCTAGCAAACGCGAAGACTACTTGTCGCTGATACATGTGTAGCAAGAAATAATCATATTGCATTTCACTGATTCAGCGTTGAGCCGTTGGAGTTCCTATTGTGATTTGATCATTATTCTCATCCATTGACTGTTTGCCCAAAAAAGTTCCCGATGCTTTTCCCGTAGAGCGTAAAAGGAGCTCTAATTTTTCGTTTCCGCGTAATTTGCCCTTTTTTCTCTATAAAATACCATAATACTCTTTGTTTTCCTTCCATAACTTTGCAGAAGCATTAAACAACTAACATAGTCGCCCAAACAGAACTAAAAAAAAATGCAATTTTAGACAGAAAACAAGGACAATTGTTAATTTTTTAATGCAGATTCGAGCGTTTCTTGGAATGAGGCGTACATGTACGTGATTCGTGAATCAGCTTGTTTTGCATTAATTTATTTATCCTCTCTTGTTTCAAGTTGTTTCAGAGATTCACGGTTAACAAGGAAGCTTCTAAAATTAATTAAAAATTAAAATGAACAGAAAGTTGAAAAAAAGAGTTCTAAAATACAGCGAATTGCTTTTTTTGTTTGTCGACCACAACAACCGAAAAAATTACAACAATATAGCTACATTGTGAATAACAATTGATAATTACTTACTCAGACGTCCGATCCCGACTAAATCTTCAAAACCAGCTATTACTGAAATTACACGTGAAGTCAAATGTTAACAGAGTTTACATGGCATGCGAAGACAGGAAAAGCCGATTTAGAAAAATAACTTAGGTGTTGACTTGAAAAGAAAGAGGCGGAGAGCTTGCTCGCAGGCTAAGTGATTTTCAAATAGTTATTGATGAAAAATTCAAATAAGTATTAAATGTGGATTTCGTATTATGCGGATGCATTTGGATAATTTCATCCTCCTCAGCCGATAACACCCTCCTCGATGTGCATAATTATTTAAGTCATACTCATCATAATTTAATAATCATTAACTGATAAACAAACATTTACACTCGATCCTTAATAATTCACCTGAGTTTCTTTTAGGATTTCTTTAACCAGTATTAATTTGATCCGGAGGTGCCTTACATAATTACAAAAATCTGAAGTCTTTCATGTTTTCCGTGATGTAGGCGTATTTGCCAATACTACCGTTATAAAACGACGTTGCTTAAGCACTGCCGTTCAATTTGTCAATTTGGACAGGCGGGTTAACCCACCAAAGCGCGTTACCTCACCCACCTGGGGTCCCCCACCTCCATGTAAACAAGCCTTTAGTCAATGCACCTTTTTAGGGCCTGTTTACATGGCGGTGGGGGACTCTAGATAGGTGAGGTAACATGTGGTGGGTCATCCCACCTATCGTGTAAACGTGATCGAATTCAAATGAGACATTATAGGGACAGGCGGGTGACCCCACCTAAGCTGCTTACCTCACCCACCGGGGGTTCCCCAGCTCCATTTAAACGGGCTTTTAGTTTATAAAGCGTTTTCACTCACGTGACCAGCATCTATGCAAATTTATTGGAACAAAAGAAATTGTTTACATAAGAAAAAAGTTCAACTCCCACAGGGCTAGTTTGGATCATCACCATGGACGCCTTGACGTCATGTGAAAACGTTCTATATGTTTTATTTTCCCATTTAGACCACGTGATGTTCTCCAGGGATTTTCATAACTAAGCAATTATGCATGCATATGCGAGTGGTCGCACGTGCATAGGACGACACTTGAAGGAAACATATCTCTGGGGTACCATCGATGGTCTAAGGGCCTGTTTACATAGAGGTGGGGGACCCCGGATAGGCGATGAAACCCGCTTAGGTGGGGTAACTCACCTGACAATACAATCTCTCTTATTGATTTGATCGCGTTTACATGATAGGTGGGGTGACCATATGAGAAGTTTAATGGACAGCCGGGCCGGGGTACCCCATCTAAACGGGTTACCTCACCTACCTGGTGTTCCCCGCCTCCTGCATATTAACAGGCCCTAAAAGTGGAAAACAAAACATACAAGCTAAAAAGGTCCATATGAAAATTGCGAATTAAATCGCTTATTTTAACGGACCTTAAGCCTTTTTTCCCTTTGCTTTTGAAACCTACTTCCCACTTGTTATAAATAATATATAGATTTAGCCACGGCTAAAAGCGAAGCTCTCATTGATAAACTTATAACTTAAATCAAACAATAATTTTGTATTCCAAAAATCAGTTAACTTAAGGGCACATTCACGTGACTTTTGAGGGAAAAGCTAAGTGGTTTTGGAGTGAAACAAATCTTGTATCGAGTTGATACAGCCTTATATGTACACCCAAAAAACAGTCTTCTGTCACATTTAAGAGCTATAATGGCTCTTGATCACAGTAGATAAGGCGTGGAAAACAAATTCTTGGAAAACAAATCAGGCCGAATTTTTTGCGTTCGACAAGTTTACAAATTCTTGCCAATAAATCTGGGTGCGTGCGAACCACGTCTGAGGAGAAAGAATACTATGAGGCGCTGTTTTTATCATACAGACCTCATTCAAAATGCAGTATTTCACAATTTTTCCAAGTCAAATTGCATTCATTCAATATTCAGGACCATCAAAGCACGCGCGGACTTTTAATTAGCCAGCCGGTTCTAACTTTTCACAAGCGCCAAATTTGCAAAGAAATTTTAAAAGAGTTGCGCTTTATAGTGATAAAGGATTTATTGAATCTATTTTTTATTAATGGTTTTATAACGATGTGTAATCTTAAAAAGCGTTTCATAAGCTCGGCATTTTGAGTACTGGATCTGGATAATAGACCCTAGAGTGGTATTCTTAGGTAAAACACTGAAGCCAACAGACTCTGCCAAGGACTTGGGAGTCTTTCTTGACCCCCATCTGACCTACGATCACCATATTTCATGTGTAGTGTCATCTTGTTTCGCAAAGCTCTGCCAAATAAATAGAGTCAAAAGGAGCTTCGACAAGGAAACACTAGAGTTGTTAATAACATCATTAGTTTTTAGCAAGATGCTTTACTGCTCATCTGTATGGTCTAATACTACACTCCAGAATATAAACAGATTACAATCTATTCAGAATTTTGCCAGCAAGATCATAACAAACTCTAGGAAGTTTGACCACGTAACACCTTTGCTTCGAGAGCTAAACTGGCTTCCTGTTAAAGAACAATTATTCTATAGAGACTCCGTTTTGACCTTTAAATGTCAGAACGATCTTGCGCCTCAATACTTAACGAGCAAGTTTACCAAGCGCTCAAATATACATACTCGTAACACTCGTACACGGAACTCTTTGCAGATTCCGCTATACAGAACGGCTATAGGCCAGCGCACATTTTCCTATAGAGGGGCCTACATATGGAATAACTTGCATAATGAACTTAGGCAAAGTGCCTCATTGGCATCTTTCAAACGCACCCTGAAAGACACACTATTGAGGCAGACATTTCCTTCATAAGCTTTAAATTTTAGTAAAATACCAGCATAAATTGTGATTTCGAGTTTTTATTGTCATTTTTGCTTTTATAAATTGGAAATAGTTTGTAAATAGTTCCTGAAAAACCTCACGAGGATGTTACTATTAAAGTTATTTTATTTATTTATTTTATAATGGATCTGTTCCTCAAAATATCTGTTCTTCAGGCACATTTTTGCTGGCTGGGAGATGTGAAAGAAGTAATAGTCCTTGGAAGGAAAGTGTTGATGGGAAAAAGATAATTCAGGGTGTCAGAGGGGATTTGAAGTCTAGAATAGCTGCTACGGGTTTCTTGTATGGGTTACTTACCACTCAAGATCTGAATTGTGCCCTATGAAACTTCCCAGTAAGTCAGGTTGCAGGTTGTAAGGTTGCTGGCTGGGAACTCTTCCATCAGTCTTGCTGGGAGTGAGGAACAGATAATTTTTTTCCAGCAATCTCCCAAAATGCTTAAAATAGTCTCAGAAAACTTTATTCACGCTTTGTTGTAGTTTTTAGGTCTTTTTCTGAAAATTTCCCGTTGGGTGCCCCTGTATATGAACGGCTGAAAACAAAAGGCAAAGTGATGAAAATTACACTTTTGAGACTACCAACAATCAACAAAGAAATATAATTTGGTAGAACATTTACAGAGACAACAATTTTCATTCACGAAAACAATTGAGTATTTAAGCCTCTCTAAGAATCTTCAAGTCTTTACTAGTAAGCTTAAAGATTAAGTTGTTTTAAGCCGCCGGTTTCCCGGTGTTTGCTGTTTTCAAAGATCAACTCACGACAAGAAAGTCGCTCAAAGCTTTCTTTCTACAGCCAAAATTATAACTACATATTCTTTAGAAAGTCTTTTCTTTCTATTTACGGTGAATTAATACGGACTAAAAGCTTTTTAAAGTTCTGTAAGCTTAAGCTTATATCAAACCTCATACTAGGTCAATGTCTCAGTCAAATCTTAATACAGACGTGCATCAACTAGCTTCATAAACTGCGCCGCTGGACGTGAAATGAAAGTTAGATATAAATACAATAATTACTCAGGCTTACCATATTTCGAGATGCAGTTCCTGAAAGCTATCAGGTAAGGCAAGGATCGCTTGAGCCTTTATAATTCCCGTACGCATCCAGAAAGGTGAAAACTGGCAAAAACGATGCCATCCGAAATCGGATTATCGGCTTTGACAAGCGACGCATTTCTCAACCAAAAACCCAATAAACAAGCCATCAAGCCATCAAGCCATGAATAGGAGAACACTCTTGATAGCAGCTGCGTTTCATTTTGTACATTCAGTGGAAAAAGACAGTTAAAAACATCACAAGTTGACTCAAAACTCTGTCAGCTTCAGCTGTCAAAGTAAACAACTTTCAAGATGCTGCAAAAATTTTACGCATGAGCTCACCTGTCAAATTTTAACCAATCAGAGCATGGAAATTGGACATGGAGCGTGACCAACATGTGACCATGGTAAGAAAAGGTCTTCTCCGCCTGTATTTTAAAAAAACTGGCTGAATTTTTGCGTCTGAGGTCAGTTTGACATCAAAATCGTAATAGTGTGGGGCGATACTGACATAAACACAACATATTTGATATGAATTAAAAAAAACTAAACGTGAGCCTGCGATCATTTAAAAACGAGTAAATTGTCAGCGGATAACTTCAAAAAATACTCGACCTTGATGGTCGACACCTGAGCCCGCGATACGGTCAGGTGATACTGGTCAGCGGATACCCTGTTTTAAAAGCTGTCAATTGATGACAACATCGATGTGCAATCAGCTTTCTCCTGGGCTCCCAAAAGTAGGCTTTTTTACGTTTTATAAACTTCAAAAGGAGGAATTATAGCTTTCCTCCTCCATCCCTTCCGTACAATGTTGTGCCCTTGTTCTAGCTACCTATAGAAAACAACAAACACCCCAACTTTGAATGGAGGGGACAGGGGAGAGGTGCGGATTCTTTTGTTCTCCGAAGTCACCCTATTTAAGTACAATGTCTCAACAATTTTGTCGCCGATTGTAGAAAGTGTGAGAGTAAAAATTGGTATGCCTGTGGTGCGGACGGACGGACGGTCGGTCGGTCGGTCGGTCACGTGATTACCAAATTTTCCTTGATGGGTAGATTTATTTACCCATGGTGCTCCGCTGGCGCGCTTCGCGCTCGGAGCTCCGCCAAAATCAAGCTAGTCATCTCAGAACTCACTGACTGGAATACTCACATGGCAAAATGCATGGTACGTTTCGATTTTTTTTATTTTTATTTTTTATTTCAACTAGGTCAGGATTTAGCAAATCACACGTCATGTACTCTTGGAACAGCGATGCCAGAATTCTTTCTCTAGTCTTTATTTTTGTTACCTCCGCAAATTGCGGTAAGTTTACTTATTTTTATAACTTTAACCCTCGGACGTACACGCAAAGTCATACCCACACCGTGGTACAAGAGAAGGGGTTGATGAAACCCCTCTCTAGAGTTTTTGATATGTTGCAGTATTTCGAAAAGATTTTTCCTTCAGTGGAAGACATGTCTGTTAAATTGGTAATCTATTACACAGAATGTATATGGCACCCTTAACTTGTTCTCCTTAATTTCTGTCGAGGTGTCCACATGAGAAAATGTTGAGCCTAGAGGTTGGCTTGTACTCAATAAAACAAAGAGAGGCAGGCCTGAGGAAAACAAGAAGGGGCTAATTAGACAAACAGTGGCTATATTGTATACTTATTTAATAATGTTTTACTGATGTTGTGTACAGTAAATCATTGTTGTTATTCGTGGGCTAGCTAAGCTAAAAGTTATTTCTTATTACTCCTTTAGCATCAGGAAAGCAGAGTAACGAGACTAAAGTCGAATCTGATTTAAGGTTAGGACGTTAAATATTCAAGGACTATATTGATTGACACTAGAGTGTTGACTTCTTATTCGCCACTTTGAGGTTGCGCGGGAGACCGGGTAGAGATGGTTTTCAAGTGCATTGTGGGACATTAAAGACGCTGTAGACTACTTAAACACACGAAAGAGCACACCAAGAAGGATTCTATAACAGATATTTTGTGGAAAATCTGAAAATTCTGAACTTTAGACAAACTTAAGCGCCAAAATTTAATTTTTAAAGCGTTCTCAAACTCATCAACAATCCATAAAGAAAATACAGAGGAAATTAATGTTTACTGAGTGATGATGAAAAACTGCTCATTTTGCATCCTTAATTTCTCCTGGTAAAATCATTGTTTGAGAAGCAATATCAAGCATTCGAGATAGTGTTTCATCACCAGATGAAACACCTCGAAGTTCGTCAAAAATACTGAACTCTTTTCTTAGATGTTTCATCTGGTAATGAAACACTACGTCTCGTGCTTGAAATTTTACGTCAAAAGTTCAGGATTGCGAACGTAATTCGTTACCCATGATATTAAAACGTTAAACCACTGAAATGGTATACTCTTAAAATTAGGGTATAATTTGACACCCTACGGCACGTTTTGTCCAAATCTAAGAATTTCCCGAGCCTTTAAACGCGCCCAAAATTATTCCCTAATTTTAATTGCGTCACCATTTAATTACACATACTAAAATGTCTACCAGTTTTTATTGGCGGATTCATCGTGACGTCATTGTCTACATTTCTGCTCATTAGCATACGAGTTAACCTATAGGAGATGTAACCGAATTTATCAATTAGGTGTAATTTAAAAGAGCTGGTTAATTTATGCAGTTTGTGCAAGTTTCAGCTCTTTGCAATTAGTAACAAAAGAAACAGCAGCAATTGAAAACTGCAAAATTATTGGGTGACAAAACGCTAATGAGATCATGTATTCTTTGTAAATTTTGGGGTTTTTCAATAACAAGTTCGGGGCACAAACTTGCCGCCATGTTGAAAATGCGTCCCCCAAAAGATTCCTCCGAAACTATTTGGTATATCGGACTCAAAGTTTCAGGGATAACTGAAATTAATTCTTATTCTCTTTCAATATTCAGGAATTTCAATTTATGAGCTTCATCAGATAATGATAAGCCTACGCTAATGAGGCAAAAATGTAAACAAGGATTCGTCTATACACTAAAAGGAAAATTGCCAAAACTATGGAAGTGGCATCCAAAAGGGTTCCGCAATGCAAATGACGAAAGATGCAGTCGTACCCTAAAGTTGACAGCAAAATATATTCCGATACACTCTTAGTGCTTTTTTTTTGGACATTGCGATACAATGAATGGGAACCGCTTGGCCGGCGCAGCACTTATAGTTCCAAACTCTGGTTTAACATTTCAATATTTTCTTGTATTTTGATTTAAGTGACTAATCATCAAAATGCTACTTAACTTGCTCAATTGAAAATATTTCATCCCTTTTTGAAGCTGTGTACAGGCAGAGCCTCCTGTTAACACTTTCACTAGAGACCAATTTTGTATCCTCTACAACTACACTAAAGGAGAACTTTGCAAGGGCATTATCACTAATCTCTACGTCTTTGGCAACCAAAGAACGGTGGATTATGGTGACTTTCAAACATTGAATTTCCAAGGCTATTTCTTCAACTTCCTTGAAATATCAAAGGACTGCAGGATAATCATGAGAGATTTGTTTTGCCGATATCATTTTCCACCATGTGATACGTCTTTACGGATACCTCGACCTCGGCGGATTTGTCGCAGGTCGTGCGAATATCTTGACCATGTCCTGTGCTTGAAGGAGATGATTTCAGTCAGGATCGCGGCAAAGACAGCTCCAGGATTTGACCACAAAATGATCAATTGCTCAACTTTTGATGTTGCTAACGGAGGTGACGCTCCTGAGTGCTATCAATACCAGCCCCTGCCAGGTTTGTACTTGTGAATTTGGAAAACAAGACATCAAACCAAATAGCAATTCCACTAAAACTCGATTTCGTCCTTGAAGTTGTATTTGAGCTAATCGCTCATTTACAAAGATAATTCAAGATTATAAAAAAATTGCTACCAATGCTCATGTTTCGAAGAGTTTTGTTGTGAGGAATCATATTTGTCTAGTGTGCAGTACATTCAATTGTATCTTGACTGATAAACAGAAAGCCGGCTCGACCGCTCGAGTTGGTCCTTGCCGTCGCTCAGTCTTTTTGTTTGACTCTCTATATGAGCAGACATATCACTCTGAGCAGGAACGTTCCTCAACGTCTCCGTCTAACTGTGACGGTAACAGCCAATTAACTTAACCTTTCAAACCCCAATATCCAAATACAAATTCTAGATCATTGATCTCCATACATTTCCTTGACTCTATTCAGACGGGGAAAGAGGGGAGGGGGAGTTTGAGGGCTCCCTCTCAAAAAAAAAGGAACAAATTCATAACTAATTAAGCTAGGACTACCAAACGTAGCGACTTTTCCTAAAATTAGAAGAGATTTCTGGGAACATCTTTAAGTTGTCGCAACGTGTACGTCAACAGTCACGTTACCATGGCAACTTTGTTTCGGCAGCCATGTTTTTTTTTCATTTGCTTTTAATGCTTTCTAAGCATCCCTTTATACATAGATCATTTTTATCAATTTAAAATGGCGGACGGTTCCAGATCCTTCTGTAACCGGAAATGACGTCATCGTGACATTACTGCTATCGTCAAAGGTTATTTAATATGTTAACCAGCTTCTTGATTTTGTCAGACGCCTTACTATTAAGCTTACTAGTTTTTGCGTACCAATGCCCCAAGTTGTGGCCACCCCATCCCACCACACCCCACCCGGCGAGAAATTCAAAAATAAAAGCTTAATTTTAACTCTTTAACCAAATGAGCTTTTCAAAATTGTTTTTTTTTTTGTCACATTTTATTTTATTGAGTCGTGCTCTTTTTTATTTATCTATTTTTATTTCTTTTGCCATATCTTGAAATTTTAATTTTGCTGTCAATCTTGTAACGTCATTTTCCTGCCAAAAAAAAGTTAAAATTGAAAAACAAAAACTTTGGATTACAAAGTTTTACCATCCTGCAAAGTTTGAGCTCAAACGAATAAAAAGTGCAAAAGTAGTTCCTAGGATGCACTTTTAGGCGTCCTAATTTATGCCCACCGTCCGTGAACGCTTGAAATTATGCGCTCATCTGTTATCCAGTTATGTATATCTGGTGCATACGCTTGAATTAACTACTTAACAATTTGCTTAAGTTTTCCCCCAGAACCTTGAATGGTTAACATATACCTTTGTCGTCCTAGAATCACCTAGGAATTTCTGAATTTTTTATTGATATAGAGAGAGTCCCCTCTCTCGAAATAGCATATAATTTTTCTTGGAGCTAGAACCAAGCATCAAAATTAACTCACTTTTTTCTCTTTTACACAGACGATGACACTAAGAGCACAGGTGAGTTTCGAGCTTTTGACCTACTCTATTCCAGTACTCACGTCATTTAGCTGTCTAAGAAATTATACCCAATCCTTTTATTTTAGGGGGACTTATATTTCCTGGGATAGTTCCACCGTCTAAAGAAAAAAGTACCCAATTTACAACATTGTCCAGTTTTAAGGTTGAAAATTGTATATCCTAGAATAATTTGTAGCAGCTGTAAAGGCAACAACAAATGAAAGTAGTTTTCTACACAATTAGTAACTTCCAAAAATAATAAAAAGTGTGCATAACAACCACATACTATTTATTTCGATTTTTTCAACTTGGTTGTAATGTACCAAGTATAACCAGGAGCCCAATCCACACCGGTTTCCACCTTTTTACGCAAATTGGTCAGAGTTTTCATAGGAAACATATTTTAATATATAAATATATATGTAAATTGCACTCGGAAGAATGGCTTCTGCCTTCATCAGGGGTTTCTTCTTCGGGTATAATTACAAATGATTAGACGTAATAAAGAGAGTGATTTAGTAGTAAAGTGTCAATTAGTTCTAGACGTGACGTTTTTGGGGACTAGAGCAGAAGGCCCTTTAATAACTCATGTTTTTAAACATTATTAACATTGACATTTGGCGCTTGTTTAGGAAATAGGTCAGGTTTTTAACCTACATCCACCCCTGGGAGAGACGGTTTATAATCTACTTAACATGGATTAAGGTTAGAATTGGATGAGACGCAGCGTCCCCCATGCATCATCTCTATAAACCTGGACTTGCCCCCCTCCCCCCCCCCCCCCTACCCCGATATTTCCGAAACAAAGATGGCCATCTGTTATAGTAGGCACAGGGTCATTGCGATCGTACTGAAAACTGGAGACTGTCAACAGGTGTGAAAAGGTTAAGAAACAATTTTAAAACAAGACCAGTGATGTCTTGATGAAAGCAATAGCTGGCTATCCACAGATTGCTACTACGACATTGGTGTTGGATATAGCGGTACCGTGAACATCACCCGTTCTGGCCGTACTTGTCAGCGTTGGGCCTTACAATGTCCCCACCGTCACTGGCGGATTCCTCAAGATGGAGGGCAGAATGACTCCAACATGTGTCGCAACCCAGAGGGAAGTGCCCCGGATGGACCTTGGTGTTATACCACTGACCCCAAAGTTCGATGGGAATACTGCAATGTATCAAGATGTCCTCCAAGAGGTAAACTCAGTATATCTATTTATCTAGAACTCGTTTAAACCAGTTTATTGTTAGAAATGGCCAACATATTAGCCTGGGAAAATCGGCATTCCGCAACGCCTGTGACCAATGTTTTTTTTCCTCGAAATGACGCCTGAGAAATGCCTGAAGAAATCCCATATATACTGATGACGTGTGACTACCTAGATCTGGATAATGATTCTGATAAGTTGAAGCATATTTCCGTCGCGGCACTGCCAGTCAGAAACATATCTGGGTAGTGAAGCGTCATCAGTTTGGAATTTCTTCGCTCGTTCCTCAGAAGTCATTTCGAGGGGAAACCAGTGAGCATGACGTCACGAAATATCGATTGTTTTCGTAGGCTACCAACAAATGCTTCATTTCCTATGAAACTACCTAGTAGACACTCTAGAGTAGACAATTTAACTAAAACAACGTTTAGTGTGGTTTTAATTAATACATAGCTACAACATAAAAGTTTGTAGAATAATTTTAAATCTGGCTATTCAATTTGCTGACGAAATTATTGACACGTCTGCTTCTGCTGCTTAACTAGTTCCACGGGAGATTCCTAGATTGGTGAGATGCTACCCTCTCAATTCGTCTGCAGTTCGTATCTATTGGGAAAAAATCCCCCCAACGTCGTACAAGGAAAAACTGCAAGGTTACAGGATAAGATACAAACGCCTTGGGTCCCAGACATATAAGGAATTAAGCGTCACAAGGAACGTCACAGATGCTGTCATTGACGGACTTCTCCCAAATACAGAATACCAGATCAAAGTAAATGGATTTAACAAAGTCGGTCATGGGCCAGCCGACAAGATGTTTAAACTAAAAACTTTGTCACCTGGTGAGTGAGGAAGAAAAGAGATTTCTTTTAAGGACACCTGTAACTATCGCTAGTCTTAGGCCACCTTTACTCTATCGAATACTAAGCAAGTGAGCAGCCATTATGATGTCAAAAAAAGAGGAAACCATGTTACAAGTAAACTTGGTAAAGTATCGTCGGTACTAAGAAAGTAAAATGAGTAAATAATAAACGTAGATTATCAAATATATATGTAGAAAAATGCTCCAAGTCGGTTTAACAGCCAGCGCATGCTAGATTTTAACCAACCTGAAGCCGGGATGCATTTGATGACGCCCGCAATGCTCCTGGCAGAAAAATAGTTATTACATTACTATTTTAATTGTTTGTAAGGACGTGATCGATTGACCGTATTCCGGAATAAGAATTAATGAAATGAACTCTAGAAATTACTTATTTTGGCAAACATTGCGCTGCAATATCACGAATTTACTTGAAATAAAATATCCCGATGTAAGTAGCGTTTAAATGGTCAAAAAATCAAGGTTGAAGAGATTTGTAACCAAACTTTTTCGTATTCTAATTCCGGATAACGACCAATCGAATGCTCTCTTACTTTATGAGGATTAAATCCAAGAGCAGTATGAAAATGCCCATCGTATCAAAAACATGTCGATGCGCGAGGGGGTCTTATTGCACATTTCTGACTAAGACACATTAATTTGGAACGTAATGCCTCAGTTCATAACCTTGAAATAACAGCTTCATAATCCACAAGTCATAATGTACCTGCAGTATTCATAGAATAGTTTTCAAAACTCAGTGTCAATTTATTTATTTCCAGGTTTTGTCAGTACTTATGTCACCTTACAGCTGTTGATGCAAGGTGAATTTGACAATGTTCACCTAAACCGTAGCAGCGCCAAGTTTATAGAAAAGAAACGATGGATTAAAACAATGGTAATGGAGTAATTTTAGGTTTATAACGACAGTTTCTACCGTCACGTGATTTTAAGGTTTATAACGACAGTTTCTATACCGTCACGTGATTTTCAGCTCCTGATGACGTCACAAAACATGTTTCTTCTTATAGAGTACATCTGCACATTAAACATTCAAAACTTTTTGAGGTCAAAATAGTATAAAGATCGTTGCTTAAATGATTCTCATTTCAAGGCAGCATTCATTGAATGCTTTATCAGTTATTATCATATTTGTTAAGTCACGTGACCTTTCTACTTAAATGACAGTTATCAATAACACATGGACTGACTAAAAGGCAGCATTCTAAAGTCTTTCATAGAAGCCACTGAAAAACGATAAGATAAGGCCAATTTAGTTTGACTAAGCATTCCCCATTTTTGGTGAAACATTTTGACCGTTACAAGCCGAGGGTAAGTCACTTGACTAAGACTGACGATAAAAAATCCCATCAAATGGAATCTGGCGTAGATAGAAAACTGCTCGCCAAGTTTCACAAAGATGAGATAATTTTTTCTACTTGAAATTAAAACCCACTAAATTCGTGGTTGAGTCTTAATACACATCAGTATGTAGAATGGAGCCGTGACAAATGTTCTGTATTTTCTAGAGGGTTTTAGAGAGTTTAATTCGGCTTGTCGGTTTTACCCTCGATCCTTCCTTGGTAAAAATAAAATTTCTTTATCCCTCTTCAATCGGGGATTAAACTAAACTTGGTCAATTCTAACATTGCACATATGCTTTGCAGGTGATGCGCCATTTCAATAAAACTTCTTCTTTGAATATATATGAAGTCAGCGTTCTACGATTAAGGTATAATCACAAAAACTGTTCTTATATGCAAAGGTAACTAGAGAAGTTCGTGGAACTTTAGCTTTTTAGTGTATTAGCATTAACTAATAATGATAAAAAATGAATTTAAAAAAAAAAAAAAGCGTCGTCCTTATCATACGTGCCAAAGGCATTTGACATGATACAAATCTTTTTCAATATTGACAAATTGTATTTATAATTTTCTTTTCCTCTTTTTCATTCTAGCCGTGATAGCCTGAAGGCCGATGTTAAAGTTTTGGCAATCATTAATTCAAAAACTGATACAAAAGCTGAAGCTATAAATCATTTAATAGATGGAATTCATGACGCTTTAGGAGAACAGCTAACGGACATTTTATTATTAGGTAGGCGGTTAATAAATATATTCAAGAACCGTACTTCTACTTTATTCATATAATTATCTATGACTTATTAATTAATAAAAAACCTAATATTTATTTTACTTTATTTTCTTCCTTTAGTTAGAAAATAACAAGCACCAAGGAGGCCAAAATTTTACCATCCGACATTTATGGTGTTATATTTAGTGACCGGGGTCGTTCTAAACTATTGATTTCTGATCTGCAAACCGATATTTAGACATAATTATATACACCTCGATGGTTTAGCATATAATACGTGCGGATATTTTGCGAGTTGCGTAGTATTAAGTCCAGGTTTATTATTCCACTACAAAAAATTGTTATTTTGCAATTGGCTTCTTTTTTTTGGTAAGAGTATACAGAAACATCCTGATTCCGTCTGTGAGAATGATGTTAACAATGAGCAAAATCTTTGCCCGTATTATATGCGAAACCATTGACTGAGAGGTTAGTTATTTTAATACAAAAAAAAATGTTATTTTGGCTTCTATTTTCTGTTATATTTTCGTTCGTAGGTTCGTCAATTTCAGCCATTGTTGTTTTTTTTTTGCATACGCTGGTATTTGCCCTGCTGTAAACCGGTTAAACCAGGACACTACAGTGTATTACAGCCGGTATTTTGCGCGTTGTCTTAACCTGGTATGGTAAAATGACATAATAGTGGAATAATAATACACTGTATTTGCTCTTCCTTTTGTAAAGTAATTGATATTCATATCAATTTTATTTCCACATAAGAGAGACCACAGCCGCCTATAAACGTAAAGGCAACTAATGTACAAACAAGGTACTTCATATTAACTTGGGATGGACCAAGATATGGCAAATATTATCAGATAGACAAATACACCATTGAACGAAAGAAAGATACGACCAATAACTTCACAATTGTGAATACACTACCATACACGCGTACAGGAATGGTAGTAGAGGACTTGGAGCCTTCTAGCGAGTACACTATTCGGTTGTCTAGCAACAACAGGTACGGAAGATCTGATGGTACCATTATAAAGCAAACCACGCTGCCTGGTAAGTAGACTTGTCGGTAAACGTAAACACTTTAAAATAATTGCCTTCATTATCTCAATGGCTGGGTGATTGTTACAATACAAAACTTCAAATCAATTGTAGGCAAAATATGTTACACTGACCTTTTTTAAACATAAATGCAGAATCTTCGAAATCCAAATTAGGGAAAGCCTATTGTTGACCTCCGAGACCTACAAAGAGTTCAACAATGTTCAACGGCAACAACAACACCAAAAACAGCAGTAATAATAATAATAATAATAATAATAATAATAATAATAATAATGATGATGATGGTGATGATTATGATGATGATGATGATGATAGTGATATTGATAAAGATAATATCAATAATCATGATGATAATTATAATAATAATAATAATAATAATAATAATAATAATGATGATACTGATAATAATAATAATAATAATAATAATAATAATAATAATTGAAAATTTCTGTTGTTTTTGTTGTTGTTGTCGTTATTTATTCTATTTCATTTTTATCATTATTTTCCTTTCTACTTGCAGACACGTTCATGAAGAAGCTGATTCTGGTTATTGTGTTACCGCTCAGCTTGGCTCTTTTCTTTGTTGTGGTTATTTGTCTGAAGTTTCGACCAATCTTCAGAGCTGAAAAGCCAGATCAAATCGAAAAGGTAAAGGGCTGCACCTGCTTGTCACAAACTTAGTAGTTTTCTAAGGACGAAGATACACGTATGTGAATACCACGATATATACGTAATAAACTGTTTAGTTCTTCGTCTGTTCGGCGTGAGATATACAATGAAGGTTAATTCTGGCATTCATAATTGCGAGTTAGTGCTATAAACTGATTTCAAGAAAGCGTGCAGACTGATCACGCTTCTTGTCTTAGGTACATCTGCTGTAACCCCTTCAAAATAAAAACAAACAGACACATAAAAATAATAATAATATTTATGATTTGTATCGCGCCTTTTCTATAAAATATTCAAAAGCGCATCACAATAGTAGTTAACTAGTATACCTAAAGGGTAGAAATGCTGCCGTAGGCAAGGAAAAGTGAAGAAATGGAAAATTAAGTGTAAAGTTTTTAGTAGAAGGTGATGGAGGCTAAGAGGGCTTAATCCAAAATCTTTGTCAGTGATGACCTAAATTTAGAAATTATCTTCCTTTTGAGTATCGCGTTAAAGGTGAATATTTTAATTATGAGCCAGTTTTAGTATTTTTCTAACGTGCTTGCGTCGCGTCAGAAGTGGCCAGATAATTCTCGATTTTTGATATGTATATCAATCATTCTCGCTTGCAACCGTGACTGAATGACTGAAACTTATTTTGAAGCTTTTATTTGGCGATACAAACAAATTTTATAACTATGGTGTTCAGTCTTTTTGTTCGCACAAAAATCGAGCGTTTTCCACGAAACTTCAAATTCTTGAGTTTAAGACTGTTTATTTCATCTGCCATGTTTAAGTAAATTTGTTCGACTGTGATCTGGGCTACAAGATAGGTTTGCGAAACGACCATGAAAACACATTAACTTGGCCAACCATGTCACGAATCAAACACCAATTTAAACGATTTTGGAGGGCAGTTATGCTATTCCTTTGTCCATATGGTACGCTATTTTGCTGGTCTTAGCGTGTTTTTTTTTTTTTTTTTTTTTTTCCGAAAACCAACCTACATATATAGAGGTTTTGAACTTTTGGATTCGATTCTCGATCGACAAGTGTCGGCCAACTGCAAAACTATGCAGCACGTGCAAAGACTTTTTGTTTTCTAATTAGACCTGTTGTTTCTTTACTTTAACGAGATTGCAAATTATTCAAATTGCAGTTGAAAATCAGTGTAAGAAGAAAGCACGTGGTAATCCACCGCGCATTCTAAATCTCCCATTCGAGCATAGCCACAATTCCTTGCGAGTCTACTGCGCATCCCAAATCTTCCATTTGCACTTAACCAAAATTCCTTGCGAGTCCATTGCGCATC
This sequence comes from Porites rus, assembly GCA_964035705.1. Classification (NCBI taxonomy): domain Eukaryota; kingdom Metazoa; phylum Cnidaria; class Anthozoa; order Scleractinia; family Poritidae; genus Porites; species Porites rus. Next base: position 6,186,070 of record OZ038001.1, on the reverse strand, counting down.
CTAAATGTTTCATTCGCGCATAACCAAAATTTCTTGCGAGTCCATTGCGCATCCTAAAAGTTTCATTCGCACATAACCACAATTCCTTGCGTTTGACAAGAAAACGTGATTCAATGCCCCTATAATGTGATTTTTTGCCGATTAGAGAGATGCCTCGTTCGCTCGCTTCAGGCTCGCTCACTGCGGCAGCAATAACTAAATTTTACAAATCTTTTTATCATAAATCTTAGAAATATTTACATTCAAATGAGTAAAAGATAATTACAAATATGTAGAGATATAGACACACTAAGATAACTGAAATGATTCCTTAAATAAAAATGTCTTAATTAAAGTCTTAAAAGATTCTAAGTTCGTTGCTTCGCGCGCGGACCTTGGCAGCTTATTCCATAGGAAAGGAGTATGTAGCTACTTGGAAAGCTCTGTCTCCCACTGTTTTCTAACAAACGACCATTGTCGTTGCGCCTCAAATTGTAGGACGAAGGCTGTTGAATACTAATTAAATCTGAAAGGTACTCAGGTTATAGGCTATGCAAAATTTTAAAAATTATGAAGAGTATCTTATAATGTATCCTGGAGCGCACTGGTAACCAATGAAATTCTGCGAGTAGAGGTGTTATATGACAGAACTTGTGCGCGCGATATATAAGTCTTGCACTCGCATTCATAACAAGTTGAGATTTCCTAGTCTGATATTCCGGGATTAAAAAATAGTATTCACAACTAAAGCTCCTAGATCTCGCGTCTAATAGGGAAAAAAAGTACGTTATTGATAGCTGTTTTGCTATCACTTTTACAGACAGAAATGTTGGTGCAAGGAGACTGGGTCGAGCTGGAAAGATCAGAGGTTAAACTTGACGATATGCTAGGTGAGGGTGCCTTTGGTGAAGTTTTTAGGGGTGAGGTACAAATTGATGGAGAAAAGAGGCCATGTGCAGTGAAGAAAGTTAAAGGTAAAATCGTGTTCATTGCATTACTTGCTCCTAGTGTTAAATCCCAGACATTTAATATATTTAGTCCTCAAAATAAAAGCAGTCATCATCATCATCATCATCATCATCATCATCATCTATTCTATAGCAAAGGTAACAGTTGGCCAAATATTATTACAAATTTATGAAATTGTCAATCTATGCTGTAGGCATGTCTTCCAACATTTTCCTTCCTCATACGTTTGTAAGACCTTTCGTTCTAGGTTGGAATCCTCCTGTAAGCTCTGTAACACTAATATCTTAAGCGGTGACAAATCTCCTTCTGTTCTCTACCACAGAAAACGCAACAACGCAAGAAAAGCGGGACCTTTTGAATGAGCTTAAAATTATGGTCACAGTTGGTGAGCATTCAAATGTTGTAAGCCTCATTGGGGCCTGTACAAGGAATGGTGAGTAGTGGACATTTCTATTGGTCATTTTAAAACTTGATTTCAGTAGAGTAGAATGGATTTGAATGATAATCTTTTTACCTTTCGTAGTATCTTCAAGGGTGAGGTTTACTTTGCAAGGCCCATTTAAACAGTTCTATTAATGTGTCCGCAACGCTGAGTGACATGGGTAGGGAATTTTAAGTAAAAAAAAAAAAACAAACAAAATAACAAAATAACGACTTCGAAGCGTCTTCTGTCCATCTATGTTGGATGAAGTTCGACCAATCTCCTGAACAGGCCTTGCGCTCAAGTCACAAGGCTTTTGGTTCTTGATGTAGCAGAGTTCTTTAAAGAGAAGGTCGGTGTTTCCAGGCTATCAACAAACAATGTATTTAAATGCAATTATTATATCATCATTTTTTTTCTCCAGAGCCAATATTAGTGATCGTCCGACTGGCAGAAAATGGGTGCTTGTTGAGTCACCTTAGGAAAGCTCGAGAACGTCAATACATCAATTTTAAAGCAGAGAGCGCCGTGCATTTCACTCCCGTCGATAAAATCACGATTGCTAGAGATGTGGCCAATGGAATGTGGCACCTGTCAAACAAAAAAGTAAAAATATATATATATTTTTTGTATTTTACATTTCCCTCAACACCCATTTTTATGCAAACTATACATGGTTTAGCATCTGTCATCATCATCAATATCATCATCATCGTCATTATCACCATTATCGTCGTCATCATCACCATCATCATCATCATCATCATCATCACCATCATCATCATCATAAGCAGCATCATCATCAGCATTAGCGTCATCATCATCAGTTATATAATGGTCATCATTAGATAAGAAAATGTGTCAACCCCATTCTTTATAAGTTAATTAAAGGCTGTAATCAACACTTAGTCGCAACTTAAAATGTAAACCTATTTGAACTCGTTTTGTTTTAGTGTCTGCACCGTGACCTTGCGGCCCGGAACGTGTTGCTTGGCAAGAATAACGTTGCTATGGTTTCTGATTTTGGTCTGTCGCGTGATGTGTATGAAAGTGGCGAATACGAAAACACATCTGGGGTAGGATTAAATAACTATTATTAATGGCGCTTAAGTCGATTGCTATCGTCTACCAGCTCCTCAGCTTCATTCATCGTTTACTTTCTGCTTCTTATATCTGTTACTTAAAGGGAATGCTACCTGTTCGATGGATGGCGATCGAGTCTCTAGAGGATTACATCTACACTACCCAGACTGACGTGTAAGTTATCCTGCTTTTCAATCTTACAGTCATCATTTAAACTTCCTGGCATCCGTCTGTCCAGGTAGAAAATGGAATCAGTGCCATTGTTTAGTCAGTGGTTGGGTTGCAGACCCTGCTGTGGCTATACAGTCCGATTCCAGATCGACAGGCTGTGTTGCAGGTTAATGTTCCGTGCTTAGCTCTTGGGTATTGATGTTGCCCTCAGCCGTCTGCACTCTCTCCTCTCTTCCCACTGCTCCACTCTCCTCTCCTAAAACGCCTGACTGTCTGCCTTGACAGCAAGCCTCCAGTGACTTCGATCTGTAGCTACTGCTTCCCAACCTGCAAGGCTGATATTGCCTGCCTTCAGATCTCGTTGACAAACATCTTTGAAACGAAGGGTAGGCCTTCCTGTAGGTCTAGTTCCAGTTGCAAGCTCACCTAGAGTATGCCCTTAGGAGTTCTCCCGTCCCGTCGCGTCCCGTCCCGTCCCAATTAAGCCGTCTCTGACGAGCGAGGTCAACATACTAGGCACTCCCACCTGTGCTAGGTCATCCTTGTTTGTGACTCGGTCTTGCCAGGTGATGCTTAAAATCCTTCTGAGGCAGTGCAGGTGGAGGGCGTTGAGTCTGCGTTCTTGGTGGCCGGAGTAGAGGGTCCAGGTCTCTCTACCGTAGAGCAGCTTGCTGAGCACGCAGGCCCGGTTTACCTTTACATGGTGTTGTCTAAGACCCTCTCTCCGAGACTTGCTAGTGCTGCTGCTTTGCCAATACGTTTGTTTTGTTCACTGTTTAGGGAGATCAGAGGTTATTTGAACTTAGAAATGCAACAAAAGTAGACTGTATGCATACCCATTGCTCAATATCAACTTTTGGCATCTTTCCTGCAAAGTTCATGTTTTGTCTTGTCTTGTACATCGGGTACGCAGGCTTTTCAATTTCCGCGTATGTAACCGCGTTTTGGTGTGCTAATGTCATAGAGTCGAATCACCGCTCTCGAAGCTATGCTTTCTACACCTAGTTTTCAAATACTACAGGAACTTGCAGAAACGCGAAATAAAATAATAATCAAAAGGCAATGAGTTAATTTAGACAGAGGTTGTGTTAAGCCTTTACACTTTTGTGTCTAACTTCTGCGGGTCGTTTTGTTTCTTTTGCCACATTTTTACTCCTATAAATATTAATCTACACCGTTCAATTATTTTACAGTTGAAATAAGCCTTGATTAAAGTTTATGGCCTGATCTGAAATCCTGAGTTACAGTGACCATAAATACTGTAGTGAATATTACATATCCCAACCTCTCTGTCCCATAATTTTCTGTCGGCGATAATCAGTAGCTCTATCTCGTTATGTCGGTAGTTAGTTATATATTTTCCCGCTACTTGTCTTTAGTCGGTAAGCCCCTTTCAGACCCTCCTTTAGCGTTTACTTAGTATACAGGCTGAAATTCCTTCTGATTTGAAAGTTTCGAAAATCATTTCAAAGAATGTGTGTTAATCTGTATTGCTTGACAAATTTCACGGCTTCTGGGCGTTTTTTCACAGAGCAATAGACTTATATCTTATATTTTTTCTTTCATTTATTGATACCCTTGTACTTCCTTCATCATGACAATTAATTATTATGCACCAGTGAATCTCCTTCAGATTGCAGCGTAAATCCCCCAAGTTACCAGTGGTTGTGGAAAATGACTTGAGATATATGTTACAGTGCATAAAAAGGACAACCAACTGAACAAATTCAAGAGCCCAGATTTCAAGTGACGGACATGAGCAAATGGGGAGAAAAATCCAACCCCCCCCCCCCCCAAAAAAAAAAAAAAAAATTCCCTAGGGTTTCCAACAAAATCTGAAAAATTCCCTGAACCAAAAACAAATAATTAACCCTTGAAAAACCACATGCCTTTTTTTCTGGCCTTAAAAATTTTCAGAAAGCAGGAAATGACATAACACGTTATACTTTATTCGCAGTTCTACACGGCCGGGATACGCAGGCACTAACACGAAACTTTTGGATGCCCCAAAACATCCCTACTTTTCAAGCGTCCCCACCTCCCCGCCCCGACAAAGAAAAATGCGCAATTTGCCTACCCCAAAAATTCCCAAGATCAAAAATTTCAAATCAATCCAAATTCCTCGTTCATCCCCGTCTCCTGAAATCTGGAGCACACCCTCCCCCCTGGGACAGAAATACACCGACCTAGATACAATATTGTCTGCTACAGAAGGTGCTATATTTTCACATATTTTTTGTCCACTTCATATTGCAGTGTGTCGAGCCGTTCTTTGAATTGTGTGCAATAAAGAAGCTATAGAACCAAGCAAATAGCCCAACTTTATTACAATTTTAAAGTTTAAAATCTCTAGAAGAAGTCTTGTCTTCTCTTTGGAGCGTTATTAAAAGTTTTTCCAAGGATTCATACTGTTGAAGATGTGTGGTCTGTCACCTCTTGCACTTTGGGCTCCCCAGCCTGGTACTGGCGGAGACTAGGGAATACATAAGCAGAGAAATCTTGCCCCGGAACAATAACATTTACTTACTTTCTGAGTCTTTCTCCAGCCTATTCATGTAAGTCCCTTCTTAGGCCTAGGTTCGGGGGGGGGGGGGGGGGGAGGGGGTTAAGGGAAATATACATTGACTGGTGCATTAGTGACATCCTTCTCAGAGAGACGCAGCAGTACATTTCATCACGAGGTTTTGTTCAGCTAAACATTTTTTATAGTGTAGTTTATTATTATAAGAGCCCGTGGGTTCCTTAGAGTTTCTGTTTCTTTTTTATAGATTCGGTGCAGTATAGACAGAAAAATCTTTGAAGTTAATTGTTTTTTCTATTTTCTTTCTCTCTCTTAAGATGGTCCTTTGGAGTTGTGCTGTGGGAAATAGAGTCTGGAGGTAGAAATAATACTAAATTCAACAAACATTTATGAGGAAAAACTGATTACGGATCTGTGCTTCCGCGCAATTGATAGACGTCCTTTGTTTTCCTATACATATCTGTGTCCCCAGATCAACCTCTAATCCATTATGAAATTTTTACAAGACGAAAAGTGAAAGGCAAAATTATTGCTAATGGTAGAATAGGCTCCTTTAAGGTTATAAATGGAAAAAGGCTAAAGTCGACTTTGTTTTCTTACCGTAAATACTCTATTAAGCCCCCAGTCTGAAATAGGCCTCCTCCTCCTAATAAGCACCCCCCCCCCCCTTTCATTGGGAAACGTTTATAAGCCCCTCTTCTCTAACAAGCCCCCCTCCCCTCCCCTCCCCTCCCCTCCCCTCCCCTCCCCTAATTATTCTTCACTAATAAATGAGAGACCGTATTAATGAATCATGACTGTAAAACTACGTGTGGACTGATCCGGGATGGACAATTTACCAATTTACTTATAAGTTCGGATTTGATTCTGATCCTCGGCTGAATGACTTCCAACCTTCTTGTTCTTGAGCTTCTCCATTTTGTATTCTAGATCTTTAGGAGAACTGATAACATCGTATTTTCTAAATTAAATAAGCCCCCTATCAAATAATCCCCGTCTCTATTAACCACCTTAAAATGGATTTGAAATAAATAAGTCCCGGGGGGGGAGGCTTAATAGAGGATTTATGGTATGTAGATTATGTTTCATTTTCCATTAAAAAATAATAATAATAATAAATTTAAAAAAACGAAAAACCAAAGGTTTGTATCAAAACAAAGTCAACCTAAGTCTCACATTCACTCAAAGGCTAGGGTACTAATCCGAGAACTGTAAAATGCTGGGACTATAGTGATTTTTCAACATTATTTCATATAACAATTATTAATTGTAATAATTTCTGGCCTCGTTAGCATGTGCAAAATTCAAAATAATTGTTACCTTTAAACGAGACCAGAAAGGCTTCTGATACATATAAACGATGAAATAAATCGGCTGCCAGTTATGAAAGAGGTCTATTCTATTGCGATTATGACTAGTATGCCAGTGAACGTAATTAAACTGTCTTACGATAGTAAAAAAAAGAGAAAAAATAATAAGAAGAAGATAAAAACGAATTCTTTAAATAATTATTAATTAAGTAAATCACACTTCTAATATATACTACCACAACAATTAAAACTGTCCTTAAGTAATTAAAACGTTTAAAGTAAATTCGTCTATTCGGATAACACATTTCCATTAAAAAAATGTTTAAAAAGGATTTATTTCTATGTGTAAAAGATGTACAGTTGAAAAAAGTCTCATCATAGGCGCAAATTAACTTAACAACACTGACTATAATATTATCAACACTGTCAATCACCAAGATAAGGTGAAGCGTAATAGAAACCGTTAAAGAAAAGAAAATTTTGAAAAAGCGAAAAAAATAATACATTAAGAAACTTACATCACTTCCTATCCGCTATAAAATTGCTCATCTAATGTGTCATTGTTACATCTAAAAGGGGTTCTTGACCCTCTCACGCACATGTTTGCAGATCTCAAAATTTCAAAACTAAAGCGTGTTCTTAACCAATTGTCATTGTGGATGCATAATCTTCTCCAGTTTTAAGGGAGGGGAGGGGGGGAGGGGGTTGTTCGCTAGATTCTTTAAAAAAAGTTGGCTTTCAGTATACCCATACCACCATTTTATAACAACAACAATAATAATATTAATTAATTAATTAAGTCTGGGCAGTTGAAATAAGTTGTCCGTGGGTGGATAATCGTGGAAAGAAGGATGAGGAGAAGACAGCCAAGTACGGTTATATTTCTCTATTATTGTTATTAATTTTTTTTTTTAATTTTGCCTTTGAAACGTTCCATAACACAATCCGTTTTTTAGGGTAATTTAGTTCCCTGTAGGCCACACGCTGTTAACCCTACATGATTAACAGTTTGCATTCTTACGTTTTATACTGCATAATAACATTAATAATAATAATAATAATAATAATAATAATAATAATAATAATAATAATGATAATGTTCTTTTATGGCCTTCCCTGGATAACAATAATTCCATTAACAATTGTCAGAACTATAGCCATTTTTTAATTTGTTTTTTGTCTTTTTATTTTTTTTCTGTTTTAGGAAGAAAGCCATATTCCGGTTTGGGAGGCATAGAGATTGTGGACTTTTTGAAGTCCGGAAAGAGGTTGCAACAACCGGATGGTTGTTCAGATGAGATGTGAGTTGGGTTGAGATATTTCCACCAATCTCTAGTAATCTATTTATCGATACCTTATTACAGGAAATTAACGCTCCATAAAATTAAGCTATTGTAAATTAACGCAAAATAAATTAACACGAACTTGGTGGAAAACGACTTTCAAATGAACTAAATTAACGCGGAGTGAGGGTAACATTTTAAAATAAAGGAAATTAACAAAACGTTTAAAAAAAATAAAACTTGAGACAACAAAAACAAAGTTAAACGAATAATCTGAAATCAAAACTTTTTTTTCGTGGTGCTTTCCCTAAACGTACGAAGGGGGTCAAGCGAAAAAAATCTGGCCGCTTCAAGGGTTAGTTCCTCACAGTTTAGCTGGATGGTAGATCTCCACCCTAATACCATATTTTTAGTGTCAAGAATGCCAGATGTGTATCCGTGTATATGTGAATCATTTACACTGAGGAGTTACCGGATAAAGTGGGCGACTAATTAAACACTCTTATTGCTGAGTGCTTAGACTGACATGCGCCTCTGAAGTGAGTTAAAACAACCCACCCCATGAGCCGTGGTTACATGCAGCTGATACCAGATAGCTGCAAGCTGAGAGAGATAAACTCAGATTGTACTGGAGGCGCAGAATACGAATAGTGATGAATGATGGACTGCTTTTAGGACTATCCGTAACAAGATTAAGGTTTAAGGTAGTTATTGGTAAACCAAAGAGGTCCTTTTTTATAACGGTCTTCTCCTCAAAACGCCCTAAAGAGGTATGGAGGGTCGTCCATCGTCTGTTAACCTTAGTACCAGTCCCCTAATAGCCGATCCAGATCAGCTCAATATGTACTCCATCGCTACTAACGAAAAGACACTGGCTACCACCATAACCAAAGCACCCACAACAATCATTTAAGTTATGTCACGTAAATTTGTAGGAAATACACTACCTCCGCGCAGACTGCTCAACCGGTGTCGATCAAATACCTGTTAAATTTGTTAAGTCAGTAATTAAGGGAGCATATTGCCGGTCCTCTCCCTCACATTATCGATACCTGTATCACCTCTTCGACGTTTCCTGGAGCATAGAAAACTGCTCGGCCTTCACCCATCCCAAAGACGGACCACCGACAGAACGTCAACGTTTACAGCCCAGTGTCCTACCGGCTCTTACAAAAGCGATTGAACGGTTAGTGCTAAAACAATTAATTTCCTACATTGATGAGTTTTATTTATTGGCACTAAGTATATCTGGTTTTCGCAAGGGCCACTCTTGACTACAAAAACTGCGCTGCTAGGTATTTGCGATTATCTCCTGCCAGCTATGAAGAGGGGTGAAGTCAGGTTGATGTTTTTTTAGGCAAGATATTCTAAAGCTTTTGACACAGACAGTATTAACCAAGGTGTACACTTTAGGTTTTTTACATGTCTTGAATGCAATGCTTGGACTACGGTCGATTACCTCTCTGATTGCAGCTACTTCGTTGAAATGGATGACAAGACCTCATCGATCGAGACTGTACTGTTTGGTGTCCCACAGGGCTCAATACTTGGACCTTTTATGTTCAACCTATATATGTCTGATTTTCAAAAGCACATTAAGTGTCGTTGCTACCAGTACGCAGACGATGCAACTTTCTTTGTTCACTCAAAGACCAAGGACGCAATATCTCGTCTGGTGGATTCCTCATCCTAATCAAACCTCGCATTGAATGAAGCTAAAACAAAGTGGATGCTTGTTTCCACTTATTAGATGTCTCGAGCTCACGCGTTACAGGATTATTATCCAGTTATGAGCTGCAACGGGAAGCTAATAGAACGTGTCACCACAGCTCAGATACTGCGGGGTCAACATAAACGAACATCTAACATTGGTTGACCTCGTAACCTCACTTCTTTCATCCAAACGCGACTTAGATTAACGGGAATTTTTGAATTCACGTTAATTTCATGAAGCTTTAACCTATTTTTTTTACAATAAAGCTAAAGTAATTCGTCTTATTATCTTAATGGCCAAAAGGCAGTGACTGGCGTTTAAAAGTGATTAGTAGAAAGGAGAAAGAAAGTGATACGCACCTGAAAACTCTGACAATAACTGGCTGTTTATTATATTTTATCATCATATCATTTATTTATATATCCATTGTGTTTGGACGTGTCTTAGAACTGCCTTTTGTCAAACTTAATGAAACTTTGATTTCTTTGTAGATATCAGATAATGACCTCGTGCTGGAACTTAGAACCCTCAAAACGACCAACATTTCAGAATCTTGTGACGTCACTTGCGCAAGAGTTGGAAAAGAGAGGAGCAAGTACTCATACGTAGATGAATCGTAAAACTAAAACATTGTAGAAGGTAAGCAGTGTCGTCGTCGTTCACAGGGCGCTGTTCACCCCTTTGAACGTGGGAGGAGAAATGTATAAGGAAAGAAAAAAACAACCTGGTAATTGCAGATGTATGGGGATCTAGAGGGAAGGAGTGGATAGAGGGTTTAAACCCTCGCCCCATTACATTATCTGTCTGACCAGAGAAACTCCTAGAATTTAATCCTTTGAAACTGGTTTTATCATAATATCGCATTAATTTTCGATGAATTCAGGATATAGAGACTGCTTAGTTCTGCGGATATTTTCCAAATAGCAGATGTATTCTAGCTGTTTTTGCCATGATTTTTTGCCTTTCAACTTATTTGATCTAGGGGTTTACGAGCTGTACGTATATATCATCACAGGAGGGGCGAACAGTGACAGTCTTAAGCAGCAACTTATAGACCTACAGTTTAAAATTTCTGGTTTCACCCCTGTTAGTTCTTACCACCTGACAACTCCAACCTTGTTTGTATCTGCTTCCATTACTGGTCTAAACTGTCTTCTTTAGAAGGCCAAATATAAGTAGTTTTTGACCTTTAAAATCGATTAGTAAAACAAAGAAGAAAAATGTTCCTAGGCATCGTTCTGACACACTTTTTTCTCTTTTTCAGCAGTATATATTCAAGAATAAAGCGAAAGACTATAAACAGTTAACAGGGCCTAAACATTTTATTATTTTACCTGACAAGCATTGTGAAATGATCACATTTAAACTTTCCTGACTCAGTCGATTTATTCAAGATCCCGGATGCAGACAAGCCGTTTTGAAAGGGACACATAGAGGCCGGCCTTCAAAACAATTTTTAGCTGAGTCTTTGGCCTAGTCAGAAATCAGCATCAGTTAAACTCTCGCCGAATAGATTTGACTGCTGATAACTACTTTTCGAGGCCAGAGACTCGTAAACGCCCACATCAAAGCTCGCAATATGATGCCTTTACGTCTCAAGCCCGAGATCAGTGTTTCATCCGTTTAACCAAAATGAGACGAAATACGGTAACATATTGGACGACGGCCGACTTTGCCAACCGTGAGGATTGATGATGCCTTCCGGAAAAGTTTGCTCAGGCGGCCAGAAAAAGTTAACCGACCACGAAAAACAACTTCTACCGCGCCTGCTGATTTCAAATGAATTATAGTGTTTTATGACATGGAAAAGGAATGAGAAATGATGTAGGGGACGGGGGGGGGGGGGGGAGGGTAGGGAAAGATGTAAACAGGATTAAAACACATGTTTCTTTATTTATTTGGTCTATACTGCAGCTAATGTTAGGAGTTTTTTGTACTGAAAACACAACAAAAAAAGATGGCCAACTACTGAACAAGCCTCGAATAAGACTGTTGCTAAAAAAATGCTGGAGGTACCTTTTTGCAAATCCAGACGGATGTATATACAAACTCAGTGATCTTGGTGATTTAAGCGATCTGATAGGTTCGCTAGCTCGGACTATTTAAAAAATAGGAACCTCCTGGTGAGTAGATAATGTGTGAACTCGGTGTTTTCCGCAGTGTTTTAGAGAACGATCTTTTAAAAGTCAACAAAATCCTAGGGTTGACTTTTTTCAAGGCAAGAAAAAGACTTGCATTGGAAGGATTCAAAACGGCGTTTTTTCTATTAACTGTAGCTGAGTTCTGGGCTCGATGGATTGTTTACAGCTCCCGTTTATTCGCATAGGAGGAGCCGTTTCCTAACAAGCAAATTTGGCCCAAACATCGAAGTTTATTTATGACAAACAAATTTGAAAGCAAATGCTTGCAAAAATTCTACGTTTCAAGTAAATAGGAAAAAGAATGGTACAGGAAGACGACGTCTCTCCAGCAACCGAGCCACCATTTTTGTCAGCACTTCATGCGAAGAACGACACAACAAACCCTTTTGGCTATAAACTTGGCGAGTCAACAGAAAACAACAAAGCTCTACTTTTCTTCTCAGGTAAGGAAACTGAACTTTTAACGGTTCCATTTAAGCCATTACGCTATTGTTTGCAAAGTGATAAACTTGTGAATTGCCATATTTGAAAATTCTGCAAAGATCTATTTTTTAACTTGCGCGTGATTTAATCCGTCAATCAAACCGTACTTGTTAATAGTTTCCTCTCTGATTTTGTTGAGATCACTTGGTGTGTATATACTAAACAATTGTTTCAATCTCGGTGAGTGGCTTTAGGAACATTTACCTTCGCGCCTCGGTAAATATTTGGCCACTATTCACGTCCATTTCAAAGAATAATTGCTAAATATATGTATTTAGTATATACTAAAACCGTGGATAGTGTTTTTCGCGCGCTCTGATTGGCTACTCAATCAGTGAATATCCTGCACTATTCACTGATTCACCTCCAGTTTCTCCGAGCGAGCGACGCCAAACTCGCGTAAGTTGCGAGCAAAATGCCTTCCCGTTTTGCTGCCGTAACGAAGAAAGAATTTCACAACTAACTAATCAAGCTAGCTGTTCCCGAAATACATGAAGAAGGTGACGAAGTTCGGTTTGGAAGTTTTAACAGGTAAAGCTTTGTCTTTTTGACCTGAATTTACGATAAAACCGCTGAAAAACCTTTTTTGTTTACAAATGCAAATTAAGCTTAAGTCTTGTGTTACTTTATTTGGCTGACTTGTTCATAAATAAGCTTAAAACTAAATTCAATAATCTTTTTTAGAGAATAATTTTAAATACAAAAAGAACTCACAACTCCTTTTGAAGAAACTTCCCCGTAAGAGCTAAGCAAATGCCTTCAAAAGTTTTATTTGTCGGCAAGAAAAAGCGACGACCGCGTCCGTTCGGTCATTGCGCGCCATAATTGTAATCGTTGGCAACAGTAAATGAGTTAAAAATTTTCATTTTATCATTATTATCTCACTGTTTTAGTATGTACTAAAACAATTATTCACCTCAGTTTCGGTGGCTAGTGATGGATATTTACCTCGCCGCTTCGCGGCCTCGGTAAATAATCATCACTAGCCACCTCCACTTCGGTGTATAATGAAATCAGTGAGTAGCAATTTTCGTGCGTTTTGATTGGCTGCCGTAACTCGGAATGTCCTTGGCTGTTCACTGTTTTGCGACCGGAGCTAAGATGGCGTCTCGTTTCAAGACAATTTCGAAAGACGAAATTTGAGCGATAAATGAAGCAGTCGTAAAAAAACATACCAAGAACGCGACGAACTTGGGCTTCTCGGTGAACCTTGTTAAGTTCTTAATTGTTTTTTTTGTGTCTGAGTGTGTTTTTATAATAACACATCAAGATGCTCCCTTGGGATTTTTACTGCAGAGTTAATTTGTATGCAACGGTGGGCTTGTGAACTTGCATAATCACCTGACTAATATCAAAGGTGACGAATTAATCCTTAATTTTGGCGCGAAATTTCAGCGTTAATTTGTAATTTCACATGTGAAATTACTAAATTGGCATGGCAATTTGCCGTACGTCTCCGTTTCAAGATGGCGACCAAGTTTTAAAATGTCATGAATGAAGATGTTAGGGTATAATAAGACGCTTTAGAAAACGTGAACACACAAAAGAGCACATCAAGAAGGATTATTAGAGGTATGTTGTCGAAATATTCTGAAAACTTAAGCCAAATTTTAGCTCTAAACGTTTGAGAGTGGAGTTCACGATCGATCGATACGATCCAGGATAAACAAGTCAAAAATCCTCGACTGCTAACGTAATTCGTCACCCATGATATTAATAGGTAATCAAATGGTATACTCGTGAAATTAGGGAATAATTTCACGCGCGTTTTGTCCAAATCCTTATAATTTCCGGAGCCTTTAGGCGGGTGAAATTATTAGGATTTGGACAAAACGCAAAACGCACTCGTCACCATTTGATTACACATACTAACGCCGCGTGAAACGCTGAGACTTTAATAGTTTTTCATTTCCTCGAGATAGAAAGGAGAAAACGGTTCTGTAATAGTCAGACAAATTGACATAGAGAGTTTTTAGCTCCACTTTGTGTCTATGTGCGTGTGTTTTGTTTATATATCCGAGTTTTAGCACTAAATAAAGAAGACATAAACTAAATTGAAATAAAGACTTTTCAACTCCACTTTGTGTATGTGTGTTGTTTACATATCTGAGTTTTAGCACTAAATAAGATAAAGGAAGCCGTTTCTCGCGTTGCTAGGTGATCGCTTCTCTTATTCCAGTTTTCCTTTTAATAGACGGTCCGAAAATCGGGCTCAAGTTACTTAACGGGCAAGCCTAGGCAACCTTATTGTACCTATTGTAGTATTCGCTCATTTGTAAACCTATACCAAATTAGTATGCAGGAAGACACTGACGAGGCACTTAATTAGTATGGAGGAACCTACTTTTTCTCTAGGTTATAACAATGGGTGTCGTCCTAGACTCGACCCTTATGCATATCAATGATTTACATCGACCTAACTCGACACTTAGTCGACACCAAAGAGGCTTAATTTCCAACATAGTATAGTACTGCTCATGTATGCCCAACAATTTGTAAATTGTTTACAAAGCTACGCCCTCTTACCAACTATTGATAAACCTATAAGAGAGTTAATAATGATTCCGCTTCACTTATCGATAAAATTTTCCTAAATAAATTCGAATACTATTCCGTCAGTGTCTATTGAGAGTTGCATTTACCCTTCAAAGTTAAGGCTTGCTAAAGTTGTACCAGTTTTCAAGAGTGAGGATGAATTAGACCCAGATAACTACAGGCCAATTTCACTCCTGTCATTATTTAATTGCGTCTTTGAGAAACTACTGTACAATCGCTTAAAACCGTTGCTAGATAAACACAATTCATCGTACCATTGCCAGTATGGCTTCCGGGAAAAATGTTCTACTCAACTTGCTCTTGTTGATATTGTTGATAGAATTCAGCTAAATTTTGACAAGAAGCTTTTTTCCTGTGGTATATTACCGTACATTTAAAGAAAGCGTTTGACACAGCCAACCTCTCAATCTTATTGCAGAAACTTTAGCATTACGGAATCCGCAGCTACAGCCCTTAATAACTGGTTTTCCTCTTATCTAAACGATCTATACCAAACTACTCAGGTTTGCCGGTCCCCATGTTTCTAAGAAAGAGCGCTGTCTGAGTGGTGTTCCGAAAGGATCAGTCTTAGGACCGTTATTGTTCTTGTTGTACATAAATGATATCTATACCTCTTCTGACAAATTAAGTTCTTATTTATTTGCTGATGACTCTCATCTACTTTATACTGGTAAGAACTTGAGATCACTTGAAATCACAGTTAATGAGGAGTTAAGGAGTATAGGCAACTGGCTTATGGCAAACAAGTCAAATCTCTTAATGTTAAAAATCTAATTCCGTTATTTTCGGACCCTATCAAAAGCGTATTGATTACGACGTAGACACACCGTAGTTTCAAGGGAGTTATTGTAACTCCAAAAATGGAGTAAAAAATTTAGGTACAGGATAACCCCTTTTTTGGGGTTATTTTAACTCCTAATTTAACTCCGAATTTGGGGTCATTTTTATTCCTGAAAAAGAGTTCTTTTTACTCCCAGTCTGGAGTTAAAATAACTGTGAAATGGGGTTACTTTTTCTCCTGAAAAAGAGTTCTTTAAACTCCTGCTTTTTGGAGTTAAAGTAACTCCCCAAAAAATAACTCCACGGTAAGGAGTTAAATTAGCCCCACTAGAGGAATTATAACTCCTTGAAAATTGCTGTGTGCATCAAAATCTATGATTAGAGTGCAAACTTTCTTGTTTCCCTAGAAAGGAAAGAATGTGTAAAATACCTTGGTGTCCTTATTGATTCAAAGTTGTCTTGAACGCATCATAATTTTATCATTATTATTATACTATTGTTACCAAAATTATCAAATCATAAGGCATCCTTGCAAGACTAAGGCATTGTGTCCCTTCTTCCACTTACTTAAACGTATATCGCTCTCTATTTAATCATTTTTATTTTTCTATATTAAGCACTTGAGAATTGCGAGCTGACCATATGAAGAACTCCTTGTCAAGAATTGGTGCAAAAATATGAAATAGTATCCCCGACAGAGATCGTGCTGTACCTAAATATAAATTTAAGACTTCCCTACAGCGTGGCTACTGGCGTGCGTACTTTAATTGATATATTTAGTAAGTATTAATTTTCAGTTTAATTTCATTCATACCTTGTTTCATTTACCTATTTTGAAATACGTGTATTCACTATCTTGTTAATTCAATATGTTGATGTTCGTGTATCTGTTTTACTTTGTTATGTCTCAACCCTATTATTGTAAAGTTTTTTACTTTTCCTTCCTGCCTCGATCAGCTATAGGCTACTTTGCGGGCAAGGATCAATTATGGCATGTATCCAAAGTGTTTTTAGTAAACTTGAATTTGAACTTTAAAGATATTTTAGTGCACTCCCGGACCATACTTTTCCTTAAAAAAACGAAGCTTTGGTATTTTTAAAATCTTTTTTTACAAAATAAGCTGATTTTCCGGTAACATAAAGCCTTGAATTTGCTCAAAATAGTGTCTTTTTAATTTGACCCAAAAACGCTAATTTAGGCAAAACAAGAATGATCACATGGCATTTTAATGACGGCACAAAACTGTTTTCTTTGTTTTTGCGCAGTTAGGAATTTTTCAAAATTTTCTTTTTCCTTTGGCTTTCGACAATAGAAATGTGTTGTTCATGTTAAATAGCAATGATGACACGACACTAAATTTTAAAAGGGGGGTACTCCGTATTTGTGGTACAATGTACGGATTTATCGAAATTCAATACGTCATATCTCCGCTGATATTTGAGATATTAACTGATATTGGAAAAAATGTTCCAGCCTTCAACTCCCCTTGAATAGTTCTTTTAAAGTTGATATACAAATGGGAAGATTCTGAAGTTTAAATTTACGTAAGAATGAAAACAGAAATTGTAACGTCATATTTTGACATTTTGATGTTAAAATAAATGCCAATTTTATTGGCTTATTATTTTGCATTTGCATTTCCAGGCCAAGTCAGGTAAGGAAAGAGTTAGAGCCACTAAAGTTATTTCAAATTAACCAAAATTTAGAGGAGGGAAGGGCTGGCCGCGGCGTGATAGGAAAAAAGAAAAGAAAAATGCCTCAAGACCCTCAGGGATTGTCCGATAATTCCAATGAAGGCAAGAAAATTTCAGACGTGGATACAGTTTTGAGACAAATTGGCCAGCTTGGTCCATTTCAGATTCGTATTCTAGCCATATTCCTGCCTATTTTCTTCTCCATCACCTACCAATCACTTATCATGGTGTTTACTGCGTACGAGCCTCCATGGATGTGCACCAAGCAAAGCGAGTCGTGTCTGCAATCTAACAGTTCGTCCGCTGATAGCCTAGTAGTTTACAGCACAGCTACCCAACCCATTGAGCTCTACGAAAGGAGATGTACCTTGAATAGAAGCGATTGGAAGTTTGCGGATGAAAATCTTTACGAAGGGCCGCACAATACCATTGTTGACGAGGTAAACCTAACAGTAAGAATCCCTTTTGGATCGCTTTATAATATATGGGGAGACAAAGGTGTTGGGTGTTTATTTAGTATTTCGGAAACTATTATTGGTTAGGGTGTAATATGTGTGAGTATGTACTGCGTCATTTGTTGGTCGAACAATCCTTAAAATCAAGAAACTATACTGACCAGCAGGCTCATGAAGAAGGGCATAATTTTTTAAGCAATTCACGGTGGTACTGAACTACTTATCCAGAAAAATAAAAATGTTTTTGCATTTGGTAATTCTCGCGAAAGCAGAGCAGAATTCATTAAATCAAATTAATAAAGAGTTTGAATAAAGATCTTTTCCACTTGGCATGCTGTCTTCATTTCTGCTGAGAGAAATTCAAATTTTACATTGATGCCAAATGTAAGTTAAATAAGCCTCAACTTGAATCCTGTACCCGGCCGGTAAGTAACATTTTCCCTTTACAATGTTAATAATATTGATAAAAGTAAATTGATTTGGTCCATAGGGGGATATGCTGAAGCTTATCTGGACAAATCCTTTCTCTGAGAGCAGAAACGAAAATACAGTCAACTCTCTCCAAGACGGACACTTTGGGACCGGCACTAAGTGTCCGTCTTAGAGAGATGTCCGTCTTATAGAGAGTCAAATAAAAGGGAATAAGCAAAGGCAGGGACCAACTCTAGGTGTCCGTCTTATAGAGGTGTCCTTAAAGAAAGAGTCGACTGTAATGCATTACAGATCTACGTTTGGTCCAAAGTCCGTACCTAATGCCACAAAAATTGAGAGCGCTATATTACAACTTTTAAGTTGTATAGTAAGTTATAGTACATTAGTCAATTCTAGGTGCGCCCAGCCTTCCCTCCGAGTGTTGACCCCTAGGCATTAGCATTTTTTTTACCTTGGATGACACGATTTAAAAACTATTTTCACCACAATGTGAGGTATTTTTGTTATATATTTTTACATCTATTTGAATGGTATTTATGAAACTTTGCCGGGTTTTCCTTGTATTTGAAACATATTTGCTATAAAAACTACATTTTAAATACAGTATTTAAATCATATTTTCAGAAAGGGGTTACTGGTGAGTGGCTAAAATTCTTTCAAATACCCCGAGGATTTCTGTAGTTTCAGAAATATCCATACTCTCCCCACGGAAGAGATTGGAAATTTCCCGGGGGTGGGGGGTTCTCAAAGGTCAAAAATTTAAGTAAATGTATGAAGCTTGACTAGAATTTCCAGAGAGGTTGGGGGAGGGGGGATGGGGGAGGGGTGTTTAAGGAAAAATCCCTTTAATGGGTAAGGTATGGATAATTTTGGAGCCACGCAATTTATGAAATGCAAACCCTGTTTTATAGACACCAGCTTTATACAATCTCCTTGTCATTAAAAAAAAAAAAAGTTTTCTTAGGACCTGAGAGTCCACACTTTTTTCTCTAAATTTAAATAATTTAAAACAGACATCCATTGAATAACAATTATTAGGACAGTACTAGTAACAATAACGTAAGGAATACAAACACATTTTTCAGTCAACAGATTCACTTCAGCCAGGACTACTCTTGAGAGTTAATCTTAATAATACAGTTTCTTTTTATCAACTGTTTTCTGTAATAAGACCTACAGTGCACATCCGCTTTTTTCAAATGTAAAAAAAGAATATTACTTCATTGAGACAGCATGTCAATGTTCACAGACTGTTTAGCTTACTGATGCTAGTGTCCTGTTTTATTTCTGTGGAAGCTTTTTAGTTTTTTATGGTCCCCCTAGTGTCTGTATTAACAGAGTTTCACTGTCAAATAGTCATGCAGGCTTCTTGTGAAAGTAGGACAGTGTTATCAAAATTAATAACAGAAACAGGGCGATGTGCAAGAACTTTGTTTACAGGTTCAATTTTGTTCCCTCATTCCTGAATTATTCAGGTGGAGGAAAATTGCCTGTCACAGCAACAGTAACTTAATGATTGTTGGATGAGACAGCTACAAGGAATGTTATTATATTTTGCTTAGTTTTGCCAATTACACTACTTGTTATTATAAAACTTGGCCTTAGAAAAGAAATTACCTCTGAGCAATATTAAGTCAAGCTTCACCCTAGAACAAACAAAAATAATTATATCTTTCCAGCATTCTTATTTATTTTAGTTATACCAGTGCAGTCTGTTTAAGGTTTTTGTTAATTCAGTCTACCTGTTTCCAGATCTGTAGCCGTTGTTTCATTGAATGACCGTTTTAAATTAGTGTTTTAGCCAGTTATTACTGTACCAACAACTTTGACCTTTGTTTTGTACAGATGAATTTGGCTAATAATTGTATTATAGTGGGGAAGGAGAAAATAATTTAACTTTTATTTTCCTTTAGAAAACTTTGTTGAACTTGATCGGATAATTTTAGAATACACTTTTCTAGTACTGTTTTAATTTTTTAAAACAACATTTTTTACTCACTGTCAATATGGTGAGTTTTTAAACAAAATTCCCAAGAAATACATGTAGGTGGTTTAGACAACTCCAGATATAAGTGATTTCACTTTAAAGCGTTTTTCAGCTGGCTTTTAATGGTCTTTTCTAAAACTTGCTTTTTTTGTAAAGCAAAAGAAAATGCCTAATTTGCAAAATTCTATTTTGACTTTACAGTAAAATTAAGAAAAAAAGCCCCGGGGCTAAAATTTTTGAAAGGCCCTTTTTGAGACGGGTTATTTTGGGAGGGGCTTCTATTCGGAGGGCCTTATCTACGGAGGGAAATTTGCATTTGAAAATCGATTGGGCTAGCCTTATATTTGGAAGTAAATTTACCGATTTGCTTTATTTAACTGTGTATTTGAGGGCAATTTTCCAAGTACCAGCCCCCGGAAGGCTTATATTTGGAGGGGCGATTTAACGGAGGGTTTTTTATGTTACCGGCTTGGGGGACTTACATTTCGAGGGGCTTATTTTCGGAATTTTATGGTGTTTTTATTTATATTTAAAACACCATTGAAAACAAGTTAAAACACCATTAAAAGCAGGTTAAAAGACCATTTAAAGGCAGGTTAAAACACCATTAAAAACAGATTAAAACATCATTAAAAGTATGTTTAAACACCATTTAAAGCAGGTTAAAACACCTTTAAAAACAGGTTAAAACGCCATTAAAATCAGGTTAAAGCACCATTTAAAGCAGGTTAAAACGCCATTAAAAACAGAATTTGGTACCTGTTTTAAATGTAGTTCTCAAATACAATAAAACAGTTTTAAAAATATGTCAAAAATATGTTTGAAATAGTGTTTGGTTTGGTACGGGACGTACGTACGGGGACAGGGACTCTTGAGCTGTCAAATTCCCCGGGGTGGGGACGGGAAAAGACGGCAAATGCCCCGTTCTCCATCAACACTGTAACATTTTTCATTGATCGCACAGTCAATTAATGACATTTAAGCATTTTGGTGTGCGGTTTTTTGTTTCAATTAACGTCTGCTTTCGGTGTCTGGTCTGCCTTTGTAACAGCGCCACGGACTTCACCCTGCGACGACACCAGTTTATGCTATGGTTTTAGTGCTGTTATAAAATCATTGAATAGTTTTACAAATATGATAGGATGTTCTTTAAATAATGTCAACAGAAATTTTATTCAATAAAGGAAAAAACATTGATTCACGTCGATAGCTTCGATTCCGATTTCGCTATATAATTCTGGCTTGATACGCAATGAAGAAATACATGCATGAAAACGAAAACATGCTTTTACAATCCTCTATAATTCTTTGCCCTCCTTGACAGATGAGCCAATCTGCTTGTTTTCCCAGTAAAATCCTCTGTGTAGTTATATTCGAATTGGAAACTACGTGAGTGCCAAAAATCTCGGTGGTGGCCTCGTGGTTGGCAAATTCCGACCCCCGGCAGCGCAAAATTTGCTAATACCCCACCCCCGGGGCTGTAAGGCGGGAAAATGCCTCGTAATAGCCGTTAATATCGGTAAACTCACTGATTATGACCACTGTTACGTTTTTAAAATGGATTTGAGAGCAAAGCAGCTTCCGAACACCTGTCACTGATTCTTCGCCAAAGATCTGCATTTTTAATGCTACTGCCTGCAACTATGTCGTGTTAATGCCGATACAGTAGATCTGTAAGTCTGAAATTCGTTAAGTCTGTAAACGTCCACAGGAGAGGCAGGGGGTATAATCTCTCTTGTCACTGTGGTTAACGTGTACCCCGCGAATGTGCTGTACCGGAATCCGTTTCCAGGCTACAGCACTTCTTTTTTCAGGCTCCTCTCTTATCTTGGCTTTTTTCCTAGTTTGTTACTAAGGTTGGTCCTTTTACTGAAGTTTCCTGACACACCAGTTTCTCGTCCACTATAAAAAATGTTTGTTACAATATTCAATCAAAGTATCTCAGAGCATAGCTGATGGAGTCATTCAATGCCGTTTTTTTAGTTTATACTTTTGTTTTGACCTTATTTCAGGCTCGGAAACTAGTTAAAATAACTATATATAAAGAAACGGAACGAAAAACTCGAGCCAAGCTAATCTTAAAAAATTCAAAAAGCAATAAAAGTAATTCTTTTTCTTGACCAAAAGTTCTCCAATGTTTTCAGTTTGACTTGGTCTGCGACCGTGCTTTTCTAGGATGGTTGGCAAACGCGATCTTGTACTTCGGATGGGCCGTGGGATCTCTCGTGCTCGGCATAGTAGCAGATAAATGTGGTCGGAAAAATGTTCTCTTCCCCTCACTTACAGTGATGTTGGTTGCTACATTTGCAATGGCGTTTGCTAAAGCCGTCTGGGTTGTCCTCGCCTTCCGTTTCATAATCGGAGTTTGTCAATCTGGTGCTTTTCAATCAATTTTTGTCTTGTCTACTGAACTAGTTGGACCTGAGAAACGTGCACTGGCAACCGCTGCGCTTTGGTTTTACTATACGGGAGCTTTGATGGTCTTGGGACTAAAGGCTTACTTTGTCCGCGACTGGCGAATGCTTATGATCCTGTCCTCTGCTCCATGGATTTTCATTCTTGTATTCTGGAAGTAAGTCAATGAGTCCAGATAATTAGCCGGCTTTAACAGCAAGAGATTTTATTGCGTAGAAGAAGCAAAATTCTTATACCTTGTTTACATTTCATGGCGCCTTGCACGGGAAATCAATGATGGAAACCCATCATCATCATCATCATCATTATCATCATCATCATCATCATCATCATCATCATCATCATGCATCCTCATCATCATCATCATCATCATCATCATCATCATCATCATTCTCACATGAAACAATTAGTGACAGCAGGTTTACAAAGTGGGCTTGCAGCTACTCCAAAATGTAAAACGGTGGGGTATGGAAAAGGTTGTAAATAAAAGTAATGTGACTGAAGGGTTTTAAATCCAGGTTTGTTCCAGAATCCGTGAGATGGCTTCTTGTCAAAGGAGAGAAAGAGAAAGCCCGTGCTATTTTGGAGAACGCCGCAAAAGTGAACAAGAAACCACTCTCAAACAACGATCTCTATGTTTCTGGGACGACAGAAAACAAAGGAGTGGTGGAGCTCTTCAAAACATGGAAACGTGCGAAGCTGTCACTTATCTTGATGTACTTGCTGTGAGTAGTTTAACGTAAGACTTGCCGATCCATCATAAACTTGATCCATGTAATGGAAATATTCGTTAACACCTGCACAGCGTTTTTTCTTTCCTTTTTCTTTTTGTTTTGTTTTGTTTTGCTTTTTTTCTTGGATTATCAAAATTAAATAACATATTTTTTAGGTACGTGAATGGTGTAGTCTATTTCGGTCTTGCATTGAGTTCAGGAGAATTCGGTGGTAGCATTTACTTCAATTTTGTCATAACAAGCCTGGTGGAAATTCCTGCAAACGCGCTGGTTATCCACAATTGTAACAGGTAAAAAATTTTTATTCACCAAATGTAACGTTTTCTGGACAACAAAAGGGTGAAAATGATTTTTAAGGATAATGCCTTTTTTTGTCTCCCCACCCTCCACCCGCGAAGTTTCCCACATAGGA
This sequence comes from Porites rus, assembly GCA_964035705.1. Classification (NCBI taxonomy): domain Eukaryota; kingdom Metazoa; phylum Cnidaria; class Anthozoa; order Scleractinia; family Poritidae; genus Porites; species Porites rus. The sequence continues at coordinate 6,162,529 of OZ038001.1, read as the reverse complement.
TACGCTGTCCTTGGCAAGACATATATTTTAGAATGTAATCAACGTACTGAATTGTGAAATACGAATCATGGGATTAAGAAAATTTCGTTAATTGGTCTTAATTGACAGATATCATGATAACGCCAGAACTAACTGGTATGGTGCCAACATTATGGAGTACTACTCAAGGTAACCACAGGCATCCCAAGCCCACGTTACGAATGTGCAATGTAACTTTACTTTCCCACAAAAGAGTCGATCTCGCGTTACACTTACTGTTGACCATTGAGAAATAAAACACTGAGGTCTACGAACGATAACTATCATTATACCTTCCTTTTTTTCTGTAAAATAAACAAAGGTGACTTACCTTTGATGTGTGTTCCTGAGTGTGTTTTTTTTTTTTTTGGAGTGGGTTCAACGATTTAGGGAGCGTTTCTTTGCTAAAAATCTAAATCCGGAATTTTAATTGAAAAACAGATATTTCGTTTCTTTGCTAAATCACAAAGAACGCATTATTGATCCAAATGATCTTTGGATACGTGATCGAAGTGTTTCTTTACCACATATCCGAAAAGATTGAATGTTGCCGGCGATAACTCAAACAAATTTAATACACACGTCAACTGTTTAATTAAGGCCACTTTTGAACCCGAGGCATGGATTAACCTATCGAATTTACCGTTTTTATCGATGTGGTAAATCGCAATACAGTCGCATTACAGGTATTTAGCGTTCGCAGACCTCAGTATTTTATACAAAGTCTCATCAACGGTCGCCTGTAACTCGACACCGACTGAGAAAGTAAATTTATATTCCATACTCGTAACCAGAGCTTGGGACGGCTGTGAGTTAACACGCGAAACAAAGCTCGCTTCGTTTGTTTGGGCAAGAAACAGTTACGAGTGACAATATTATTGTCCTATCATAAAAAAATATCTCTACCAACATCATTGTCATTGCCATTATCATCGTCATCGTCATCGTCATCATTATCATCAGCAGCATTATCCTCATCTTATTCATTTTCATTATTATTATTATTATTATTAGTAGTAGTAGTAGTAGTAGTAGTAGTAGTAGTAGTAGTAGTAGTAGTAGTAGTAGTAGTAGTAGTAGTAGTAGTAGTAGTAGTAGTAGTAGTAGTAGTATTGTCATTATTACAAGTGATATCGGTGAAA
>OZ038001.1:5868869-6158869 GCA_964035705.1 Porites rus | reverse complement strand
CTGAAAGCAATATCCAAACTCGTAAATAACAATTGAAAAAATTATTTTAAAAATATATATATAGATAATCTTTTTAGTAAAAGAGAATCAAACCGAATAACTAACCGTCACTGAAGAAGTAACCTTCGATTTGGAATCATGTGACCCTAATTAACCAATAAAATCAGGCGGAAATTAAACAGTGGACTATAATATTGGATAATCACCACAAGACCTACAAAATAAGAAAGAACAAGTATACAAAGATTTACAAATGTGACCCTCCACAGGAATTTGATGCTAAAGGTGAAAGCACGCGCACGACACGCTTAGCGTGCCGTAGATCACGGATATGTGCATATTAAATTGAAAAAACAAAGACGGACACACTTGCCTTTGTTTTGGCAAATTTAACACGCTAGACCTTTTGTTTTTTTGCAGCATGCCATATGTCACGGTACGTGTGCGAATTATAGCACGGTTAGCGTGCAATTTGGGTAAGACACGCTGAACACGCTTGATTACTAAAACCGCTAAGATGATAAAAATGGCTAGGGTTTTCAGCAGATTTAATCAGCATTGATGACTGGTCGAAGTGAATCAAATATACCAATTGAGACTGTTTTGGAATTTGATAGTAACCGTGGCCATTTGAAAATCACGACGTAATGGTGGTCTAGCCTGGAATTAACGCGAGATCAGTGTAAACCAATTCCTCCGGCTGTCGGCTGTTGACCGGAATCGCAAAGAGGCCTGCTATCGCATACGAGGCACTGAAGTTATGTCACCTGAAAATTATAGTTATGCCACCGGAATATTTATTAGCAGTAATGCACAGAGAAATGAAGTTGAATAAATTAGTTTAATATATTTCTTTAAGCCATGCTGAGACGAACGAAGGTAATTAAATCGGAGAAACAAAAACTGCCTAGAATTTTCTATAGGTTGAGGAAGGCTAAACATTTCTAGATGACCGTTCCATGCATGTACAATTTTCGAAGGTTATCTAATAAATTCCTTACGATTTTCTGACGTTTAATTTTTTCCATTTCATTCCCCAGTTAAGCTATTTTTCGTAGAGAATTAAGGAATCCTAAAATTTTCGGAACCGAAAATACGATAAAATTCTCACTTTCCTGAAACTTTCAATTGGAAGCTAAATTTTTCGGGAAAATAATGCTGAAGCCCTTGTAATTTCGAAAAGACTGAAGTTGTCCTAGGATGCTAGGATGCATTTAGGAGGAAATCGCCGTCAGGTGCCCCTGACGAACGAAGTGCTATCAATCATAATTTATGTGAAGATATCTCGTTACGCTATGCGCAGACGAATCAAGCGCTGTAAACGTGTAATATATCTCGTTCTTCAGTAGGACGAAAAAAACAAGAATCTGTAAACTAAAAACACTGCAGAATGAGGGAGGATTGCGGGCGACTTTTCTGAAATTTTGGGCGACAAAACTCATTTTATCAGGTTTTGGACGACATAACTTCAAACGACATCACTTTCGAGTAGCTTGACCGTCACCTCTTTAGATCGAGCTAAAGTTCTTTCCATTTCTGGAAAGAACTTTGATTTTGCAATGCTAGTATAGTTCTACCCATAAATCCAGTAGGTCACACGTACCGTTCACTGTTTATACTTTTCAAGCGACAAGGTTTTTTCAATCAGATACTATCGCTGCGATCGCTGAGGTATAACTTTTTCTTTCTTATAGTTACCAAAAAAGGGTGCCGTTCATAATCATTTGCGGTTCCTTTTTGTAGAGGAAATTTATTTAGCTTATAGATAACACGCCTTGCGTGCTTTTGCGCACACTGAAAGCGTGTTGTGCTTTTTCGCACGGAGCTTTTGTTTGAAAACTTTAACACTCTCTTTTGTTCGACTTGCTTGCGCTTAATTGTCTCAAGCGTGTCCTGTGAAACAAAAGAAATTGCTAATGAGGCAAGATTGCAAGCGTTGTAAAGCGTGTTAAAATAAATTCTTTTGTTTTAAAGTGAAAGCGTGTCGTGCGCGTGCTTTCACCTTTAGCATTAAAATCCTGTGGAGGGTCACAAATGTTACAAGTTTAATGTTAGTCGAGCCAAAAAAGGCACATAACTAGAGTATTGATTACACGACATACGTAGTCAGGTAGAGCGTATCGACATTTACAGATGTCTAAGGTGTCACTCAGGCCAAAAAAGGCATATTAGCCTTCCCATATACGTTTTTTGAAATAATTAAAATAATAATAAATTATTGATTGATTGATTAACGGAAGGACGTGTTGGATTTCTTGATTGATCTCCCTAATGGATAGAAATCACAAATAGAAACATCCGATTTATAATTCTTCCTAATAATCATGTTTCTTGCTGAAAGATTGTTTTCTATTCCTATTTCCTTTTTTTCCCCTTTTTATACTAGTAACTTTTATCATTTTTTTTTTTCATTACAATCCAAATAACGTTTCTGGTAATACTCTGTTCTCTCTCGTCGAACCTTTCCAAACACAGAACATACTCATTACATAAGTGAATGAACAATGTTTCCTTTGCCAGGTTGGAAAAAGTGTCTTAAGAACAAATAATTTAAGTGCCTCACGATGGTTTCCAGTTTTTTTTTTTTTTCTGAGTAATCTTTAGTTTCTCTCAAAGTATTGAATTTCCCATAATAGCAACGATTGAATTGCTTGCAACACTTAACAGTGTGTATAACTAAAAAAAATCTACGTTCTCTCATGCTTAAAATGAGGAAGACTAAAGTCAGGATGTTAAGATGTAACGTTTGTGAAGCTAAAAGACTGAAAAGCATGGAAAAAAAATCGATGGCTTACTGATTATCATCTAAGGCTAAATAAGCTCTTTCTAGTCCATTGCCAATACTTCATCATCCTCGGAGACCCAGGGGCAGTCAGGGTCGGGAGAAAGGGTATAGACTCTCACCGAACTATTTCCAAAAATTCAATCGGATGCCGGCTCCTGCTTGGGCACAAAAAATGCTTTGTATTATTGTGCCCAATCGGCAAACAGTGTCTCCTGGGTTCTTTTTGTGAGTTCGTACACGACGGCTATTGTCTTGCCACACTTGCCCAGTTCGTTCACCAAGGGAAACTTTTATTTTCTACTTTCGTGACCAGAAACGAAGGAACTACCGATGAGTCGAAAAAACGTTTGGGATGCTATCAGCAGGAGCAATTCAATTTGCCCCGAGAATATTCTGTTTTTGACTCATCAAAATGTATCGTAAATAATAAGAAGTTAAAGATGCGGCGGCGACGAGAAAAACAAAAAAGCAATAGCTTGACAAGGCAAAACAATAACTTTGCACGTGCATCACACTTTTTTTGTACATTTTTTGCCGTCAACTGCACTACTACCCGTGAAAATGCCTAATTTCATGTTTTGTGAAGGACGTAAATAAGCAATGACAAAATTCATTCTCTCATGAACTTGGATATGGCTGATAGAAATTCAGCTCCAGAAGAGTCCGCTTGCATTTGACAAAGTAAGCGAGTTGGAATAATCACGATAGAAACTGGAAAAATGTGAATTCCCTTTTCCATGCGACGTTTTCGTGGTTGCCGGCCGTCGTGGTATCTTTTAAAAATTCTCTAATTAATATTTATGCCAGACGTGACCAATGCAAGCGTGAATACCTGTTGTAAGCTCAAACTAGTATTTTTGGTAAAGCGTCTTTAGTTTGCGGGCAGACAGTGTATAGAAATCAGATGGGGATTTTGTATCAAACTGAAAGTTTCCTGACTGCGTGCATTTCTTTGGTGCATGAGCCAGACAAGCCGTGATCGAAACAATAGCCGTCGTGTACGAACTCACGAAAAGAACTCAGGAGAAACTGTTTGCCGATAGGGCACAATAATACAAAGCATTTTTTGTGCCCAATCAGGAGTCGGGATCCGCTTGAATTTTTAGAAGTAGCTCGGTGCCGGAGTCGGTACCCAGGGGCGCTTTCGCCCGTACTTAAAAACTTTCGTCACGCCCTTTCTCCCGATGTGCTTGAACAGATCGCTTTCTTAAGTAGGGCGACTGTAACTATGGTAACTGATTGTAAAATAAACAAACACGAATGTAATAATAAACGTCATATGGATCTCCTCAGCTAATCTATAAATTACGTATAATTATGAGAGATATTAGCGAGAGTGTCGTTTGATATTCAGCGGATCGTACGGCTGGAATGCTTGCGTTGAGTTCAAAAATTTCGACAATCTTTATCGTAAACAGCAAAATTGCCCTTGTCTTCGAAACTATGGATTGTTAAATTGAACTACCAAGGAAGAATTATTGCGGAGAGTCGGTAGGTTTTTCATTTAGAGCCGCTTCGTAGTTTCGACAGTAAAATTGTTTGTACCAAGTCTTTTGGGATTTAAGTTATAATTCGACCTTCTTGTCATTTCCACCGTCAACTGTAATGTTTCTTTTAGCGTTTCTTTCTTGTTTTCTTGTTTCGTTCTTCTTTGACCAAATAGCTTCGTTTAAATTAAAGCAAATTGTTGTGTCTTTGAAGCGTTCCGTGTGTGTATTTAAGCTTATTTCATTGCGTTATTGCGATCGATTTCGGTTATTGAATCGCAACAGATTCGTTCAAGGTACCGCATGCAGTCGACAGTTTAACCCTCGGACGTACAAGGTAGGGGGGGGGGGGGGGTGAGTTTTTTCCTAGAGGATAAAACATCAGCACCTAACGTTTTCAGTACCTTTTCGTTCATACTTTGCACACATTTTGAGACAAGTTTAGTGATTATCAGTGTTTATGGTTACGAGATACGACGTCATAAGTAACAGGTGGTCAAGCCATTTTTAGGTGAAAATAAATATTGTGGCTAAAATCATGCAAATGCTTATTTATGTGTTATTTTCATGTAAAGCACACAAGATTATTCTAATTCTTGGTAAAAATCCAAGATGACGGGCAAGATGGCGACCATTGTTGGTGATGTCACAGGCCTCGAGCAGCGCCACCACCCATAAAATATACCTCATCTTGTTGAGAAAGATCAAAGGCTTTCCATAAAGATAAAATCGTTTCCAAATACTGAAACAGATCAAAAACTCCGGGGGTGGTCCATCCACCCCCACCCCCTGTATCCGGCGGTTGAGGTATGAGTTTGCGTGTACGTCCGAGGGTGAAACGTTAAACATGAATTACAATGAAAAAGAGTAAAGCAATTCTGTATCATGTAGACATTTCCAGACGATATTTCTTTGTTTGCCAGTTGAAAATCGTGCTTTTCTTTTGGAATGAATTAATTCAAAGCAAAGGAGTAGTAACTGGCGGTCTATTCAGACGTAACTGAGGGAGTAAAAACGACTCGAAGTTATCGTCTGAAATTCAGGCTAGGATAAGAGGAGATCATGATGACGTTTTGTTAATGCTAGCATCAGAAATATAGATATAGTCGACTGTCTCTGAACGGACACCTCTATAAGACGGACATCTCTGTAAAACGGACACGAAGAGTTGGTCCCTGCCTTTCTTTGCTCCCTTTATTTGACTCTCTATAAGACGGACACCTCTCTAAGACGGACACTTAGTGCCGGTCCCAAAGGTGTCCGTCTTAGAGAGAGTTGACTGTACTCACCAGGTTACATTCGCTCCTCCACTGCAGAACTGTAATGGAACTCTCTAACACTTACTGATGACTGTGTGTCGCAATTAGTAAATAACATAGAAGGCATATGGTTACAGAAGATCAATGGTTCCAAACTTTTTTCTCTTTCCTAATAGAATGATAATAAAAGTGATCTTTATCAGCCAATCACCATTGATTTTTCTGTCTCTTAATTATTTCCCCCTTGGTAATGATTTAGAAACAGTGGCATAGCTATGGTATTTATATCAGGTCACATTGGCGCCGCTACCTCACCCTTTCTCGTTCAATTGACACGAATTAATGCTGTTTTACCATTTGCTGTAATGGGAGCTTTATCGGTCATTGGGGCTATCCTGTGCAGGACACTTCCTGAGACCCTCGGTAGAAAAACCGCTGAAGTATGGGAAGATGCAGAGGACAGTAAAGGTACTATGGTACTGTTATTCTATTCATTATATACTAAGGTTGCGATAATGACGATTGAATATCAATAAGGTCGATAGAATTGCAAAACAAAAGACAATGAATTATTATAAAATTTCCTCGTCGCTTGTTTACGTCCTCCATAAAACGCGAAATTAGGCATTTTCACGTCGTATTCGTGTAAAAACGCGAAAGAAATGCACAAAAAAGTGTGATGCACGTGCGAAGTTGTTGTTGTGCTAATCAAACCAATTGTTTTTTTTTTTTGACGTTCTCGTTGTCGTCCGCGTCGTTGGATCTTAAATTCCCTAGTGTCTCAAATCAAAGCCAGCATGATCTTACCACCCTGGTTGCTGGTCGGGCCGGAGCTTGAACCTACGAGCTCAAACCTGGCAGACAGGTGCTCTTTTAACTGAGTCAATCGGGAGGCGGTGATCGGGGCCACCAGATCTACGTAATTAACAATTATGGATAACCATAGGTTTTCCTATCATTCATTCAAAATATTTAGTCGTTTCTGATTGGCTTCAATTCCCCGGCTAATTCTTCATAACCAACTATAGCTTTTACCACGTTTGGAAGAAGCGAGCAAACAATCGATTCGATGGTAACCATCGATCAGCCTCGTTTCCACGCGCAGCAGCGTAGCTGTTTATCCCTGGCTGATATGAAAAATAAAATGGCGTTCACGGCTATCCGCAGACGAAATAGCTGAATTTCTTACTAACTGAACGGGGAAATTGAAGAATTCACAAAATAACAATCACAGAATAACAATAATTTAAACCTTGCGTATAAGTTCAGAATTCAATAATTGTTCAACTCTGAGTAGCTAACAGCGTGACATATACACGAAATCGTGCGCATTCTTATTTTATTTTTACTTCTATTTTTACAGATCCCCCTGTCAAATATGGAGATACAGATAACGTTATTTAGAAAAAAAATAAAGCCGAGAAGTTTCTACCAGTTTAGAGACTTCAACTTAGTTGTTTCCTCTGAACTCAGAAGCATACGATATCAACAAGAAGGTAAAAGTTAAATTTGCCTCTAGTTATATGCTTTATGCTTTGCGCAACAATTGATTTAAATGACTAGTGATAAGGTGCATCAAGACTTTCTACTTGGAAATCCAGAGGAAGCACTTGTAGCGACGTAATTAAAAAAAAAATGAAAAAAAATTAATCCCTTTGGTTAAGGAAAACAAGGAAATATGTGGGCGACAGCTTAAAAACCAATTTTTAATCGTCTGCCAGTGCCGCACGGTGTCTTTAGTTTATGCGAAAATTTGGACGTACAATAAAATTATTGAATTTAAACTCTCCGAATGCTGAATAGAGGATAGCACATTTGTCTAAAACTATTCATTTATTGCGGTTTATGTTTTAAAGCGAATGACACGCAGATTATGTCAAGTAACAGCTGAGTACATGACAATTCGGATTTTTATCGCAGGACATCGGTTTGTGGTAAATAAAGAAATGTGAAACTGAAAATAACTCGTTTTTGTTAAATTGTTAGATTCCAGTGTATTTTTATCACTGGGAATTGTTTCCTACAAGAACAACAGTGGCCAAACCGTATAGTTAATACAATGGAAGCTCGCGTAAGCGGACACGCTCGGGACGCCAAAAAAGGTGTCTATGACTGGAACTGGCCACTTACGAAAGGAGTTCCCGTATGCAGCCACGAGAGGTGTATGGGTAAGGTGGCGGCTGACAAGAGCTTTCCCAACTACAAAACTAACATTGATAAATTCATTTTGAAGAACGCCGTTCATTGGAAGATGAAATTTCATTTCAAGGGTCCGCTTACGGGAGCCAATATCTAACTCGCGGCCTGTAATACGGGGATGTTTGCTTACAGGAATGTAGATTTTTGTGTGTGTGTGGTAGTTCAAACGAAGTTTTGTAAAGGTGGCCCTTAGTAGAACAGTCCGCTTATGAGTGTCTCCGTTAAGAGAGCTTCCAGTGAAGACAAGAGACTGGTTATGAAAGGAGGCAAATATCAAAGATAAAAGCAACGGTGCCGCAGTTTATGTTCGAAGCTCCCTGGCGGTGCGAATTCTTCTTCTTATTTTTTTTTAACCTTAAATTGCGGTGGAGGGGGAATTAATCCACAAATTAATTAACTAATCAATGCGACTTTTTTAATTGGTCTTTTGGAATTCGTCTACTCTCAAATTAACGGCAAGCTTCCGTTAACAATTTCGAAATTAAAACCCCTCTGTGCCGAGTAATTCGACTACAAATAAAACTAAGGTAACGATGTCATTACGTTGCTATGAAAAACCCAAAAATTTAGCACTGGTCATAACAAAGGTTCATTTTTGCCAAACACATATCAACAGTCGTTACTGGAAACGTAGTCAATGTTCGGTCTTGTAAGGTATAGCCCCTAAAAAGTCCAGTCGAAGTACCTTAACGTCATTAAAGAAACGCCTCATTTTGGATTTCTCCTTATGTAAGATAATTTATCGTTATGTAATATAATCTTATGGTGTCAGGTAAGCTTTACCGAGTAGACTAACTCTCGAGTACTGCCGAACAGGTTAAAGGGTAGAGACTATGTGATTCCTGTGGTAGTCCAAGTTGGGGATTGGGAAAATTACCGCTCCGTATGTAAGCTATTGGTTTCAAATGGAATAGGGAAAAAACAAGAATAAATCGAGCTTATGATCATAATCATAATCACAATAACTGCAACATATCATTGAAAGTACGATTAATGTATCACTGTAACCAGACTTATTTCACAGTTGTGCAGAAAATTACACTATGTATTATGTTCTAGGGTTATATTACGTTTATGCATATGCTCCCTCTAGGCTGAAACTTTATCTTTGGCTGTCCCATCGGCCATTTCAAATTCTTTATCTGTAAAAGCAAGAAAGTAATACGCTAAGAATATAAAAATATAAGGGAAATCTAAGTGCATCGTAATTGCCGAAAATAGAACACCCTACTTCCAAACGGCTACAAATGGAATATTAAAGCTTACTCAGCTCTCACATCTTGGACCATATAAGAAGAGTCCTTTAATCACATAGTATCACACAAAACCTTGGGACACTCCTAAGTTCCTGCTGCCTACAACATCCGAAAGACAACCCCTCCCCCCTTCCCCAGCATCGGAAACGAAGACGGGCGTGTTTTACGAGATTGTATTAAGAGGCTGTGGAGAGTACTGCATTGGCGAGACATGCAGCTAGGATTCTGGAGAAGGGACTGGGCGAACATATCTCAGAAGAAATCCCACATCTGGGAAGAGCAGTCCATGCTCTACTATGCTTGAGATCGACTGGGAGAGGATCAATTCCTTCACCAGGTGACCGTATGCATAAAAAAAAAAAAACAAATCAAGGAGGCCATCCATATGAGGCCAGCGCCGAATACTAGAGACGGCATAACTGCATAATGGGAATTTGCAAGCTGATGAGGTGACAAAAACCCTTTATTTATTTATTTTTTTTTCTTTTAATACAAGTGCAAGTAGCCGCCAAAACCACATCCATTAAGAACAGATTTTTAACAAACAAAAATAATAAAGTAGAATGGAGGGAAAAACAGAAACTACACAAGTTAACTGACCTTCGTTTTTTTCGTTGTCTTCCATTACTTCAGCGGTTCTTCTTCCCTGGGTTTCTGGAAGAACCCAACACATGATAGCTCCAATGAATGACAAGGCTCCCATTACAGCAAAGGGCAGCACAGAGTTAATACGGGTCATCTGAACAACAAACGGTGAACTTGCGGCACCGATTCGGCTTGCTACAGATACCATTCCCATGCCACTGTTTCTAAACACACCAATAAAGAAAAAAGAAAAAAAAAAAGAATAATCTCACGTAAAAAGGGCATGTGGCGGGGTGGTAGGGACTGGAACCCGCTTGAACGTTTAAAGTAGAAGAATTAGCTAGACATGCATCTAAAATCACAGTACTTATTTATTGAAAGCTAAAACAATTTATCATAGATTAAAGCACCTCCAACTCTATTGAAGAGATGAAGGTCGTTGGAAAAATAGTATTCACTATTAAGATACTGATGGTCCTGCTAGCCAGCCCTGAATTTGCTTAGCTACCTTAGCGGGGACGATGGCCTCTTCTTAAGTAACGATAATGACAATAGCGATGGTGATGGCGATAGTGATGACGATCACGATGGTAATGGCGATGACGATGACAATGGTGATTGCGATGGCGATGGCAGTGGCGATTACGATGGTGACTGGGATAGCGATGGCAATGGCAATAGCAAAGACAATGGCAGTGACAATATGACCATAGCAATGACTGGCAATAGGAATGGCGATAGCGATGACGATGACGATGGTAATGGCGATGACGATGACAATGGTGATTGCGATGGCGATGGTAATGGCAATGGCGATAGCAATGTCAATAGCAATGACAATGGCAATGGCAGTGACAATAGCAATGACTGGCAATAGCAATGGCGATTGCGATAAAGATGGCGATGGAAATGCAATGGTAGCCTGCGTGGCAGGCGCAAAAAGGGGAGGGGGGAGGGGGAGGGAGAAAGGGAAAAGGGAAGGGAGCACCTGCTCTAAAAGCCTATGTTTTTGCATAACGCCCACCAATTTTCTAGTAATCCGATTACGCCTACTGTCAATCAAGTGCCGCTACACTCGCCAATCAGAACGCAAGGCGGAACCCTGTGGTTACGCAGAAATTTATTTGATTTGCTGGGAACTCACGTTGCATAAATATTTATTGAAGCGAGAAATTCTCAATTCTGGACAACCAGAAATTTAATGTAGAAATGTTATTTTAAGAATTTCGATCCGCCACGTGGGTTTTTATGTTCAAGTTCAAAGCTCAAAGACAGAACGGCTGTACCGTTCTCGCCACAACAAAGTACAACTAAAGTTGCTCTTGCAAAAGCAACTAAGCACAAAGCCAACCCGGCAACTGATGAGGTTCGTGTGGAGAACCGAAACCATGGTCTTGCCTGATCCCAAACTGTGGCAATAACAAAACAGTTTAAAGACTGTTAAGCTTAGTCAAAGCTATTACCAAGGGAGGAACTACGCGCTCTTTTGGCATGAGGTAAAAGTCGTGTATTCCTACCACCCCCTTTTATTGCTATAATTACCATTTAGCTCGTAGTTCTTCGCGGGTACAAACATTTGGTAAATTAAACTCTTGCCGTATCCGGTCGGCAAAACCGCCAGGACATCTCTGTCGGCTAAAAGAGCCCTTACTGCTGATTCTTGCTCTGGTTTTAAAACAATTTCTCTACCACTAGATAACTTCACATATCTCAAAGCACTCTCTACGACATCCACGTCTACGGCTGCCATCTCGACTGTGTTGAAATGTGAAACGCGCATTTCAATATGTTACTCATTACGGCTCAGCCAATCAGGAATTTGCGGACGCCAGCGTCCGCAGATATGAACAAAAGGGGGTTCTTAGAGCAGGCGTCCCCTCCCCCTCTCCCCAATCCCCCTCCCCTTTTTCCCTTCCTCCCTATCCCCTATCCCCTACCCCTACCCCTTTCGACGCCTGCTACGCAGGCTAATGCAATGACAATGGCAATGACAATAGCAATGACAATGGCAATAACAATGGCAATGACAATGACAATGGCAATGGTGGTGGCCATGACAATGACAATGGCAATGACTATGACAATTACGCAATAGCAATGACAATAGCGATGACAATGGCAATGGCGAAGGCAAATCTGGCGATGGCAATGACGATGGTAATGGCAATGACAATAATAACGATAACGATAACGATAACCATTGTGATGATAATGACAATCGCTATTCCACGCCCCTCCCCCCCCCTCCCCCCCCTTTAAAACAAACAAGCAAGCAAACAAACAAACAGATGTGTATGCTTCCTTTATTCCAAAGCCAAATTTTCTGCTATCTTTTTGGTGATTAGTCTTCTTTGGTCCCCTTCAATTATTTCGTTGTTCTAAGTATGACGTTGTCCCGGATTCTGATACTACGCTTCGTTTATTTTTTTCCATGAAAATTTTACCTTTTGCAAATATAACTCACCTCACAACAGTTGGAAAAAGTTCAGCAGAAAAAACATACACTGAATCGAAAGAAGTAGTGATAAACATTTTACCCAGGGAACCAAGTGCTACTCGACCAGCAATATAACCTTAAAGAAACCAATATTTCCAATAGCAATAAGTAAGGACCACATGCCATAGTTAGTAAAGGTGGCTGGTTATGAAAGGCAGCAAACATCAAAGTCAGAAACAGCGGTTCTTATGTTGAAATCGCCCCATGTAAGAAAATCCGAATTCCAGAATCCAGGAAAATTTTTCGCGTGGAATACAGAATCCGGGGAAAATATTGCTTGTGGTATCTGGAATCCTGGGCTTTAGAATCCGGTATAAAGCTCAAGGAATCCGGAATCCCACCAGAGATTGGAATCTAAAATCCAAGTTACACTGACAAAGACTGGAATCCAGTTCCTGGAATCCCGAATCCATGGCATACAATACAGAATTCAAGACTATCTTGGATTCTCCCTTACATGGGGCAATTGAAAGCTTCCTGACGGTGTCCAATCTTTTGTATCACCTGTTCACAAATTGTGACTGCATATTTAGATTAATACGACGTTTTTACTGGTCAAAAATATCAAACTGACGAAAAACGCCATTAAACGTTGCACACCGCCAAGTCCACAAAAACATATCACAAAGGAGTCTTGCGGGCCAGTTTAACCATTGCACTCTTAACTGTGATATACCGTATAAATATCCAATAGTCGTTCACTTGGCTTCTTATCGAAATGAGACTGATTGCGCTTTTTTACCTGTGTTATTTGTACCATGGGGAATAAACGAAACTGCCACTACAGAAATTCCTGCGGCAATCATGTAGGCCGTTGTGGTCTTCTTGCGGCCAAATCTAAACACAGAAGTGGGAATTATTTAGCACAGTAAAAACCTTCGAATAGCAACCTGCATTTTCCAAAGTTATCCTAAACGAGTTCTTACATAAATGGTCATTAACACAAATTTAGGCTATTCGGGTTCTTAAGAAAATTCTTAGTTTTCTGAAGAAAAAGAACATTTTCTAAGAATACTTTTCATTCTGTATGGTCCTCTGGTTCAAATATTCGTCATTCTACAAACTCTTCCGTATGCTGATGTGTAGGAGATACAAACAATATTATTGAACAGTCAACAGTAAAAATTCTAGCTCATATAATTCATATACTGTATTTAACATGTAATATATCAAATACCATTTTCGACATTGGCATTTACATTGCATTCACACAGTTGGTGTGACAACTCACTTATGATGTCTCCAAAGTGTACAGAATTTTTATTTTTATTGTAGATTTTAGAAAATAAGAACCCGTTTCAATTTTAGGCTAAACAGGTTCTTACTTTTTGTATAATATGTATATATTTTAAAATTTTAGGTTAAACAGGATCTTGTATAGTGGGGGGCCTACCTGACAAATTTTCTTACAAACCAGGTTCTAAGTCTCGGTTATTTTCTGTAATTTAACTGAGCGCGATTGTTCATTCCCGTCCGTTGATGTTTCGTACAACCTTGAAACAAGAAGATTTTCTCGAGAAAAAAAGCGTCGAAAGATTCCCAAATCAACGCTACTCAAAAGGGCGTTTGATTTAATCAGTTTATGAGAAATGGACACACTGATTACGATTGGAATACGGATCATAAATCTTGAAGAAAATTCTCGCAGGAATCATGAATCCTTAAATAGATTGTATTTAGGTAAAAACAAACAAAAAAGTAATAATTTCAATAAAAGAGCTGTGGATATATCAAGATTAAAACGATTTCGCTTTTGCGGACGGCCAAGGTTAAAGTGTTAGTCAACAACAGATTTAACTTTCGAATATAACTATTATTTATTTCTGCAACTAAATTTAAATAACTTGTTACAGTTGTGGATGACCAGTATATTTCCAGGAATTTCCACCAAGCTTGTAAGAACAAAGTTCAAATAAATGCTTCCACCAAATTCTCCTGAGCTCAAAGACAGCCCGTAATATACCATACCATTTACAAACCTGTAAGGATAGAAGTAATATTACAACGGATAAAATTATCGTATGAGAAAAGTGGGGAGATCATGTTTAAGGACTTTCCGCTTTCCAGACAATCAAAGAATAGAATGTAATAAATAGATCAACAGAAGAATGGAAGGTTTAACCGTTTGCAGATGTGAAACAGATTGGCGGCACTTTCTCTCTAAATAATAAATAATAATAATAATAATAATTAATAACAACAAGGTGCTTAAAAACACATTTTACAACGCATGGAAGTCTCGATGCTTTTTACGTTTAATTTACCTAATCTAATAATAAACACGGTTAAAAAGAGAAGTTTTTAACCTCGATTTAAAAGAGTCAACTGTGAAGCACTGTTTGATTGTAATGGGGTAGATCATTCCAGAGCTTTGATGCAATGACGGAGAAGGATCTGTCGCCATAGGTAACCGTTCTAGTCTTTGGAATAGACAGCAGTTTAAGCTGCTTGACCGTACTAAACGAGTTAGGCGTGTAGTTAAATAGCAGCTCATTTAAACAGGTCGGTGAGAAGCCATGGAGGATTTTTGAGTTGGTAGGAGTGATGTGAGCCGACGTTTTTGCTCTAACAGTTAGCCTTGCGGCTATATTTTGCAACCGTTGTGGTTTCTGTAACTCATTGGAGGGTATGCTGTGAAGAACGCTGTTGCCTAGTAATCCAGTTTTGAAGAAACAAATGCATGAATAAGATGTTCCTTAGTACATCTAGATAGAAGGTTCCTAATTTTTCCGGTGTGATGAATAGATCGTAGGGCGGAGCGACAAATGTTGTTGATGTGAGTTTTAAAAGTAAGATGGCGATCAAGTGTGTCGCCAAGGTCTTTGACTTAATTACTCGAAGAAATTGGACAATCTCCAATCTTGATAGAAGGAACTATGCGAACTAAATGAAAAATGCGAGGAAAAGTGAATTATTTCAGTCTTGTTTGGGTTACATTTAAGCATGTTAGAGACATTCCAGAACATGATATCTTGGATACAAGGCGTAAGATCCTTTAATGCTTTAGCACGATTGCTTTGACTGATAATAATGTAACGCTGAGAATCGTCGGCGTACATCACTGCATTTAAGCCGTGAACCGTAATTACATCTTCCAGTGGAGAAATATAGAGAAAACGGAGCCTTGAGGATCTTCACAGGATAAACGACGAGGCTGGGAAGATCACTATCCATTGAGGACGGTCAACCAGATAAGAAGTGAACCACTGAAGAACTAGGTTGGAATAGTAACAGTTTATTAGCATTCCATAAAAAAATGGCTCTTCTATGCTACAGTATACCCACTTTTAACACTAACTACAAAATATGAAAAAAAGGTAGATCTCTAATAGAATAAAATATATAAAAATATATATATATCTATTTACGTAAAAGGGGATCACACGCTAGACTTGCTGAGGGCTTCGTAATGTTCTTGGTATTTGCATATAAAGGTGGCTCTCTCCGTGCAAGTTTTGATGGTCTTGGGGAGGTTGCTGAAACATTGCGCGGCACTGTCTTGGAAGATGCCTGACTATTCTGGAACAATAAGATTCGGTTCATCCGTGGATGTTAAATTCCGCTGGCTTGTTCGTACCTAGAGCCAAAGGTACGGTGGCCAGTCTTCGCTACTTAGGGCTTTGAATACCTTTTTGCACAAGTTGAGCTCTATGTTACAGGCTACGAGTAGCCAGCCCAAGTCAAGGACAGCCGACATGGTCGCATAACGATTACGAACAAAGCTGACGGCTCAATCTACACACGAAGTAAGCGGCGAACAAAGTAATCAAGAAGGTGGTGATATAAACAATGTCGTTATAATATAGTTTAAAAAGTACGAGACTTTCGGCTAGTTGTTTCCTAACATTAAGCGGAGCAAACCTCTTAAGTCTTCTAATTAAAGAAAGAGAGTTACAACAACTCAACACTTCTAGGCATAGATTACAATCAGCTGACCAGGTGGCCAGGTCGTTGAGAGCCTGCTGTAACCGCTTTTCACCATCTTTTAAAATAGTGGGTTTCTTCTGGAGATAGTTTGTTGTGTCATCAGCATATTGGTATGACTTGACAGAACCCAGGTAGACTGAAAGGTCATTAACATGAGGTAGGAACACCAAATGTCACGTCAATATGCTTAGAGGTCTTGTCGTCTATTTGGACGAATTGTTTTCTGTCAGTCAGGTAGGAAACAATCAATCTGAAGTTGGCCGTGGAAAAACCTAGACCACGTAGCTTTCTCAGCAAAGTTTCGAAGGCGACAGCGTCGAATGCCTTGAAATAGTCAGCTAACACAGCCATAGTAACCCGAAGGATGTCATCCCTCATGGCCAATAGCTCTGTGGTGGTATTGTGTCCTTTCCTAAAAGCGCTTAGAGTGTCTTTAAGAACGCCCCCAGAAGAAGTGCTAAAAAATCAGCTTTCTGACGTAGTACAAGGTGCTCGTAGAGCTTTGAAAACACAGGAAGTATTGAAATGGGCCTAACTTCGTTGTTGGTCTTGACTTCACTTGTTTTAGTGACAGCACTAATACGTGCTTTCTTCCATGCCACGGGAAAAATCAACTTCTAGATACAGGTGTTCAAGACGTGCGTTAATGGCGTCGCAATTTGACCAGCCAATATTTTGACAAGTTTATCCGGGACATTGTCTGGCCCGCAAGAGCAATCTGATCGCAACTTCTTTATCTCCCGTAAAACCTCTAAACAGGTGGTCGGTCGTAGTTGGAAGGAAGTGTCGCTGTCTTCGGGAAAAGCGTCAATCAACTTGAGAAGAGCTTCAGCTCGTTTGGCAGTAGCGCTAGTGACTAGCTCCGAAGTAGCCGCGAAGAAGGCATTCAACTCGTCAGGGTCAACAGTAAGCGGTGGTGTGCTGGGAGTAAGCGGTTATCATTATTTTTCTCAGAAATTAATTTTGTTTCGTTTTGGTTTTTAATTTTGATTGTTTTTGTTTTGTTTTGTTGAATTCGGTCGCAGTACTGAAGAAGAGAAAAGTTTATTAATTACATGAATCTAGGCACTTCAAAAGCAATTATTTAGTATACGTATATCACAACACTTACCAAACATATATCTGAATTAAAGACAGTTTTGCCAGATACCATGTTTTGAAGAGTTCTAAAACTCCTTTATTTGCCGTGGTTACGGGAACAAGAATATCTTCACTTGGCATTTCCTTTTTGTTCATTTTTGCTACATTCTGCAAAATGGCTTGGGCTTTATCTCTCTGTCCTTTCACGAGAAGCCATCTAACCGATTCTGGAACAAACCTTTCATGAAAAATGCATTTCATATATCAACTTTTAATTTTCGATAAATACATTGATTAATTTTAATTCATATCAAATATATTATCTATAACGCTCAGTGTAAGGTTTTTTTTTTGTTTTTTTTTTGGGTAAATGATTTTTCGGGTAAATCATCATTTCCCCCTCGCACTGTACTGGCCTAAGCTCTGGCAAGGAACTTTACCTCCTTCATATTCCAGATTCTGAACTTATGGGCCATTTTTTTTTTCTTTTGATGGCATGACATTGAAAACCAGCAATCTAAGAACTATGTGAAAAATGTGCTGAACGGGTTTGACTGCAGGGCTGCTAAACTGAAAGTGACGAACGTCAAGGCCTTTTTTCAGAACTTCGATCTTGATTGACTTTCATTTTTTTCCTAAATCGAGAGCTATCAAAGTTCAATGCTAAAAACAACCGTGTACCGGTAGGGGACTGTGGATAAGGTTGTGCTCAAACTTCCTTTTCCAAACGGCAACTATGACGTAAGGATTTGAGTGGCAAAATCTGACCGTAACTGTTTACTGCATTTCCGCCCCATGTAAGGTAAACAGAAATCCGGCACAATTTTGCTTATGTAATCCGAAATCCTAGGCTTTGGAATCCATAATCCGGCTTAAGGAGTCCAGAATCCCGTAAACAATTACAAACTCAGTCTTAAGTTCCACATGTAAGGAATCCGGGATCCAATACCTAGAATCCGGATTCCTCAACGTCTCCTTACATGGGGCGATGTATATATTTTCGCTTACTTCCAAAAGACAAGAATGAAAATCCATGGAGCCGAGGAAAGGATCAATAGTGTGCGCCAGTCGCGTACAAAGTAGGCTGTGAGTCCCAAAACCATTAAGGCTGCCGTAAAATAAAACCAAACCAGGGTTCCTGCTAGTGCACGTTTCTCGGGACCAACGAGTTCAGTCGCCAGTACAAACATTGATAAAAAGCAGCCTGCCTCAAAAAACCCGATAACAGCACGGCAAACAGCCACTATCCAGAAGGCTTTTGCAAATGACATCGCAAATGTAACAACAAGAACTACGAAGACGGATGGGAAAAGAACGCTCTTTCGTCCAAATTTATCTGCCACCAAACCAAGTACGATTGCTCCAACTGCCCAGCCGAAAAATAGCATGGCGTTTGCTAACCAGCCGAGAAAGCCACGACTGCAGACTAAATCGAACTAAAAAAAATAACCACAACGAGCAGATAAAGAGGTAATTAAGTAGATGAATCTATAAATAACAACTTATAATGGAAAGACTTTTATCGCGTTATTTGATTTCCACCATGTGTTCTTTATCGTTTTTTTCTAGCTTTTTGTCGGGGTTGTTTGCTTGTTTGTTTTGTTTTGTTTTGTTTTGTTTTGCTTTTTTTTGTCAACACCCGCCGTTCGCAGCCGCTAGGGCCGGGTCGGACTCACCCAAACCCGCCCCCCCCCCCCCCCCCCGGCTCGAGTGGCAGCCAAGGAGGCTATCCCCGCGTCCATCAAAAACTAAGTTATCCATCCTTAAATTTATTTATTTATTTATAGTCTAAGCCACCCCTAGGAGAGATTTGAGGTCAAGTATGCAAAGTATACTATGACATCTTGCCCATTTGACAACATTTTGGATTCATCACGAAAGCTCATGGTTCTTTAGCCGATTGGCTCTAATGGCACCGAATACGTATTTCTATTTTCTTGTTGTTGGTGGTGATATTTTTTCTTCTTCTTTTTTTCTTCTCCCTCACAGCAATCGTCAAAAACTAAATTATTCATCCTTTTCGATCAACAGCCTCAGGAGCCCGAGCTCCTGACAATCTAAGCTAAATCTAAAGCTAAGAATTAAATGCCGGGAGATTGGACTTTAAGTGTTTATCGGTGGCACCTCACGGATCTGTGACAATGTTTTGATCCAAAAACTCTGTTCATCACGAAAGTGCAATTTTTTTCTGCCATCGAGTACAGAGGTTTCATCACAGGAGGGTGAACAAAAAGAAAAGGTCACCTCTATATCTTCTGAATCTTTATAGGGTTCTATGAAATAACCTCGGATCAACCCGAGCTAAAGGGTCTCTGCGTGTTGTGGTTGTGAAAAACGATTTGATTACTTTATCTGAAGCCTTGAATATGTCAAATCAAACAGCACTAAGCTTTCATGGCCCTTTTATTGATTTAAAACCATTAAGTCTTATTATTGGAGTTACCGATCACGGGAAGGAAAAAGCATTGACAATTTTTGATTACTAGGTTTTCTACGCGAAGGTGAAGTTGGATACACAATAAACCATAGTTCTTTCAACTATTTAAGTCGATTGTGCGCGTGTGACCTAAAGTTTGACCTCAGCTAATATTACACTTGAAACTATCGGTTGAGCTAAGATGTCCGCTTCTATGCCGGGCTTTTCTCACAGTCTTTGAAAATCTTTTAAGGATAAAAGAGGGACAGGATGAAGGTTCATCCTGAAAACGTTTTAGTGTACAGTGTTGTACAAAAAAACTCAGAAAACTTCTGAAAAAAATACAAAACAAAAAAATATAAAAATACAAAACGAAAAAATATATATATTAAATTCGTGCATTATCTTATACGCTGTGGCTATATGGCCGGTAACCGGTATATTCTCAGTAACTTTGACAAATCGAAAAAATCGAACTAATCTAAACTATATGTCGATTAAGCCTGAGTTCTTGCAAAACCATGATTTTATCAGGAGCGCTTACCACGCAGATTATAAGCACACTAAATGCATGCAGCTGACGACAGTGCAAAAAAAAATATATATATATATGTACTGTTCTCCAATTCAGGATGCGAATTGCCTAAATCGGTTGTGAGACGAATTTCTCCTTATCTGACATAAAACTAACCCAAACCCGCGCCCACTTTAAATCCGGGGTAAACTACATTCGAAACAAACTGCAGTGGAATCCGGTTTTTTTGGCCGCCTGGGAGAAGCAAATAATAAGTTTGAACTATCGGAAGGTTTTAAAAATCCAAGGAAAAAATAATCACAATGTTTGACTGGTGAATGGAGGTTGGTTTTGGCCTAAAGTCCGAGGGTTTGAGAAACCGGTATTATACTGTACTGTGCTGCAAGCCGTCAAGTTATTGTTTTACCTCATCAACAATGGTGTTATGTGGCCCATCATATAGATTGTAGTTTGCAAACTTCCAATCACTTCTTTCCAAAGTACATCTCCTTTCGTATAGCTCACTTGGTTTGGTGGCTGTACTGTAAACTGCGCTCCGACCAGACGAACGGTTAAATTCGACGCACGATTCGCTCTGCTGGGCGCACATCCATGGAGGCTCGTATGCGACAAACACCATTATAAGTGTTTGGAAAGTGATGGGAAAAAATACGAACAAAAACATGGCTAAAATTCTAATCTGAAACGGGCCAAACTGGCCAATGCGTCTTAAAATCGAGTCTACGTCTAATGCCATGTTGTTTTCCTCACTTTTCCTTACTGCACCAGGTATGACAGTCGGCAAATACTTCACCAGCTCTGCACCCCTTTGAAATATCCTAGTGTTAGATTACGTACGCCTATGTTTATTTTTTTAGTAATCTATTTACACACCAGACAATATAAATCCATCCGGTGCACATAAACCAGCCAGCAAAAAGAAAGAGTATACATTAAAGGGAAAGAAAACAAAACAAAAAAGGGAAAAGAGGAAGAAAATTAATTATTGCTACCTTTCACTGTCACGCTATGGAAAATAATAATCAGACCGTTTAAAAGATAAAATTCCGAAAATAAGCCCTGGGGCTTATATTTTTCAAAGGCCTTTTTTGAGGGGCTTATATTCGGAGGGGCTTATCTATGGACGGAAATTTGCGTTTCAAACTCGATTGGACTTTCCTTATAGTTGGAAGTAAATTTACTGGTTTTGCTTTGTTTTACTTTGTATTTGAGGACAATTTTCCGGGTACAAGCCCCTGGGGGGGGGGGGGGGGGGGCGGGGCTTACATTTGGAGGGGCGATTTAACGGAGGGTTTTTTGCGTTACCGGTTTGGGGGCTTATTTTCGGAATTTTACGGTATACAAAGACTTTCGCCAAGATTCAGGACAATGCATTTTTTTCATATGAGGTATTCGGAGGAATGTTTATAAAGCTTTATATGGAGAGGCTAATTTGTTTTGTTTTGTTTTGCGTTTTGTGTGTGTGTATGTGTGACCGTGTGTGGCTATATGGCCGGTAACCGGTCAAGGTTTTCAAAATGCTAAATGACCGGCAGTCCGGTATTTTAATAAATTGGACTTATCTAAGAATCCCAACCAATCCAAACTATCATTTGTCGATCAAGAAAAGTCAAGCGATCCTAAAATGCTTTATAAGAAATCATGTTTTGTGACACTTAAAACTTTTTTTAGGTCGACTGCCGGTCAAGGTTTTTAAAACACTAAATGACCGGCAGTCCTATGTTCTCAATAAATTTGAAAAATCGAAAAAATCCATCTCATCTAAACTATCATATGTCGATTAAGAAAAGTCAAGCGATCCAGAAACACTTTATAGATCTCACGTTTAGCTTTTGGTGTACGCTGGGCTCAGAAAACGAAACCATGTTTTGTGTCACTTAAAACTTTTTCAGCTTCCTCTTTCCGGTTTCCGCTTTCCGCTTTCCTTTTTCCTCTTTCGACAATCTTGACCGGCAGTCGACCTGAAAAAAGTATCGCAGAGCGTACGATGGCGAAAGACAGTTTAGCTCTTATCCAGGAAATTGCGCTTGAGTAACGTTCTCCCTTCTTATTTGCGATCAGCTCTACAAGTCTGTTGTGGTACTTAACTTACTCATCGCCATTCCGCCTGTGGTCGTGAAAACTAGGGGATTGAACGTTCCCTGTTCGATCTCCATTACCCTTTCTGCCTCTTCTCAGTCTTCTTATCGTTCTCATGCTTCTCGTAGATCAGCTTAGGAGTCAAGTCTCTGTAAGTATGCATTGGGGTGACACACCCGAACATCGAATAATGCAGATCTGTCTCTCCCAAAACCGTCGAGCATGGATATCCAAACGGGCATCAGGGGCTTTGCTGGCGCCATGATTTAATGTCTCCCCACGCAGTGACCTCCTGAAGGACCGGGTCTACAGCTCCACATCATTACAGACCATCATCTAGCATCTACTTCCAAGTCGCGCAGTTCGTTATGGCGCTGGATAACGAACCCACCGCGGTGACACACCATTGCTTGATCCACGCTAAATTGAACAAATTGGTATTTCCCTGTCGTACGTAGCTTCATTTCCTCTCTAAACTCCTTCTTTTTCAGATTGTAATCCAGCTCTTTTAGGGGAATCACGGTCAGCCAATTTGATGATCCCTTCATTCTCTGTAGCTAACTCAACAGCTCGCTGAGCTTTTGTCGGCAGGGAGTTCTTCACCTGCTCCAGCCTCTCACCTAGACAGTCTGTTTATGTTTTCGTGTGCTCAGTTGCAGTGTTCGAATTTTTAAGGCATCTGGAGGCTGGTGCGCTTGCTAAACAATTCGTCTCACGAGCGGATTAGTAACTTTGATTGAGGATGAGGTCACTACAGGATCGGTAAATCCAAGGTCCCCCATGCGCACAGAGGGACCAAGGAGTTCAAGTGGCTGTAGGTGCGTTGGGGGTGATTAAGAAAGGTTCAGAGAAACTCGTCAGAGAAATTCCAGGAAACATCAACCTCTACCGGATATTCAAAAGACAACATTACTGGGAACGGCGCAAATGCTACGGAAGGTCCTATCCATCAAGTGACAATAATGACAAAGAAACCCTCAAGTGCCCCAGGCTCTTGGAGAAGAAAAACAGTCTTAAGAACTGAACACTGATAATAATAATAATAATAATAATAATAATAATAATAATAATAATAATAATAATAATAATAATAATAATAATAATAATAATAATAATAATAATAATAATAATAATAATAACATACGGATGGTCTATCTGCATGGTGCGCCTTGACAATACTACTGGCTAGCACTGAGGCTTGGTATTCACTGTATACCGTGGGATAGCTCATGTGTCGACACGAAAAGTAATAAGCCTTTGGCGTTTTCTTAACCGAAACTCAGAGGTACATTGATCGCGGCCGCCACCTTAAAAAGCCAATAGAAGACCAGCCTCTCCTTAGGCTTATAGTCAGTTTTTAATTCACTCCAGCTAACATGGTGGTGTTAACGTCCAAGATGGCAGGAAAGCAGTATTCCCAAAAAAAGAACGTGAATCGCGCTGCAAAATACGCCTGCTTTGTAGGCTAACTAAGCCGAATATACACAGCTGAATAGAAGCAAGTGTCAATTACTGAATATATTTTACTTTGTAGCGTGTTTTGAGCCATGACTGGGATTGCCTGAAAGAGACTCGTGACGAGGTTTAGGTTCTTCTTATCACACGGAAGACTGACTGGACAATCTGCCACATATTTGGAATCTACGCCTATAAGCTTTGACCAAAGAAACAAAAAATTATTATTTAAGTCCTTAGGTCGTAGGTACCAAACATCAGAAACAAGAAATCATATCTATTTTGTAGGCTGTTGCAAAGATTTATTAGTTTCTGTTGATTCAAGGCAAATTGATTAAGGTGCAAAAAATTGATTGATTGATTGATTAACATCACATTAGCAAAAAGGGATAAAAAATTTTTGAGGCATCAATAAAGTTTACGATTTTGTAAAGCCTTTGTAGCTATGGAAATTCAATATAAACTTTCAAATGTATTGTACCATTCTCCCAGTTCCGATTATTATAATGATTCTGGCATATAAGCGTCTTACTAGTGGATCAGTTTGAGCCTTGACCACATTGCTTTTGTATCTGCATGTTCTAATATCTACAGCGAATCTATCGATAGCTTTTCCTCCTGTTACTGAGAGAAAATCCGTGTTAAATAGTACTCATAAATGTTAGGAGCCCATAACCTTTGAGCGAGCAACTTCCATGTACTAGTGTCAAGGCGTTTTCACCGACCATTTTATTCTAGAACGTTTTGAGTCTGAATTTAGGATATCTTTTAATTAGTACCAAAAACCAGTTAGCAGAACCTAGAGACCTTAGAGAACTGAAAATTACCTTTTAATTAACGACGTTTAGTTTTAATTTTTTCATATATTATATTCTTTTAGATGATTGAATGCGTTATGCTCAGGTACCGTATGACCGTGGTACAGCACCTGCCGAATGTGGTCATAGACAGAGCGGAGCTTCCTTTTTTTGCGCGAAAAAGTTCTCTAATCTCTAAAATGTTTCTAAAAATATCAAGGTCCTTAGCAACGCCGTGAAATAGGACTAGTATGGGAGTTGCTCGCTCCAGGCTAGCCTGTTCCGAGCGTTTACATAGTGGGGAGCAAGTTAAATCGTACGCGGCGAGCGCAAAAGGAAACACGAGGGGAAAAAAACGGGGGATACGACCTAATTTTTCGCCCGCTCCCCACCATCTTAACGCCTGGAACATGCAGGCTAGCTCCAGGCACTGTATCTTAGTCGTTTCACACTTCAGTGGCTTTCAACTTTGAGTACGTTTTAGTGGAGTTTTTATCCAGAGATTTGTCTATAGGTGGTGGCTTGAGATGCTTTATCAGTCTTTCTTCCCAGTTTTTCCTCTCGGCAAAGTCATTGTAGTCCAGGAAGGTTCTGTTACGAAGCGCTTTTGGAAGTTTACTGCGATCAACGCCATCAATCCTCATCACGATCACAGACGAGTCACCCATCTCTGTACTTCTGTACAGTGCCATCTCCAGTTCACCGCGGCAAAACTTGCTTGAAAGATAATTGTGTGACATAACAGCTAGCACTTTCCGACTGGTGTACACGCTTTCCGCCATGTTGTCTACCACAGGCTTGCCAACCTCAAAGTCTCTGTGGTGTATGCAGTAGTTGAGTTTGTGTTTTTCCACCAGCGGAATCAACTCTTTCTTAACCCAATTCAAGTCGTGGCTGCTGAAAGTCACAAACACGTCATATCGAAACTTGCGACCGTTGTCTTTAGTTTCTGTTAAAAGGCAAATTAATGATAGTCATATCAGTGAAAATGGGCAATAAGTTAAAGGGAGCAATTGCAAAACGGTTTACAATTCTTTTAATTCAGTCAAATACATAAAAGTTACATGCTTAGTTTTAGGAACCGGAAACGCTATACCGCTACCCTATTCATACCCCCACTGTGGTATAAGGTGGGGTGGGGGGGGGGGGGGTTGACTGGAACCCCTCCCAGGAGTTTTTGATGAGTTGCAGTATTTTGAAACGATTTTACCTTTGGTGGAAAGCATTTTGCCACCCCCCATAAGGTTTTTCTGAGTTTTTTTCTTAGAGGATAAAACATCAGTACCTGACGTTTTCAGTAGCTGTTCATTCATCCCGTTCATTCATCGCGCACATTTTGAGGCAAGTTGAGTGATTGTCAGTTGCTATGGTTACGAGGTATGACGTCATAAGTAGCAGGTGGTCAAGCCAATTTTGGGTGAAAAGACATGTTTTTCAACTTCTTTTAACAATAATAGTAAATCTTGTGGCTGAAATCATGCAAAGGGCTTATTTATGTGTTATTTTTCATGTAAAGCACAAAAAAACATCTCTCGCGGTTTTGACCTGATTCCTAATTCTTGGTAAAATTCAAGATGGCGACCATTGTTGGTGACGTCACAGGCCTCCAGCAGGGCCACCACACCAGGCTTTCCACCAAAGGTAAAATGGTTTTAAAATACTGCAACATATCAAAAACTCCGGGTAAAGGTTCCATCCACCCCCCCCCCCCCCCCCCCACTTGACACTGAACTGGAGATTTTAGAAGAAACTGGAAATAGAGTCTTTAAAACTGAGGTTTTTTCGGCATTTCCCGCGAACGTCAAGACGTCACGTGACCAGGGCCTTGCCGTCAGGTTTGGGGTTTGAGGTTCACGTCTGTACGGCTAGACCACGCTCCAGAGGTAAGTAATTTACCGCAAGGTTTTTTTTACGTTACAACACCACAATCCCACGTTTGAGAAGAAATACAACTTTCTAGAACTCTTTTGTTTATTGGTTTTCGAAATCGATTTCAAAAGGCAATTTTTCGGCTATAATAGGAGTAAGAAAGTGGATAAATGGAAGCAAACATGTCAGCCGCGACCTATCGTCAGCAAATCTTAAGTCCCAGATATGGGCAGACAGGTAACGTGAAACCGTTAACCGCAAACTGTAGTTTGTCGTTTGCAGTAGAATGATCAAATCTCGGTCTTAAGGCCTCTAATATTAGTACCCTGAGCGCACGTCGACAATGAAAAATGTCTTATGTCCCTGGGGGATCTTCGGAAAAAAAATAATAATTCAATGTCACTTTTCCCTCTAGAGAAACTTGAAAGAAGTTAGGCATCAAAAAGTGTCAATTTCATTCTATTGTACAAGTCGACAACAATTTCTATTTTCTATGCCTTCTCTATCATAGAAAAGACGTGATAATGTATAATATTCAAACTTTGCAGTGAAACCACCGAGCTTCGACTCCTGAATGCACTTTAGTGTTGAACATTTTGGCGTCATTTCTATGGTTACTAAGAGTATAGAACATAGTGAAGTTGTGAACACCCTTACCGAAAAAAGGTTCTCCGCTATTTCTCTTGCTGCGGCATAGCCTATAAGCAACGAACGCTATGACAAAGCCCATTATTATACCACCTGCCGTAATGGAGGAAATGGCCACCAATGGAGAGCTCTTGGATCCATGCTCCTGCGGAACTTCACCAGGTTCTGTAAAAATACATGTTTAAAAGAAAAAAGGAAAAGACAGAAGTTGTTGTTTTTGGTCATCGAAAGACAAAGACTATTATAGTGAAGTTGTCGTAGTAGATATTTTACATAAAATGATGATGATGATAATAACGGAACCATTGTCTCTAGGTTTCGTTCGTTTGATTCCAATGTGTTTATAGATTTCAAAATTAATACCAAAAAATCTTCCTACTGCTGCTAAAATAAGTTAAATATACTTTACCAAAGAAATACTTACAGTACTACCAGAAGATGCAAAAACACGTAAAAACTGACAATTTAATGTTCTCACGTTTCAACGACCTCGATCGTGATTTCAAAATGATTTCGAGCCTTGTATTTTAACATAAAGCAAGCTAAACTAGGCAACGACTACTCAATACTGTATCTAAAAAGATGTAAAATACCTGATGCTTCTTCCTTGGCCGGGAAGAGCAGGCAGATTTTTGTTGCCTCGACCAAAACATCTTTATTGAATTTCACGCCACAGGAATAATAACAACCCAAATCCTGCATGCTGACGTTAAAGAAATCAAGCCTGAGGAGTTTTCTTTTTGTGTTAGGCAAACTGGGATGATTGCGCGGTATGTCATCTCTCATTCTGTAATCCTTAGAACTGTCTGTAATTAATGTGTGGTTGACTTTCCAGTAAATAAATGGTGATGTATTCGTAAGGGCATTAGGATAGATGACTGTGCACGATAGTGTCGCAGAAGTATGAAGCTTTACAGAAACGTTCTTTGGCTGAACGGAAGGGAAAGAACCTGCGAAGAGATTTAAACTTTTGTGAGTGAGATCTAACCGTGATTGATTTACTTGTTAGTCATACCATTTATCAGAAAATTAAAACCGAAAGTCGTTGTATGATCATATATACGTAAATTAGCTATTTGGTACCGCACATTGACTTTATCCAAAAATATCACTAGAATCGTGAGCTTTTGCCCAGATTAAAGAAACGTTTTACATAATTTATGAAGACCAACTAAGCAAAACTTTTTTAGGAACTAACAAGGTAAAGACCCTACATCTAAGTGCAAAAGACGTTTTTGAAAAAATCGTTTTTAGATAAAATCATTATTTTATTTCATTTTTTTGTAATATAAAGAAAAATATCCTACCTTTTTTTAAGACATCCAGCTTTGATTGCTTTTCTGCAAATCCCTGAGTGGTGTTTATTCCACACAAGTATTTCCCCTCGTCAGCCTTCGAAAGGTTGAGTATGGTCAGCAGAATCTTGTCCAGACCTCTCTTAGATACCATGGTCCTTGCTGATTGATTAACGTAATGATTTTTGAATTTCCAGTAAACATAAGCACTGTCCTCATTACATTTATTCGGTTTGCAAGTGCATTCTAATGTGGTGTTCTTGCCTTCCAATGCTACAGCAGCAAACTGGTCCATATCATTGGGTAGGAAGATTTCTTCTGTTACCACTAACAAGAAATTAATCAGATAAGAAAATCGTGTATCTTTACAACGCCAGCTCTCCCCCTTTTCCTTCTCGTCTTAAAGGGATTGGACTATGTCACGAGGCTATTGCTGTTCTATGTTAATTCCGTGCTGATGTCATTACTTAGATCCATTTAATCAGAGAGCAGTGTTAACCTTGATATTTGTAATTGTTGCTTTTTTTTACAGGCATAGCATTAAAATTTGAACAAAGTTGGGCTAACTTTTCGGCCATGTTTTAGTCCATT
This sequence comes from Porites rus, assembly GCA_964035705.1. NCBI lineage: Eukaryota > Metazoa > Cnidaria > Anthozoa > Scleractinia > Poritidae > Porites > Porites rus. The sequence goes on along the minus strand of OZ038001.1, from coordinate 6,130,109 downwards.
GCTGATCCTTGCCATCTGTTGCAAAAGACGACACGAAACAGTTTCCCTGTCTAAATATAGTCTTAAATAGCAAAACTGGGCCATTATGTTTGTAATGCAACTGATATGAAGGCACACATTTTAGTTTTTTTTTAAAAAAAGGAATACTTATAACATGGCCCTTTTAAAAACAGTCATAATTTAAGAAGCTAGTCTCTGGACATCAACAACCCTCCTCCCTAGTTCAGCATAAGGAGCTGTACTCGTCTGTTACGTTACGCTGAGAGAATGGCATTAATTTCTGCTCAACGGTCCAACACAAGGTTCATTCATTCTCTCTTCTTCTTAAGAAAACTTTTTCGTTCCACGTTCCTAACAAAATAATTATGAACGGCAAATCTTTACTTACGTTTTATCATGATGTTGATATCTTGTGTGGAGGTACCAAACAGGTTGTGGGCGCGACATGTGTAGGTCCCATGATGGTGATTTGAAGCTATAATTAACCCCATACTTAGCGTGTTAACATTTGGCCCTCTACTGGAGGAATAGATGGCGTATGAGTTATGGTAATAACCATGATGAATCTCTACTCCATTTTTCCACCAGGAAAGACGAGGTGCGGGCCATCCACTTGCTTCACAAACCACCTTTTTGGAAAGTCCTTTTTCCACTATTTTAACGGAAGGCAAGGCCTTTAAGGTCGGTTTACCTTAAAAATAATAATAAATTTATCAAATGAAATAAAATAAAGCCCATGTGGTGCATCCTTTGAAGCGGGATTTAATGTCTGGAAAGAATAGGAAGAAAAAAAGAAGCCGACGGGGAAGAACTGAAGGGAAGAACTGCGCAGTTCTATGAACCTCGGTGTGGTTTAACAATATTATTATTGATGATAATGCATAACAGCCTGCCATTCGAAATATTTTTGAGTCTTTATCAAGCTTATCTTCGTGGAGCTGACTTCCTTGAAAACTATAGACTTTCTCGACACGGTTTCAGTTTGAAAACATTTCTTTTGTAGATGCTTATCAAAAAGTAGTAGATATATTCCAACAAGCAATATCTTTTTCCTCCGTTCAGTTTTAGGCAGAAATTTAGCTAGTCCTTCTTTGAATTAATAGAAGTTCATCTCGGCCCATATCATATGAAAGCCGAATTCAATTCCAAATATTTCTAAGTTCTTAAAAACCTTACTTCCTCCTATACTTTATCATTGCAGATCATACTCCTCAAAAAGTATCACTCGACATCCACCGAGTAATATGAATTGCGTATTTGTGCATTTCTTTCTAGAAATTCTTTTTGGGTCAATTTAGGTTTCTAGGGAAACTGACCACCCACCCCTCCCCTATGTCAACATTATCACTTAGTACTTCTTACTTAGGGCCGAAATGTTGGCTTAGGGCAGTTTCCCAGAAACCTAGATTGATCTTTCGCTGGCGCGCTGCGCTGCGCGCCGCTGCCTGGAGGAACTTCCTATTATTGGCAATAACTCAACGCCTCGATTGTATATTGACTGTACACCTTCCAACTTTGCAAAAGATCTAGAAGGGAGGCTGGTTATAAAGAAATAGCCGGGAGATTTGAGCTTATCATCCAGAAACTGCGGAATATTTTGAATGAAGATTAATGCAATTTATCTTCAAATTTCAACTTACTTGCCGAGCATGAATACAAGTTATGACCTCGCTTTGCGGTACACATGAACGTTCCGATAACCTGGTCGTGGGAACTGCTGTTAACAGACACTGCTGACCAAGTTTTGTTAAAATCTTCTTTTATATGTCGTCCATTTCTCGTCCAGTTTACAGCTTCAACAGTGAGACCACTAAAGGAGCAGTTGAGAGCTTCATTGATGACGTTCGTCCTTATTGGAGTGATGACGCAACCAAAGTTGTATTCTGACAAACAAATCTTTGCGAAAACTGAAATGAAGCAGAAGTTAGGATTACTATTTACATCTTTAAATAGACCAAGTTCGAATCGGCGTGTCTCTGTACTAACATTACATCCCAATATGCGGAGAGTAGTGAAGGGGAAAATATTCCCTTGAACCTACAGTAGGCTACTCAGCGAGCTTGAGTTTCTGTTTCTTTGTAAGTTAAGCTGCTGAAAAAAATTGGCTGGGAAGTGACATATTTTAGTCGCTAAACGCTTGACTCTAGGGGGCAAGATCAACAAAAAATATCCCCCTTAAGATGGATTACCACTGTAGAGTAATTTTCACTTGCGCACGCATTTAAATTTTGCTAGCGAAAATCAGATAGAGGCAATGTATGAATTAATTCATACATTACCTCGCCTCTATCTTATTTTCGCCAGTAAAATTTACATTTAACGCGTGTACGCGCATAAAATTATACGACAATGAAAACACATCCTTAAGCAGAAAATTCTGGAACGTAAAACTTTTTAGGGAAATTAAAATGCAATCACCTGACTGACTAGCTAAAACTGCGCATTAATCACTGTCGCATTTTGACAGCACTATTAATTGAGAAGCACGCAGGTGCATGCCATAGTAACACATCAGTTTAGTAAATTTCAAGTATATTTTTCCTTCCCTTATTCTATATTAAGGACATGCAAAAAAACCCAAACTTTTAGTGCTATCTTTATTTAACACAAATGGAAAATTAGCACAAGGATTTTGTACGTATTTAAATCCATACAGAACTGTCCTCTAATAAACTAACTGCTCGCGTTTCGAAAGACTGGTGTCAATTACAGCAGAAATTTCTCAAACATTTGCGAAGCTCTCACAAACTGGAACTTGGATTGCTAATGCCAGCGAACAGAATTTTGTAATCAAGATTTATGAGTGGTGTGGCATTTACAATTATTGTTATACGAAAGTTTCACTGAAATCTCCATCTTTCAGTTTTGATGTATCATAACCTGTGTAACATGAGGATCACTGACTTCCAGAATAGTCGATCGTTTTAACCTCGCGTGAAATATTCCCATCGCAAACATTTTACAACATCATCTTAGTTTCTACTGTAAAGGGAAAATACTCAAAGTAATATATACCCGCGCGATCGAGGTTTATTGTAGTGAAGGTTATCTTTTCCTTTAGCATGCTTATAACTGCTCGCGTTTCGAAAGACTAGTGTCAATTACAGCAGAAATTTCTCAAACATTTGCGAAGTCTCACAAACTCGAACTTGGATTGCCAATGCCGGCGAGCAAAATTTTATAATCGAGATTAATGTGTGGTGTGGCATTTACAATTATTGTTATACGAAAGTTTTCACCGAACGCTCCGTCTTTCAGTTTTCATGTATCATAACCTGTGTAACATGACGATCACTGACTTCCAAAATAGTCGATCGTTTTAACCTCGCGTGAAATATTTCCATCGTAAACGTTTAACAACATTATCTTAGTTTCTACTGTAAAGGAAAAATACTCCAAGTAATATATACCCGCGCGATCGACGTTTATTGTGGTGAAGGTTACCTTTTCCTTTAGCATGCCTATAACTGCTCGCGTTTCGAAAGACTAGTGTCAATTACAGCAGAAATTTCTCAAACATTTGCGAAGCCCTCTCAAACTCGAACTTGGATTGTAAATGCCGGCGAGCAAAATTTTATAATCGAGATTAATGTGTGGTGTGGCATTTGCAATTATTGTTATACGAAAGTTTTCACCGAACGCTCCGTCTTTCAGTTTTATGTATCATAACCTGTGAAGCATGACGATCACTGACTTCCAAAATGGTCGATCGTTTTATAAACCTCGCGTGAAATATTCCCATCGTAAACGTTTTAGAACATCATCTTAGTTTCTACTGTAAAAGAAAAATACTCCAAGTAATATATACCCGCGCGAGCGAGGTTTAATGCAGTGAAGATTATCTTTTCCTTTAGCATGCTTATAACTTCCATAGTGTCGACTAAAAAATAAACACGAATATGCTAATTAAACAACTTTTCCTTTAATTGAAGACGGCAAAAAAGTGAGTTGTGATGAAATAAGTTTTCGAATCAATCTACCCTCTTTTTACCCCTTTTTAAACACAAAATATTAACTAATACAAGAAGACTTACCCGCAAAAATCGTCCATAGACTTCCAATACGAGACATCTTTTGTAGTTACAAATATACTTCGCGTAGGAATAAATAAATTCTAGACATAGATGGTTTCTTTTCCATGGGTAGAAAATTTTGTAAAATCGGTGATTGAAAACTACATTGCCGTCAGTACAGGGAATCCGTCATACATCTCTTCTGTTCAGTGGCGACAGGAATTCATATTGCAAGGAGATTGCTGTTATAGAAAAGACGGTCCTATAGCAGTTCCTGTTTTTTAATGACTTAATATTGGTATCTCGTTTCATTTGCATATTAATATGGATTAAAGGAAGAGCAAAACATAAAATGTCATAATCGCTGCCAAGTTTAGAAAGGTGTAAATGTAACGTTCGGTTCTGTTGTCAAAAATAAAGAATTGATAGAAAAGTAAGAGCTTTAAATAATTGTTAAAAAAGGAATAAAACAGTTGAATCAGGTAAATTCAACATGAACTTATAAAACATTTATTTTATTCACGACTTCCCTTTCAACGAGTGACTTTGGACTTCCGCAGATTATGCTTATCTAAGAGGAAATAGGAAATGTATGTTAAGGAAACAGGAATAACTAGAAGAGGGGTATTAATTAATTCTTTCCCTTAAAAAGAGGGTCTCAAAGCAAGGAGATTTGACTTTTGACGGTTTTTTTTTTCCAGTTTTGAAGGTTAACAGTGAAATTTTAGAGCTTTTGGCGCTTGACTGTTATCTAGTGGAAATTTGGTCCAAGATTCAAGAAAATGTTAATTTCTTTATAAATTAATATTAACTGCAAGTGAAAGGTTTCACCCCAGGATCATGCTCAACCTATACTTATTTAACGTCAGACGTGCACACAAATTTATACCCCCACCGTAATACAAGGGGGGTGAGTGCTGATGAAACCTCTCCGAAGAGTTTTTTGATATGTTTCAGTATTTCGAAACACTTTTGCCTTCAGTGGAAAGCCTTTGATCTTTCTCAGTGAGGTATATTTACGGGTGGTGGCGCTGCTGGAGCCCTGTGACGTCAACAGCAATGGTCGCCACCTTGGCCGCCATCTTCGACTTTACCAAGAACAAGAAATCAGATTAAGACCGCGATAAATGGTAGTTTTTGTGTGTGACATGTAAAATAACACATAAATAAGCACTTTGCATCACTTCATCCACAAGCTTTTGAAAGAATTTGAAAAAACATGCATTTTCACTCAAAAATCGCTTGACCACCTGCTAGTTATGACGTCATATCTCGTGACCATAGTAACTAACCATCTCTAAACTTGTTTCAAAATGCGCAGGAGGGATAAACAAAGAGCTACTGAAAATGTTAGTTGCTGATGTTTTATCCTCTAGGAAAAAAAATTAAAAAAAACCTCAGACAGGCGTGGCAGGGAGAGGGGGAGGTGGAAAGAGTATGCCATGCAGATGAAATATAACCGGGCTAATTATGCAGTCTTATATACAAGCAAACTGAATGTTTGAAAACGGAGACAAAATCGTGAAAGACCAAGTCATCCACGGTTAATAGGCTTATGGGAAGAGCTTGCGCCAAAAGGCGGCTTGTGTCGTATTTTTGATAGGGCTATAGATCAGGAAAGGGTTGCGATAAGGCAAGCCTAACCCAATTGTCAGGAGCTCCTGAATTGTTTATTATTCAGAGTTGGGAAAAAATAAATGAAATAATAAATGAATTTGAAATAATAATTATGATAAATATAATATTAATAATAATACCATAGATACAAGTAGTATATTTTTTTCATTTCGTTCGTTATCCAATATATAGTTAAGATAATGTCCGGGCCTGTTGTTATTTGTAGATTTTGAAAAAGCCTTCGATAGTATAGAGTGGTCTTTTATAGAGAAAACACTAAGACACTTTAACTTTGGAACATCCTTGTCAAGCTGGGTTAAACTTTTTTATACGAACATAAGTAGCTGTGTCCTTAACAATGGATGGGCATCCGACTTCTTTTCTTTACATCGTGGAGTAAGACAGGGGTGCCCACTGTCTCCCTATTTATTTATCTTAGGTGCTGAAATCTTGGGTAACGCAGTGAGAAGGGATACAGAAATTCGCGGTATCAAATTGGGTAACTCAGATTGTAAACTGTCCCAATATGCAGATGACACAACAATGATCTTAGATGGCTCAGAACGCTCTTTTTCGAGAACATTATACGTACTAGACATATTTGCAAATGTATCAGGTTTGAAAGCAAACTATGAGAAAACTGAAGCCCTCTGGATAGGTTCACACAAGAATACTAATGCTGTTATTCCTTCGAGTAAACCTATCTTTTGGGCAGAGGGAAAGGTCTACGCCTTAGGAGTTTGGTTCTCGACATCGAGGCCAGCCAATATTGACAATAATTTCACTGAGAAAATCGAAAAGATTAAAAAAATCCTCGGGAGCTGGTCGGCCAGAAGACTCACACTTATGGTAAAATTGCCATTCTAAAAGCTCTAGCAGTATCTCAGATTGTTTACGTTTTGTCCTCCCTTCCGACACCGAAAGGGGTCATAAAGGAAATTAACGCTCTGTTATACGATTTTCTTTGGGACAATAAAGAGGACAAAATAAAAAGAACAGAAATGATCAACGATTACAGTAAGGGAGGGCTAAAGATGATCGATATTGCTAGTTTTATCCAAGCCTTAAAAATGAAATGTAAAAAGCTATTTAGATGATCAAGATACAGGGAAATGGAAGCTTTTTTTAACCATCGACTTGCACAATTTGGAGGGAAATTAGTTTTCTGGGGAAACTTAAGCCCAAAAGACGTTCGTTTACTTAATTTGCGAGATCCATTTTTAGCTGAGATTATGGAATATTGGACGACCCTAAATTATAAGGACAACAATCTAGATTTCACGTCAACTCAGATCTGGCACAACTCCCTCATAAGAATAGAGAACAAACCAATTTTCTATAAATCTTGGTTCACCGCAGGTGTGAAAGATGTTAAAGACATCCTTGATACGGACGGAAAGTCTATATTAAGCTATACTGCATTTACCGCTAAATATAAAATCAAGACTAACTTTCTAGAATTCTATAAGGTAGTATCAGCCGTTAAACTGTTCAGGCAAAAGTGTTCTCAACAACCCAATAGAGGACCCAAAACCAAGACCTTTGGGCAATTATCGAAAAAAAGGCCACCACCCCTCTTAAAAGCCAGGAAAAATGGCTGTCTAAGGAAAGTATAATAGGAAATGCGAATGTGAACTGGGAGAATACATACCACCTCCCCTTTCTGTGTACAACAGAAACAAAGTTACGAGTGTTCCAGTTCATGTTCCTCCACAGACGAATAGCAACAAACGACTTCCTCTTTAAAATCGGCCTAAAACAAGCAGACTCCTGTTCTTTCTGCGGGGAATTTACTGAAACCCTTGCCCACTTGTTCTGGTATTGCAGTTACACTCAAAAATTCTGGAAAGACATTTATCAATGGATAGCTCAAAACACCACCTTAAACAAATCCATTGCCTTCTCTCCTCTTATCTGTCTTGGACTAATTGATAATATCTCTGATTTATTACTACATCACCTTTTCCTTATCGCCAAACGATATATTTACACATGTAAGTTAAATAACTGCAACCCTGCGCTACAGGTTTATATACAAACCGTTATGAACTCCATGGAAATTGAAAAGAGATTGCCTCTAATAATAACAATATGTCCTCCTTCAAAAACAAATGGAGCCCTCTTAAACTTTGCCCCTCGGACAAATAAACTTGCTGTTATTAAATAATTCCAAAAGTTCCAAAAATTAAAAGTGATGCAGAAACAAATGCAAATGCAAATCACCTTTTAGTTGGTAGGACAGACTCCTTATGTTTTTGTTGTATCGTGTTTTATTTTGCAATTTTGCAAATAATAGTCAATTTTGTAAAATTTTTTAGGCTTAATTAGTTGCAAATGCTGTAACATTGTATTTTCCCTTTATCTCTTGTACGTTGTTTTTATTTTTCTTTCATGTAAATGTAAGTATTGTCATAAGAAGTGTTGTAACCAAATAAATGTTATTAAAAAAAAAAAAAAAAAAAAGATAATGTCCAAACGATTGGTATCTATGTCTTTCTGCCCGACGGGTTAATCTCATAAAAAAAAAATAATAATAATAATAATTAAAATTTGAACACATCCACATCTGGGGCTTTTCAGTGATCACATAGGATTTTAAAAAATAATAATTTACAGGATTACAAGAGCAAAATCTATATATACAAGGCCTATTGACATCATTCGGGCGACGATTTACATTTAAATCACATTGAAATAGCTTTCTAACTTAAACTTCATACGGTCAATATATACAATACGAATTAATTATTGTCAATTTCAAAATTTATTCAGAAGGTGATTTTTTAAAGCTCTTTTGAAGGAAGCGGAATTCTTGCATAATTTGATCCATGAATCTAGCTTATTCCAGACAGATACACTTCTTTAATAAAAAAAGTTTTCTGCCGTGTCACAGTTTTAAAATGAGGAATGTTTAGTTGTTGAAAATTCCTGGTTGTACGTCCAGATACGCTGTCCCTTGTGGTAAACATAGATGTTAATTATTCGGACGCTTGACCCGTCATACATTTAAATTTTAAGGTAGCATCTATCTCGACAAGACAGTTGTGTTTTTACAGGGAGCCAACGTAGATTTCTTAATACAGGAGAGATAATTGTGGTCTACTTCTTTACGTTGCAAATACTTCGCGCGACAAAGTTTTGAACTTATTGTAAGTTACGAACATTTCAGGCAGTGAGGTGGATGACCATACCGACGAAGAGTAATACAGTTTGCTGAAAACGAGCGCGTTTATTACGGTTTCAAGTAACTCCTTATTAAAAACGAATCTAATGCGACTTATTTGAGATAGTTTCGACATGCAAGACGACACTGTAATAGAAATATGATAATTTAATTATCAAAAGATAGTGTGGGATCAAAAATTACTCCAAGGTCTTTGACAAATCATGAACATGCTTAGGTACACACTAGTGTTATTTTGGTTAATTTTATAGAACATTAATCAATACTGTATAAAATTGAAATTATTTGATAAGGCTTGGAATGGCAATATTTGGAAAAAAAATCAAAGTACTTGTACATAAATCAATATGCTCTTTTCCAGTCATTCTAGAATGATCAAATTAGGATGGGAACATCTGGAACTTCACATTACATTTCGATCATGACTAATGTGCACGTATCAAATAAACAGTCATGCAGTACAGTTAAAGAACAAAACAAAACAAACAATCGAGATCTTCCATGCTCAATTTGTCATTGTCCCTATTCTGTCAGTCCGTGAGATCCTACTGGTTTTAAGCATGATTTTGAAGGCTGATCTGAATTTCGGAAGACGCCAGGCGTAGAGAAACGGATTAAGCAAGGACTTCAGCAAAAAGATATAATAAAATATTGCAAACAGGTACATTTCAACAGATGTGTGTTCGCTGCAAGTTGGACAAGCATCAATGACTTGGTAAAGAAGAAACCAAGGTGTGATGCACAGGAGAAAAAGACCCAAGACTGCCATCATAGCCTTTGTCATGTTCCTTTCTCTTCTATATGTGTTCGCTACTATTTGCCCTGAATCATCCAATACACAGGCCCTTTTCCTGTTGTTTCGCAATGCAAAGTAAATACGGACGTAGAAAATTACGCTTATGAATGAAGGCAAAATGGTATGAGTTCCAGATAGGATATTTATGATGACAATCGGATGGTTAAGCTCTCTGAGCACAGTGCGGTATGCCATGTATATGCAACTGTAAGACCATATCACAATACACCAGATGGTCACTTTTTTCTTAGTGACGACGGAGGGGTAGCTCAATGGCCGCCAAACGGCAATATAACGATCGAAAGACAACGCGACAACATGTAAAACCGATGCAACCAAGAAAAAGGAGCAGACAGCCTCTATAACGTGAGCGGCGGTCGATGAGAACATTAAAATCCACCAGCTACAAAGTGGGTCATGGATTAGGCCAACAAAGAAATCTGCAATGGCTTGGCTGGTGATCAGCAAATTGGACGGCACCGTTTTCAAATTTCTACTCGGGTCTTTGCAAATCGCACCGACTACCAGCGCGTTCATTAGCGACGTGGCCAATGCTGTGATAACAACGAAAACCGCCCAGAAATATTTAAGATCGAAGTTTCCCTCTCTCCAAGATTGATTCATTCGGCTCAATGTAATAACGTTCACCATTCCCAATGCAATTTGCCATTGATATAGTGGAGGCCCTCACGTTGGGATAGCAATGAAACTCAAATCAATCTTAAACTGATTAAATTTCTTTCAGATTTCCTTTCTCAATTTGAAACTGTTGGTTTTAAAAGACAAACATCCTCTTTGAATGTATCAGACAATCAAAAATATAGGCGACAGCTGTGTCATTTACGTTTTATACAATGGTATCAAACCCACAAGGAGCCTGTCAGAAATGATTGTTTTTGATTCTATCAAATTAATCGAATTTACCTTGTTTCCTTTTCTTCAATCATGGAAAAAAGAACAAATACTTGATTTTTTTACGAACAGGTAACAACCGAAAGAAGTGAAAAAAAAAATTAAAATCTTTACAAAAGAGGGCAAACTTATAATTAGAACTCGAGCTTTCTTGTATTGCATATTATTATTGTTATAATATCATAGGTGACGAATTACTCCTTAATTTTGGCGCGAAATTTCAGCGTTATTTTGTAATTTCACATGTGAAATTACAAAATTGCCATTGCAACCTTCCGTACGTCTCAGTGTCAAGATGGCGACGAAGTTTTAAAATGCCGTGAATGAAAATGTCAGGGCACAAAAAGACGCTTTAGAAAACCTGAACACACAAGAGAACATCAAGAAGGATTCTAACAGGTATTTTGCCGAGATTGTCTGAAAAATTCTGAACTTTATAAGCCAAATTTAAGGTCTAAACATCTGAGAAAGTGGAGTTCTCAATCGATACGATCCAGGATAAACATGTCAAAAATCCAAGATTGCTAACGTAATTCGTCGCCCATGATATTAATAGGTAATCAAATGGTATACTCGTGAAATTAGGGAATAATTTCACGCGCGTTTTGTCCAATCCTAATAATTTCTCGAGCCTTTTGAATACACATACTTATTAGTAGTATAATTATTATTATTGTTATTATTATTATTATTATTATTATTATTATTAGGAAAAATGTATCAGACTTATTTTAAGCAATATCGTACTTACAGTTTTAAGCACAGCGAAATTTTGGATCATTTTGGATACCAAAAAGTGAATTTCTTAACTCTGTAACTCAAACGAAGCCAAAATACTACAAAGAAGACAAATTGAATTATAATGCTCGCAGATTTTTGTCAAAAAAATGCTTTTGTGTATTGACAATTTACAGTGCGGACACTCGAACCATGCACACCAACACATTTTTTCGCGCTTTTTACTTATCATCCAATCACAGTCCCGGTTCATAACGAGATTGCTGCATTAATTAACTTTACGATAATATTTAACAATTATTCTTTGAAATTGAGGTGAATAGTGGCTAAATATTTACCAAGCCACGAAGTGGCGAGGTAAATATTTCTAAAGCCACTATTCACCGACATTGAAAAAAATAATTGTTTTAGTATATACACACGAAGTGATCCCAGCAAAATCAGAAGGGAAACCATTAAAAAGTACGATTTGATTGACAGATCAGGTCAGCTAGACACGCGAATGTTTAAAATAGATCTTTGTAGAATTTTCCAAGATGGCAATTCACAAGCTTATCACTTCGCAAACAACAGCGTAATGACTTAAATGGAACCGCTTAACTGACTTTGAACTGTTTCCTTACCTAAGAAGGAAAGAAAAGCTTTGTTGTTTTCTGTTGACTCGCCAAGTTTATAGCCGAAAAGGTTTGGGTGTCGTTCTTCGCATGAAGTGCTGGCAAAAATAGCGATTCGATTCCTCAAGGCAAGACGTCATCTTCATGTAGCATTCTTTGTCCTATTTACTTGAAACGTAGAATTTCTGCAAACATTTGCTTTCATATTTGTTTGTCATAAATAAACTTCTTTTTTGGGCCAAAGTTTTCTTGTTACGAAACGCTGAGCCACGAAAAGGCCTCTTCTAGGCGAATAAATGGGAGTTGTAAACAATCCATCGACCACAAAACTCAACCACAGTAAATGGAAAAACGTCGTTTTCAATCCTTCGAAGTCTTTTCTTGCCTGAAAAAAAGTCAACCCTATAGGATTTTGTCTACTTTCAACAGATCGTTCTCTAAAAAAAATGGGAAAAAACCGAGCTCACACATTATTCACTCGCTAGGAGGTGAATGTATTGTTGAATAGTCCGAGATAGCGAACCAATCAGATTGCTTAAATCACCAAGATCACTGAGTGTGTATATACTAAATAGATTTAGTCAGGGCTAAAAGCGAGGCTCCCATTAATAAGTTTACAATTTAAATCAAACAATAGACTTGTATTCCACAATTCAGTTAACTTTAGAGCACATAGCACATTCATGTGACTTTACAGAGCAAGGCTAAGTGATTTAAAAGAAAAATAATTTGCAAACAGTCCAAGCTAAGAGTGAGCTTAATCTTACATCGAGTTGATAACCTCATACTGTACACCCAAAAAATAGCAGTCATCTTCGATCACATTTAAGAGCCATAATGGCTCTTGATCACTGTAGATTAATTAGGCCTGGAAAAAAATAAGGCCGAATTTTTTGCGTTTGACAAGTTTACTTTACAAAATCTTGCCAACAAATCTGGGTGCGTGTAAACCAACCTTTTTACCATTTATACATCACATCTGAGGTGAAACAGTACCATGAGGTACTGTTTCTATCATACAGACCTCCGACAGAATGCAGTATTTCACAATTTTGCAATACAAATTGGACTCATTCATATTCAGGACGATCGAGGCACGCGTGGGCTTTTAGCTAGACCGTTAAAAAAGTTTTCAAAATCACCTATACGGCCAGCCGGTTCTCACTTTTTGCTGTGCGAGCTGTAGCGAGTGTTTCAACGAACATAAATAGAGTTAAGCTCCAACATAATAAAGAATTTATTATGTTTATTATTTTTTTTGTTTAAACGTTTTATCGATGTGTAATCTTCTAAAGCGTTTGATACGCGCGGCATTTTGAGTACTCCTGCAAGTAATGTACACTGAACGACTGAGAACAAACGGCACAGCGATTAGACTACCACCAATCAATAAAATAAATATAATTCGGTGAAACCTAATCATTCACGAACCCGTACCAAACCAAACACTATTTTTGACATATTTTTGATATATTTTTAAAACTGTTTTCATTGTATTTGAGAACTTCATTTAAAACAGGTACAAAATTCTATTTTTAATGATGTTTTAACCTGTTTTAATGGTGTTTTACCTGTTTTTAAAGGTGTTTTAACCTGTTTTAATGGTGTTTTAACCTGTATTTAAAGGTGTTTTGACCTGCTTTAAATGGTGTTTTAACCTGTTTGAATGGTGTTTTAACCTGCCTTTAAATGTTCTCTAACCCTGTTTTCAATGGTGTTTTAACCTGTTTGTAACGATGTTTTAATCTGTTTTTAAAGGTGTTTTAACCTGCTTTTAATGATGTTTTAACTTATTTTTAATGGTCTTTTAACCTGTTTTTAAAGGTGTTTTAACCTGCTTTAAATGGTGTTTTAACCTGTCTTTAAATGTTGTCTAACCCTGTTTTCAATGGTTTTTTAGCCTATTTGTAATGATGTTTTAATTAATCTGTTTTTGAAGGTGTTTGAACCTGCTTTGAATGGTGTTTTAACCTGCTTTGAATGGTGTTTTAACCGGTTTTTAAAGGTGTTTTAACCTGTTTTTAATGGTTTTTTAACCTGCTTTCAATTACAAATAAAATAAAAATTTAAGCATTTTCTTTGTAACAAAAATTGAAAATAAAAGCAAGTTTTCAAAACACCCTTTAAAGCCAGCTGAAAAACCCTTTTAAAATGACATCACTTATGTCTGGAGTTGTCTAAACCACGTACATGTATGTCTTGGGAATTTTCTTTAAAACTCACCATATTCACATGATTGTTTGTTAAAAATTAAAACACTACTAGAAAAGTGTATTCTAAAATTGTCTAATGAAATCACTAACTAAAGGTTTAATAAAGATTTCTAAAGGAAAATATAGTCTATTTTATTTCGTACTATAATACAACGATTAGCCAAATTCACTTGTACAAAACAAAGGTCACAAGTTGTTGATACAGTAATAACTGCCTAGTAAAACACTAAAGGATCCAGGGTGCAAAGAAAGTCAGTTTTACAGCCTGCCATTCGGGCAAGCTGTAGCTAGCATGTACTATAGTAGATTATGTACTATAGTAGGATTGATTACAATCCTTCTGTAATTTGAACTTTCCCAAAAAAACAGCACTTGCCGGTCGGGCAAGTTAAGAACAAAAATCACTAGCCCGATGGCAAAATCCATTAGCCCTGGCCTATCAGACAATAATTTCTTTGCACGCTGAGGATCATTCAATGAAACAACAGCTACAGATCTGGAGACAGATAGGCGAAATTAACAAAAACTAGAATAGACTTCACTGGTATAACTGAAATAAATAAAAATGCCGGAAAGACATAATTATATTTGTTTGTTCTTCATGAAGCTTGATTAAATATTGTTTAGAGGTAATTTCTTCTCTAAGGCAGAGTTTCATAATAACAAGTACTGTACATGTAATTGGCAAAACTAAGCGAAATATAATAACATGCCTTCTAGCTGCCTTATCCAACAATCATTAAGTAATTTGCACTGTTGCTGGGATAGGCAATTTTCCTCCACCATTAATTCAGGAATGAGGGTTAGGGTACAAAATTATATAATCTACACTGTATTGACACAGGGCTGAAAATAACGGCCGGTCAACGGACAATGTCCGGCCTGATCGCGGACTCGAACAGTAAAACTCCGGTCTTGCCGGTCACTTTCACCGGTCATTTTTGGATACGAACATTTTATTTTCCATACAGTTGTCGCTTAATGCTCTATAACGCTGTAGTGAGTTCTTTTTTCTTTGGCTTGTTTTGCTCCTTTGCAGTAAACCCTTGTAAGAAAAAGAAAGCCGCAATAAATTAATTTCATGCCATCATGTCGTAATGAAACACAACAAAGTGAATAACAAACTGACTTGTGGAGGAGTAACCCAGCGTTGCTGGTTGTACTGTACTTTCTGCTTTACTGTAATCAGTAATGTGACGTTCTTTGGGAATTCGATGGAATTCGGGCAAACAGGTCGTCCTCTGTTTCTCCGGGAATAATGTTAGTGCGTCAATTATTAATAATAATAATTTCTTTATGTCGAACAAGAATCTCGTTTGCGGACTCGATTCCAGAATAGTCTGATAAAAATTTAAGCCAATTGAGAGGGAACGTCGTCACCTATCTCGGCGCTTAATTCTCCTTCTTGTAAACAACTTTACGCAAACTTCTGTTGACATTTGAGCCCTTCGCGATAAAGTGTTGCGCGATGACCCAAATGAAAGCTCTGCTGCATATCTATTGACTTCTGACAATAAACACACTGTCTGTGGAACAAACTTCTCGCCAATGCAATTCAACTTCTTTGCCGAAAATATTAGCGACGATTCTTCTTTGTGGACGGGACTTTCGATCACGTGCCCGGTAAGGAAAAAGATCAAATTTCACCGATGTTCTTTTCTGAACATCAACGTAAAACAAACAAGTACAGATTTTGTTCTTTAATAACCTAAATCATTTTTTTTGTCGTAATTCCTAAACTTTGTTAAACTGTATGTGTATTCCATTTCCTAAACCTTGAGAGTTTGAAAAGGATTTACGCTTCACTTTTTTCCTTTAGAGACTTCAGATACCACCGTACGATGATACTCAAGGTAGAACGGACATAAAAACGCGTCAAAACCGCGGAAAGGAACTCTACAACGTGTGAACACATTTTCACCAACTTGCTGTCAAAAATGTGAACGTCATTCAGTGTAGTAATAACGATCTATTGCCAGCGTAATTCGATATTCCTTACGCCAAAAAAAAAAAATAGTATTCATTATTTGACCGGCCAGAATCGGGGTTTGTCCGGGCTAAAAAATATTTGGCCGGTCATCATGACCGGCAAGCTGCTGTCTATTATTTTCAGCCCTGTGACAGCATCTGAATTCTTGTACATCACAGTCTGTTTTTGTTGTTGATTTCCATGATACTGTCCTAATTACACAAGAAGTCTGTTTGACTGTTTGACATATATTACTTTTAATCAAACAGTGAAACTCTGTTAATACAGAGACTGAGGGGACCACAGAAAAAATTAAAAAGTACTGCTAGAGAAATAAAACAGGACACTAGCATCATTAAACTTAACAATCTGTGAACATTGACATACTGTTTCAATTAAGTAATAGTATTATTTTTCAATTTGAAAAAAATACATGTACACTGTAGGTCTTATTACAGCAAACAGTTGATAAGAAAGAAACCGTATTAGTAAGATTTAAAAAAAAAACAATATTAATTGTGACCGAATCTGTTGACTGAAAAAAGCTTTTTGTATTCCTTAAGTTATTATTACGAGCACTGTCCTAATAACCATTAGTCAACGGGTGTCTGTATAAAATTGTTTGCATTTAGAGAAAAAAGTGAGGATTCACTCTCATACAGATGTAGGTGCTAAGAAAACGGTTTTTTAGGACTTGATTAATGACTGTTCTTTAGTGCATAAGGAATATGAACAAGGCAAACAAAATTGATGCTAGATACGGTGTAGCACAGGCTATACAAAGAAACTGGCAGGGATATCTGCGTAGCTATAAAATAAGCAACAGTTCTTTGGGATTGTCAGAAAAGGACATTACTTGTCTTTTTTCAAAGAGTTAAGTACAAGAATAATGGAGCAAAAAAATGCTTGGGTGGTATTGCTTTTCAATGGAAAAGTTGGACACGTAAATATATATTCAGTGATTTTGGTTACAAATTAATAGTTATGGTGAGTCCTGGGACTCATCTTCTGAAAAAATATTGAGTCCCAGTCCAGAAACATTGAATCCCAGATAAAAAAAATATAGAAGCCTGTCATTGAAAATGCTTGGGCCTTTGTGTAACCAGACAGTTAATTTGACTTATTAGGTTGACAGACTCCAAAACTCTGTATTACTGCAGTACAAAGAGCAAATCAGAGCAAATCTATGCCTTTCTTTTCTACAATTCATTTCAACATGAGAAGCCTTTCTGCTAACCATGATGGTTTGACAATGCTGCTATCAGATCTACAACATTAATTCGATGTTATTGGCCTTTCCAAAACAAAGATAAAAAGTAACTGTGATCTAACTAGCTAGTTTAGCTTTTTAGTTATTTTGGGTGTCCCACGTACTGTATGTACTGTTTATTTATTTATTTATAATTATTTTCTTGCAAATTCTTCTAGTTGTCTACAGTAGTAGAAAATAAAATGTTGTACGCTGAAATTAAAATACAGTCTTTCTAAAGGCTAAAGGAAATATGCATCCTTTAACAACAGCCATAATAACTGCCACAGAATACACAAACGGGATATTTCTACAAATACACATGTATGTTCAGATTTTTTGTGGATCTTTACGTCCATTGGAAAGCATGCCATAAATATTATTATTTTGCATCTTTGGGGATTTTTATGTATCAGGATGCAGAGGTTAACAAAGTCACTGCATATTTTTTTGTATGGACAAGAGATTATTAGAAGATTTTGTTTTAAAATGTAATCAGTGAAAATACTGGATGACATTTATAGCTTGTGGTTGCCACTTCTCCAGAAGCTACACTGTATATAGCTGATTATATCGGTAAAGGTTGGCTATTGGGCATTTGGGCATACCGAACAATGCAATGATTTCCCTGAGTGACCACCAAACAATAGCTAATTACTATTGCCCAATTTCCAAAGCAACCTTTATTGAACCAGCTGTACATGTGTGCAGTGTATGTATAAGGTCCTGATTGTTTACATGCAACAAAACTAAATGTCAACATCCCAGGGGCTCCACTCACATATTTTAATGACCGGGGAGTCCGAAGGATTTTTTTGGGTCTGACATTTTGGCCAAAAGGGATTTTTTTGGGTCTATGAAAGACGCCGGGATTTTTTTGGGTCGCGAACACAACAGAGGGATTTTTTGGGGTATTGTATTTTTCATCAGCTCAAATCCAAAAATAACATAAGCGCAATTTATAGTTTTGTTTTTGACTAAAACAAAAGTTGAAGTTGGCATGTTTTAGCTTTCCAGAAGATAAATATAAACTAAAATTTGCTGATGCAAAAACACTGAGGGATTTTTTTGGGTAGACAAATTCTGAAGTTGGGATTTTTTTGGGTATAAAATATGAGACCTCTGTCGGACCTCCCCCCCGTCATTAAAATATGTGAGTGGGGCTCCTGGGGTCAACATATCATCTTCCTGAAACTTTTTAGCAGTTCCAAAGCAGAAAAATAACCATTTTAGGGTTAACTGAGTCAATATAATAAGTTAAATGTCTATATAATATATAATTTCATTATTGAATTTTACTTGCCAACTATACATACATTCATTCTCGCAAGACCTAACACAATAATATTTGATTCCACTAAAATCATCATGAAGCTTGCAAGGCCTGAGCCAGAGCATTCACTATTGGTTTTGGGGTTGGTATTGCTATGTGTGAGCGAAAGAGGACGGACACAAAGCTTAATTTACGTGACACATTTGGCGTGAGAGTAAGAATGTAATCCGATCAATTAACTGTAAAGGAAAAGAGTCATTTCGATACGAACTTTTAAAAGCAGTGAAACTGAAAAAATATTGCGATTACCTGATGTATAGTTATTGCACGTGAACAAGAAAAACAAATGTCGCGAAATATTGCTTGCACACCTCGACTGAATCAATTTGTATCTCCTGGTGTATCGAAATTGCTTTGTATCAAAACGACCGGTAAGCAAAACACATGTAAACAAAATCCAAACTGGCTCTTGGTAATAAATTAATTGACAGCGCTCTTCGAAAGGCCATATATCCAACTATCCTTTTTATAACGCGTATGCCTAGACGTTCCAATAACAGATTATTGTAAAATAAGAAACAAAGGGTACTCACATTTATTCGCATCTCGAAGACTCAAACAGTACGTGTGTCCACCAGTTGAACTTAGATCCGTTCCTTTAAAAGTAAAAGCCAGTCGCTGACAATTCGGAGACATTTTGATTCGTGATTAAAACAAAATATGCGCGTCTGGACAGTCCACAGAGTTGACAAATACTCTTTTTGCGCAGTAAAGAGCAACGTAACGTAAGTTGCAACCATCAACAGCCGTCCGCCATAATTTTAAAATACATAGATGCTTTGTTCCTTAGCACATGGTTTTGCCATGTGACTCTATTCCGAGGGAAGTCCCCGGGCGGGTGCTAAGTCGAGCAAATTTTATTAATCCAGCATGATTTATAAACGTAAGATAACGATGTGGAGGAGTTTCTTGAGCGTTTGGTTCTCCATGCAACAACTTGCAACACGAGAGGTGAGCGTTTATTTATATAATTTTGTTCAGGGCTTATTCTATCTTTGTTCACCGTAACTGCGGTTCTGTGTCAAAATCGATTAGATTACTATTTAGATTACACTGCATGCTAATGTTACTGTTATGGTTGATCCGAATTTTTGAAGTTTCAAAACTTATTAACTGACCAATGATTGATTTAAAATCTGGCTGTGTAGAGATATACTCAGAGAGATTCGATGAATAATGATTTGGCATCGATAGATCTTTCACACGGTCACACACTGTGACACAACGTGCGTTATTAAACTGGTCGATGGGCTCGAAATGCATGCATATATTTCGATACTTTATTTGACTGATGAAGTTTAAGGCTGATTGTTCGTTTTCGTTGGGAGATAAATTACTAGCTCCCAACTGTATGGCAGCTCAATGTCTTGTTTTCTAGTGGACTTAGGCTTAATACTTTTGTGGCGTTTATACTTACTGGTTACTTATTAAGTACGCGCATGATTAGAAATCGGATGTGTCCAAAACTGAGAATTCTCATCAGTTTTCTTTTGGATTGACGACGAAAAGCCTCTGTCGAGATGGCTTATCTATATGAATCGGTGCCTTTGTAGAAAGGGCTGTGTCTAGACGACGTGTTCTTATTTCTTTTGGCGGACTGTATCTGCATGTCTATTGCATTTTGTTTTTCATTTTTGTTTTCCTTGACTGCGGGTATCAATTTTTAAAAATACCTTGAAAACAGTATTTAAAATCTCTTTGAAACTAAATTTGGTTGACTTTTTTTCCTTTGTAGTATATTTTTTACCATAAAATCTGTTTGAAAATAAATTTGGTTGACTTTTTTTCCTTTGAAGTATATTTTTTACCATTGGACAGCCGCGGTTTTTTCAAAACACCCGAATTTAGGTTTGGAAACAGCTTTCCATTTAAATACCTTTTAAATGAGGCTAGTTTGTGAAAATACAGTGAAAACAGCTAGTTTTAATCCTGTTTGGAGAGATTTCAAGATGTTCGTCATTTCAAATCACAATTTAAATTGAACTGCCTCTTAAACCTTCTTCAAACATGTTTTAACTATGCTATTTACGAGCTGTTTAAGGTCGTAGACGAGGAAGTATATTCAAAATAGTCTTTAAACATCCTAACTAAAACCTGATTTTGAACTTTACTTGTAAAAACTACTCTTTAAATCTTTGATTTTAGGTCCTTCTTTCTAAAATGCAGTTTAAATACGGTATTTAACAAAAATTTTAGCAACTCGCCAGTACTCTCTTTCCGAAAATATAGTTTAAATACTGTATTTAAAATGTAGTTTTGATAGCAAATATGTTTCAAATACAAGGAAAACCTTGGAAAATGTTATAAATATTATTCAAATAGATGTCAAATACAATTGAAACTTCTATCGCTATTTTGGTTTTAGTCGTGAAATGTAATAAAAATACCTCAAATTGTGGTAAAAATAGTTTTTAAATCGTTTAAATAGCTTTAAACTACTTCACAAACAGCTTTAAAATACAGTTGATTTGATACGGGGAAGACAAGCTTTAAAGCGTCTCAAAAAATCCTGAGTCTTCAAGCTTAAGCTTAAGTTCATGCTTTAAGCCGGTTTCCCGCGGTATTTGCTTTTTTCAAAGATGAACTCGAGGCAAGAAAATCGCTCGAGGCTTTCTTTTACAGCCAGAATTATAACTAAATATTCTTTGGAACATTTTCTCTCTATTTGCGGCGAGAAAATGTCTAAAGGCTTTATAAAGTTCTGTAGGCTTATATCAAACCTGATTCTCGGTCAGATCATTGTCTCAAATCTTACAAACGTGTATAAACTAAATAGCCGCATAAACTACGCTCGACTTCATCAAATTAGATATAAAAAACAAACATCAAAAACAATAATTACCGAGGCTTATCATTCGAGATGCAGCTCCTAAAAGCTCTCAAGTAAGGCCAGTATCGCTTCAGACTTTTCAACCCTTACGCATCAAGCAAGGTGAAAAACGAAAAACCAGTGTTTTACGTGGCGCAGGTAGAGAGGAGTTACTTCATCTGTTCGTAAAATCGAACAACTTTATTTACATAGCCGATACTAACTATACATATCCTACGAAATTTGTCTTTGTGTCGACCCTTGATGATACAGATCAAGCGCTCTTTCCCGATACACTTGTGGGAAAGCTTTTCCAAGTTTACATTCACCTTTGACCAGGAAGAATACGAAAAACTACGTCAATAAAATACTCACAATTTTTTTTGATAGAAGTCGGGAGCTCACCAGTATAATGCAAAGGCGCGAAAGCCATTTTCAAAGTCAGTCGCAGGCGGTTTTGGTTGTTTTTCGGAAGATAATTAATTCTCAAAAATAAAAACCTTTTTACCAAGCGGCCGCCTAGCGGTATCTCTCACTTTATAATTAACGAAAACCACCCCAAATATCACCGAAGATCGCCGGCTACTTACACCCTATTTACACGCGCTAAAACTTCTCAAAAATTTTTTGGTTTTTTTAGCACGTGTAAATGGGCTTTTAAGGTCCACAGGCGATGAAAAAATATCACAGTTCCCGCCAACCGTCAAGTCGCTGATTGGATGGCGCCTAAAAAATGTCAGTGCCTTTGTTTCGAACGACGTACGTTGATTGGATATTCGTTCAAAAGTGCAGAAAAAAAAACCGTCTGGTGTTCATGGTTCGAGTGTCCTCACTGTAAGAAGGCAAAACTTTTGGTAAAAGTTTGCTGTGAATTTGTTTTTAAAATACTGAATCAGCGATTGCTAGAGATGTTGTATAAAACAATCCATAGAAGCCGTCATTAGGCACTTCACATCCATTTCTTTGGACTGTAATTTCACAGTCACTCATCCATTTCCTTTGTCAGTAACTGTGTTCACCCTGTGCGTGGTTCTTTCTGAAATGTTCTACAACTGGGGATTTAATGAAGCCAAAACCAACTGTGGAATTTTAGGCATCCTACGTACACGTAAATTCATACCCCCACCAATGTACAAGGGGGGTGGATGGAAACCCTCACCAGAGTTTTTGATATGTTACACTATTTCGAAACGATTTCACCTTCAGTGGAAAGCCTTTGATCTTTTTAACAAGACGAGGTATATTTAGTTAATGGGTGGTAGCGCGCTGCTGGAGGCCTGTGACGTCACCAACGAAGGTCGCCATCTTGGCCCCATCTTGGATTTTACCCAGAATTAAAAATCAGGTTTAAGGAACAGTATCTCTTTACTGCGTATGCACCAAACATTGATTTTCGGACAGGATGTCGCGAAATTAAATTATCATGCGAGGAGAGTAAGAAAACCTTGAAAAATCCGTTTGCACCGCACTTGGCCGAGTTCAGTACTACACTAAAACTTCTCAGGATCACAGATCAATGATACATTGTTTCCGTTAAGTTTCGATTTGGGTGAAATGGAAATTTTTAGCTTTACTTTATTGCCGTTAGCCGGAAGACCAAAAGATTGAAAGCGCTTTGGTGCCGATTGACGGCTTATTTCTTCTGCCAGCTTCGATACAAGCTCAAATAACTGTGAAAGGAATACGCATAAATGAAACAGCAACAATAGAGACTTAAAGAAAGAAACTATTGAGACATGGATGTGACTGAGGAGATCTTGTGGATTTCTGCAACGACGCGTCAGTAAACTTTTACTCCTTGCGGACGACAAAAACAAACAAACAGACGTTACATGTTTAGAAAAACTAGTGCAATGAAATCGTAATTTCATTTTTGACTAACCTTAATTGCGATGATTGATAGCGTTGAGATTGCGTTTTTTGTGACGGCACACTCCTCGCCTGGTATTCGAGAATACCACTACTGACTAAATTGTTCGTTAAAGTGAGACAAAAAATAAAGAGGGAAAAGTGTCAGTGATCTAGTTGGATTCATTGGTTCTCTGACGTTTGTAATGCCTCCTTGAGCCTCCACGAACGGTTACTAAGCCCACCCTGCGCATCATTCCGTCACTGTCGACTTGTGCTCTGGTGACTCTGGCGAGAGGCCAGTCATTCCTTGAGGGAAGAGAATAGCTACAATCGGCGACAAAATGAATTGAGACACCATGTATCATGAACGCCCTCAAGTATCTATTACATTTACTTTATTTACAAGGTAAAATACAAATTATTTAGACGTTCGTTCTGTGGCAGATTCGATACTGAGTTACCAACCAACTCTCTCAATTTGTGGTAATTGCGACGACATTTAAGCGCGCAAAGTGCTAGTAATCAGTTCTGTCTCAGCCTCGAGAGTGTTTCAGTCGCTCTTTCACTCTCCTTACAAGTAGATATAAGTTGGTTAATAGTTGGTTAAATAATAATCATATTAATTTGCTGTCTTCTCCAACATCTCAGACTGTTGTACATGGTTCACAATTTATAACTGCATTTGTTTTTTTTTTTTTTTACTTCAGGAATCCGCGATCGCTACTAATCCTCTTCATAATGAATTTCTTCAATGTTCTTTCAGAGAAACAAAAATTTGTTGTAAACCTGCTTTGTCATTAGATATTGCTTTTCAATTGTTTTGAAATTACGAGAATCAAACAAAAAAGCATATTTTTCTCATTATTTAAGGCCGAAATTAATAACTATTATTATTATTATTATTATTATTATTATTATCATTATTATTGGATTAGAGCTAAGTGTCTTTTGCTATCGTACGCTCTGAGGCTTAAGATCCAGAAGACGACGGCTAGACTTTGTTGATTCAGATTTACAGATCGAGAACATTAGAGCCTGCCCGAATTAATTTTTATTTATTAATTAATTTTATATATTCTTAGAACATTTTAAAGAAACCATTGTTTTAATTCTAGTTAGTATTACTTTCAATCGAAATGAATTGTTTTTGATTGAAATGAAATGATTTGTAAATACACTGTAGTGCATTGACCGAGGTTAGGTTTTAATAGTCAGCCTTGTTGTCAAATTATTATTATTATAATAATAATAATAATAATAATAATTATTATTATTATTATTATTATTATTATTATTATTATTATTATTATTATAAATCAGCGGGCATTAATACGAATACCATTATCATTGCGTACGCTAAAAAATAATAATCATCATTACAATAAATCTACCCTATTCAGACCGGGAGGAGTTGCCCCCCTCCTCGGTTTAAAGCTGGATGACATACTTTTGATAGTACTCAAGCTTTGCAGACCACGACGTGGCGACTTTTCCTAAAAATTGATATATGGGACAAGAGTGTTTTAGTGGAAAACAGACCAGTCGTAAAGTTCATACGATACTACATTATAGACTTGAATCGAAAAGACGACAAAAAGACGAAAGGAGAGAACATCCAGAAATTCCTGCCGCCGCACTTCAGCAGTTCGTGATAAAGTTTGTGCAGGGAGTGAGACGCTAACAAAGTTTTTACTGGCATCTAAATATTTTGAAATTTTACATTTTCGCCGCCCAATTTAAAACTCAAAATCTTATTGTTTTTCTCATTTTTTAGCATGTATGGTTTGTTTTTCCAATTCAGACTACATGATGTTCTCCGGGGAATTTGCCTTTTGTCTTTTCATAAATCTTGCATAACTTAAAATGCCCCTAGATGCACGTGCATAGGACGGAATTTGACAGTTCTCTGAAGTACCATCACGTGAAGTGAAATGGGAAAACAAAACATACAAGCTAAAAAGGTCTATTGTGACATCAGCCGCCTGGTTTTCTTTTCCGCACAAAATAAATTCACTTTGAATTACATTCCAGCCTTTTTTCTGTAGAATAGGAAGAAAAAGACACGGTGGCTAGAAGATATGAATTTTATTTTCTCATGGTAAAAAACAATATTTTACTCACTGGGGTTGCATATTTACGGAGATAGACCACCCCCTTCATTTTTTCACGTTTTTTTACGTACTTAGATGACCCAGTCCTTAATGTACCTGAGTTCTGGTACAAAGTTCAACAGACCTTCAAATTCACGTTCCGGCAACTTAAGTGCAACCATATCTGATACATATTTGCTGTCATAAAAGTAGTTAAAACGTAGTATTTAATTTTCCAGGTGTCAGTCTAAGTAAAGATGCGTAATTTTTTCGTTAGCGAATAAACTTGGAAGTATGTAGCCAGTTCACAAGAATAATTAGAGATTGTTTCATTGAGTGGAATAGCATGAGATGTGTAGAAATCAGTATTTCAGCAATTTGACAATTATAATATAATTATCGATTATTTCATTGCAGATGTTAGAAAAGGAAGTGATTTGTTAAAATTGTAAGTAATCTCGTAAACAATACGCGTTATTTCACGTACAAATTGTAAAAAGTCCATTGCAACATCTTCACGTGCAAATTGTGTGAGTTATTTTTATAATTCTGTTTACTAGGTAAAGTGATAACTCGAATTCCCTCACACACGAACCAAGAAGAGGGGCAAGGTCCAACACTTTCACGTGCCAGCCGTGTGACTGTACATCCCATGCAGATTGGCTTGTCACAGTAATTATAATGATAGTAACTTGAACGTATAAAGACCAGTTATTTGCTGTGTAACCAATGCCTCAAGAAAGGCTCTTGTCTGTTAAGAAGCAATAGCTTTTAAAACATGAAGAATTCTAAGTTGTCAAAGTTGAGGACTGTTTCATTGATTAGAAACGTACGTGAAAACGTGAATTATTATGATGCAACCATCTACTACGTTGATAAAAATTCTGGTATTTCGTAACTACAGGGTGTCCCAAAAGTTCGTTCCACTAATTTCATGCGCTATAACTTTTGATCAAAACTTTATTCTTGCATGAAATTTCTAGAAGATGTCTATTGCTTTATCGAGTACACGTATTCAGACTTTTAGTAACCAGCTTTCCCCCTTGGTTTTTTTTTTTCTTTTTTAACACATTTTGTAGCCGCTGCGGCATGGAGTGGGATACAGCGTGTGGAGCCACACATGATCTTTTTCAAGAGCTTTTTTATCACCTCGTACGCAGGAGCCACTTCTCCACTTCGACCCCCCCACCCCCCCCCCCCTACCCCAACAACATTTTTTGTAGTTTAGGCAGCTCGAAAAAAAATATTTTAAGCATTTATCCAACAAAAAGATATTCATCCCAGCCCCCATCCAGACTAACGCTTTTGTACCTCTTTACAAAATTTGAGACGAGCTGATCGTGTTTGGCAGACTCAGCAGAGGTGTTCTTGCCATCTCTGGGGCCTCTAACCTTCGCTTTCTATGAAACTGTCTTAGACTTGGCTTGCTAACTATTGTGTAAGCTATCTCGTTGTGTTCTCTCTTTTGTATTTAAACTTCTGCAAAACTATTTTAGCCGCTTTATTCAGGACTATCAGTCTTCCTCTTTTTTTTTCTCTTCAAAACTTAACCTTCATTTCTCGATGACCATTTCACCCCCCAACATTCGGATTTTTCCAGGATTTTAAGCAGTTATTTCTACTGATAAGCCGGTAAATCGAAGTAAACATGCTTATGCTCTCACGTAGCCGAACGTTTTTGCGTTTAGAGGGTTTCTTCTTCCATGAAATTCACAAAAAAATGGAAGGAGTTTGAGCAAATCGGGCTACAAAATACGAAAAATATGTGGCGGGAAATGTACTCGCGCACGCGCACCTTTGGTGCGAAATACACAAATTGCATATTAAAGTCACAAGATGGCACAACAAGTATAAAATATTAAACTATATTGAAATAAAGCTTTTGTTTAAATGATTCGCTTACCAAGTCCAATCGGACTACATTACAGTCTTATAAAGTAGAGGACCGAACTTTTGGGACACCCTGTATTTGGTATTCAATTTGCCACATTCTCGTAAGAAACGCAGAGAAAACCTTAGAGTTTTCATTCTAATCTAGTCAAGGAAAGACAGAGGAAAGTCAATATATAGCATGAGGATCGACTCAG
The DNA here is from genome assembly GCA_964035705.1 of Porites rus. NCBI lineage: Eukaryota > Metazoa > Cnidaria > Anthozoa > Scleractinia > Poritidae > Porites > Porites rus. The sequence continues at coordinate 6,102,634 of OZ038001.1, read as the reverse complement.
CTGAGCGTTTCGCGTTCTCGTTTATGTATCATAATACCCAATTTTTCAAAAAAAAAACAGTCTATATTTAGAATGAAATAGGTAGATTCATCATTATTGGTACGGTTACACTGAAGAATTCTAAATAGCTCGTGCACATTAAACGTGCCAATGTTTAGGGAGAGTAATAGTTATTATTATTACTATTCATGTGAAGTTGTATGTCCAACCTCTGATGGCCACCTCCACTTAATTACCCTCCTAACTAAAAATAAAAAAGTCCCAGCTTTAAGTATTAATACTGAAAGATTTCTATTACAAGAACCTCTACATGACAGCTCTTTTTTGGTAGCCGAGGTATAAAATAACCTCTACGCAACAAAGGGCATGAAAATTTATTCTTTTTGCTTGCTCCATCACAACATTTAATGCATCATGTTCACAAAAGAAATTCGACTTCAGAATCTAAACAGTACTTGGGCAAATATTACTTAGATCTCTGTAGACATGGAATTAAGTCAATCTTTTAATATTGTTTCACTCTTACACCACGTTTTTTCCGTTTGTGGTCATTTTCTGGAGGTGTGGGTCAGAGCCTAGGATCTATCATTTATGGGCTATTCAGGTGTTTGTTGCCGTGAAGAGAACGCTTTTCTCACAGCATAATCCAGAACAGGGTAAGGAAACACACAAAGGGTATATATGTTACAGTGTATTTGTTACAGGTCAAATTTGATTTCAGGTGAAATTGTTATAACGTAAGTTGATTCTCGATTTCCTTTGTCTCTTAGGGCAAGGAGACAAAGGAATTGAGAATCATATCAACCTAGGTTAAGTTAAATTTAACCTGAAGTCAAATTTGACCTGCAACAAATACACAGTAGGGTGGGTTTCATTTGTGAAAAATTGATCAGCAGTATAAAAAAAATGGAGTTTCTGTAGTCTTAATTTTGTGCCTGGTCTAAAAAGGAGTGTGAAATGTAGCTGTAAAAAAAAAAGGGGGGGGGCAGGAAAGTAGTGGCGCAAACCTACCAATTCTATTATCAATCTCATGAACAGTAGCCCTAGTATAAGGCAGAGCTTCTAATACATGTAGCAATTGATCATCATGCCCATCGAAAACCAACCTACGTTTGGACACCGTACCACACAGACGAAATCTCAAAAGATTATCATTTTCTGCCCTGCGAACAGAGTCTCCTCTTACTAGGAAAGATCGAAACGACTCTGCTAACGGGGTAATCATTTCCTAGCTGAAGATTTGCAAAGTGATGAAAGAAGTGGCCAGAAATATCCTTTGTTAAGAAAAAATATATATTCTCAGGCCGAATGAGAAGAAAGAATATCTGATGGAAGGGGGAATCAAATACACAACCACTTGATTAAATTACCAATGTTCTACTGACTGCACTAAAATGAAAGAGAGGAATGCTCCAGGCTGCTAATATCGTACTTTTAAAGGATCTTATTTTTTGGTAATTGCTGTATAGCAAAAGCCAAGCACTGTTCCCAGGTATGTTTTAGATGAATGTCTAAATCTGTCATTTAACTAGGATGAAGAGAATTTGGAGTTATACCTCATGTTAAATTTTGCCGTAGGAAATGAGCAATAAAGTTAAGTTTTCGTTATTGTGAAAAACTATTCCTCGTTTTTGAATTATTTCAGTTGGACAAGTCTCACTGTTTCACTGAAAGTATCTTCTAGTGAAAGAAAAAGAGTTGTTCTGTTGATGGGAAGTGTCCAAATTTTTCCGTGAAGCTTTGTTGCGAACGTGAAGAAAGTTGATGTTAGCGAATTTCAGGTTAAAACTTTTGAGACTCCGGCCTCGAAAACCGATATTCTGATTTTTATCGAAATAAAAAGCTTTTGGCTTAAACAATTTACATCACGTTTCTTATCTACCTAAAAAGCTATCTTGATGGACAAAAAATGAAAGAAATCGATTTTTCAACTCTTGCCACTCAATGGGCGATACTTCCTGACCGTCGCCCTTAAATGTCTGGGCACTATTGAGCGTGCCCGACAAAACTGCCTTCTTTTTAGCGGCTCTTTACTTCTGCTCCCCAAAATCTCGTACATTGTTAAAAGTGTCCATCTCCATTAACCCCCCCCCCCCCCCCCCCCAGGGCATCAATGATGATGTTCTGTTTTTTTACTTCGTGCGGCTGTTTTAATTACCAAAGTAGGGAGGGGGGTGCTTTTGAAGTCTTCTGTTCGCTCTTCTTCATTCTGTTGTTGATCCAAGGACAACTCATTTCGAATGCACGTGCAGTGAGCAGCTTGGTCTTGTGGTCAGTGACGATTCGGGCTTCAACTCTGTTGCATCTCACCTCTTCATGATCTGCAAAAACTGGCACGTCCCAAAAAGCTTGTACGTCATCCGACTCGTGTACAGGCCTCGGCTTGGCCGGGGAGTACCTGGGAGGAATTTCATCCACGAGTCCCAAATCAAGCAGCACCCTGTACCTTTAAAGCTGCATCACGCCTCACCCTCTGAACTTGTATGGGTCTTCTGACTTGCATGTGATTGAGTTGGTAACAGTTGTTCGTACAGTTCAAACATGCTGGCGATTGTGTGTGTTGACACGACTTCCATTCTGTCACGGCCACCAAAAACATCCCCTAGCGCTCAACCTTCCGTCCAGTAATCTAGTTGTATCACAATACGTCCCTGCCATCGCCGATTGCTAACTTCCTATTTCTAGCCTCTCTACTTGACACTTTCGCACTTCCTTCTTGACTGTACGGAAATGCTCGAAATTAAGCTCGACATAGAGCTCCTCCGCGAACCTAAACGCCTGTCTAACCATGGACCTCCGTCCCGTTTCCTCCGCTCACACTTCAAAATCCTGGACTATTTTGTGGCCAGGTCTCCACTAAAATAGGGTCTAAATGCACCCTTAATATTCGTGGCTTTATATTCCATTGGCTACCGATCGTAAACATCTGCCCCCCTTCTCATGCGGTAGGTACAATATCGCATTCTTCCAAACGACTGACATCTGTCGGAGGTACTCCTTGGCTGGTCACTCCAAGACTAGTTCATAGTGCTGCATAACACTCTCAAGCACGCCCAGGAACTCGTACTGCTTCCCGTCCTCCAGGCTTGGTATCCTGGCTGTCTTATCCAATATTATCCCCATGTTACACTCACATGCACTCTCACATGAACTACTGCACACTTCTTGGGGTTCCACGCTAGCGCCACGTATTTCATGGTCGTTTTGACCATATCCATGATCCGATGGAGTTTACTCTCAGATGCAGCGAAAATCTTGTGGTCATCAATATAATTATAGTAGGTCAGTAACTTCAAAACTGGTGGGTTTGGACAATCTGTATCCCTCTGTAGCACTGATTCTCCAGTGATCAAGAGCCATTATGGCTTTTAAATGTAATCGAAGATGACTGCCAGTTTTTGGGTGTACATATGAGGCTATCAAATCGCTGTAAGATTTGGCTCACTCTTGGGCTGTTTGCAAATTAATTTTCTCTAAAATCACTTAATCTTTCCCCCAAAAGTCACATGAACGTGCTTTAAGGTTAACTGAATATTGTGGAATAGAAGTTCATTGTTTGATTTAAATTATAAACTTCTTAATGGGAGCCTCGCTTTTAGCCCTGGCTAAATCTATACATTATACAATTCATGAAATATGTTTCAGCTTTCACGATGGTCGACTGCTAGGGCTTTTCCTCCCGCAACTACTTAAATTCAATTTTTGGCTCTCAGAGGAGTAGTTTATATTCCCAGACATATGAAGCAAGAGACTAGAACATCTTAATTAGAGAAAAAATTTCTTTAATTTTTATACCATTGTCAAGGTATTTTTGATGTTTCTTGAAACTATGACGTCATAAGTGACACCTATTTTTAGTAAGAACATTAAAAATTTGAAAAGCAGTGTTTAAAACGTTGCAGACATTTTTGCTACACAAAAAGAATATTTATAGTGAGAACCCCATCTCAATCGGATAAAATGGCATGACGTTACAGCTAATTGAAGAAAACCAAATTCACCGCCAAATGACCAAATATAGTCAAATTAGGGGTATTTTAAAAGCGAGAACAAGGAATGTATTGGCGCAGGAGCAAGGACAACGTTGCATAAAATCAAAATTGTAGTTTTTTTCTTAGTGTATGTGGTGCTATGACGTGTTTTTCGTCACAAAATACGTCATTGTGACGTCACAAAGATCTTAAATCCTTGACTACGTTTCCAATAAATAACAGTCAACCGTCAAAAGCTCTATAATTTAACCGTCAACCGTAAAAATTGTGAAAAATAACTGTCAACAGTCAAACTAAGCTTCTTACCCATTTTGAGACCGTCTTCTAAAGGGAAAGAATTAATATCTCTCCTCTAGTTATTCCTGTTTCGATAACATACGTTTCCTCTTAGATAAGCCTTTCGGCGGAAGTGGAAAGTCACGTATTGAAAGGGACGTTGATATTAAGTTCATGTTGAGTTTACCCTATAATTCAGTTGTCTTATAACTTTTTTAGCAATTATTTAAAGTTCTTACTTTTCTATCTATTCTTCATTTTTAACAATAGATCGAACCTAAAGTTATATTCACACCTTTCTCAACCTGGCAACGATTATCAGATTCTAATCGATATAAATATGCAAATGAATGACATACCTCTATTAAGTCATTAAAGAAAGAAGCTGCAATTCGTCCATCTTTTCTATAACAGCAATGTCCCTGCAATTATCAATTCCTGTCGCCAGTACAAGATCCGTCTGACGGATCCCGTGTACTCAAAGAACAGAAAAGCATCAGAGTTTAACTCGACGGCAATGCAGTTTTCAATCCCCTGATTTTGCAGCACGATCTATCTAAGAAAACAAACCTTCTATGTCTAGAATTTCTTTATTCTTACGCGAAGTATATTTATGACTACATGTACAAAAGATGTCTCGTATTGGAAGTCTATGGACGATTTTTGCTTGTAAGTCTTCTTGTGAATAGTTACTATTTTTTTGTTAAAAAAAAGGGGTAAAAAGGCGTTAGATTAATTCGAAAACCTATTTCATCAACTCACTTTTTTCCGTCTTCGGTAAAAGGGAGAGTTGCGTAGTCACTTTTAATTAGCATATTCGTGTTTATTTATTAATGGTTTTCAATTTTAACGGTTTTATTGGCGGAAAAATGACGTCTCTCGGTGTATTGCGGAAGTTATAAGCGCGCTAAAGAAAAAGATAATTTTCACAACAATAAATATCGCGCTTGAATTAAAAGAAGTCTGACTAGCCTCGCATAAGATAACATATTCTTTTAAATTCTGTACTGAAAAACAAGGCAAGTCAGGCTAATTTAAATTTAAACAAAAGAATTTTAATCTAGCAACCATTTTTGCATTTGGTCCATACCACACATTAATCTCGATTACAACATTTTGTTCGCGGGCATTAGCAATTTAAGTTCGAGTTCGAGTTCGTGAGGTATAGGAAATGTTTGCGAAATTTGCTAATTGTTTGCTAATTTTTTATTTTCGTTAAATAAAAAGTCTAATACCACTAAAAGTTTTTGCTTTTTTGTGTCTTTAATAGACAAAATTGATCAGTAAGTCGACTTTAAAACGGAGGTCATCACGTGCTGACCGAAATTTAAAAGACCTTTAGACTAGTGCACCTAGAATAAAGGACATTTAATAAATTAATTTGTTACTATGGCATCCACCTGGGTGCTTCTCAATTAATGGAGCTGTCAAAATGCAACGGTCATTATAATATACAGTTTTAGTTGAGTCAGGTGATTGCATTTTAATTTCCTAAAAAGTTTGATGTACCAGAATTTTCTGTTTAAGGGTGGATTTTCATTGTCGTGTAAATTTTACGTGCGTACACGCGTCAAATTTACGTAAATAAAAAAAAGCAACTTCATACATTGCCAGTATGATCTTATATTTCACTCATTCCACGCAAAGTGGATAAATTACCAATTTTTTGGTGTCCATGGCAATTTTGGGGGACTCAAATGGTTTGCCCATAATCATTTCGCCAAAAAAATATATATGTATGCCCACATAAATAGCGACGGTACCCATTTGTGCTCCTGTAGACAGTAGATTTGAGGGAATCAAGGCCAAAAAAGTCCAAAAAATGCGATTTTGAAATGTCCACAAAGAGAGTGTGTATCGAAGGTCACGGTATATTTGTGCTTGTCGCCTTATACTATGGAAACTAATCAATCCAATTTCTTGGGAGGGACCTAAACGTAAGTCCTACATACACTGAAAGATCTCTTTCAGCCCCAAAGTGCCGATTCCGCTCTGTGGCCCCCAGTATCACCTTACCGTATCGCGTACTCAGGTGTCGACTCACCGAGGTCAAGTATTTTTGAAGTTATCCGCTGACAAATTACTAGTTTTCAATTGATCGCAGGCTCAAGTTTATTTTTTTTGAATTCATATGAAAGTATGTTGTGTTTCTGTCACTATGGCCCCGCACTATTAAGATTTTGATTTCAAACTGACCTCGGACTCAAAAATTCAGCCAGTTTTTTTTAAAGTACAGGCGGGAAAGACCTTTTCTTACCATGGTCACGCGTTGGTCACGCTCTACGTCCAGTTTTTATGCTCTGATTGGTCAAAATCTGACAGATGAGTTCATGCGGAAAGTTTATGCAGCATCTTGAAACTTGTTTACTTTGACAGCTGAAGCTGACAGAGTTTTGTGTCAACTTGTGATGTTTTCAACTGTCTTTTTCCACTGGATGTACAAAATGCAATACAACTGCCATCAAGAGTCTTCTGTTATTCATGGCTGGTTTGTTTATTGGGTTTTTGGTCTAGAAATGCGTCGCTTGTAAAAGTGGGAAATCCGATTTCGGATGACATCGTTTTCTTTTTCACCTTGCTTGATACGTAAGAGGATTTAAAACTCTCAAGCGATTCTGGCCTTACTTGACAGCTTTCAGGATCTGCATCTCCAATGGTAATATATGTAATTTCAAGTCGAGCACAGTTTATTGGGCAATATTATGGATTTGATTTGACCTAGTATAAGGCTTGATTTAAGCTTTCAGAACTTTCGAGATATTTTCTCACCGCAAATGGAAAGAAAACGTTCCGAAGAATATTTAGTTATAAATTTAGCTGTAGAAAGAAAACTTTGAGCGATTCTCTTGCCTCAAGTTCATCTTTGAAAAAAGCAAATACCGTGTGGCCTGGCTTAAAACATAAACTTGAGCTTTAAGATTAAAAGACTCAGGATTTTTAGAGACACTTTGATACTTGTCTTCGTGAATGACAATTGTTGTCTCTGTAACTGTTTCACCGAATTATATTTCTTTTATTGATTGTTAGTAGTCTCTCTTGCAATTTTAGTTTGTTTTCAGTCGTTCATGAACATCACTTTCAGAAGTACTCAAAATGCCGCACGTATCAAACGCTTTTTAAGATTACACATCGTTATAAAACCATTAAATAAAAAAATAAGCATAATAAATTCTTTACTATGTTGAAGCGTAACTCTAATAATGTTCTTTCAAATACCCGACCAAAGCTCGCACTGCAAATTTGTCAAAAGTAAGACCCGGCTGGTCGTATAGGTGATTTTGGAAATTTTATGAACGGTTTCGCTAAAAGCCCACGATTGATCTTCCTGCCTGACTGAGTTCAATTTGTCTTCAAAAATTGTGAAATACTGCATTTTGTATGAGGTCTGTATGATAAATAGTACTGTTTCACCTCAGATGTGATGTATAAAAAGTATAAAAGGCTGGTTTACAGAGGGTGCTTATGGGGATACCCAATTCTCAGTTTACTACTAATTTTTCGGCCAAATATCTTAACTATTTTTTTTGACCAGTTCTCAGTTAACTACTAAACTTGGTTAACTATTAACTTTCGCTTTCCTACAGCGAATATTATTCCGTCTTATTACTCATTCGAAATATTTCCCCGATTCTAATTGGCCAAAAGCACACGCATAATTAACCATTAATGAATGAGGCTGAGTATCTTATGAAGAATTATGGAGATCGAGGAAGGTGTTATCCGTCGAGGCCGTATAGTGTAGGGCGAGGCGGATGTTGTTGAGATAGGAAATTTGAGACGTTTTAAAATAGCTCTTAAATCGTACATGCGTATTTCTTAGGTTTTTATCCATCTTAGATTTTATTCATAAACATATATTTTTAATTTTTATCTTTGGAAGTTTGTTTACATAGGGTTAACCTCTTAAACTTCCTTTTTAGGGTATTATTTGTGTCGTTTATTTCTTATGATACCTTAAATAAAGTATTATGTTGTTGTATAACACCCTCCGAGATCTCCATTATTCTTCATTTGATACGAAAGCCGAATTCAAAAATTGTTTTATTATTCATTCAAAATAGTTCCTAGTTGAAAAACAAAGTCAAAGCATGCTTACATCCATCGATGTTAAGTTCATCTTCGGTAGTGAACGTTTAGGGTTGTTCAGCTCCGCAAATATTCTCTAATTAAATAGCAGATGTCGCCCTTGGAGTTGTCTTCTTGCTGTTCTTGTCATGGTTTTAGCTATTATTTCGCTTAGTTCTTACTCTTGAAACGAGTGAAATGTCCGCCATTTTTGTTTTCACAACCAAAACAACTCAACCTCGTCCTTAGGTCCTCTCGGTAAGGCCTTGGCGGATTGTGCTCCTAAAAGTGGCATATTATGCTCCTAGCAGTGCTCGAAATTTTGCCAAATTATGCCAAAATTATGCCAGAATTCCCCAATTATGCTCACAAAATGACGTAGATTCTGTAAATGTAGGTGCGCAATAACGACACCTTGTTGGAGAAGCCGGATGGGAAACCAGAGTACCAGACTACTCCAAAAGGTTAACTGTGCACGCAGAATTCGCCAAAAGAGGCCTAGTAACTAAGCATGTCAGAACAAAGTCAATACTACTATTAGCGTAGTTAAAACACGCATTGCAAGAACATACCACCTAAATTTAATTTATTTCTGTAGAAAATACACCATATTTACTAAATTTTATGAATTTATGCTCCAAAAAGTGCTAAAATTTGCCAATTATGCCGTGGCAGTGATCGTTTAAAAAATTATGCTTTTTTGCTCCAATTATGCCAAAAATTATGGTAGCACAATCCGCCAAGGCCTATTCTCGGTTAACGGTGCATTAACCCGCAAGAAGGCTGCACTTTTGACGCTCTCGGTTCATTAAATGCAAAATGCTTCCAAATTTGGTCATCAGTAGCTGGTTATGGCGAATTATGCGTATGCATTTAGCCAAGTAGAATCGGGGAAATATTTTGAATGAGTAGTAATTTACCATAACTAGCTAATAATTGGAGAATATTTGCGGAGCTGAACAACCCTAAACGTGCACTATCGAAGATGAAGTTAACATCGATGGAGGTTAGAAACCAAAACTACTCCTTATATTTCCAAAACTGCCCTTTTTGTTTAGGGCCAATCATCGTGTACAAAGCTAATTGCGTGATCTGTTTGTTGGCGCCTAGTTTGATGCGTAGAGAGATGACAACTACTAGGATTTGGAGTAAATATGCCACCAGCGTGACGGTTTAATAAATGATAAACATTGAATATACAGAAACTGTAACTTGTTAGATCTCAAACATCAAAGGTGGGGCGAAAACCCGCCATAAGCCACAAACCTGTGGCCACCCCACCGGCCAACAAACAGATCACGCGAAAAGCGATTACTGGCAAATAAATGCAAAAGGACGTCGCAGCCCATGCTTGAACGACATGTACAAATAGGACTATCGTATAGAAAAGCAGCGGCCTGCAGCCCATGTCTGAACAGACCTATGCTTTGTAAAATCGTAACGTTAAACTTAGATCCAAGCGCGGATAGTTTAGCCACCTGTGAACAAGACAGTTAGTCCGCAGCCCATGTCTGAACAAACCTTTGCCTTGCAACGTGGATATACTCTGATTATGTCCACTAAGGCAGCGTTATCGGTCACGAACTAAGTCACACACTCATCCGCCAACTGATCCCCCCATATATGTAACGCAATTACGATAGGAAACAATTCTAATACCGTGATGTTCAGTGATTGCCAAGACTCGGGCCAACTACCATAAAACCAATGTGTTTTAAATAAAGCCCCGTATCCTTTAGAACCGGCTGCATCTGAAGTAATTTCATATCGTGAAGCGGACATTCTTTCATCCAGAAAAAATGTGCGACCATTGTATTGCTCCAAGAACGATAGCCAAACGATTAAATCACTTTTGGCGTCTTTGTTTAAACGGATTTTAAAATGGGGCCTTCGAATTCCTCTCGTAAGATCGATTTGCCTCCGTAAGAAGGCTCTACCCGGCAAAACCACTGAACATGTAAAGTTTAAGAGGCCAATTAATGACTGAAGTTCGCGTAGCGTGACTTTACGCCGCTTATAAAAATCCAGCAGCATCGTGCGACATTTCTCGAGTTTGTCCTCCGGCAATCGAGCTTCCATGCGAATAGAATCTAGAATAATCCCGACAAAAGGCAATTCGGTCTCGGGTCCTACGGTTTTCTCGGGCGCAATGGGAACGCCTAAGTAGTTACAAAGTGAAATGAACCGTGACAGTAGATTTTCGCAAGACTGCTTACTTTTGGCTATTAACAAAAAGTCATCCAAAACGTGTATTATCTCGTCGGCCTGAAAGATTTGCTTGGCGGCCCACTCGAGTGCCGTACTAAATCGCTCAAAAATGGCGCACGATGACCTACAGCCCATCGGGAGGCAGCGATCGAAGTAATAATTCCCTTGCCACTTCATCCCCAGTAACGGATAGTCCCCCGGATGAATAGGAATAATTCTAAAGGCAGATTTGATATCAGTTTTAGCGAGATAACAGCCAACTCCTAAACGTGTTACAAACACTATTGCATCTTGAATGGACGCATAGCGTACCGAAGAAAAGTCTACCGGAATTCCCGAATTAACCGAATTCTCATGCGGATATGACAAATGTTGTATAAGTCGAAACTCGTTGGGTGCTTTCTTAGGGACGATTCCTAATGGTGACACGACAAAATTATCGAACGGCGGGGCGCTAAATGGGCCTGCAACCCTACCGGCTTCGATTTCCTTGTGTAATTTATCCGTTACGATGTTTGGTTGATCGTTGGCACTAAGCAAATTTGGAGATTCGAAGCTTGATCTTAAATTAGAGTAATGAATATGAAACCCATATGAGAAGCCTTGTATCAAAAAGTTTTTTAATAAGGGGTCGTAATCACGCAGAACTGAAGTGAGACGGTCAATTCTTACGGGGGTGACTGGATTGCTCTCTAGTAGACGCGCTAGCCGCTGTTTTTCCACTAGGCTTAATGCTCGAGGTTGGTGAATCCTGGGCTATTTCTACCCTAGCCAAAACGACTCCATTCTAAATGGGCTACTTTAGCCCCAAAAATAGTACTGTATTTTACTCACCGAACCGGCCCATTTTTGGGGCTAAAACAGATTTTTTGGATCTATACTGTAAGCATTTCTCACTGAAGGTCAGTTTTGTTGCTTTTAACTACAGTGAACTGGTGTTTACTATTTTTATGAAACTTCCGTTACCGATCTGAGGGCAGATCACAATTAGCCTAGAAATAAATATCGCGAATGATTTACAACGGGTAAATGTTACTTAAGTTTGCTCTTTTCGAGACGCAATGCATAAAATAAAGAGAAAAAGCCTGTGGAAAGAAATGGCATCTCACAATAGCAGGATTTAGGGTGAACAGTTGAGGTTGTAACTTCCGTTAATAAGATTACAGTAGGAAAAAATGAAAAGTGAGTCGGGTTGATTTTTTTGTGATGACGGAAAAACTGGTGAGGATTATCATGGAGTATGTTTGATTTTTCCATGTGACTAATTTCACTTAAAGATGTAACAGAAAAGGCAGAATTTTAACTTCCGTTACCAAGAATTTGTCCGGTCTCTAAAACATGAGATAAACGTCAGGTAAATTTCGGGGAATGCTGTCACGTGATTGCCCTATCAAACAACTCAAGCCTTGATGGCATCTGGTGAAGATTTCGTAATAAGTAACCCTCGCAAGTGTTCCATTGGTAAGAAATCTCTTTGTCAAGTGTCATAAGGAAATTTTAGCTGAGTTTGTGGTTCGCGGAGTTTTCTTGCATAGTTTTGAGAAGATTATTTTCCCTTGAAGCATTTTTAGGCAGTTTAGGAATATAAGATGAATATGAGACAGGAATTTTGCTCATTTTTTAAAATTAAAAAGGAGGAGGAGGTTACACAAAACAGGAAGTGGGTTATCTGACGCTGTTTTTGCTAGTTCAACCTCTTTTCTGTCAATGGACTTATTGTCAATGGACAATATTCATGTATTACAATTCTTGTATGAATTCTAACATATGACTATGTGTATATTAATTTATTTTACTTTCAATTCAGTTTATTTTGCTCATTTTGTTGTTTTTAGCCTCGTTCCACCCAAAAATTCCAGAAATTTTATCCAAAAATGTTTAGCATTAATTCAATTCAATAGAATAAGTTATATGCATTGTTAGTTAAGACGGTTTGTAATTCCAAAAGTGAGTAGTTGGAATAGAAATGAAATATTATCTTCCTTCTGTAACTTCCGTTACCGAAACTTATTTGATAATCACTCGTTTTCTACTGGCTCACGTGTTTCCAAACTATAATACAGGTAAACAACACTTTCTCTCCTACACATTTAGCAAAATAATGTTTATTTTGACAGCTTTTTTAAATAAAAAAAACAATAAAACAAAACTTTGACCTGAACAAAAGGGAATTCTACGATGCGCTCAGCCTCTTAGGTACCGCTGGACACCGAAGTACCTGCCATCTACATTTCCTTGCGGCAAGAGATTCGATGTTGATCATGCAATGTCGTATATGAAAGGCGGATTTGTCCATAGGACGCATGACGATGTGCAAGACTTGTACGCATCCCTTCTCAAGGACGTATGTCATGATGTTGAGGTCAAACCACACCTTCAGCCTTTGACAGAAGTTGTAATCAGCAGTGCCACTTTCTCTGATGATGCTCGTTTGGATGTTAGCGCGCACGGTTTTTGACAAAAGGGGCAACTTGTATTTTTTGATGTCAGGGTTTTTAACCCGTTTGCAAAGAGTCACCTTAACCAGAAACTTGACACGGCTTTCTCGAGCAATGAGGACGAGAAAAAGCGACACTACAACCAGCGAATTATCGAAGTCGAGCATGGTTCCTTCAGCCCTCTTGTGTTCTCACCATATGGTGGAAACGGTAGAGAAGCCGAGCGATTTCTTACCGAACTAGCTTAAAAACTATCCGATAAGAAGCAGCAGATGGATTATAGCATTGTGATTCATTGTTGAGAGAAAAACTATGTTTTAACCTATTGAGATCAGTAGTTTTATGTGTAAGATGCTCCCGAACATAAACATGAGTTGAACACCGATTTTAGTGGGGCGGAAAGATAAAGATAAAAAGATGGAAAGCTAAAGTAGACACGTTTCAAGCATTGTTTTGAGCATTTTTCTCTCATTTTTTTACCCAAGACTAAGGCTTTTTATTTTAAATACATTTTTATTCAATGATTTTGTGATGACTTTTATCTTATGCTTGTATACTGTTATCTGTTATTGGATGTTTTTAAATAAAGATTTATTTCGTTTATTTTAAATTCTCGATATTTTGTTACGTCAGACAAAAGTACACCGTGGCCGAACAACTTGATTTTTTCATTCGTTGAGCCACTGACTTGACTAAAAGGTAAAACTCAGACCTTAGCCTGCCACGGATTTCATTTTAAACATTTTAGGGTAAACTAAATTGCAAAAAGAAAAACAAAACATAGATATAATGCGACACTGTGCTGTTTCAAGCCATACGAAATATCACAGTACGTGCTATTGAATAATAGGCTATAAGTTTTTATAGATAAAAGATATGTTGACCAAATTTGGGTTTCTCACCCATCGATAATACCTCTTTCAGTTAAATTAACTACTTGTCTGATTTTTTGACCTTCGATTTTTCGAAAATCCTTGGCACATTTTACCCACGTAAACATTGCGCGACAGTGGAAATCATCTTAAGGGAGATATTTTCTAGATCTTGTCCCCTAGAGTCAATGGTCTAGTGCTTTAAAAAAAAAAAACTTCTCTGTCAATTCTTTTAGCAGCTTAACTTACAAAGAAACAGAAAACTCAGGCACGCTGATCAGCCTACTGTACATGTAGGTTCGAAGGAATATTTTTCCCTTCATTACTCTCCGTATATTGGGGTGTAATAATATGTTAGTATAGCAAACCGCTGATTCTTACTCGCTTTATTTAAAGATGTATATAGTAATCCTAACTTTTGCTTCATTCCAGTTTTCGCAAACATTTATTTGCCAGAATGCAACTTTGGTTGCGTCATCATTCCAATAATGTCGAACATTCGCAATGAAGTAATTCTCAACTGCTCCTTTAGTGGTCTCACTGTTGAGACTGTAAAATGGACAAGGAATGGAAAACATGTAAAGGATGATTTCAACAAAGCTTGGTCAGCAGTATCTCTTAACATCAGATCCCGTGACAAGGTTAGCGGGGAGTTCAAGTGTACCGCAAAGCGAGGCCATAATTCATATTCATGCTCGGCTAATCCAAGTAAGTTTAAATTTGAAAATAAATTAAATCTATTTAATATTCATTCAAAATATTTCACAGTTTCTGGATGATAAGCTCAAAAACCCCGGCTAATTCTTTATAGCCAGCCTCCCCTCTAGACCAAGAGTCCCATTATGGCTCTTGTTCTAGACCCTTTGCATAGTTGGTAGGTGTAGGCAATATACCATCGAGATGTTGAGTAATTGCCAATAATAGGAGCGCCGTCCTGGCAGCGGCGCGGCAGCCAAGTTTCTGGATGATAAGCTCAAAAACCCGGCTAATTCTTTATAGCCAGCCTCCCCTCTAGAACAAGAGTCCCATTATGGCTCTTGTTCTGGACCCTTTGCATAGTTGGTAGGTGTAGGCAATATACCATCGAGATGTTGAGTAATTGCCAATAATAGGAGCGCCGTCGTGGCAGCGGCGCGGCAGCCAAGTTTCTGGATGATAAGCTCAAAAACCCGGCTAATTCTTTATAGCCAGCCTCCCCTCTAGAACAAGAGTCCCATTATGGCTCTTGTTCTAGACCCTTTGCATAGTTGGTAGGTGTAGGCAATATACCATCGAGATGTTGAGTAATTGCCAATAATAGGAGCGTCGTCCTGGCAGCGGCGCGGCAGCCAAGTTGTTTATATGTGTGCATGGTCTAACACAAAACATGGCGAAAGAGTTTAGGGCTATCTAAATTAAAATCATACTACGCAAATCATACTACTCGATGCATGCATGTAATTTTTCTGATCGTCTTCAGTCTTATCATCAATAATAATATTGTTAAAACACAGCGAGTCCGTAGAACTGCGCAGGCATTCCATGATCAGTGCTTCCCTGTCGGCTTCTTTCTTTCTTCCCATTCTTTCCTGTCATCAAATCCCGCTTCAAAGGATGCACCACATGGGCTTTATTTTATTTCATTGATAAATTTATTATTATTTTTTAAGGTAAACCGACCTTACAGGCCTTGCCTTCCGTTAAAATAGTGGAAAAAGGACTTTCCAAAAAGGTGGTTTGTGAAGCAAGTGGATGGCCCGCACCTCGTCTTTCCTGGTGGAAAAATGGAGTAGAGATTCATCATGGTTATTACCATAACTCATACGCCATCTATTCCTCCAGTAGAGGGCCAAATGTTAACACGCTAAGTATGGGGTTAATTATAGCTTCAAATCACCATCATGGGACCTACACATGTCGCGCCCACAACCTGTTTGGTACCTCCACACAAGATATCAACATCATGATAAAACGTAAGTAAAGATTTGCCGTTTATAATTATTTTGTTAAGAACGTGGAACGAACAAGTTTTCTTAAGAAGAAGAGAGAACAAATGAACTTTGTGTTAGACCGTTGAGCAGAAATTAATGCCATTCTCTCAGCGTAACGTAACAGACGAGTACAGCTCCTTATGCTAAACTAGGGAGGAGGGTTGTTGATGTCCAGAGACTAGCTTCTTAAATTATGACTGTTTTTAAAAGGGCCATGTTATTACTACTCCATCTTTTAAAAAAGCTAAAATGTGCCTTCATATCAGCTGCATTACAAAAATAATGGCCCAGTTTGCTATTTAAGACTATCTTTAGGCAGAGAAACTGTTTCCTGTCGTCTTTTGCAACGGATTGCAGGGATCAGCAGTGGATTGAAACATGGCCGAAAAATTAGCCCAACTTTTTTCACGTTTTTATGCTAAGCCTGTAAAAAAGCAACAATTAAAAATATCAAGGTTAACACTGCTCGCTGATTAAATGGGTCTAAGTAATGACATCAGCACGGAATTAACATAGAACAGCAATACCCTCGTGACATAGTCCGATCCCTTTAAGACGAGAAGGAAAAGGGGGAGTACTGGCGTTGTGAAGATACACGATTTTCTTATCTGATTAATTTCTTGGTAGTGGTAACAGAAGAAATCTTCCTAACCAATGATTTGGACCAGTTTGCTGCTGTTACATTGGAAGGCATCAAGAATACCACATTAGAATGCACTTGCCAACCGAATAAATGTAATGAGGACAGTGCTTATGTTTACTGGAAGTTCAAAAATCATTACGTTAAACGATCAGCAAGGACCATGATATCTAAGATAGGTCCCGGCAACGGTACCGGTTTGGTTAAGATTGTGCTGACCATACTCAACCTTTCGAAGGCTGACGAGGGGAAATACTTGTGTGGAATAAACACCACTCAGGGATTTGCAGAAAAGCAATCAAAGCTGCATGTCTTACAAAAAGGTAGGATATTTTTCTATATATTACAAAAAATACAAGTTGCTGTGTAATAGCTGCGATCCATTTGAAAAAGTAAAAAGAAAGACAGTTCTAATTTAAAGAAATTGATACTTGTTTGTCTAAAAATTCTTTTCAAAAACGTCTTTAGCACCTCGATTTAGGGCTTTTACCTTGTTAGTCACTGAAAAGCAATTTGGCTTAGTTAGTCTCCATATGTAAAACGTTTCTTTAATCTTGGCAAAAGCTCATCATTGTGGTAATACACTGACTTGGATGGATGTCAACGTGCGGTCCTAAATAGCCATTTTACGTATCTATGATCGTACTTTCGGATTTTATTTTTCTGATAAATGGTATGATTTACAAGCAAATCAATCATGGTTAGATCTCACTCACAAAAGTTTAAATCTCTTCGCAGGTTCTTTCCCTAATGTTCTGGCAAAGAACGTTTATTTTGTAAAGCTTCATACTTCTGCGACACTATCATGCACAGTCATCTATCCTAATGTCCTTACCAATACATCACCAGATATTTACTGGAAAGTCAACCACACATTAATTACAGACAGTTCCAAAGATTATAAAATGACAGATGGCATGCCGCGCAATGATCCCAGTTTGTGTAACACAGAAACGTTTAAAAGAAAACTCGTGAAGCTTGAAATCTTTAACGTCAGCTTGGAGGATGTTGATTGTTATTATTCCTGTGGCGTGAAATTCAATAAAGATGTTTCGGTCGAGGCAACAAACATCTGCCTGCTCCTCCCCAAGGAAGAAGCATCAGGTATTTTGCATTTTTTAGACACAGTATTGAGTAGTCTTTGCCTAATTTAGCTTCCTTTATGGAAACGTACAGGGCTTGAAATCCTTTTGAAATCACGATCGAGGTCGTCGAAACGTGGGAACATTAAGTTGTTCGTTTTTACATGTTTTTAGCTGTATTGCTTTGATGAAGTATTTTTAACTTGTTATAACAGCTGTAGGAAGATTTTTTGGTATTACTTTTGAAATCTATAAAAACCTTGGAATCAAACGTGCGAAATCCAGAGACAATGGCTCCGTTATTATTATTATTATTATTATTATTATTATTATTATTATTATTATTATTATTATTATTATTACAAGTAATACCAGTAAAAGTAAATTATGATTATTTTACACCATATATAGCTTCGAGTTTAAACCTTAAAATAACTTGATCAAAAAGGGTTAGCTTTTTTGTCTTTCTTCGGTGACGTATATTTATACGACGAGGTCAGGGTTCAAGGTTGTCCGCTATAGTGAGTAGTGATTCCATTTGCTTTTAGTGAAATGGTCGGGGAAAACATTAACACAACATTGTTCATCATTATTTCCATTGTTTTAGGTTAGGGTAGCAAACCATTTGGCTTTTTGGCTGCTACATGACCTCTCTCCCCGGAATGAAGAAAAACAATATGGCCGCCAAATACATCCTTTTAGCTTTGAAAGTTCTCCTTTATTAACAAACGTTGAACATTTATTTCGGGAAGTTGAAAAAGGATTTTACAAAAGGCTCAAGAGTAGGTCTCCTTTTAACTTGCAATATCGGTCAATTTACACAACTTTTAAACTTCTGGCTCAGTTTCTGTTTGGTTCTGCTTTGAAAATGGAATAACAATTAATTAGAGACAATACAGTGTAAAGAATTGTTGAGAAAAACAGCAAAAACTTGGCAATTTACGACGAAAAAGGTACTTTAAAAACGAACTAAAACATTCAAAACGCTTTGATCACGTGACTGATGACGTCATGTCCCTCTTTTGGTCATGAAAAAATTATCAGGAAGAACATTACTTTCCCGCATGTTTTTTTTTTCTGCCGTGTGATAAAAGGTTGACCCTCTACAGCCCTCGTCCTAGTCTCCCGACTTTTTCGCTCATGCTCATTACCCCCTTAATTTTTAAATGCCGGACGTCAAAGCATTATTTTTAAATGCCCCACACAACTAAAACCTCAAATACGCTAATTGTTTTTATCTCGTTAATGAATCTTGTCACAGCAACAAAAAAACCTAACTCGGAAAAAGTCATGTGACTGATGACGTCACTACCTTAGATGTGAATCGGAAGATATTTTATGACAAATGTTATCTAACTTGTGGTGGTAACGGCTTGGAAACTAAAATTGGATAGCATTTAGTTTTGAATGAGGGTATGGGCATGATTATAAGGCGGTATCAGGGTCAAAATTCAGTTCCTAATAGGAAGTGGCACAGCGAAAGGCCAGCACAACGTATTTACGACAGGCACAGCGTATCGAGAAGAGGCACAGCGTATTAAGGACAGGTACAGCGAAAGGACAGCTCAACGTACTTAGGACAGGCACGGCGTATTTAGCACAGGCACAGCGTACGAGGACAGGTACGGCGTATCGAGGACAACCACATCGTATTAAGGAAAAGCACAGCGTATTGAGAACACTGGGCACAGCGTATCCGGGACCGGCGAGGGGGGCTGAAAACCAACAATTCCATAATCCCTTGCCAGCGGGACAGAACATGGCGGCCCTACAGGTGAGTTCAATCAGAATGTTTTGTTAAAAGGGAAGATATTTGCTTAAACACATTCTGACTGTTATTTAAATTCAAAACAAAAGAAAGATTTTATTTGTTTCGACAGCCGATATTTCTCTTGTTGGCACATTATGTCAGGTTTCCTGGTAGTTTCGATAGAAGCCGTTTCGATATAAGTCGTTTCGATACAAATTGAAGTCGATTCGATATGACATCCCTAAGGCTTCAACCAAAACCCTAAAAAATCCTTGGACCAAAATTTAACTTCCAAACCATCCCGAAAAAACTCCCATCCCGAATTTCCGAGCCATAAAAATTTCCACAATTCATTCAGTAATATAACACAAAAAAAGGAAACATTAGAAATGGAATGTTTGTGTTTGTTTATTCATCCGCACACCATCTGGAGTAAGAAGCTTTTTCGCATCTGTTGGTCATTGTAATGAAGACACTCGAGACACCCAAGAACATTAAGGCAAAAGGGAATTCAAGTGACTATAATGTGCCAACAAGAGAAATATCAGCTGTCGAAACAAATCTTTCTTTTGTTTTTAATTTAAACAACAGTCAGAGTGTGTATAAACAAATATCTTCCCTTTTTACAAAACATTTTGAATGAACTCACCTGTCGGGCCGCCATGTTTTGTCCCGCTGGCAAGGGATTATGGGGTTCTTGGTTTTCAGTCTACCCCGGTATGCTGTGCCTGTCCTCGATACGCTGTGCTTGTCCTCAATGCGATGTGGTTGTCCTCGTTACGCCGTACCTGTCCTCGATACGCTGTGCCTGTCCGCGATATTCTGTGCCTGTCCTAAGTACGTTGAGCTGTCCTTTCGCTGTGCCTGACCTTAATACGCTGTGCCTATCCTAAATACGTTGAGCTGGCCTTTCGCTGTACCTGTATGTCCCTATTAGGAACTGAATGTTGACCCTTATACCGCTTTATACAGGATTTTTAATTGAACATGCCTAGCGAGCGTAAAAAATTGCATTCAGTCTGAGGATTAATGAGAGGGGCGAAATTTTATATATTTAGGCATGACAAAATTAAAGGGACCATTGGTACTTAGAAATATCATCTCATAGCCTAAAATTGATCTAGGTAAACTTAGGTCCAACATCTCTCGCCGGGCTGATGTTTCATTCCCAGTTTTTGCTCGTCCGGTTTAGCATGCCGGGCATGCCGATTGTGAAGCCAGTTGGGTTTAGCATGCCCGGCATGCCGGGCATGAAATTGGCATGCCCAGCAAGACTGAATTTGATGTTCGCTCTAGCACTATATGCCTTGCCTTGCTATATGCCTATTTCATGCCTTGCAATAAATGTAGATTTTAACAAAAAAAGTTATGGCAAAACTGAAGACAGATAGAAGTTCTTGTACCAAGCTGGATTTATTTAAAAAGCACAACATATGAAAGAAATAAACAACATTATTCGTGCCAAAAATGGATTCAAAGATCAATTAATCCTTACATTTCAAACCAATAACATTTCTGGGTCCAGTTTTTAATTTGATCGCGGAAAAGCGTTTTAAACAAGGAGACAACAAATCTTCTTAGCATAAACTTATCCACAAGCGTTCAGAGTTTTATCGCGTCGGAATGTTTCCCGGTCAACAGCATTAAAAGGTTGGTGAAAATTAAGCGTTCAAGTCAGTACGAGAGTACGACGTTAATTTGGACTGCCGTCTCAGATAAATTTTGCTTAGATTTTTTAGTGCGCTTCTTGTCGGGCTATGCGAATCTCGCAAAACTGGTTTGCTCCTTGCTGACGATAGTCCTGCAGCAACGTCATCTGCTTCATCCGAAGACACCCCCATCCCGCATAGTTAAAAGGCGAAATCGGCCAAATTTCCTCCGAAATGTTTTCGGATCACGATGAACCTATTTTGTTGTAGCGTAGCAGTTGTGGCGTTAAGATGCCGTCATGCCTCTTCGCACTTGTTTGTCATTTTTTTTTTCTGCGGTGCCTTGTTGAGATGTTGGTGAACGCTGGACAAGAAATGGATTCTGCGAGAGACTGTAAGTACAAATTTAGTATTTATTTAGTAATGAGAAAGCCTGAATATCGAACAAATGCCGTGAATTATCCTTTTGGTATTCAGGGCTTTTTTTTACTGTTGAGCATACTTAGAACTCTCAGGTATAAGTGGTTGTCAATCTGAGTCGTTTACTTCGGATACATTGTTTCTGTTTGTCCGTCTTCTAGTCTTCTTCTGCTGTTAAGAAGACCACAGAAAACTTCAAAAATATAGAAACCAACCCTAAAAGAGTCAGATCTAATTTTATTACTCAGCATATTTGTTTTAGGCATCTTCGGTCATATTTTTTTGTACTGGTAAGCTTACTTTGCGAACTGGAGATGATCTCAATCCTGCTGCATAGTTTGACTGTTGTTTGAAAGACAATCATACTTATATTACAATCACTTTCGGAGACAAAATAAAATATCCGTAAACCGAATGCCAAAATCAGATTTAGATTTGGCTTAAAAAAAATGAACGTGCTGCAGATGTCAATGCAAAGTTGTAAACAACTCAATATAAAGCTTTAAAAGCAGTCTTTGAATGTGCGTTTTGCATCAGTCAATTCCACCTGCGCCCAGCGCCCCCCCGGGCTGACCCCCGGGCATTAGAATTTTTTTTTGCCTTGGATGGCAAATTCCCGGGGGTGGGGACTCTTGAGCTGTCAAATCCCCCGGGGTGGGGACGAAAAAAGAGGGCAAATGCCCCGTCCTCCGTCAACACTGTAGCATTTTTCTTTGCTCACACAGTCAAATAGTGCCATTTTAATCATTTTAATATGCGATTTTTTGTTTCAATTGACGTCTTCCTTTGTAATAGCGCGAGGATTCTAAAGACTTCACGCCGCGACGACATGCACCAGTTTACGGTTTTAGTATTGATATGAAATTATTGACATCAAAATTAATAGACGGCTGTAAAGTTATAAGTTATGAATAGTTTTATAAATATGAAAGGATGTTCTTCAAATAATATCAATAGAAATTTGATTCAGTAACCAAAAAACGTTGAGTCACATCGATAGCTCCAATTTCGCTACGTAATTCTGGCTTGATAAGCAATGAAGAAATGCATATATACATTTAAAATCGAGAACATGCCTTTACAACCCTCTACAATTTATTCCTGTCCTTGACAGATGAGCCAATCTGCTTTTTTTCCAGTAAAACCTTCTGTGGCCGGGCTAGGCGAAAAGAACGGCTCAGCCGTTCCAAATTGAAACAGGCGTTCCTTAGTGATTCAGACGACGAACTTTTCATGCATTTAATTCAATGTATCAGGTTTGGCTCATAAAAAGTTCGGCGTCTGAACCGGGCCCAAGCTTATTTTATAAACTTCTCATTTGATAGGTTCCCTTTTTTATACACCGATTGAGAAACAAAATCGCTCTCCTCAAATCCTATTTTAAAGTTTATGGCCTATTTGTTAGAACTCTAGGTAACATGTGAAATGATGAAACAGGACAGGCTTTAACCTAATTTATTTGTTCTTCACAAACCCTAATCAGTTGACGCACCACGAAAGAATATCGTCACAAAGATGCGAAAACTTTTCACTGAGTTTCCTTTACATATTCCGGGTTTATATGGGTCTACACACCTTACCTGCAATTAAGTATGAAACTATTGTTCAAGTGTCAGTCAAGCTCGGAATAATCTTGACTTGCAAAACCGAATGCAAAGGCTTATTTTGCAGTAGAAAAACGTGTAAACATCATCGAACAACGCTACGTGAATTGGCTAATGTGAAACCACGTTTCTTTCACTTAATTTACCATCCATTTATCTCAATTGCACACTCGTGTGAAATTAACCTCAGACAATTACTTGCGACCTTTAACAGACTCCCAATATCAAAATATGTTAAGAGAAGCTGAGTTTCACACGCTTTATTTTTTTTTCATATTGCCCTTGTATGTATTAACATTCCAATTTTTTTTTGTTACAGGTAACGTCCACAAATGACAAAGAGGAGATCATTTCTTTCCTAGAGAGCAATTCTTTGATACTGTCAGTTACGGACTTACTTTGAGTTAAAACAAAGAACGCAAACACTGATGATGACACAAATTAAAAAATGCGAAAGAAGATAAAAACAGCTTTTTTTAACATGGGGACAATTGCGTTAGAGAGCTTTGTAATTGCAACATCACATTCAAGCACATTGCACTGTCAAACATCATAATGTACTGAATAATGGACAGTCTGATTTTGTAGCTTGGCTCAGTTTTAATTGTAATGAACTTTGAAATATATTCTCATACCTTGTATTTTAGAAAGCTTTCGTGGAACGTAGACGCATTTTATTATACAACGAAAACAGTCTCTGTTTCTGTTTTTACTGATTTCAGTCAATCCAGTTTATTCGCAATGTGAAATGGGAATCCTCTTAAAAGGGGGGAGGAGTTTCTACAATCCCCCAATAGGTCATCTGCACGATGACCCTATTTTATTACCACGACCAGAAACTTCCAGGGTTTTGCTTTCTTGTGCAAATTAGAGCTTTTTTTATTTAAACTTCGCTGGGATTACCAAACTTATACAAATGAAAAGAATAGAACGACGTTATTGTGTAAATGAGCTATAACCTGTACATCAAAAGATAAGCACGGGGATCTGTCTAAGTTTTTATTTCGCCAGGCTGAAATATCTGTAGATTCAAGGAACTAACGTGTGCGTTTAAGTTCGTTTAGGGCACTCCAGACTCTGATTTTGGCATGCCTGGCATGCGGAAGATTTTGGCACGCGAGGCATGCTGGGTATTAATTTCTTATTAGAACCTAGGCTTCTCGCGGCGCTGGTGGGAAGGTCACGGACCCTCAAAATATGCTTACAGGGCATGCAAATTTCTGTTCCATGTCAATTTAAATGTAAAAACACTCTGGAGCCACCCCCTCTATCACCAGTGAGCAAATCAATGAGGATAAGCATGGGAAAAGTCCTTGCATGCTACATGACCAACATTGAAAACGTAGCAGAAATGTCCTCAATTGCTGAGTCATGCCCTAGGGGAGGCTTTGAAATACAGAATTTCCTTACATGGATGAGGAAATTTTCCTTAAACCACATGTGGTCATGCCGGCTAGGGCGTATTTCCCCTTTTTACGGCTAGCTAGACTCATATTTAAGCTCCATGGCCTGAAATGACGCAAAATCCATGCCCTAAACGATAAAAGTCCAAAAAAGTCCTTAGAATTTTAGTTTCCAAGCCGTTTGGTCTGACAGTCTTCTACGTATAAAATTGTCAAAGTTAAAACTTGTTTAAAACATTTTCTCAAAGGATTCTGGGAGATTTTTTTAATGATAATGATAATTTACTTTTATAATCATTATTTTATGTAAAATACTCTTCTACGACGAATAAACTATTAATAATAGTCTTTGTCTTTCGATGACCGAGATGAAAAAAAATATATTCAACAACTTGTGCCTTTTCCTTACTTTCTTTTACAGTGCGACCACACGAAGCGAGACCACTCAGACAACATTTTGAGACAAATTTTGAAATTAACCAGTCTCAAGTCGAGATCTGAAGAATGAAACTGCGCATAATTGTACTCAGAGCCAATTGAAAATACGTTGTGAACCATTTTTCTAAAATGGTAAAGGATATAATATATAAGGAATCGTAACGTTTGTGTAAGGGTGCGTTCCTTTGGAATGATCCGGATCAGGATCGGTGATCCGAGATCACTCGGATCATGGTAGATCAAATGAACCGATGAATCCACTCTGGACAAGGATTCATCGGTTTATTTGATCTAGAATGATGTGAATGATCTCGGATCACTGACTGATCCTGATCCCGTTCATCCCAAAGAAACTGACGCACCCTAAATCAAGCTCAAAAATGTTTTGACATCGTCTGGGTTGGCCGGAATCAAAGCCAGCAGTAAAGAAAAGTTGAACAATCCGAACTTAAGGCGACAGCCGCTCATTTTACAGCAGACGGCGCTGAGCGCCGATTATATCGCAGTGTCGATGATTACAAAGATATGAGGCAGGTTAATGGAAATAAGACTGCAACGCACTCGCCCACTTACACTTCAAAAACAAAACTGAGAATGACTCTAGACTACTTAAGAATAGAGAAGGGAATCGCCATGGTTTGTGGAATTTTTGTCGAGGGAAGGGGGCAGACATTGCTTTATTTTTGCAAGTGACAAAAATAGGAAAGATCAGAAAAAATGTTCGAAGCAAACTAGTCGATGATTGCCTCAAAATGAGCAACGAACCCAATGAAACACAGAAACAAGCAAAACGGATCGAAATCCGCCAATCACAAACCATAACCTTTTGAACTCGTTTAAGTGAACATCTTTTTCCTAGGAGGTCCGCTAAGATGATTGACGGAACAGAAAAACCCAAAATTCCTTCGAATACAATGTAATATAAACGATCTTTGGTAAGCGGCAGTCGTCTTTTTTTAGTTCTGATTGTTCAAAATTTCTTTACTGCTGGCTTTGATTACGGCCAACCGAGACGTTGTCAAACATTTTTCAGCTTGATTTACACAAAAGCCATGCACGATTTATTATTGATATCCTTTAGAAAACTGGTTTGTAAAGTATTCTGAACTGGTTCTGAGTACAAAATTATGAGCAATTTCATTGTTTAGACCTGGACTTGTGATAGGCTACTTTCAAAATTTGTCTCCATTTTTTGTCTGGGTGGCCTCAGTTCGTGTGGTCTCACTGTAAACATGTATTTTCACAGAACTTGGTGAAGTTCTGCTGGAGCACGGATCCAAGAACTCTCCATTGGCAACCATTTCTTTCACTACGGCAGGTGGTATAATGATGGTTTTTGTCATAGTGTTCGTTGCTTATAGGGTATGCCGCAGCAAGAGAAATACCGGACACCCCTTTTTCGGTAAGGGTGTTCACAACATTCCCATGGCCTGTACTCTTATTAACCATAGAAATGACGCCAAACTGTTCAACACTCAAGTGCATTCACGAGTCGAATCGCGGTTGTTTCTCTGCAAAGTTTCAACATCATCACGTCTTCTCTATGATCGACAAGGTATAGGCCATGGAAATTGTTGTGGACTTGTACATTAGAAAAAAAAGGCCAGTTTTTTATGTGTAGTCCCTTTGAAGTTTCTCAAGAAGGAAAAAGTGACATAAGATTGTAATCACTTTTTATTCGAAGATCCCCCAGAGAATAATATTACCAGTTTCTTCTAAAATCTTCAATTCAAAGTCAAGTAGCTGGGCAATTATTCAATACGTATAATTAGTTATTAATTATTAATTATTTCTATTTGGCGTTCTGACCGAAAGTAAGTCTCTATTAATCCAAAAAACAAAAAATTAATGTTAGATTCTTACCGTTAAGAGACCTTAAGATACACCGTTTCCGTGTACGAGTACGGGTAAATTACCCGTACGCGTAGCCGTAAATAAGGGTAGATTGCCTCTTACCACGGAGAAACGGGTAGGCCACCGGGTAGAACGGTGATGCCATTATCATATCTGGGAAATCATGGTTAACTTTTCTATAACTGCGTGACAAACATGTTGACCTACCTGTACCTGTACCCGTAGGATAGATTTAAATAGAAGTGCCTGTTCCTAAAACTAAGCTTGTAGCCTTTATGTCTTGAATGACTTCGAAAATTTTAAACCTCATTGCAATTGCTGCCTTTTACTTTTTGCCCCATTTTACTAATATGACCCTTATTAATTTGCCTTTAACAGAAACTAAAGACAACGGTCGTCAGTTTAAATATGACGTGTTTGTGACTTTCAGCAGCCGCGACTTAAACTGGGTTAAGAAAGAGTTGATACCGCTGGTGGAAAAACACAAACTTAACTACTGTATACACCACAGAGACTTTGAGATTGGCAAGCCTGTGATAGACAATATGGCGGAAAGCGTGTACACTAGTCGGAAAGTGCTGGCTGTTATGTCACGCAATTATCTTTCAAGCAAGTTTTGCCGCGGTGAACTGGAAATGGCACTGTACCGAAGTACAGAGATGGGTGACTCGTCTGTGATCGTGATGAGGATTGATGGCGTTGATTGTCGTAAACTTCCAAAGGCGCTTCGTAACAGAACCTTCCTGGACTACAATGACTTTGCCGTGAGGAAAAACTGGGAAGAAAGACTGATAAAGCATCTCAAGCCACCACCTACAGACAAATCGCTGGATAAAAACTCCACTAAAGTGTACTCAATGTCGGAACCTACTGAAGTATGAAACGACTAAGATACAGTTCCCAGAGCGAGCAACTCCCATACTAGGCCTATTTCACGGCGTTGTCAAGGACCGTGTTATTTTTAGATACATTTTAGATCGCATTTTCTCGCAAAAAAGGAAGCTCCGCTCTGTCTATGAGCACATTGGAGTATAATATATGAAAAATGAAAACTGAACTAAAGTCATTAATTAAAAGGTCAAAAATACCGTTTTCAGGTCTCTATAGTCTTTACGTTCTGCTGACTGGTTTTTGGGACTTAAAAGATGAAATCATTCTAAAGATAAAATGGTCGGTGAAAACGCCGTGACACGAGTGCATGGAAGTTTCTCGCGCCAGGTTATTGGCTCCTGACATTTATGAGAATTTAGTACCGATTTTCTCTCAGTAACAAGAAAAAACGCTATTGATAGATTCCCTGTAGAAACTAGAACATGCAGATACAAAGCTACGTCGGAACGTTTAGATTCAACACAAGGATAAAAATAGCTTCTACTACCTTTGACTTAAAATCACAAAACCACGGAACTGGGACTTTTTACTCATTTCATAGACATAAAGGAGCAGTGAACTAGTATTTGGCCCAAAAAATAGTAGTTAACCGATAATTGGCCAAAAAGTTAGTACTTAACTCAGAAATGAAAGGTTAACAGTTAAGTGACATTCCATTAATTATACTGAATACGATCGTTGATGTCAATTAAAGCAACAAAGCTTTGCAAACAGAATGCTATTTTCTGACTTTTTTCGAATTCTTTCCCGCTGATGACACGGTGGCACATTATCTCCCTTTTAACTGATATTAGCTGTGGTCACACTACAGACTGTTCCCTAGGTAAAACCGACTTTACCTAGGGCAAATTCATCAAAAATCTCCCCAGGTAAATTCATCTCGGGTTTTGTTTTACCACAGGCGGCCCAAACTCACGTTACGAGGGGAGGGTGTAATGTAATTTACACACCATAGGTGACGCGCCGGTGTCGCGTTACAGGCGACCGTTGAAAATATAAGAGTCTTTGTATGAGAAATATATTACGGAGATCTGCGAACGCTTAATAACGCTAAACCTTACTTTTCTTAAATGAAATGAATAAAAAAGACTTACCTGCAATGTATTCCACTGCATTTGGGTGTTTGATTGTCATTTACTGTTTTTTTTTTTTGGCTTTATTGCGTAACCACTGTTACTCCTTTCATGAAAGGAACAGTGAGCGTCTATTGGCTAACAACCTCGGTATTTCATTTTTCCCTAGCTATCACTTTGGGGTAGCTGTCAAGGAAAACTCTATTGTTCTCGAGACATAGACGATAAAATTTCCCCGAGGTAAGTTACCTGGGGAAAAATAAACTCGAGTTTCCCTTGGTAAACTGTCAACAAGTCGAGTTTGCCTAGTAGGTAAAAAGTCTGTAGTGTGGCCTCAGCTATTACTATGTGCAAAAGGCACTAAAGCAGTACCCGGCAAACAGAAAGCGTCAGTCGTAGAGATGATTTTACGTTGTAGACAACTCAAAGAATAATTCGTCTTCTAATATAATATTAACAAGATTTCTGTGTCCGGAAAATACAATACAATACAATGCAATAGTTTATTGACACTCCCCTGGTGGGGCTTTTCGGTGACAATGCGACTACTAATTAAGATAAGAGAAGTAGTTAAGAATTTAATTAAAAAGGAAAGAGTGCGGTGAACAAAAGCAATATAAACATACCTATTTAAGAGTTAATCGAATAATAAATATTCTCACTACGTACTATACAATATGCATATTTTTAAGTTAAAATTATAATAAAATAAGATACTAGTAAGATACTAAAATACTATCACAAAAAAGAATATACTGTTTACTAATACGGATCCGAAAGATCGTCAAATTAAACGTTGCTACCAAAAGAAAAAAGCTGTCAGTGACTCTAATAGCATGGGATCTGGCCAAAATAAACTTCTGATGGCTTAAAGAAATCAGCATCTATCTTTTAAGTTCATGGAATTTGTGCTGACGAGAAATCAATTTTGGAACTGATGTTGCAGTTCTAACTAAGCTCGACGTGTTTAAACCGGTCTTTCTAAAACAGTTTCACTTCTTAAAACTGTTGGATATCTTTATGACCCTTTTGAAAGACGCGAAAAAAGTACGTCTGCGAAAATGGTGACATTGAGGGACGCAAAAGCCCGGGGGGGGGGGACTCCCATATGAAACAGACGGGGATGCTCGTCGTCTCGCTTAGGGGTGTAAATTTTGGATTTTGGTCTTGCTTAGGGTGTTCCGGGCAAAGCGCCAATATTTTAGGCCGCCAAGGTCTCGTTTAGGGTTCCGCGAAGAACTTGAGATTTGTGACAATGCTTTAAAAAACTACTTTTAGATAAAAGCACTCGATGATTATGTCTTTATATTATTAAAACTCATTGCATGTCGTATTTGTGTGTTCTTAAGCGGTCTCTTTTAGGGGTCAAAATTTGCTTAAGCCACGGCCGGATTGGTCTCCTTTAGGGGTCACAAAGAGCTTGAGCCACGCCCCGATGGTCTCATTTGGGGGTTAAATTCAAAATTTCCGACGAGCATCCCCGTCTGTTTCATATGGGAGTCCCCCCCCCGCGGGCGCAAAAGAGGGTGTCGACAAAGTCTGTATCGCCGGGTACAAAAAACTTCTGGCAACTCAGGTGGAAAACCTACCCGCGGTTTCTCACTTTAACACAAACTGATATTTAGACCTTTTAACTACGCCTAAGACTTTGGAACAACAGTGAAGGGATCGCTTAAAAGAAGTACGAATTCGAAGTGGGCTACACACACGAAAATTTTAATTGTCCAGTGTCAAATACTGCCATCGGTACAAACAGTGACAAAAGAAGATGAACTTGTGATGAGGGACTGGATAGAGAACTTTCGACCTGTTTGACAACGAACTATAAGAAGCGAATCAACTTAAGATAAAGCGGCTTCTTTGGTAGATAGCCTCTTGGACGCCTCCCTTTACCGTCTCTTGAGCATCCTCCACTGATTCTTGGATTTCATCCTCTGCTAACTCTTGGAAGGAAGGATAAATTCCCAGCGGGTATTCTAAGTTTGCATTGTTGCCCATGATGGATGTATGTTGTAACTTTTTACACAAACGAATCTCCTGTTTATATACAAACCAAACTGCTTTTTTTCCAAAAAATACATTCTCATTAAATCTTAATACCCCCAATATATCTTTTTTTCCCTGTGTAGGACTTGAATTTTTTTCTTTCCCTCTTCTTTCTCTGCTTTTTTTTTTTTAATTGCTTCATTTTTTTTTGGGGGGGGGGGGGAGATTTTGGTAAAGGTGTCCTTTCCTGAAATTGCGTAAAAATCAAACAAAAGCTAAAAATATTTTTAAGGCAATTAATTTTCTTTAGCTTAATAAACGCGCAGCACAGAGAGTACTAATTTTCTTTCCATTTCCCAGCTGAAGTCGCTCAGCTTTTATATTTACCCAATGACAGGTGAGCTAAGACTCTATCAGATTTCGGCAGCGGTTAAATAAAACTCCAACCATTAGTATTTCATAGAAATGTCAATCATACAGACATCTTAATCTAATTTTCTTTGCGCGACAACAAGAAAAGTACACAGACGAAAATGGAATAATTGATTGTGTTTGCAAAGATGGAAAAAGGCAAAATCCTTCGTCATTTGGGAAATAGAAGGTGTTAACCTGTTTTATAAAAAAGGGACAGAGATTTCTTATCCCAAAAGACTGCGATGAAATGAAGTTATGGAATCTGATTTTCACCACTTTTCAGTGGAATGCAGTTATCCTTATGTCCTCTATGGTTGCTGGTTCGATGATAAAGAGACGATTATCACAAAATTTGGCGTACTTTGAAGCAAATGAGGGTGACACTGACCACACCATATTTTGATATGTTCTAACTTTGTAGAACGACCTCGAAAATATAATTCATTTACAATTATTCACCGAAGTGGAGGTGGCTAGTAGTGGTTATTATGTCCACCACTAGCCATCGACACTGAGGTGAATAATTGTTTTAGTATATACTGAAACAGTGAGATATTTGAGCACAAAAATGATGATTTTTAACTCATTTTCTGCTGCCAACGATTACAATTTTGGCGCGCGATGACCGAACGACCGCGGTCGTCGCTTTTTCTTGCCAACAAACAAAACTTCTGAAGGCGTTTGTTTAGCTCTTGCGGGGAAATTTCTTCAAAAGGAGTTGTGAATTCTTTTTGTATTTAAAATCATTCTGTAAAATAGATTATTAAATTTAGTTTTGAGCTTGTTTATAAACAAGTCAACTAAACAAACTAATGCAAGACTTAAGCTTAATTTGCATTTGTAAACAAAAAACTTTTTCACCGGTTTTATCGATAAATTCAAGTCAAAAAGACAAAGCTTTACCTGTTAAAATTTCCAAACCGAACTTCGTCACCTTCTTCGTGTATTTCGGGAAGAGATTGCTTGATTAGTTGTGAAATTTCTTTGTTACGGCAGCAAACCGGAAAGGTATTTTGCTCGCAACTTACACGAGTTTGGCGTCGCTCGTTAGGAGGAACTGGAGGTGAATCAGTGAATAGTGCAGGATATTCACGGATTGAGTAGCCAATCAGAGCAAGCGAAAAACACTAAAACAACCGCTGTTTTAGTATTTACTAAAGTGGTTTAAGTCTTAAAACATGCTGTGAGTACTGTTTCGCGCTTAAATTAGAAGCTTTCACATTTTGTTTGCCAAAAATTGTCGATGTCTTGAATAAAACATCTATTGTGCTACCACTTACACCTAAGGCAACTAATTAACTGCAAGTGAAAGTGGTGAACCGTAATGACACCATAATAATAACGTTATTCTTCTCAGAAGCATAATTTTACGGTTTGGTATTAAGTATAAACGTAAGAAATCAATTATTTAGGTACTTCTTAAGGTTGGTTTTCACTAGCGACGGAGTAAGAGTCGTAGTCGTAATCATAGCGTAGAACTTTGCTTACGCTTCCGACAATCTGGCTCTCAGTAGGTCGTAAACGACGGAGTCATAAGTGGAGTCGGAAGAAAATAGAAACGTTCTGATTTTTCCGACGCGGTTTGCGTCGCCGTTAATGTTATGACTTCGCTTACGACTCCAGTTTTAGATTTTCACGAGGTCATAAGCGCTCTTACGTCTCCGACTCCAACTCCATCGCTAGTGAAAAACAGCCTTAAAGGGGCTATGTCACCCGACACGCATGCGCGAGCCAATAAAACAAACTTGAAAAAGTTGGCCCGACTTTTTCAAGTTCTGTGGGAAATTTTGGAAGGCTGTTTTTATCCGTCTAAATCTCAGCCATCGTTCGATAGTTAGCGAAGTTTTGTATTAAGAATCGTTCTGTGGTGATTACAGAATAATTTTTTGGCGTTATTTTGAAATTGTTTGCCTGTGGAATGTTTTTACGTGGATTTACTCTGCCCTCTTATCAGCGGCCGTTGTAATGGCAGAGTTAATGACGGCTACTCCACAATGAGTGATGGTATCTTTGATGGAATCTTCCCTATAGTTCACAGAACCTTTCTATTGAGTTATTTTAGAGGCTGCTGGCTCTTGGATTTTTTTGTGCTCAAAGTATGTGGACAAATAATGAAGCGGCTATCGAGTTGGCGGCGGTCGTTTTTTGTAAACGATTACAAGAGCATCAGGCCATGAGTTTCGTGACGAAACTAAACTCCTGGGGGAGGAAACATTATAAAATTCGGCTAGATTCCTTCTTGTATTTATCTGGATTCACAGCAAAGATAAACACGATTGTTCTCAACGGACTTAGAGAGGCACCTTAGTACGAGTTAGATCCTGTGAATGCCATGTTTTTTAACCTGTTTGTGTTCGAGAATATTTTTGGAAAATAGCAGAGTTTACTTTCCCTTTTTATCAACGGACTGCTTATAGTGGAGTAGTATACCAATGATATGATGCTTGGATCTGTTTTTCTCGGCGTCGCAGTGATTCGGCACGATCGAACAATTTTGCGCGATAATGTATGTTTCCCTAAGATCAAAACAAAGACTTGACGTCTCTTGTTCTATCAGCATCTAAATAATAAAATCACTAGCGACAGACAAGTCTAATTGTTAATGATTTGAAACAGTCTTGGTCTTTATCTTCGGTCTAGCGTCTTTTGTAGCTCGTTTGTAAAATAGAACTTCGATTTATTCTGTTGAATAAGACAATATGTTGTTGAATTTTTGTTTGCGCTCTTTTTTATGAATGGCATGCGTTTTTACTTCAAAACTACAAGTAAAATTGTCGTCACAATTTTATTCTTGATCTAGCATAACCAGAGAAGAAACGTTCCGTAAATTCTATCGAAATATCCCATATCTAAACCCATTTCGCTTGTTAACCTCTCTAAATTCGGAGCCTTGGATGTGACCCAGTGACCGAGAAGATGGAGAAAGTCACGCGTTAAAAACAATAGAATTCTGACAGTTGAAAGTAATTTGCATAACCTCAGAGCGCATGCTCTCCAGCTGACATAACCCCTTTAAGAGACTAAAACCATTCGTTTTTTTTGCTCAAATAGTCGTGCATGCGGTTTAGGCAAAATATATGTGTCTGACGGAAACTAACTTGACTCTCAACTGAAGGTTGTAGACCTCGATGAAAACACTACTGATTTTCTTCCTTTTGAACAGAGATTTTTCGTTGGAATAAACGTTACAAATAAATTATTAAGGCCTTCATAAGCGATCGCTTTTCAATTGGTCATCCAAAGCTTAATTTGGGTTGTTCGACTGCGCATTAAATTAAACGTATAGCTAACTTAAAGTTGCATACGTCACAAAATGTATAGTCGTAGGTCACCGAGAAATGTAAAGTTGCAGTGCAGACCAATTCGGTCTCAGCATTTTATCATGAATAATTGATTTCTATTAATTAATTTTATTAAATTTTCATTTTGACTGAAGTGAACCTCGGAACAAATTGATACATACAATTACGCGTATTTGAAAAAAAAAAAGCATTTACTTTCTTTTTTAGTTTGTGCTATACATGCAACTTTTATCGTGTTTGTCATCATATCTTGCAACTAAACTTTATTTCACTTGTCTTTATTGAAGCCCTTTTATTATTTATTTATTCAAAGGATACTCTCTACAAAGTCATGTGATTGCCTTTCATCACGTAACACGTGACTTTGACTGTGGGGTTATGTGTTTGCAAAACAAAGGGTGTTTATCATACAACTACAAACCAATGAGCAACAACCACAACGAGTGCCAGTTGAATGATGCCAGCAAAGTCTCGTGTCCAGGATGTTTAACTGTTGAACCTGGCGTCATTTATTATGACGTTGTCATGGTAAGTTACATCAATCAGAGCAATAAGTCGGCCCAAGGGAAGCAAAGAGAATTTCGGATCAATTTAGGTTTGTGGGAAACTGCCCACCTACCCCTCCCCTAAGCTAACATTATCACTTACTTCTCACTTAGGGCAAAATGTTGGCTTAGGGGATGGGTAGGTGGGCAGTTTCCAAGAAACCTAAATTGATAGAATTTCAATAGGGAGCTTAATAAGCAAAGGCGTTTTGGAGAGACGCGCGTCAACCGGAAGTGAGGATGTTTTCCTTTTAATATGCCTTTACGCTATAAAATTTGTATTTCGTAGTTTCTTAACACTTGTAGAGACGATTTAACTGAAAATTTGGGCAAAACCACTGCTCAGGAATGTAAAACGTCTACTTCCGGTTGACCTGCGTTGCTCAAAAATGCCTTTGCTTCATTTTCCTAATATCAGCAAGCCAGATCATTCTACTTCTAAATAGTTACAGTCGAATCTCGATAACTCGAACCCTCGCTAACTGGAACCTCGCGCCAACTGGAAACTCGAACCAAAATCGATTTCACCTGGATTTCCTTTATACATTTACTAGCATTTTACCCTCGGTAACTCGAACCTCCCGCCAACTGAAAGAAAATTTTGTTTTCTTTCAGATCATTTCTACATATAAACATGCGCTCAATTTAACTCAACAAGTCGAAAAAAAGTGTACTGCAGTCCGAAACATTGGAGTTACTTCAGCAACTGTGTCTTTACTTTTTCAGTTTAGTCTAAATACAGTGTCCAGCAATGTGTATTTATCAAGTTTTGTAGTGTAGTGCATTTTTTTATGATGTTACTTGCATTCATTTCTCATCCCATTTTCGAATTTCCGGTTATTTGCTTCAAACTCTTGCTAACTGGAACCTTTTTTCATTTCCCTAGAGGGTTCGAGTTGTCCGATGGGAAGTCGATTGTTTACACTCCTGCAATATACGTTTTTATAGCTTTTACTTTTTGCTTTCCCATGTCAGATATGAATGCTTAAAGTTACGACCATACAAAAGGAAAATTCCCTTTAAAAACTAGTACACTGTCTCTTGAAAAAACGAGCTATTATCCAAGCGTCTCGACTTACCAAAGCTACAGTAAGTCCTTCGTTAACCGAACCATCGTCAATCGTAGTCAACCATGATCTTACAAAATTTGAAATGAAAAGAAATTAATCCATTGCGTCTTATCTTTTTTTATTTATTGTTCATGTCCCTCTTTTTTTCAGATGAACAACTGCATCGGGAGAGATGGTGAGAACTCCAATTTGTTGATCATTAAAAGCTAATTGTTTCATTGTTGTTAAATTTTACGTTCTTGTTGCCACCATGACATTAATGATTTCTATATATGCAATCCTGACCATAATAGAATATTAGTAGTAATAATAATAATAATAATAATAATAATAATAATAATAATAATAATAATAATAATAATAATAATAATAGTGATAATGTTTCCGATGGACTGGATTATACATAGACAGCCAAGGATTATTCAACAGGCTAGTTATCCTGTCGGATTTTCTTTTTCCCATCCAATTCTTTCCAAACTAGTACTGGAAAACATATAGTCCTTTACGTAAAGAAATCGTTTCATTTTATTCTTATTCATTCTTTTGCTTTTAGGTGAAATCTCGGATTACGACCTTAATTTTCCTAACAAGACCACCAGAAATTACGTCAACCAGACCTGGCCTATGAAATTGTCAAAGTTTACAATTTGCTTTTGGATGCAGACTGAAGACACCGATAGAGGGCGTTACGTTTAGCTATGCTATTCCAGGAGAACATAATGAAATAACGATCTTTAGAACGGAACTGGCAATCCATGGTGAGACGAGGTAAGGATCGAGCCAATACTGCCAGCACTCTCCTTTAACACTGCATGAAACGATCATCAGTTTCTTGGTCCGAGATAGTAGCCAGTCTCTGTGGCCACTTGATGGTATTAGAGCCCAATCAATTATGGCTAATCTCAGGGTGAGTGGTGGTGGATGAGGGGGCGGGGGTTGAAATGTCCCTTCTATAAACATCTAAATACTGTACGACTCAGTACATAGTCACAGGATATTTTAAATGTATGCATTTCCAAAGTTGTTTTCGTCGCCATTGAATCCTAAATCACATGCAGAGAATTTAAGTAAGAATCCACCCTGCGAATGGATTCTTTTTTTGACTTCTTCTAGAACGAGGAGGAAATCAAAGGCGGCTCAGAAGAAATCTCGTCAAGCTTTGGTATCGCAGCAATGAGACCGAACTTTTGGTCTCGTCAATCTTGTTTTCTCATGTGAAACTGGTTTTTTGAGTACGAGCATCCGTTTGTTAATAACTGAACCTGCTGTACTAAGTGTACGGCTACTAAGACTAGTTTCGAACGGTATCGTGTCAACATGCAAAGCATGTTCAACATTTTCTAATCTTAATTCCTCAAGCAAGGAAATGAAAGGATATGCTGGAAGGGTAGGGAACCACTCACAACGTCGGCACTGGCAGCCAAATTAACTGCTTAGTATAAAATCAACTCTCGCCTGGATTCCTGGTTATCACGGATACCCTTATAATACGTGCGGACAGCCTCTGAATCCCCGGTGAAAATTACAGATATTTGACTAAAACCAAGAGTCCTGCTGTTATGGACTCTCGCTTAAGGGACCGGTCATTATTTATCGCCGGGGAGAGGCTTGGGGCTTAACAAGGTGAAATTTAGCCGATCCCCACTTTGAATGTTACTTCGCTGAAGTGATCCCCCCTAATAACAGTTGACGACTTTCGCGATTCCCCCGTCCCATGTCTTCATGTCCAAGCAAATTTGAGTGGTCCCCTTCTGAATCCTTCCAAAGTTTTCAGTGATCCCCCCTTTTGGGTTCTCATTTGTGATCCCCCCTTTTGTTCTCCTGAAAATCAAGTGATAATCCCCTAATCAACCGCCCCCGTCCCCCCAGGCGATAAATAATGACCGGTCCATAAATTAAGCGGACACCTTTCTCGGCCCCAACAGCACTGTTTTGGTGTTTAAACTCTCGTTATAACGGACATCAATCAGCGTCTTAACGCTACAAATCATGTCTAAATTATGATTCAGTTTATTCATTTGTTATCCATCTATTTTATGAAGGAGCATTGGTCTAGGAAAATATTACGATGGAATAAGACACCACATCTGCGTAGCTTGGGGAAATGAGAATGGGGAATGGAGTATGACAATAGACGGCGTAATGGCCATTAACGGTACCGGCTTTAAACCCGGATATGTAATTCCTGGTCGAGGGTACTTGGTAATTGGTCAAGATCAAGACAAAATGGCAGATCCTAATAGTTTCCAACAGATGCAGAGCTTTCATGGAACACTCAGTGGACTTCATGTTTGGAGTTATGTGTTGTCTCGGGCAGAAATAGTTCGCATGTCCAAGGGCTGTAATATGGGAATTGGAAATGTCCTCATGTGGTCTGATTTTCTGATCTCAAGGCATGGTGATGTTGTCGTCAAATGTCCATCCAGATGTGAGATTTAGTGCGTAATACACACGTTGGGGACTTAATCTTTGCGCAGTCCAAATGTGAACGAAATATGTTGATATCGACTGCCTTCCTGTCGCTCTTTAAACACACCGATGGGAAAAGCGCCTTGGGCACGAGATTGCGATAAATCCATTTATCAGTTTGTTGTGCTGTTGCTGTTCTTTCGCTTTTTGCTGCTGACGTTGCTGTTGTTTATATCCCTTTCGTTAAAGGAATTCAAATAGACACCTACCAGTACCTTCACCACCATATGAACTTAACAGTAGTTTAAGTAAAGAGTATAGTGCTGTGAGATACCTTTGACTGGCGTCATTCAAAGAAAAGGGACGTTAAAGTCTTGGATTGCAAATTTAACAGTCGATAAGGTTAACGCACTCAGGGACTGATTTATCGGGATTTACCTGCACGAGTTCACTAACAATGAACGAGAAATTTCAATACCGCACGAGGCTTTGCCGAGTGCGGTATTGAAAATTTCTATTTCATTGTTAGTGAACGAGTACAGGTAAATCCCGATAATTTACGAGCAGTGAGTGCGTTAATATTGTTATTATTCAAATTGAATACATTGCACTAAGCTGGCAAAACTTTTGACGACACGCAAAAACACCTCAAGCAGCTTGAATGAAAAATTTAAAATTCGCAACCTTACCTTTCAAAACAGATATTCCCCAAGCAATTGCTTTCTTGATGTTTTTAGGAATTGCATCATCAATAAGAGAATCAATGTCTGCATCTAACAAGTCGTCAAACTTTGAGTCAGCCGGAGCCATGGTGTAATGACAGTGGTGTGTTGAATTTACACCACGGCTATTACACCACGATTATGACGTCGAGGTGGTTGTTTCGTCACAACCCAGTATCACGTGGTACAAATCAGCCAATCAGAAAATCGGAATTCGTACAGTGAATGAAAGTTGAATAATAATATTATATACTATCATTTTGGTTCTGTTAGCATAATTTTTAAACCGCATTCAGACCGGGAAACTTTTGGAGCCCCCTCCTCGCTGGGCCCCTTTCGAATGAGCGCCCCCTTCGAATGTGTTTTTGTTAATTAACGCCCCAGTGTTCCATTAAGCGCTCCCATTCCAATAAGGAAGGAAGGAAGGAAGGAGTCATGGATGAGAGGACAAAGTACAGACGTGCCCTCTTTACAATATTTATTAACATCTTTTAATACTTTACCGATAAGCGCCCTCATTCTGCTAAACTCCCCTATTCTAATATTCTAATATTAAGTGTACGGGTACGTATCAATCGAGGTTCATCTTCCTTTAATTGCTCACAAACGAACGGTAATGCCGCATTACAAAACAAGGATCCTTTCGAGGTGATTATCGAAGAGGACGTCGGAGATAGCGCACCGGAAATATTTTATTTACGGTAATTGAAGTAAGTGGCATTGTCAAAGCTATCGGCGTAGAAATAGATTCAAATTCGCTCACGTTTAATGAACATTCACCGAATATATACAGCGCTGGTGTAGTACTCTTAATTACATGGGTGCTTTAGTATGCCTTTGAGCATCTTTATGAGTTTAGGTTCTTTCACATAACCCATAATAGAAAAAAAATAAAACAAACAAACACAAAGGTTCTTTTGAACATTGGATACATTTTTTTTCCTTTTTTGATCTAGCGAATTACTGTTTAAACTTTAAATTAAGAAATTTAATTTATTCGGGTTTATTTGTTTAATAATATTAATTAAAGCGCACATGCAATAAGCGTAAGGCATTTCTTAATTTTAATTATCAAGTTGTAAGCTTAACCTACCACATGTAACCTGGCAATTGCTTGACATGGTAGACAATTCTGATTCGATCCCCCTACGTCGAGCCAAGTAAAAAAATTATAAGCAACTCTGATATGCTGACAAAGCTTTCATTCGCCATCGAAAATCATAATCGAAGGGTATGAAATTACCGAATAAATTTTGATGAAGGGAATTTCCCCCAGTTTAGCCATGCTGTTTGAAAAGACACTAAGCGTCATCTCCAATTGAAACGGAAGATTTTATTCTACAACTACTTTGCCGTTTCTAATCAAAAATGCTTCTCTTGCAAGAACTTAATGTATCTAACTTATCAGACCTTCGAAATTTGAAGCGAATGATTAATGGCGCTTTTAGTTCGTTTAATAACGTCTTATTTTTGCTTTGCGTTATTTTCCTCACTTATATGTGTTGTCCGCGACTGTGCTCACACGGTGGGTGGCCCCTACTAAAATGTTCTGCAATTGGTATAGGATTTAATGGAGCCGAAGCCAATTCTGGAATTGCACGCACTTTAGGCATCCTACTGATGAACAGTTGGGACACGTAGATACATTTTTAGTAACTACCATAATTTGCAGTCTGTCTACTTTGAATATCTATAATTTTACTTAAGTAAAATGTTTCCTTTTATTAAGAAAGCAAGGTTATTCGATAACCAACATATTTACCTTTTGCAAATGCATGCAATATTTGGCAAACATTAATTTAACAAAATTGGTTGTTGACTTTATTCCTTTCGATGTATCATCGCCTTTCTGTACTCATTTTACCCACTACCGAGGACAAGAAGCTGTATTATTAGGTCAACAACCGAATTTGATACCTTTTGAGTCGTAATTATATTTCCTCGGCCACGCCTGTCCGTGTAAAACTGTTTTTTCTCATTTTAAAATAATTTTTGATTATTCGTTTCAAGTGCTTGATTCGCCAGCTTTCTAGCTTTTATTACTTATTTGGTGAATGCTAAGGAAGAGGTAAATGTTTGAACATTTTTGTGAAAGCCGCGATTGTTCTTTTAAAATATTTTTATCCAGTCTCATTGTAATAAGGAGAAACCAGTGAGGCGTGCAGAATCTTGATTGTACCTGAATGATTACCAAGTCGTTTCGGCAAGAAGACGTTAATGATATATGATAATCAGAGACAACACTCTGATCACTGACGGGTATTACATGCTTACACTGTAAATTAAAAAGATCTGTTTCAGCCCCAAAGTGTCAATTCAGCCCTGCAGGCCAAAGTCTGATTCAGCCCTTCTTGGAGCCATTTGAACACAATTTAGGCCAAAAAAGCTCTATCAAAAGGCTATTCCAGCCCACGGTAGGGCCCATTTCAGCCCTGGGACCAAATCAGCCCTAGCTAATTGGACTGTATTGGCCCTGATTTAAGGGAGCCAAATTAGACCCAAAAATAGGACTGTATTTTACTCACCGAAGCGGCCCTGTTTTTAGGGCTAAAACAGATCTTTCTGATTTAGAGTGTATGATGATGATAATAATGAACCCATGGTAAAATGTTAGTATTATTGCTGTGATTCAATTTTATCCTTACTTTAAATTTAATTTTTCCTTTAGGAATAACAATCCATGATAAAATGTTTGAAACTCAGGAAAATGAAATTTAAATAAAGGAGTATAATTAAACAATTAATCACAATATATTTTCTTCCAGGTTGAGTATCGGGATCTCCACTACTCTAAGATATTCACAAAAGAGCGGCGTGTTTAAATAATGTCGGGTGATTTCGGCAATTCATTTCCTTCTCTGAAAAAAAAGTGACAGGGTATTTTAATTTACCTGTAGTAGAATAGCCAAACATGAAAAAACGCAGACGGCGAAAAGGACGTAATTAATTTCTCCAGCCAAAGAGGATCAAAACACGCACCCTGATTACCAACGTGCGGAAAAAAAACGAAAACGATGCATCTTTCAAATAATGTATTCTTATTCTCAAGATGAGTCAAGGTCTTGTCTTCTTTATTCGGCTAATGCCTGCCTATGCTCTCCTTCTCTCTTCTGTGGTTGTCAACTCGAACATTATCAGAGGCTTAACTCAGCGTACGGGATATTTTCAAGCGTTTGAAGGTATTATATGTTGACGATACTGTTTTGAGCTACTAATAATTATGGAAGTATAAATTTTTCCACAGTGGAAGTCTCGGTAAGCATTCGGAAGTCAGCAAAGCGTGGTCATTGCACGCGTGCTGAACAAGAATGCTGTATAATGACAGACTAGAAACAATAGACATCTCCCAAAGCACAAACTCAGCCAAAACGCTAAAAATCTTCAATGTTAACTCAAGTTTGGGCTCATAGAAGATAATGTCACAGTTTTTCAATGACCGTGAAATTCAGAGTCCGGGTAGTTAGTTAATCAATTGTGGCCCTGAAAAAATTTGAAGGAAAAAAAACTACGAATTTTTAAGAAAATATTTTTTTCGTGAGAAGCGCTCTTAAACGCTGACAAACGTCAACAAATAGCGAAAACTATAATTTCTATATGTTTGCTTTGCTCGAAATCGCGCGCATTTACAAGGCCTTAAAGCGTTTTGCTGACTTGCAAGGACCCATCTGTTATAACGATGCCCAAAATAAAGAGATGAATCTCATAGTTTATTAGATATAATCCGTGTAAAGTTTGCTTATCATTTTCTCATAAATTATGACCTAAATCTAGGAACGGCTGAA
The DNA here is from genome assembly GCA_964035705.1 of Porites rus. Taxonomy (NCBI): domain Eukaryota; kingdom Metazoa; phylum Cnidaria; class Anthozoa; order Scleractinia; family Poritidae; genus Porites; species Porites rus. The sequence goes on along the minus strand of OZ038001.1, from coordinate 6,059,779 downwards.
TTTCTCGAATTGGGTCTTTGCGATTTTGGCGAAACTCTGTTCAGTGCAAGGCACTAATGCGCACTATGTGTAGCCGAGAGATTTTCACGAAAAAATGCCGGCAACAGCAGATTTTCGACTCAGACCTCAAAGGGGCGTGGCATTATAACCACGTGACATTTACTCCGATCGCCAAAAATTTTATGTTATATTGTAGATTGATCTATATGTTATCCATTCTATGTGTTAGACTTACGATAAAAGTAAAGGTGGAGATGCCAGAGAGCTTCAAAGTAGGATGGTACCCCCCCGAGTCACCTTAAGGGCTTGTTTACATGGAGGTGGCGAACCCCAGGTAGGTGAGGTAACCCGCTTAGGTGGGGTAACCCGCCTGTCCATATAATCGCTCATTTTATTTTGATCACGTTTACATGATAGGTGGGGTGACGCGCCAAATGTTACCTCACCTATCTGGGGTTCCCCATCTCCATGTAAACAGGCCCTAAGTTAACATCGTCTTTTGGGTCAGTTGTCGGACTTAGTACGCGTCGAACCAATCTACCAATCATACCAAAAAACAATTTTAATAAATTTTCTCCCCGACAAGGCTAAATATAAATTATCATAAAACAACAACAAAAAAAATATCAGTTTAGGCCATCGTTTGTGAATATCGATGTTTGTTCCGTGAGACGATCTTCAGACGTTGTATTTGTCTAAAGCAGAAAGATAGAACGTCTTGGAAGATCCAAACTCATTCAGACGAACTTAACTAAGCCGGACGTCGAACTTTCCATGCCAACTTAACTCACTAAGTTTGTTTCCTCTCATGAAAAGTTGGACGCTTGGCCTAGGCCATAGCGTCGGACTTTTCCTAATAATCATCTTGTTATATTTCAAAGTCTTGACGTGTGCATCATCATTGATAACCAGGTTTTTCAAAATTTGCGTCTTTCCTTAAAAAAAAGACTTTATTTTTGTTTTAATTATTAAATTATAGCATCTTAGTTATAAGCAATATTTTAGCAATGAAATATTCTATGTATTAGTGTAATACAGGCTTTTTAGTTATCGATTTGAGGACGAACATAAATTTAAAATGACCATTGGGCAGATGTTGGGTTCGATTTTTAACAGCTTTTCTTATGGTTATCTTGGATTTTCAAAACTTGCTTGAATATCGCAATAGAATATTGCAGACTTTATAATTTAGGAGATTTTTTCAACTCTCACCGGAAATTAATTTTGCTTTACAACTTCACATATATAGTGCTCTTTAGTTGAGTAACTGAAGGAAAGAACGTCATTTAATTCACTAGTTGTGAAGAAACACAAACTCATTCGTCCGCTGCGCTTACTTGTTTGCTTACGATTAATCGTACGCGCTCACCAAACCTTAAAAAAGTAATCTATATTTACAGGCCATGTACTGCAAAATCACGTGATCTCCACCCTTCAAGTTGCTCAAGCCCTGGATTGTGGAACTGAGTGTTTGAGAAACAGTGCATGCTTATCGTACAACTTTAAACCAATCAGCATCAAACAAAACGAGTGTCAGTTGAATAACGCAAATAAATTCACGTGTCCTGCGTGCTACAGCTTTGATGCAGATACAGTTTACTATGAGGACGCACAGGTACTATTTTAATAGTAAAATATAAGGAAAAGGACCTCTATTCAACGAAACCTCGTCGCAAACAACTTTTTCCAGCCCCAATTGGGACTTCGTTATATCGATGTTCCACTGTATTACACTGTTCGGTGTTACTATTGACAACAAATTATCGTTTTCAGAACATAGCAGTGTCGTCTGTTAAAAGAGCAGTCACAAAGTAGGGTTTATATTGAGATTAGGAAATCTTATTCGAATTCCAAGGCTGCAATTCTTCATCATCATACTTGTTACGTAGCACTTCTGCAAGGCCAGCGAAATATCCTATCCGTAGCGAGCCTTCCCTCCCCACTCGCCCTGGAAGTAGAGTTGTTGTGTCTGATCCCTGGGCTTTTCTGAGAAAAAAACTTTGAACTGGGGGAAGGGGTTTTCTTTACGTAAAGCTATTGATTTGGAAATAGTTTTGTTGCGTAAGGTAGTACCCGTTAAGAAAAAAAAACGTTCTCAAGTAAAGTTTGTCCGGGATTATAGAAAGCTAGAGCTGGTCCAGGAAATAATTAAAGGGGATTAAGGGCTGTATACCGTGTTTGTAATTCAACATATATATAGAATACTTCATGGAAAGTGCGGGCGTACGGTATTTACGCACGAGTTGTTGACGCATCAGAAATCGAAAGAGTGAGCGCAGCGAACGAGAGAGATTTCTCATTGAGTGCGTATATACTGTACAAAGTTCTTTCAATGTGGTATTGTGTTTATTACTTAAATACTAAGACATTCATCATTTTGGCAGCATTTTTGTTTTTGATCTTTCCAAAATGCTAAAATTTGCTGCTGCGCACCGTGAAATGACAAACAAAACGAAGCATCAGCTTATCAGTTAAGAATATTAATGAGGGTAAGGATATGAGGTAATCCAAGAATTTACAAGTAAAGTTAACTTTTGTTCTGAATGAACAATTAAAAATGAATGAATTTAAGTAAAATGGCCGATATGAATATAAGCTCAAGTAAGCTTAAATGGAGGACAAGGTAGGTGCGATAAAAAGCACAACTTGCTTACGTCTCGTTCTGTTTTTCCCCCTCCACTGTTGTTCAGCCGGCTCTCTACAATTCTCTTTATCGACAGAGAAATACACGAAACAATTCCACTCCAATGTCGGAGATGTTTTTCACTTTTTACGAGAAATAATTGTCGAGAAAAACGTTTCTCGATGATGTCTGCGAAGCACCGGCGCTGCAAGCTGCAATCGTCTATTAAAGGCGGGAATTTTGGCGCGAAACTCTCACACCTCTGTGACTTCTGATTGGACGTATCATTTTTCTCACACTTTATAAGGCATCGTTCGCGATTCTGATTGGAAGTATTATTTTTATCACGTGTGAAAAACATCGTTCCTCTGATTAGCTAGAACTCATTTGCGTATGAAAATTTACCACATAGCGGGTTTTGGTGAGTATTTCTCAGTGCGCATAAAGCGAGTTATTAGACTGGGCAAACCTTCCAACACTAAAGAACCGAAGATTACATGACATCACGATAACGTGTAAAGAAAAGAATGATCGTTTTCCCTCAGTACAACATATAGTTGCAATCTAAGAGTGAAAGAGTTTATGTTACCTAGGTTTCATACAACAAGCTATGGTAAACATTCCTTGAAGTACCTGGGACCTCAACTTTGGTCATGTCTAGACTCAAAGATATAGGGAACTCACCATCAATTAATGATTTTATAACGGCTGTAAGAAAACAAGATTTAGATACCCTAGTAACCAACAATTGTAAAACATTTTTATGATCTAGTATCTATGTATTTGAAAAAAGTCACTAATATTCTTAATTATTATTATCATAATTTTATCTTTCAGTTAGACCCATGCATCGGAAGAGATGGTGAAGTATCTCATTATAATCTTAATCATAATCTTGATTTTTGCACAACCTTGTTCCCAGGTTCCCTCTCCCTGGGAACAAGGTTACATTTTGGAAAGTTTGCGGGATGTCTTCTAAAATTCTCTTCCCTTGCCGCCACCACCACCACCACCACCACCAGTTAAACTACGGTTGAACCTCCCAACCGGGGAACCTCTGATCGCCACCTCATAAACCACCAGCTATCCAAAACACCAACAGTTTCCCAGTCAAAGACATACATCTGGACCTCTTCAAAACGACCACCTCTCTAAGCGACCGCGACCGCACTTGCTTGTCACGTTCAAAACTTTTAGAATTTTAACTGTTTTTAATCTCTTATAAACGACCGCTTGACGCATGGTTTGATTTCTATGTTCGTACTATGTAATTCCCTTCTCATATTATCACGAAGAACTTATCTGTTTCAGTGAGAATCTAGAAATGTCATCGTAACATTAAAAACTTTGTATTTTTTTTTTCAGTTGCCCCCAGTTATTACCATTATCGTTATCGTTATCATTATCATTATCATTTTGTGTCAATTTTTTTTCACTTACTTATTGTTTTTGTATTTTATTTATCTATTTATTTTTTTGTTTGTTTCTTTAGGTGAGGCTTCCAACTATGATTTGTATTTTCCGCAGAAAACCCTGACAAGTTATGTCCACCAGACCTGGTTTGTGAACCTAAGCATGTTCACCGTTTGCTTTTGGATGAAGACTGACGATTTAAGCGAGGGCACAACATTTAGTTACGCTATTCGAAAACCGTGTTGTAATGAAATTACGCTTTTCAAAAGGCATTTGGCAATTCAAAACCAAGATAGGTATGCCTCCCTGGTTGTTGTAATTTTATTAATTCGTAATCCTTCTCAATTTCCTTGTTGGTGATTTTTTTTTCTTTTAACTCCCCCCACCCTCCACCCAAATTACATAGCCGCCCATCTACTCTGGTTATAGCCTTCCAGAATATAAGCCCCTCTCTAGAGCAGTTTTGAAATGAATTCGACTTTTTAAGCTTCGAAATTTTTTTCAAAACGTATATATGTTGATCAGCTGTGCTCTCTGCTATGTAACTTGTTTTGAAACAGTTTTCATCCCTCCTCAACCCCCCCCCCCCCCCCCCTTCCTTATATAAGCCCCCCTTTTATAAGCCCTTTTAAAACACCTTACGGGTTGTTGTATAAGCCGAGGACTTATAATCGGAAGTTTACGGTTTCTGATTTCTTACTTTTGGCCTCAACAAATCAAGGACTTTTGTGTTAGACAGAGTATTGTGGGTAGGGACGGGGAAAAAATAATCAAAGAGGGAGGTAGGTGGGGGGGTGGGTTTAAAAGAAATTTGCGAAATTCTGTCTTGAGTCACTTCCACACAAATTCCTAACCACAAAACAACAACAACAACAACAAAAAAACACATAAGCAAACAACACAGTGAACACGCTAAGACAGGGGAAGTTGATGTTTACTTAAACCCGGTTTTCATAAATCCAGGTAGATCTTAATCTGTACCAAGAACAAAAAAGAGAGGTCTTTATGTTTATACAAAGAGGGTATCTGCAAAGTTCTGGCCCGGGTTGCTCGAAGCATGGTTAGTGCTAACCAGCGTTAAATACCATGGAAACCTATACATTTTGATACCTCTTAACCAACGGTTAGCGCTAACCAGGCTTCGAGCAACCGGCCCCTGATCTTCAAGCTACAAATACACGTTCAGAATGAATAAATAAGTGAATGAATAGATAAATAATACAATGAACAAATCAAAGAACGAATAAATGAATGGATGAATGAATGAATGAATAAACGAACGAACGAACGAACGAAGAGATGGCATAATGAATAGGCGATTAAATGCATATACACACATGCACATCTACAGTTGGTTATCCTTGACATTCGTGGTGATAATAACAATTTGACAGTATGGAACCCCTAATTAAGAAATGTCTTGCATGGTTTGTTCATATTTTGTTCTTCTTAACATTTCTTTTCTTTCTATATCAGGGCAATTCTTCTAGGTAAATATTACGACGGACATCAGCACCATGTTTGTATTACCTGGGAAAATACGGCTGGATCCTGGAATTTGATCGTGGACGGTCACGTGATTAACAACGGAAGCAGATTTCGTGTGGGGCACGTAATTCCTGGCGGAGGATATCTAGTAATTGGTCAAGACCAAGACAAATTTAGAGACCCTAGTGGGTTTGTCTTATCACAAAGCTTTGTGGGAAGCATCAGTGGGCTCAATATGTGGAGCCACGTACTACCTCGCAATGAAATACTGCGCATGTGCAAGGCCTGTAACACAGGAACTGGAGATATACTCAGATGGTCCGATTTTTTTAACCCCAGGCATGGAGATGTAGTCGTCAGGTGCCCTTCTAAGTGCATAGTTTAATTTATAACCGCTTTCGTTACTGGATCTTGATAAGAGTTAATCTATAAACTGTGATAGATCACTGTCACTTCTGGCAACCAAGCTTTAGGGCAAAAAAGAAAAGAAAAGTCAGGTATAAATAGCTATTAATTAAATAAGGCTAATCTTCGGGGGTGGAAGCGGAATCATGAATCATGAATCATGAATCATAGTTACAAAACATCAAAGAATCATGAATCTTTGTACTTCGGCTCGGGAATCATGAATAACGAGACTCTGAGGAAAGCTTAACAAAATACACGTATTAATTAATTGCGTTCGATCCAGGCAATGCAGGATATGGCGTTTCCGAGAGTCCAATTTTCAAAATTTTTTCCGGGGAAACATGCCCCCGGCCCCTCCTATATAATTAGTGCATTCGGGGCTGACAGTCCGCTTGTTTCTCCAATAACCTTGTGCTTAGAGTTCAGTTACAACAACACTCCATGCCATACCAAGTCTGAATAAAGCAGAAGTTTGAACACCAAAAAATACAAAACGAGACTAAGTTACACCTGAGAAAATCATTAAGTCAATAGGTGATCAGAAGTCTTCGTGAATCATGAATCTGAATTCTTGTAGGAATCATGAATCATTGAGGCAAAAACGACAGGAATCAGGAATATCAAGATTCAAATGATTCCACTTCTACCCCCGATAATCTGAGGTACTTTGAAGATATTTTATTCCTTCTATTGGAGTGTAAAATTTTCTGTCGACGTAAATTCCTAAAGGAGACAATTAAGGTATTGCATGATCGACGCATTTGACAAGTAGTTAATATTTAAAAATCATGTACATACACCGAATCCACAAATGGCGGACACACGGGAAAAAAACTGGTGCCTGGTCATGAAAGCGAGGCGTTGCGGGATAAACAGAAATTGCAAATAAAGACTTTCAACAAACTTGCAGAGTGTTTAGCACAGATTCATCCTAAAAGTACAATTACGTGGGATGTCTTCAGTCATTAATGTTTAGTACTGATTTCCTATTTGCAATCAAAAGAGACGCGTCTATCTTCAAGGAAACAGGATGATTTTGTAGGTTTCCGAAGCATCAGAACTGCCAACTCGAGATGGCGATGTGGGCGATGGCTGCATGCAGAAAAGTGGCAAACATGTTGGCCCAAACTTCACATTACCGGAAACTGAGTACGAAACCCAGCTTACTACAATTCTGTAAAATAAAAATAAAAACAAATGTTGTTGCCAAGAAAAAAAAGAGATAAGCGACGGATTTATGGCCTACTTGTCGACGAAAGAGACTTCCGCGGTTACACAAAACAGGTCAAGACGAGATGGAAAAAAGAAAGCGGCTGAAGGATTCATTCACGAGTGAAGAGGAGGAAGAATTGGTATAAATTATTATTAATGTATCTTTAATGTTGCCTTCGAATGAATATAACCCAAGATTTTAGTGTATCGCTTTTTTCCTTTATTAGTACAGTAAACAATATAACTTTTGCAGTGGAAGATGTGCTTTTCTATGAGGAACCGGGGGCTTAAGTAGTGCCAAGATTCCCGTGCGAACAATCTCTGAACAAATCTTTAGCTGTCACGTGCTCAAATAAATTGCTTGTTTAAATGAGGTATTGTCAGTGTTTTTTCTTTTCTTTCGTTAGTTTTTTTGTTTTTCGCAAGTTAAAGTTTAAGCGCCGATTAATTGGCAGTCCCACAATGACTTATAACCTGACTGGTGTTTTGTGTGTAAACAATGTGCTGTAACTCAGTCAGGGGACCTACTGCCTGTGGGAGTGACATTTCATGCATATACAGTACTCCCTTTCTTTCTTTCTAAGCGTAGCACATACCCGGTGCCAGAGGACGAGGTTAAAACAATAGCTGTTACTACTAATATGATAAACAACTGCCATATATGGGTATATATCTGGAACAAACTAACAGTCCAATCTTTATTCCTTGTAGTGAATAAAATCATAATTTCACGGAGAGTCCAGGCTTTTAGTGTGTTGTCCAGGATCTCACTATAATTCAGTAATCAGTTGACCAAACCAGAAGCAGTGACTGCCACTCAGTGATTAGAATAATTATAATTCCGAGACTAGAAAAGAGGTTTGGTTTTTGGATTTTCTAGGAGTATCAATTTTATTTTTTCACTAAAACCACTCCTTGATCTCTTCTACCATACAGACTTTAGAGAATAGTGTACATAATTATGCACCTGTCAATGTAAATCCCGTGGGGGGGAGTGCGGGCAAGGGGCGGGGATTTGATGCCTGAGAATATCCCTATGTCGGGCTTTTGATCGTGCGAAGCGACCCAGGGGTCGGAACATTTGACTTTGACCGACAGAGGCCTGGTATTCCTGGTATCAATTCAGAAGCGATTACCAAGTCCGTTCCTCGAGGCCTTAGGAAAGTCACGCTGTTGGAGAAAGGTATGAAGTTTTCATTTGTTTTAATCGCCATAATCCGATACTTTTAAGAAATAAGAAATGCTAGTGGAGAGAGAAAATACTTAATTACATCGAGTAACTTAACGGAGCTTACGTTAACCTTAAATAAAAGTAGTAAGAACGTACTTTTGAAATGTTCTCTTATTCGTTTTATATAGTACTATAGTATTGTTTGTTTAGATTTTTTCCCCTGGGGTGGGGTCTTTTTGACACTTTTGATTGACCTTTCGTTTCCCACCCTGGAGAATTTGATCGAAAAATTTTGAACTTTGTCAAATCCCCGCCCCTTGCCCGCACTCCCCCCCCCCCCCCCCCCTTCCCACGGGGTTTACATTGATAGGTGCATTATTTTTAAGGGTTATTACATTTAGTATCGTGAAATGAAGAATGTGTTGAAAGTAGCTAAGTAGCTTTCCCTCTGACTAATACGACCACTAATTTCAGTCCTGAGCAAGGGGGCTTATTCTGTGAACATCTCTTTCTTGGTGTAAACTACAAGACAGTCCCACCAGACGGTACTCTAATTTTCCCATTTGACCTTGGACTTAGTTTTGAAAAATGCAAGGTGGTTACTTTCACCAATGGTTTGACAAGAAGAAACGTCCAACACACCTCTCTAGCCGTTGATCTCAGTTGATCATGATCGATGTATATATCTATTTTTGTATTAATTTACAATTTCCCTAGGATCATGATTAATCCTATCGCTTTGAAGTGAATTGTTACTAAGATGTACATTGGTAGAGCTGAACAAAAATCTCATGATTTCTTTGTCTACGCCACATAGAATAATTTTATTAAACTTAGAAGCTGTAGTGTGTGTATATCTTATGGCCTCCTATTTGTCTGGTCTCTTTAAGGGCATCATTTCAGAGAGCTCTTGGTAACAAAGCGGCATAAAGCTCACATGTTACTCGGTTAAAAATAACTAATCGAGGGTTATGCAACGTTAAAGCCGGTGTACTGTTTATGTCAGAACTAAGCACAGCAAGCTCTTGTTTCGAACAATTAAATTCCAGTCTGGATCTATAAAAAGATCATCATTTTATTTAATTATGTACTCTTCAACCCTAAAATATTATGGAACATAAAGTTAAAACAGTGGTTAAAACTCTTAACAGCAAAAGAAAAGAAATACGAAAATTACTCGCTGCAATGATGTAACGCTTACCTAGTAACGAATTGAAATTTTGAGCGTACTCCACAGCTCGCGATCGATCGCTCCTGCATTTAAACTAAAAAATTTTGTTCTTATTGATGTTCTTCATCGACAAAGACCAGAGAAGGATGTCCTGGCAACAAAAAAACAAACACAGCTTCATCGAAACCTCAGTCACCTCTCCTTTCCTGCCTCCCTTTTTTCTTCTCGACTCGAACTGTTTTGCCGGTTCAATGGCGGAAGTCTCTTGGGTTGAGTAGTAGGCCATAAATCCGTCGCTTATTTCTTTTTTTCTTGCCACCAAGATGTTTTTTTAATTTCTGTTTTACAGAATTGTAGTGAGCTGGCTTTCGTGCTCGGTTTAAGTGTGAAGTTTGGGCGAACATGTTTGCCGCTTTATAATTTCTGCAGCCATCGCCCACTTGTCGAGCTTCTGATCCTTCGGAAACATTCAAAATCACCCTGTTTCCTTGAAGATAAAAGCGTTCCTTTCGATTACAAACAGGAAATCAGTACTAAACATTAAACGCTGAAGACATCCCACGTAATTTTATTGAAAAAGAAGTCCACACAAAGCCATTTTAGGTGGAATCTGTACTAAACACTACGCAAGTTCGCTAGCAGCGCCTCGCTTTCATGACTAAAGGTACCAGTTTTTTTTTGTTTTTTTTTTTTGTTTTTTTTTCCGCGTGGCGGCGATTTGTGAATATGGTGTATGAAAGCACCAATAGCATTAAGGTGTATCTTTGAAAATTTTTGAGAGAGAATTAAATCTATTTATATTTCTATTGTTATTATTTTTGTTTTCAGTTAAAACTGCGTAGAGATATATAAATAGTATGTTAATGTTGCATTATAAGCATTGCGAACCATGTCATACTAAAACTGCAAGTGTAACTGGTGTGAATTCAAGCAAAATAAAAGTAATAAATCTAGTTTTTGTACCATGATAATAAAGAGGACTACTTTGCTATGTCATCTCCTTCTATAAGGATTTGATAGCCCTTTTTATTGCTCTTTTACATGGTATTGAAAGTGAAAAGGAGGCCGATATTTTATCCATTCTTTCTCCAGAAATAATTAAGGAGGAAAAAACACTTAAACACGTTAATTTCAACTCAGCCTCCGGCACATTCAAATAATAGGAATCAAAAGTACAGGAGGAACAACAGGTAAAAATAACTGAATTTTCTTAGGTTTTTCCTTGTAGTCTCGTTATGCAATTATCCAGGTTCCGAATATCATAGTAGCAGTATTACAACCTTAGTTAAAGTAATAACCCCAGTATAATATATATTATCAAATTCTAAATGGTTTGTCCCTCTGAAATAAAAGCAAATATATATTCCAATTATGAATCAAGTCAGTGAGGCTGGATTTTGCAACACCCGTTTCGTCGCATTTAAAAAATATCATGACATATAGAGTCGTTTTCATCGAAAGTGGCGTACATAGACTTCGGTCTGAAAGATCTATATTTAAACCGAGCGAGGAAAGAAACGGTCTTTTGCGAAAAAATTAACAGTTATAAACTTTTCCATCCACACACCCATATAAGTACGGCAATAAACGTCTTCTTCCCAATCATTCTTTTTTTTTTTAACATAATCCATGATCTAATTCATGATCGCTTTCTAAGTTGTCTTTTTTGCTTGATAGGCCTTACGTTTGTTTCGTTTTTGCCAAATCATGGATTTCTGGACGTTTTTAGTTCCAACAGCGTATTTGACTGTCATCGTGATGAGTGTCACAAACAGCTTACATTTCAGAAACGAAAAATCAGCATCCACTTATTTAAAAAGTTTTACAGGTAAAGTATTTTCTCTATTCGGGGGCTTTATGATGGCGTGCTGGCATGTGAAACTGGAGTAAATAAAAATTAACATTAATGAAGGTTTGTACAATTAGGGGCCCTCCCAAAGACCCCGCTACTCGGCGGGGGATAGGCTATGTCATTCCTAATCCCCTAGATTTTCCCGTAATTACTGAGTGCTTGTGACCCTAGGTAATCAAAAAGATTTCACATGATTATCATTATTTTTCTTATAATAATAATAATTGCCAACGAGCCATCCGAGCGAAGACGCTCGGATGGCGAGGCGGCAGCAGAATAGAGCCGCGTAAGACTGGGCAATAGGCAGAAAAATTCTCGATCGAGCTGAAAAAAGTGTAACCCAATGTAATGTAGATTCCCCTGAGACCAAGTGGTCAGTTGTGAACCAATCAAAAGGCAGTACCCGGCGCACGGGCTCAAGTTGAATAACAAACAAAATTTCACACACTTTTCGCCGTCATGACTTCCTGTGTTTATTTACCTAAATTTTTTCGTCAAACCCGGCCACCGCAGTCAAGAGACATGAGCACTTGATATATTCTATTACTTTTAGGGGCCATAACGTTAAGTTTTAACGAAGAGAAGTTTGTAAAACAGCAAAAGTGTTCTATGTGCAGCAAGCAATATTCTCACCACTAAAAAGGATCAGATTACACGAGGAGATAAGGAAAGCTTGGCACGAAGAATGCAGTCGCTTCTGTTGGAAAATCTGGTGTTGGGGAAAAAATCTTACCAGCGAACAAAATCAATGAGAACAAAAACGAATAACAAGCCTAAGCGAACAACAAAGGAAAAGAAAACAACGCCAGTTTTTTCGAAACCTGGCCGAGTTCAGGATTTATAAAAATAATGAACTAAAATTAAATACCGACGTGCCGTACATCGCATGTCCTTGGAAACATTTCAGATGGCCCAGCGAATCATTCTAAGTTTCAATCCGGTAACAAAAAGCCTCGGGAAATTTGAAAGGAGGTTTAAATGATTAAACTGTGCAAATATTTATCAGCAATGTGAAACCGAACCGACAGTAGATTTGTAGATGGACTTAATAATATTGCCGATCGCTTCCTCTGGAAAGCTGACTTCATTCTTTGAAGGCACTTCACACTTTTACATAGCAGGTTTGTAAAGCCACCACACTGAATCTGAGAACTTTTTGCCAACGAGCCATCCGAGCGAAGACGCTCGGATGGCGAGGCGGCATTAGAATAGAGCCGGGTAAGACTGGGCAATAGGCAGAAAAATTCTCGATCGAGCTGAAAAAAGTGTAACCTAATGTAATGTAGATTCCCCTGAGACCAAGTAGTCAGTTGTGAACCAATCAAAGGCAGTACCCGGCGCACGGGCTCCCAGTTGAATAACAAACAAAATTTCACACACTTCCCGCCGTCGTGACTTCCTGTGTTTATTTACCTAAATTTTTTCGTCAAACCCGGCCACCGCAGTCAAGAGACATGAGCACTTGATATATTCTATTACTTTTAGGGGCCATAATGTTAAGTTTTCACGAAGAGAAGTTTGTAAAACAGCAAAAGTGTTCTATGTGCAGCAAGCAATATTCTCACCACTAAAAAGGATCAGATTACACGAGGAGATAAGGAAAGCTTGACACGAAGAATGCAGTCGCTTCTGTTGGAAAATCTGGTGTTGGGGAAAAAATCTAACCAGCAAACAAAAACAATGAGAACAAAAACGCATTACAAGCCTAAAGCGAACAACAAAGGGAAAGAAAACAACGCCATTGTTTTCGAAACCTGGCCGAGTTCAGGATTTATAAAAATAATGAATTAAAATTAAATACCGACGTGCCGTACATCGCATGTCCTTGGAAACATTTCAGATGGCACAGCGAATCATTCTAAGTTTCAATCCGATAACAAAAAGCCTCGGGAAATTTGAAAGGAAGTTTAAATGATTAAACTGTGCAAATATTTATCAACAATGTGAAACCGAACCGACAGTAGATTTGTAGCTGGACTTAATAATATTCCCGATCGCTTCCTCTGCAAAGCTGACTTCATTCTTTCAAGGCACTTCACACTTTTACATAGCAGGTTTGTAAAGTCACCAGACTGAATCTGAGAACTTTTCAAGAAAATAATCCTTGCAACAGGAAGGGACCAAGAAACGGTCAAATGGGAAAAAAAGGAATTTTATTCCTAAGCAAAATAAGCATGATTTGCTCGTTGGCACTCTATCGATAGGTATACCTAGTAATAATAATAATAAGCTTTCTGGTATGAGAATTCTCCTTCTTCCAAGTTATATTGTACATTCTTGGTCTTACACTGGTGGACGGCCGATTTCGAGTAGCTCCCCGATACATTCCTCTTTGACTGGTGTAGCTATAATTAAATTCTAACCCTGCAAGCCATAGAGCCTCCAGTAGCTCAGTGGTTAGAGCATCCGAACTAAAACTCGAAGGGTCGTGAGTTCGATTCTCACCTGGAGCTTGGATTTTTTTCTGAGCTTTTTGGTATAAGAATTCTACTTCTTCCAAATTATAATTATCATTATTTATCATCTTCATCATCGTCATCATCATCATCATTATGACTGAATTTTTGCCATCAATGTATAAAATAAGATGCGTTGTGATGATGTTTACATCAACGTGTGTCGTATTTCAATTTTCAGGTCAAGTACTAAACAGCCACGTTATTGCTCAATACCACGTGAAATATGAACTTTCCTGTAGCATGAGATGTGTTGCTCACAATACATGTTTGTCCTATAACTACCAACCAATCAGCAACTTGGAAAGAAATATACTCAACTGCCAGCTGAATAACGCGACTCGCCTGACGTCACCTGAAAGTTACGTACGTCAACCGGGAAGAATTTACTGCGAAGTTGTAGAGGTAAGCATGTACTTGAAAACCCTACAAACACGGTGGAATCAAAGAATACCATGTGTGCAATAATAATTTAGATTTATCTAAAATAATTCTACAATTTGACCTCGACTAGAAGTGTATGTATTTGGCTTTCGATGGTCAAGGATTGAAAGGAACTGCAACTTGAAAACATTGGGCCAACTTTTTTAAATTAAACTCCTTGGTTGTAGAAAATGGCCAAAGAAAAGAATCATTTGATATCTTTTCACTTTTGGTGTTTACTCCGTAACCAGTCTCATCTATTAACAACTTACTGGGTAGCAATCGGCAAAAACGTGAACAGTCTCGTTACCGGAGGGTAATTTCTAATAAGTCATCAACACAAGATTTGTAGATTCAAATTTCCCGTTACAATTATAATTTCATCTCAACTACCTCTACCATAAATTCACTGTCTTTGTAAATTAATTTGCACGACCGCTTATATATTGCTTCAGTTCCTAAAATACGATTAATAAATGGAAAGTGCTTACAATAGTTAAATTGAGAGTCAGGGCTTGAAATTAAAAAAAAAATGTATCTTCTGTGTTGTTGATATTTTCACTGTATCTGGCAATAGTTAGGCCAGCGCTTATTACAAATCATAATCATAATTTATGGTATTAGTCTTAAATTTTACTTCATTCACCTCGATAAAGATGTCATCACCATCGTCATTATCATCAGCAGCAGCAACAGCATTATCATCATCATTATCATCGTCATCACTACCATCATCATCATCATTATCATTATCATCATCATCATCATCTTCACTATCATTGTCATTATTATCATTGTTATAATAAATATAATTTTTATTACATTTTCTATAGTTACAAATTGCAACACACATCCTTGAGGATAGAAGTGTGAACGAGTCTCGCTACATCTCAGGTGAATTCAATATGAGTCATTCCACTACGAAGTTTGGTGACAAATAACGAAAAAAAGGAAAGCTTCTGTCACGAGGGGCGCAGTTTCTTTGGGGGGGGGGGGGGAGGGAGGGGGGGACAGATGACTCCATATTTCCATACTTCTCGGCATGGTCGATTTAAGAATATAAACACCCTTTTTTAGTTCAGTCGGGAATCAATAGCCTAAAAACCAGGTTGATATATCGATTCATAGGATATAACTGCTTAGAAGCTACACCGCTTGGGCAATATACCACTTAATTGAAAGTATATTGCTCGCTTCCTTCAAATTTGGTTAAAATCGGCTGATTATGTAGAATTAGCTAGTTTGGGGTTTGAGCTAACCAGAAACGGCGAAATATTTGAATGCATAATAACTAGTTATAACAATCATGGCTTTTTTAATTTTTTTAAAAAAAAGATAATCATAATGTAAACTTAAAGTACACATCTGCAGACTTGCATACTTAAAGAAAAAATAATAAGAAGAATATAATTTAAAAAAATGTGACTTAGAGATAAACGTGACGTAAAATCACAAGGTGAAAGAAAGCTTCAAATTTACATTAAAAGTTAAGACAAGATTCAATGTATTATTTTATTAAGAGAAGGATTTAATTTACTTCATAGGGACGCTCTTGTAAACACTTCGGTCTACTCTTACAAATAAGCAAAATGAGTTTTGATCTGTTCAATAAAAATGACATTCTCGAAATAAACCGTTGTGTTATATAACCTTTAACTTTCAAGATTATTAATATTATACTGTAAGGCAGTAAACTAAGGGCTACAATTTGCTAAATTTTTGTCAGAAATTATTTCGTATCTATCTCTAAGTCATTGGCTTAATCGTGGGTTAACTTAGTTAACATTCTGTCGAGGAACCGGGCCATGAATAACATATTCCAATAATCCTATGTTCCGATACAAATTTCCGGATTGTACAAAGATTAACTTCTTGGATTCTGGAATCCCAATAACCTTGCATGAGGCGAAAGCAAGGAAGAGGCCGGTACATCCCACCACATTTCTTTAAAATTCTGCCTAATTTCATATAATTTTTCATTGATTCTACAGAGCCACCACTGACGTATGACCTCACCTTTCCAGTGAAGGGTTTGAGCAGCTATGTTTCTCTGACTTGGCCGACCAATCCTTTCAAGCCAATGATTAATCTCACCTTGTGCCTCTGGATGAAAACCGCTGACTCTGAAAATGGGTGCCCGTTCAGCTATGCTGTAACGAGTAGCATAAACGAAGTGACAATATGCAAGGGTACAATATACATCCACGATGAACACAGGTAGCTTGTTAGAAGAGTAGCCTGTAATCATGTTTGTTTGTTTTTTTGTCAAAATTCCAAGGATTAACCAAATACTGACTTCAGGCCAACTAGTCTGTGAACACTGTTGATTTTATTCAGTGTTAAAAGACTGACTGTCTTAATATCGTATAAGGGAATTCGAACATACAGTACAAATGGTGAAAATAAAGTTAGTTGAACTCGGCTATGGCAGGCAAAAATAATTAGGGGAGGAGCGCGGGCTCATTTCCAGAACAGCGGCTGGTAATCGATGAGCCTAGGAGGAAGACGAAGGCTCCAACTTGAAAGTGACGGTCGCGATGGTAGTCTCACTTAGAATGTTCTGAACGGAAGGCCAATACTTGATCTTTACCCATAAAGGCATCGTTTTACGCCATGCGTAAAGAAATTCGTTCATAAAAATAACAAATGTCGTCATTATTGAGACATCCAGTGGAAGCCTTTGTGGGAGGAGATAGTTGGGGTAGGCTCTGTTAGGGATCCCATAAAGCCTAAGCCACGCCCAGCTTGGTTGAAGTCTCATCAGTACTGACGAGTATCCCC
The DNA here is from genome assembly GCA_964035705.1 of Porites rus. Lineage (NCBI taxonomy): Eukaryota > Metazoa > Cnidaria > Anthozoa > Scleractinia > Poritidae > Porites > Porites rus. The sequence continues at coordinate 6,042,781 of OZ038001.1, read as the reverse complement.
GTCATTTTTATACGAGAGTGAAAAACCACCCCCCACCCCCGACCCCTCCTTCTCTATTTTCCGGGAACAAAACCCACCCAAATGCAGTGGACGGAGATCGCCACGCTGCGGCTAATAAATTTTAGTTTAGTTTTGGTTATGAGTTTTGGTATGGCGTTCTGATCTTACAATAATTTGTACTTGCACAGATCCACCTCTTTAGGCACTTTTTTCGACGGCAGATGGCATCATGTTTGTTTGGTGTGGATGAACACTGGTCACTGGCAGGTTTTTGTGGATGGTGTGATAATAAGTAATGGGCACTCTCTCCAGGCGCATCACACAATACAAACTGGAGGTATGGTAATAGTCGGTCAAGAACAAGATTGTACACAACATTGTATTCCCGGAGATCCCGATGGCTTTCAGATGAACCAAAGCTTCATGGGAAGCATCACCGGACTGAATGTGTGGGACAGAGTATATACTGCGGATGAGATACTGAGCATGTCACAAACATGTAACCCGCAAACCGGAAGTGTTCTCCAGTGGTCAGATTTACAGGTTTCATTGCATGGCGAGGTCCTAGTGGAGTCTCCTTCAGCATGCAAAGTCAGCACTAAATGAAACTATGTGCAAGCAGAGTGAGATCCTCTCAAACCGATGAGAAAAAGCGATTTACCCACTAGCTGTTTTTATTGTTGTTGTTGTTTGTTTGTTTGTTTGTTTGTTTTTGCTTAATAGAAGGTAAAAAACTTTAGTTCAATAAAGTTAAATAGCCTTCCTAATTAAATGCGATATTCAGGACCATATACAGATATACAAATAATAAAAGACGTCTTCTTTCTGTTGATAAGATTTAGTAAAAGAGGTTTACAGAATTAATATCACAATTATTCAAATAACTAAACAAGTGCGGAGCTTTAGTCCCATTAAAAATAACAAGGTCGCCGGCTCAATTAATCATTTCCAAGGCTTCGGTAAAGGCCGTTTTCGAAATGGTTCCATTTGAAGAACAGTACACAAGTAAATTCTTCCAAGAGGCCCTGAAACAAAATATTATCCTGTTAGATGTGTACACAGTAAAGACAGACATTATCGTCAACAACTGGAAACTAGTCACTATTTAAAAAGTTCCCTCACAAATACTCCATGCTGTGACATTTTAAAGGCTCAAAAACCCGAAGGAAGGGGTTGACTCTTAAAAATGATATCTACTCCGGAGGTTAGGGCACCAAATCGTATTGCCAGGAGCCCCTTTGATCTGAAAGTGGGGTATAAATTTAAACCTATGGGTCTGAGACAAAGGTAGGGTTTTATGACCTTAATTTGCTTTGTACAAAAAAAGCAACTTAAAATTTCAGTGGAGTTCTTTCTATAGATGGTTTTCACAGTGACGTCATCAAATTGCAAAGTCAAAATAGTGAAGTTTTACGTATTCTTATTTACACTAGGCTGAAAATAAACAAAAAATAAATCTTGGTACAAGTTTCCAGTCCCGTAGCATGTTTCATTTCGAAAATACATTAATCTGAACTTCAGAGTTTTCACAGTGCGTGACACCAAAATTGGAATGCTGTCTCGTTGAAAAAAAGTCTCTCCTCTTGATTTTCAGCAGTATAACCATTTCAAGTATTAGAAGATATGTTTATGTGCACGTATGCTAGTTCTCGAGTGAAAAGAAAGAGCTTTTACAGAAAAAGTGAACTGCAGATGTTTTTGTTGATTTCCGGCGGCCATATTGGTGGCCATAATATGGCGTCTCCGCATACAAAGCTCTACAAAGGAGTGTGAAACGTTTCGGCAAATAACTCAGAAACTGTGTGAAACTGAGACTGGGACAAATTGTTTATATATTAGTCTTTTATAACATTTTATTTTCTTGGCTTCTTCCACTGGACGGTTTCCAATTTATCTTTTTGTTGCGTGGGTGAAAACGATCTATAGTAGTGAACCAGAGACAAAAACCATGGCTCTTTAACGAAAGTTTAGAAAACGACATTGGTTCAATTTAGGCTATTATTTTGCTGCTTTCGTATCTGATAGAAAGGCGAACCTTATAAGACTTATAATGGCTTGCATTTTTCCTGTGTCTTACTATATGACCATCTCAATAAAACAAGGTGCACATTTAGTCAAATTGGCATTTTTAGTGTCTTGCAGGTGAACCTATTGAGAGGTATAAATTCTTACAAATATGGTTATTAGATCACATTACAATTTTCATGATTGATGTATTTATACCGGCGATTACCTTTTAAATACGCGGAGAATGATGAATCGTATTTTTGAAATTCTCTTAAAGGAACCAATCCCTTAAACACGTCATCGTTTTCCCGCCGTGACATGCGTTCCTTGAGTTGCATAACCAGCAGTTTCCAGCCATCACCTCTGTTCAGTTGTTGAGCGATATTCTGGAACGTGTTTCTGCGGACACAGTTCTCGAGGTACTTTTGCTCGTCTTTGATTCCTCGGGACTTACCTTTATGACGAATAACAATAAAAAAAGAACCAGCATTTATAAATGAATGAATGAATGAAGAATGGAAGGAAGGAAGGAAGGAAGGAAGGAAGGAATAATCCAATGAATGAATGAATGAGTAATCCAATGAATTAATGTTACTCATTCAATCTGATGAATTCGAATCCTCGCTACAGTGAATTTACCGTGAATTTACCTCTTTAGTGTATTTTACGAAACTTTGACATACCAATTTTGTAATTAAATTGACGCTGATGAATTTTCGCACCAAAGTTAAAACATAGTTTGTCGCTCAATATGTTAATGGAATACCGTAAAATTCCGAAAATAAGCCCCTCCAAATATAAGCCCCCCAAACGCGTAACGCAAAAAACCCTCCGTTAAATCGCCCCTCTGAATATAAGCCCCCCAGGGGGGCTTGTACTTGGAAGTTGCCCTCAAATACAAACCAAAACAAAGCAAAAACGGTAAGGCTATAAGGCTAGCCCAATCGGTTTTGAAACGCAAATTTCCCTCCGTAGATAAGCCCCTCCGAATATAAGCCCCTCCAAAAATAAGCCCTAAAAAAGGGCCTTTGAAAAATATAAGCCCCAGGGCTTTATTTTCGGAATTTACGGTAACACAGATAACCTACCGACTAGAAGATTAACGCAGGTTACCCTTCTTTTGTACACGGCAACATGAATAGCTGATCTTCCTGAAGGCATTTTACGACAAGCATCAATGCCGAGACCCATTAGCCGAGACACGACTTTGGCATGACCTCGGTGAGAGGCGATGAACAGGGCAACATAACCACGCTCATTGAAGAATATTTGCCTAAACCAGCCACGCCCCGGCATTACTTGCCTGATGCCTGAGGCCATTACCCCTGTGAATACAATCACTCAATGATAAATACTGGCAACAAGATTTTAAATGCATGAGCCCCCCACCAACACCCCCCCCCCCCCCCCCCCCTTACTCACTTAAAAGTTGAACAACTCAAAAGTTAACTTATTCAAGCTATGACGGCCAAACTTAGCGATATCTGTTAACATTTGAAAGTCGGCGCAGAGTGAACGTCAAAATTGACACCACCATAGTAACCAAAATCTGCATTTTTTTATGAAAAATGATTTTAAATCTATTTATACTTATTAGATTATTATATTAATTTACACTTCATTAAGCATTTTTTGGAATCAAATTAAAATGCCGGGATTTTGTCCCCCGATCTCCAGCCAAACGAACAAAGATCCACATTTGGCCGCTGAGACATTTCTAACACGAAAAACCAACAAGAAGGCTGGAAAAACGCCTCACCTTCCTAAGCAGGGCTAGCACGCATACCTCGACATGAGTTAACATGGGTACCGGTGAGCGCATAATTTCCATTTTTCCCGCTAATCTCGTTGTTAAAAGAAGGAAAATACAAATTCGTCATCACGTCATGTCAATTGTTAGAAATCTGAAGATGGATTCTGGCCAAATACACCCAAAATACACAGTTTAGTTTATACTGCTGGGCTCAAGTGTTTAAACATGAGTATGTAGCTATTGTGTTTAGGAAGAATGGGTGTGACAAATTGTATTCAAAGAAACATCAAGGCTATATGTGTCATAAAGGTGTTCCGTATCACAGTTTAAAGCCATTGCGTGGAGCCGAGATGAAATGTTCTTTCTGTTCTGACCCACTGAACAATGACTGACGGCCCTTGTATGGCAATGTGTTGTAGAATGGAAAACTAGTGCTACAACAGACATGCAGAGCAATTGGCCACTTTACAAACAAGAAGGGAACTGGAGCCGAAATGCATCCTTCGATATATTGTTTAAAAAAAGCGTTTAAAAAATTATGTTTTAACGAGTAATAAAAATAGGACCTATATGAGAAAAATAAAACAAAAACAAACTCAAACCAAAAAAATGTGCCAAGAAATGTAATGCGCAAAAGAGAATAAATTGTTATTATTGTTCATTCAAATCACACGCATAATTCACCATAACCAGCTACTGATGACCAAATTTGGAAGAACTTTGCGATTAGTCAAACAATGACGCCAAAAGTGCAGCTTCCTTGCAGGTTAATGCACCATTAACTGAGAAGACCTGGGCACGAGGCTGAGTTGTTTTGGTTGTGAAAACAAACAATTAAAATGGCGGACATTTCACTTGTTTCAAGAGTAAGAACTAGGCAAATAATAACATGGCAAGAACAGCAAGAAGACAACTTGAAGGGCAACATCTGCTATTTGGAGAATATTTGCTGTGCTGAACAACCCTAAATGTGCACTATCAAAGATGAACTTAACATCCATAGAGGTAAGCATGTTTTAGCTATGTTTTTAAACTAGGAATTATTTGGAATGAATAATAAAACAATTATTGAATTTGGCTTTCGTATCATATGAAGAATTATGGAGATCTCGGAGGGTGTTATCTGCCTCAGCCTACGGCCTCGACGGATAATACCCTCCGAGATCTCCATAATTCTTCATAAGATACTCAGCCTCATTCATTAATCATTAATTATTGTTTGTGGGAATGTCAGTCGGAACACGCTTTTCGACTATTGGCCATTTTCCCCTGTGCCTGGTAACAGTCTTAGAAATCTTTGCAAAAGCTAAATCAGCCAGGTTTCCTTCTCATTCTAAATTGGCGAGTTAACATGTAATTAACTTAAGTACACTAGTTCAGCTTACTGCAGCCTGAGAGCAAGCTCTCTGGAGAACTCTGGCGGCGGGGTGGGGAAAGAAAAGAGAGCATGCAATGTGTCTACAGAATTTGAATTCCAATTCCAATTTCCTTGTGACTTCCCGTCAACTGAGCTGACAGATTTCAGCCAATCAGCACAAAGCAGAAATGGGCGCGAATGTAAACAAACATTGGAAAACATGTGCCAAGGGTAATGACATCATTACTAATGTCATCTCTGCCAATCAGCATTTAGCATCGACTTTTTCGATGCAGATATTCAAATTCCAGAGACCTAGTTGCAAGCTCCTTCCTTTCCTCACCCCGCCACCAGAGCGCCCTGGAGAACTTGCTCGCAGACCAAGGTTATTGCAGCCACTTCAGTTTTATAAGTAAAATAACAGTGGTGAGGTGAGATATAATGTCGGACGACTATAAAGAACATAAATTTAATGATATAGATCTAATATACATTTCTTTACGGCAGTGAAATAGGGACCTGCTATACTATAAGAATATACATTTTTTCTGACAAATAAACAATACATTTTAAAATCCAAATATATAAATCTAAGTGAATGAAGTTTTGTTATTGAGTAATATTATTACAAAACTACAATCATTTAAAAGGGCTGTGGAACACTTGAACAATGTAATTAATGGTGGGTATGTTAAGCTCTGTGTAGGGTCCTGTTCAAACTTGAATGTGCAAGAACAAGGATAACCAGTTACCTATCACGTTCTTGTGTTTGTGGAAAGTCACCTTCCCTCGTATACAAAATTTAAGAATTTGTTCATGCTTAGCGTGTGTATATCGAGTTATGGATGCATGCGGGAAGTTTGGACAGCACGAAAGATGCGTAAGAGTTGCACGAGGCAATAGCCGAGTGCAACTCTAGCTTCTTGAGTGCTCTCCAAACTTCCCAAGTGCATACATAACTCGATATATGCACAGCTAAAAGCATGAGCAAATTCTTTTATAACATAGCTGACAAAGATGCTTGCTTTTTGATTAACTGCAAAATTCTCGTAACGCGCTACACAATAACAAACGGTTCTATTGGCTGATTACGAACACGCCACAATCGTCTAGTTTGAATGAAAATATTCTTTCTGTAAAACTGAGAAAGAAAATTTGCTTTTTTATTCGTGAATGATCAATGGCAACTAAGCAGAAACAAAGTAAAAGAGTCTTCAAGTTCACCTAAAGTTAAAATACTAACATGTTCGTAAGAATTCGTGGAGTATGGTTTGGATTTGCTGAAAAGACGTTTTCATTTTGCTCGGCGAAAATATGTTTTTAGCGAAGACAACTGTCATCCTTCTTTAAATTCATATTCATTTACGAATATTGGCTGGTCATTACGGCTTCTTGAGAAGACCTGGCAGCAGTTGTTTTTGTGAGTAATAAATTTATGTCTTCTTGTGTAATTTGTGTTGTTATTGCGAGAGAAATTTTCCTGCTTCAGCGGGATTGTCCGGAGATAACAAAAGTGCATAACAAATTTAAAAACAACAATAAAAGCAGAAATTTTACCTTTAAATGTTGTTGATGACCAGTTGGTGTCTGTTCTGTTCCCAGTGAATGTCTTTCGGCCAAAATTTGCTGCAGCTGGTCTTCCGACAAATTTGCGAAACGCGCAACTTGCGAGTTTTTTTTAATTCGACTTTATTTTTGCTGCTTGTTGGATCAGGACCTAAAAGGTCAATGCCGATAGACAAATTTGGCAGTTCTTCGCTGGTTTCTTCAATATTTTAAAGAGAAGGAAAACTACACTGCAGCTTAAAAGACGACAACTTTGCAGCCAGGTAAAAAAAAATGCTTACGTCATCTTATTTACGCACGGGTGTGCGTAAATAAAGATTTTGTTCATAGCGGCTCAATAGGACTTATATAGGGCAAGCACCCGTGCTATGTTATAAATTCTATTTTCAAGAAGCAGATGTAGGTCTTCATCGACATATGAAAAAGCACCATAATAATTTCCTTCCACTGACCTGTAGTTTTTTCAAAAGTTTTTATCAAGTTTTTTCAAGAACAGCTAACATGCATCTAACATTTTATGTTATGACATCCCATACACATAATAATATCCTCACATATGACTCTTATGAAAAGATCAGATTTACAATATAGTATATAGTTATATAAATGTATAAAAAATATGACAATAAAACTATATTGAAGACAAATTTCAAGATGTTCCAGCGCAATAATTTGTATCCAGTGAAAATTTTACATATTATGCTGAGGCCAGCCATATCCATTCCAATAGCCATAATAAAACTCAAATATAATCATTTCCTTGTGAAAAGAATATTTCACGTCAAATTGTTTATCCTTGTCAATAATGGCTTCCACTCGTTTCCCCCCTTTCAATCTTCTTTTCAGAAAACTTCCTCGGCCAGTACTCTTATCAGTTAAATCAGAGAACAGTTTTCTGACTTCTTTATGTGAAGTAAAGGTAAATACACAATTTGTTTGTGTTTTCACGCCAATCTCACCAAGGCTTGTCCGAGAAACAGTCGCTTCCATCATATCAAAAAGTTCCTTCGGAAGCTTTTCTTTCACGATTACTTTCCAAGGGTGTTTTACAGAACATCGAGGTTTCATCCGTCGCTTGAATTGCTTCACCCAGCCCAAAGCCTGCCTTTGTAACATAGGGTATAATTCTCCGACCTTGTGCCTGAATTCTTCGGGCCTCTCAAAATGACGAAACGAAATTGGCCGAAGCAAAGACCTAACCTCCTCCAAGGCACTTTGCACTTTCTTTTTGTCAATTCCATCGTCCACCAGCTCCGCTTCAGCGGTAGCTAGAGCACCTCGAACTGTATTCATAAAAACGTTACATGCGTCCGCCATTTTTTTGGCTAATGGTGACACCACGTATCTACAGCTCGGTTGGTTTCAACCGCTGACACTTTACCTTGCAGTTGATGCAATCCAGGTTTCAGTGACCAATTTGAGGATTAAAAACGACAACAACAACAAACCAACCAACCAACCAAACAAACAAACAAACAAACAAAAAGATAAAGCAAGGCAAAAACAAAAAACAACAACAAGAACAACATCAACAACAAAATGACCAATTAGCAAATGCTGAGTTAAGTTTTCAACAGTGTTCATTTCTCTCGAAATTTTATAACTAGCAATTTTTCTTTCTTTTATGTTCTTTTGGCATCCTATTATACACCGATAAATTTTTATATCACGCTCACCTCGTTTTTGCCCAATTCAAAGAGCAAATGGGGTTAAAAGAAAGCCGAAAATTCCTGATAACTTTAGTCTTTTAACTAGAATTAAATCAGTAATAATAATAATAATAATAATAATAATAATAATAATAATAATAATAATAATAATGACAATGATGATGACTGTGATCCAGTTTAATCTCTTTGATACAATAGCACAAAGGCTAGATACCTTAAGGGACGGACCATTAAAAAAGTTATGGGGGGGGGAGGGGAATTTTCGAGCCGCAGGAATTTTTTTTCGTTATCAAATTCCTTGCATGAATTTTTTTTAGCCCATAGCATGAATATTTTTTAGGGTAAATTGGCGTGCATGAATTTTTTTCATTTAATTTTCCCTTACGCAATTATTTTTTGTACTTCGCCCACCCCTCCCCCCCCCCCCATAAGTTTTCTAATGGTCCGTCCCTAACCAAATGGCTTAAGAGGTTAAGAACTCGGGGGGTGGGGGTACTTTAGGAATTTCTGGGTGGGGATGTGCCGCTGGGACCCTGGAACCCTTAACCTATACCAGAGCTAGTTCAGCTGAATTTTGCTACCCTATACTAGAGTAAACTCCCCAAATCCCCCCTATCCTAGAGTAGCTGTTTCCCTAGTCTAGATAAAATCTTCAACCGACTGATCAGTTTCCTGAAAAATGATACCCTATTCTAGACTCAAACGCTCTGATTTATATACCCTATCCTAGAGTAAACTGCTTGAAAACCATACCCTTCACAGCGGCACATATACCTATATAGCCCGTATATGGCCCTCCCCCCCCCCCCCCCCCCCCCGGGGTCAAGAATCCGGACTGGAAGAAAGAAATAAAAAACAGTAGGCCCGGTTACGAACATGCACCGCGCCAGAATATATTTCATTGATCTCTGAATTCAGTACTTCGTGTTGAAGAGGAATGTACTGATTTTTTTGGCGACTGTAATACATACCTTTGAGGTCACCATGATATGAAGCTTCAATTAAAGATAGCCACTGTGGCCAAAACTTCATTCTGAATGTGGAATTAGGTACTACGTGAAAGAATGATAATCTCCTGTTGTCTTCCATATCAAGATCATCAAAGTACGTAAGGCGCTGTAGGTGTCTTTAAAAAAAATGAAACGAAAAGGAAAATTAAGATTAATTAGTAACTCTGCAAAGATAAAGGAAAGGAAAAAAAAAGGAAAGAAGAGGTTATAAAGAAAAGACTGGCAACAAGCACATATTAACTATTTTATTTGTTGTGGGTATTTTGAGGAGACATTTCTGTCCAAGTTTCCAACCAAAGTTGAAAATGATTAAATTATTCTTTCGCTCTGCTATATTGTATAAACAAATCCTCTTATTGCGTGAACGACTTTCTTAATGCAAAACTTATATCTAACTGCAGTTACGCTGGTCAGAGCAAAATACAGTTTTTCATTAAAACTGCGCATGCCCACGGGGTATAGTTGGAATGAAAACGAGACATATATAGACAAGATCATTCTCTCTTGACAAGAGATAATAAAATCTTGTTGTTGTTTTGTTTTTCCTGTGTTCTTGTTTTGTTGTTGTTGTTTTTAATTTAGTCTTATTTTTTTGTATTAAAATGTTATTGCAATAGGTATGAAGGTAATCCCCTTTTTGCACTGCGCATAACATTGCGACTTCACTGAAGGTGGCGGTGATTCTCACTCTTCGCCTAAAGTGATTTTGATAACTCTACCCGGCCGGCTAAAGGTGTTTGTCTCGAAACTCGCACCACCTCCCCCAAGGGCGCTCGAGTTAATAGGAACCTTAAGATCCGAGGACGACGACGGCAGAGAAAACGTCGCTGGAAAAGTGAATTCGCGTTCTTTCAATCGTCATCGCGATTACTCCAAGTCACTAACTTTGTCAAATGTAGGCGAACCCTCCTAAAGTTGAATTCCTAAGAACCAATGTCCAAGTTCAGAAAGAGAGAGGAAATTTCGTAGTCGCTTGTGTGCTTCCTCTGTACACCGTGAAATTAGGCATTTTCACGTCGTAGTCGTCCAGTGACGGCAAAGAAATGTACAAAAAGGCGTGATGCACGTGCAAAATTGTTGTTTTGCTAACTAAACCTATTGCTTTTGTGGCGTTCCCGTTACCGTCGCCGTCGTCGGATCTTAAGGTCCCAAATAGTGATTTAGGCCAGGTCGTGAACAACGGAGATATAAACTGTTATCATTTCTCTCTAGACGCTAACACTGGGTATTGGTTTGTTTGTTTATAATTCCTTTTTCTTTTTTTAAATTTTACTTTAAAGAAACTGGAACATACGAATTATTGCCAACCAGGGCTATCCTAACTTTAATCGTCAGTCACCTGAAGGTAGGCCTTCTCTCTGATTGAAACGTTTTGCTAAATCTTCCTTTAAACTGAGCCAATCCATTCGTCCTTATGCTGACGATACAGACTTACAATGGCAAATAACAACGAATACCAATGTTGCTAATTCTGCTGGTGAAGTCCGAATCGCTTGAAACATTAACTTCCTTTTTGTATAGTATTTACCTTATATTTGCGAAAACCGTACCTTGGGATTCCTGTAACGAGCTCCACGCGATCTTTTAAAGCCAAAATGCTCATCGAGGTAACGACATCAGCTATTTTCACTGTTTCATCGAAGGGTAGAATAACCTTGACAGTAAAAGGACGGTTTCTCGCTGAAGAAACTTGGCGCCCCATCGTCAGTTTAAACTGTTATGTTACCGTGGACTTTTATGACTAATTGTTGACGTCAAAGAAACTTCTGTGCGCGCGCTTATATTTTAACGCCAGAAACCTTGCAGACCTTATTTGGCTTCTAATATCATGAGTGAAAAATTACTCCTTAATTTTGTTACCACATTTCAGCGTTAATTCATAATTTCACATGTCAAACTATCGAAATCTCAGGAAACGTTTTGTTAACAATAATAGCTAGCAATATCTTGGTGATCAAATTAGGGTAAATAAAAAACGAAATGAAACAAACCTCAAAATCTCAGGAAGCTTAGTAGAATTGAACAGTTTTTTTTTTTTTCAGAAATTTACTTTCTCGAGCTTTAGAATTTTCTGGGCAATTAGGCCATATTTGCTCTTTCGAACAGTTATTTATTTATTTATTTATTTTTTGCTTTGAAGCCTGGTATAGTGCTCCTGCAGTATCGACGCACGGTGACAATCACAATTAAGATCAGAAAACGAACGGATTAATATTTGCAAAAAGTCATCTCACAACTAACATAGAAATTCAATTTTGCTATCAATCTTGTGACGTCATTTTCCTGCCAAAAACCGTTAAAATCGAAAACCAAAAAACACAGGATTTTTAAGATTACAAAGTTTTTCTGCCATCCTGCTAAGTTTGAGCTCAAACGTATGAAAAATGCAAAAGTTGCTCCTAGGATGCACCTTTTTGCGTCCTATGTGCCCACCGTGATAAGATTATTTTAGAAAGTATGTAGTTGACACCACACTCGAACTCATCCCTTTTGCTTGGCATGAGTTGCAGAAGAAGTACCCAATACAGTGAAGCGATAAGGGCTCTTAAAAACAATCACCCATGTTGAAATCTTACCAACTGTAGTGTGCAATTAATATTGATGTATACATGCAAAATTCTGATCTTAAACTAAACGCGCTCATTCATAATTACTGAATAATTATAATAAACAGTTCAAATAGTTAGGCGACATTAAATTATTGTAGCAAGAAAAGCATAATTCATTTGCTCTACCATTCACAAAAAAAGTATGAATAGAGAGCTTTTCGTCTGAGACGAGGAAGACTACGAGTGCGAGATTTTCTCAATTATGAGTATTTCTTGCGCGTGAACCAGCGTCATTTTGGCGGGAAAACGGGATAGCCGTCGCAATTCTACTACGAGTTTTAGCTAGAATGTTGTAGTGGCGGGAACAAGTTATCAAATGTAAGAAGTTTCATCATTTTGCTTTGGGGGAGGGAGGATGTAACCTCCTTCAGTACTAACTTTTTAGGTGAAAAAAGATAAGACTAGGAGTAATCGGAGCTTAGGAGAGTGCGTTCGATATGTTTGTTAGTTGTACAGGTAGCAGTTGAAGGGGAAGGAAGGTTGCGATATAGATAAATATGATTATGGCATATTTGAACGTAAGGCTTGTATACAGCGAAACCTCTATTTAAACTGTGAATCATGATAAAAAAGGTTTTGAAAAGATATCGTATGGTTCGGTGTCAAGTGCTTGTAATCGGATTGGACACTGGCCAGAGTGCGTAGGGCGTGTAAATAGAATATTTTGTTTTACTGGCGCGATTACAGGGCGCAGTTGTTCAAAGGCCGATTAGCGCTAATAACCCGGGATTCATTTATTTATTCATTTCAGTTATTTTTAAGAGCATCCAATCATCAACTTGTTGATAAAATGAATTAAACTTTATTTACTTTTTTAAACCGCTTTCACATCTGAATTCAAATTTCGCACTAATCCCGTCAAAGCCTTCAGTGGAATTTGCGTGTGGCTCACGTCATTAACTTTTCCAGTACTTTGGTCGAGTGTGTTGATAAATAATATATAATGCACAGAACACCCAACAAAAATTAGGGGTTGCGTTCTCGTACCTCGAACGCAATTAAGCTATACATTATAAGTTTGTTAGGAAGCGAAATAACCCATAGAAGCATGTACCCTGTTGTCTATCTTATATCACATTTAATTTAATTCCCCTTAAGCTCAATGCAGTTTAAAAATCCAAATATGTTGCAAACTATTCTATTTAATTTCTTCGGCACATTATTGTATAACGACAACACTTCAAAATAATTATAACACTACATATTATATCATAATCTTAAAAGATAGAAAGTTTATTTCACCCGAAATCAATCTCAGTTTAAAAGGTACTCAACTAGTATAATCTGCCCAACCTACTTCACGGCACATAACTATTTGCCTTGCAAAAAAGTCCCAAATAAAAATTCATAATATTTTTACACTGATTCAATATTTCTAACGTTCGAAATTCAAATAAGGGAGTAAGAACAAAATAATATGATTGTTACTATTTTGTGTGATCTTTCTATTTTTACAAATCGTCAAACTAAAACCCGCAGACACAAAACATCTTCTAGGCCTTCATTTCAATCTCCATCTAGAAGATTCATTTCAAGAAATTGATGCTATTTACAAGCAGAGGGGAGGCGATTTTTCCATTCACAATCGACCAAGCGCTATTTATAGAGAAACTATGAAATAGGTTGGTATATCCAGAAAGAAAGTCAAGCTGAAAATCTGCACTTGTCAAATTAAATTGAGCCTGTCAGTGCAAATTGGTAGGGGTATGTATACTACGGTAGTACCGTTATGCTCCGATGGCTCCATATAAATCCTTTTAAACTAGACCTGAATCGTTGAGGTTACGATCCAAACCAATTTTGGAAGGATTTTTAGGGAATAATAAGAGCATAAAATTGCTGATACCTCGCTGATTATCTACACTATAACGGTGATTTTTTTCGGCTATGGGCTTTTTCAATTGTATTGTTTCTGGATATGCCAACTTAACCCATAGTTTCAAAAATTTGAATTTTTGTGACGTCGCACTTCTTTCAATATATTGTTGTACATTCGTCCATATTTTATAATATTTATTCACTTGGAATTTCTGCTGGGGTTTAAGTATTCATAAACCACTTGTCTCTTTTTGTTTCTGTCCAATATGGTCAGGGCGATGCACTTCAAGTCATCAAGGAATCTGCAAATTAAATAGCGAAAACTGAATGGTGATCTTTTAGGCTGGATGTTTAGACATCAAATTCGGAGCCTTAGAGTTTTCCGATTTTATCAAGCAGCAGTTGTCGGCCTCAGAAGGAGCAAAAGAAAAAGAAAAAGAAAATATCCACCCCCGGTGGGATTCGAACCCACAACCTTTGAATTAGAAGTCCAATGCGCTAGTCCATTGCGCCACGGGGGCAACGCACGCTAATTTCTGCTAATTTACAAGGGAAAAGAGTACAGAAAAGATGGGTTTTCTGGTAATTGGATGAATGCCCCAAAACTGACAATTTAAGCCTAAGCCAGCGTATTGTCTAATTACCTGGAAATTGCCTTCTTAGCGACAGGGTCATGCTGGTATTGAGCGTGAAAGTCTGCTAAGCCATTAGCGTGCCTCTCTGAGAGGAGCTTGTTAATGACTATGATGTCAACGCAAATGTTTTTGGGGGGAAGGCACACCAATAGGTCCTTTTCCTCACGCCATTTCTACAAAACAGAAAAAAATCTCAATTTATATATTTCACTTTTGGCTAATCTAAAGCTGTATGTATGTATTATGTTCCTTCACACCCATTGCGAACACCTCCCTATTAGTCCCATAGATACTTACATAGAGAATTTTTTCATTATCATTATCATTATCATCATCATCATCATCATCATCATTATCATTATTATTATTATTAATCTACAGGATTCATGAAAATGAAAAGAAGCGAAAATACAACTCTCGCGTCACCCCACTGGTATTTACAACGACGGGAGGGATGGCTGACGAATGCCTGAGATACCACTCAAGATTAGCCGAGCTATTATCTGCAAAAAAGCAAGAGACCCACTCAACAACAATTTCATGGGTCAGGGCGAAAGTGTCCTTTGGAATTTTGCGGAGCGCGCTCCTATGCCTAAGGGGATCAAGAACTCCGAGAAGGAGGAAGTTAGATGTTAAGGACAGGGATCTAGAAATAGAGAAGGGTCAAGCAGGACTTCCCTAGACTCAACAGCTATAGATCCTTTATTAATTGTCTTTATTTTATTTTTTTTATTTTTTTTAAATAGTTGAAAGAAACTTTTGAATTTTAGAAGCTGACAGTTTTTTTTATTGAAATGAAATGTTTTTAATTCGAATAAATTTTTCTTAGTTAAATTAATTCTTTCTAAGCTAAATTAAGTGCTTTTTAAATCGACAGGAATTGTAAATAGTGTTTTGAATGAATAGTTTTTTCTTTTTTTCAAGTGAATTAATTGTAAATAGGATTTTAACAGTTAGCATTGTTGTCAATAAAATTTTTTCATTAGTTTTATTATCATTATTATTATTATTATTATTATTGTGTCAATAACAAAATGCTAGAATCTGATTGGTTGTTAACAGCCCATATTTATTACTTATTTTGCCTACTGCAGCTCCAAAACTGTCTGATTTGACTTGTCTGGTTACCAAGAGCTTATAATTGGACAGTTGAATCACCAATGACAGTCAAGGGCTTCGTGCCGTCTATCGAAGTCCGATGAACTAACCTTATCTCTAGGTGGATTCCCTATTAAAATCGCAGGATAGTTGGGAAGAAATGCATATTCATCGTACTGTGAGACATTTACTGCAGCATGCCCAACCGTGCTGGCAAATAATATGGACGTTATTGTCTGGCTCAGCTGGACAGTAGTGGAGAACTTTCCGTTGCCAGGAACTCCCTATATAACATCCACTGTATTAGCGTAATATAATACAAACAGGCCTGGTCGAGGACAATATCGATCGTATGGCAATTTTAAGGGGAGCCATAGTTTTGCGAATTGTCATTTTCTCAGTTGTGTTTTGCTTGAACTAACTTGATTCTTAGTTATGCCATTACCTTGATTTAAATTGATTTTAAAGTAAAATGGAAAATATTTCATCAATTCAAAATGCGCGAGTTCAAGATGACGGATGGTTTCAGTGCCTTCCATGATAAGAGATGACGTCATTATGACATCATCGCTACTGTTAACTGCTACAATTGCTTATGTATTAGTCAATTTCTAGAGTATTTTTTAGTATTTTTCGCTTCATGGCTATTTGAGGTAAATTTGAATTCTAAGTTCATAGCTTTAACAATATGACGTCACAGGAAACAAACAGAAGCAGCGTCTGAGCAGTGTTAATGGTGTTTAAGGATATAAAGTACGGTTATGATCGATGTGAACCGAATTCACAACTGACAAACGCTTTGTATGCAGGCGCACACTTTTATGTATGAACATTTTTCACTGGGAAGAAGTAGTTTTTTTAAAATCTAATTTAAAAAATTAATCAATATTAATTTTTTTTTTTTGCCCACCTTTATTCCACATCCTGGATTGCCATCCGCTACAAGTTCCAGAGCCCAGGCTTGAAGCTCGTAATCTTCCTCAAGTTTGTCCTCGGAATCTGTACGACGAAATGGAAACACGTAACTATCATTTTGATAGTGTTTTCGATTCACTTGAGCGAGATAAAGTTTTTGAACTTGATTCATGATTCTCTTTATAAGAAACTCTAATTTGTCCTCGGAATCTGTCCACGAAATGTAAACACTTAACTATCAGAGTGTTTTCGATTCTCTTAAACGAGATAAAGTTTCTGAGCCTTCATAAGAAAATCTAATTTGTCCTCGGAACTCTGTCGACGAAATGGAAACACGTAACTATCAGTGAGAGTGTTTTCGATTCACTTGATCGAGATAAAGCTTTTGAACCTTAATTCATGTTTCTTTTTATAAGAAAATCTAATTTTCACACAATTCCTCAAAATCAGTTTTCTTCGAAAACATCTTGAGGTTGTACTATGGTATTTCATCTTAATTTCATATACCAGTTTTACTACACATGAAATAAACGCATTGGCCAGAAACTGGAGTCCTTTTCGCGCTATTTTGCTTAGCCAGCCACCCTTGTCTTTCTTATTAGGCTGTATTTGTGATTGAAAATTATTAATAGTATTTATCCACAGCTAGAGCTTAATTAGAACAATGTTATCATATTAATATCTGCACTGTACCATGAAACGAAAACGTTTGTGCAAGATGCCAGAGAAAAACGTAGATTTCATAGGTTGGTGGAATGGTCTTAAATTAAATATTTTTCTTTTAAATTTAAGAAGTTGCCTCTTTGCAAATTTATTGCAAGACAAAAACTAAAATTTAAACTACAAAGCTTAGAGCTGAAGGGCTGCGTGCCAAGAACCCTAAGGGATCAACCCTAGATATTTTAAAGCTGTCTGTCTGTCCTAAATATTCTGCACTTTTTTAACATTTACCGTATCTTGCTTCGACTATTGAAGACACGTATCTGTAAATAGCATTGTATAACATTAGACCATCATCTCTATAAGGATAATCAGGAAGAACTGCTGAGTCAGATACCTGTTAAAAAGGTAAAATACGGCATTCATATATTAATCATGGAAGAACAAAGTAAGTTGAGTAAGATGTACAAAAATATGAATCACATTTGTTTTCAACTTGACACAAAAACCGTTAGCAACTGAAATACTTGTTATTTATCTGGTGTGAATATAGATGAGGTTAAAAATGAGGTAAGGATTGGACAGGCATTTTTCTTATGTATTAACCAGTTTTTTTAAAAGGTGCGATCACAATACTTAAATACCGCAAAAAATCACCACAAGATTTGCCATCATCGGAGTAAATTTTTGTTAAGTGTAATTTGTAAATCTATTCACTTCAAAATGCTTTAATAATTTTCATCCCAAATGATCATGATGATAATTATGATGATATTGATGATGATTATGATGATTACGATGATGATGATAATGATAATGATAATGATGTATGTTGATGACATGACGTTTACAGTGACGATGATGATGATGGTGATGATGATGATGATGATGATGATGATGTTGATGATGCAAATGAACATCATTGTCATTATGAAGGTCTTAACCACGAACGTCACTTTTAATTGTCTTAGATGCACTTGGTCGCAATAAGTCGACAGTGATCACTTTTTCCACAAGTCATCTTTTGACAAGTGAACCATAAATATGTCAATCTTTCTTGAAATCGGTACCCCGAAATAATTTATTATCTAGAGCTGCATTGCTTACCCCTCTCTTCTCGAGGTCTTCTGGTAACGTGCCTTGAACATCCATCCTCCAATCTTCCCACCTGCGGAAAAAATAATAACAAAAGTACAAAGTTACTTATGAGTGGAACCTTGCGTGTCCTTGTTTGATACCAGCTAGATACGTCTTTTATTTTTCTCTCTTCCCGATAAATTCTTTGTGTAACGTAACAGCAGAAACGTCAAAGCAGCGATCATGACAGGAAAAGTGCTATTCTTGGGCTTTGAATTCCCACGATAAAACAGACAATCACTGTGCAATAATTATCAGGGGGACTGTATAACAGGAGGAGGCACCATGAAAACTCGTAGCCTAAGGAGTTTTCCTCGCCCCCCCCCCCCCCCCCACCTCCCTTAAGATGGGCTTTGACAAGTGTGGAGGTTTCCGCGTAAAAAATGGAAAGTACGTATGCTAAGCCTCGCGCGGGCAACTTGTTTGTAATCATTTCCGCCGGAAAATGCGATGACTGTGCCGCCGTCCACAGTATCACAACCTTTTAGTTTTTTTTTTTATTTTGTTGTTGTTGCTGTCTTTGTCTCTCTTGCGTGGCTCACCCAAGCGCTATAAGATCCAGAGTTCCTTTCGCTCCGAGAGTCGTAGTTGTATCAATCCAAGAGCCTGGAGTAAGTAACTCATTCACCTCGAAACTGCAACCAAGAAAACGCAAAAAATAAAAAATGAATAAAAAAAATTGACAGAAGCAAAACGATGACATTTGCCTTAATAGTACAGTTTAATGATAAAAATGTAAATCTAGATTTATACCCGCCAAAGGTCATGTAATTAGTATTTTAATCAACTATGATCATTTTATGCGATGCAGGAGCCCATAACCCGGAGCGAACAATTCCCATGAGCTCTTATAACAGCGTTTTTACTGACCGGTTTATTTTTAGAACTATTTTTAGGGCGAATTAAGAATATCTTTTAGGTCCCACAAACCAGTCGTCAAAACTTAAACCTCTAAAAATGGCATTTTTGACCTTTTGTTGACGTTTGGTTTTCCTTTGCCACTTCTTATATTTCTAATGCGTTCATGAACGGAGCGGACCTTCAATTTTCGCGGCAAAAAGTGCTGTAAAATGCGTCTAAAAATAAACCAGCCAGTGAAAACGCCGTGACATAGGCCTAGTATGAGAGTTGCACACTTTGGGTTATGGGCTCCTGGCTGATGACCATGACGACGACGATGGTGATGTTGGTGGTGATGATTTTGATGATGATGATTATTGTTATTATCGTTATTATTATCATTAGTACCATCATTAGTATTCCAGTGTAGAGAAGAGGAAGTAAGGACAATAATAGAGGGCGCGAATGAACTATCTGTTATGTTGTAACTTACGCGCTTAAGAATTTACCCATTCTAGAAAAGTTTACAGAAACTTTACTTATCACAAACAGATTGACGACTGCTTCAACGAACAAAGAAAATCGTTTGCTTTTGGCAACCCCAGCCAAGAAAACGAAATCAAACTTATTTAGAAACAGATCCATCTAGTGGTAGAGAGAACACGGACTTGAACTTTCCGATTGAATTTTCCGAGGTTCGAATTCGGACTTCCGGTTGCAAAGTCCAACGCAGTGATCACTTGGCCCAGCAGGCTACCTCGCATTACAAGACATCTCGCATTTGTTGCAGTTTGTAGTAATTATAGGTATATAAATAGTGCTTGTAACATTAACAGAGGAAGGATTATTGTATTTTACTTACCAATTTATAGGGATCACGTGACGCAAGTAGGGAGCGAGCAGTCTGAAAACTGGATGCGAGGGGGACAACTGCCGATGTGTTGCTATTGAAACTGCTTCCAGGAAGAGATGGGTGTACCCTTTTAGATGTAACAAAAAAATTAAGGAGGTGCGACTCTGTTTTTCTAGAAACAACACCTACCCTCTTTGAACACAGTGCAAAGATGCGTTGAACAAAGCGGAAACTCGCTTTTCTATAGTTTTAAGTATCCATAGCAACACTATGACACCATTTTTTTTACGTTTCCTCGCTAGCTAGAAATCTGGACAATCGTTTTTGAAGCTGCTTTAAGGGCCTATAGCTCATATAACTGTCGAGAGTTGTACCGTTTATGAGCAATTTTTATGGAAGCGTTAATTTTCGAAAAATGTTTTTGACATTTTTGGCTGCTACAACTTAACAAATCATAAACAGCGTTTTTCGCGTCCAGAAAAAGACATATATCGTGCCAATAGGAAGTCAACTTTTGCCCAAGTTTTGGGTTGTCCTGAGTAAAAATGAGATAAATTACTTCCCCGATTTCTAATTACGTAATAATTTGACGTAGTTAGAGTAATATTCCACTCTTTTGTCATAAATCATATTGTTAAAACGCGGAGATCTTGGCGAAAGTTTTGCACCATCTAAGGAAAGAAAAATTTAGTTTCGTTAAAAGCTTTTCCCGAGCAAATTTCCGACCGGTAAAGCAAGGAACTTGCACGAAATTCCCCTAGCATCAAGCGAAGACTGACAGAATGTAATGAGAACATTTAATCCTGCTTTAATTGGGATCCCTACGTCTCTCTCTTTTTTTTTTTTGTACAGGACTGTATGACCACAGGTGGTAACTATAACTAATTATAACTCTGATGGGGTATGGATATTTGTGGTACCTAGCAACACGCATGCTCTGTGATATTGTGCGTCCGCATTGTTAAACCACATCTTTGCCAACACCCAAGTGTACCAGGGATCGCTGGGAAGAAACACCTGACAAAAGAAACAAATCAATAAATAGAAAAAAGAAACAAACTGATAAACATAAAGGATTGCAAAAAATAAATAAATATATAACGCTTTGCGGCAAAATGCTAAAATATGTTGTCGTTTGGTGCAGAGTGTAAAACGCTGTGAACCGCCTGTCATCGTTGATAGTGTGGGGTAGCGGAGCTCCCGCGCTTGATAGAGCAATGCAAAAATCTGGTTTTGACGTCAGGGTATTAAGTATATGTTACTTTATACAGCCTCTAGGGACAAAGAAAGTCCCGGCCTAGGTAGCTCCACGTGGGAGAGGAAAATATCTTTAAAAGTGTGTGAAGTTTTAGGTTCTGCATGCAATGTAAGGGACACATGTGAGCACCAAAACATTAAAGCAGAAGGCATGACACAGTTTTTGAAAAGCTCAGCTATTCAAAATTTCCATTCAACATAATCAATCAATTACTGGAGAGCAGTAACTGTTCAAATAGAAAAAAAAGCGGGGGGAGGGTAAGTAAAAATTAGGTGCATTCGCTGTCCTTTTTCAAACTGACCTTGTGACGAAACTTAATGCATTTCTCTGTACTAATATGAATTTCTTTGCATTTGCTGGTTTAACGTTTATTGTTGGGTTTTCGCTTTTAGCCTTGGCTAGATCTTTATATACACTGACATCCAAGCATGAAACAAAAAAAAAGAAAAGAAAAAAGAAACACCCCCGGTGGGACTCGAACCCACAACCTTTGAATTAGAAGTCCAACACGCTAGTCCATTGCGCCACGGGGGCGACACATTTGCTCCCTTTTAATGTGTTATTTTTATCCTGTATTTAACCTATTATTTAAAAGAAAAACAGTAACCCTCCCCCTTTCTGCGTCAGCTGTTTACTTTTTTGTGTTTATATAATCAAAGGGCGATACCTGCTATATGAGAAATAACATTTAGTCAGTTTACGAAAACCATAAAATTGAAAGCTATCATGGGCCTTATTGCAGACTGATTCATAGGTCTTTGTTTGTAAGACCAAACGAAACTAGAAATAGTAAATAAGGCCCAAAAGACTTTATTGCGCCTACGAGATAAAATATTCTAATATTCACATTATATTTTTCTGATTTCTTCAGACATAATTCTTTATTTTTTGACTGAATACAGTCTTTTTGCCGGAAACCAACTTAAGGAAAGAAATTTTATCCTGGGAGTTTGCAAGCTGTTGTAATATGAATGTAAATATCTTGTTCAAAAACTTTTAATAGACCCTTTTAAACTTGTAGGTTTTGTTTTCCCAATTCAGAACACGTGATTTTTTCAAGAGCTAGAATTTGCCAGTTCTGTCTTTTCATTGGCTATGCACGCATATGCACGTGGATGGAACGACTTTTCAAAGAAGCAGTTCCCAGGGGTAAAGTCACATGGTCAGCAATGGGAAGACAACACATAAAAGCTAAAAAAAAGTCTATTATATTAAAAGAGAAAGAATTTTTAAAGGCGTGAGAACATATTATCAAAATAGAAGTAAGTTTCCTTTATTTCTCCTTTTTTATATTATTACTTTTTTAAATTTGTAATAACTGTTTTGTTTATTTGTGTCTTTATTTATTTACTTATTCTCAGTTTTATATTCGAATCGTGCTCTTAAATATCGTTTTGAAGTCTTTCGAAGCTATTTATCTTCCATATAGCTCCGTTAGTCTGTTTGATAAAAAACAGAATTATAATGTATATTGCTCCCTCTATGAGTGTAAAAAGTATTTCATATTATCAAGACTCCGGATAACAGACAAAAAGCTAAGCCGATCCTACTAATTAAAGGTGATGTTTTTAGCTTCAAGTTAATTGATTTAAACTAATAAATTTCATGCATTGAAAGCTTTTTTGTTTGCGAAAGTTCAATATTATTCGACCATAGCAATGAAAATAGCCATTGCGTTAAGAGGTTTTGCTCCTTCAAAACTTTTCTACCTGAACCTCCAGGGATTTTTTAAAACCTCGAGATAGACTACTAAAAACTTGTTTGAACTAAAACTGTAAAAAGGAATTTCAAGAATAACATAGATTAAACAACACTGAATGGCGTTCCAATCAAATCATTGTACAGAGCTTCTTATCGAGTTCACTCTTCTTTCTTTCCTGTCAGTTTTTTTTCTTTCACGGGAAAACATTTGCATTTTGACAACAAAGCAGCAAACATTCATCCAGCATGGTTTTACCTCAATTTGTGGTAGCGCTTCTAGTACTGGTCGAAGTGATCGGTCTTCCAGGTAATTTAGTGGTCATAGTGACGGTTGCCCTGGAATCAAGATTTCATGTGATGCGGTACATCTTACTGGCCAGCCTCGCAGTTTCAGATTTGCTATCGTTGATCCTTGTAAACTCGTTCCGCGTTGCAAGTATCGCAAACAAAAGGTGGCTATATGGGGAGACAATGTGCTATCTTAACCCATGCCTTTTACGATACTTTTACTTCAACACGGTGTTTCATTTACTGGCAGTGTCTTATGAGCGATACCAAGCCATAGTACAGTCACCTTTGACTCACGATGGCACCATCAACAAGTCCAGAGTGGCGATCATAGCTCTCGTCTGGATAATGCCGATTCCATTTTCGATCACTCCGTTCCTTGGATGGGGCAAGTTCGTATACAACCCGCAAGTGTTTTACTGTGAACAGGGATTCGTGCAAAGTGCTTCTTCCAGAGGAAATGCGGTGATATTCGCCATCCTATTCTTTTTTGCACCATTTCTTGTCATTACCCTTTTGAACTGGTCGGTCTACAGGGTGACAAGAAGACAGATTCTCGCTGTATCAGTTCAAATTGGAAACCTCGATGGTGCCGAAGATAACAGCCGCAAAAACGTGACGAGGCGAGAAAGCGATCGTAAGGCAGCTAAGGATGTCATCATTATCATCGCCGCGTTTTTATTGTGCTTTCTTCCAATATGGATCTCGGGCTTTTTTCGAAGTTTCGTCCAGGAAGTCCGTGTTCCTGCTGAGGTGACATTAATCACGAGCTCCATCTTCTTCGTAAACTCGCTCTGTAACCCAATCATCTATTCCACCCGAAAGAGGGAATTCCGTAAGGCAGTTTATACTTTGTTGACACGAACTGGAGTCTGTGGAAACGCTAACGTCGTTCCCAACATACAAAGAAACGTGATTGAGATGAACACTTCTAACACTGTAAACAGAGAAGGTCCCACTGAATCATCGGCAGCAGTACTCGCCACCTGACATCCGGCCGGAACGCATGGATAGCAGAGAAGGCGTTTAGAGACATAACTCTCCAATTCAAGACACTTACTTATTAGTAAAGAAAATGACTGAAATTTGCCATTCTGTTCTTGTACCTTCACAAAAGGAGCAAAATAAAGTTCATGTTGGGCAATTATTTGATTCGGCTTTAGTAAGATATGAAGATTTAGGCTGATCAGGAGGAGGGTGTTTTCACCCTTTAAGATTTGCTTCATTCTCAGTATTACATTTAGAATACTCCAGACGTAATAACATGCTTACCTCGATCGATCAACATAACGTTCTCTTCTTCATTTGCTTCACTGCATTTAGGATATAAAGAGATGTTAGTCTAGAGCATAGAGCGGTTTTCATTTGAGTGTCGAAAAGTAATTGGTTTTGCACTTTCTACACGATGCGATTGGCTTAAAAGATTCGCGCCACCTTTTCATCCAATCAGAAGTAAAACCAAAGCCAATTGTGACGCGCTCGCATGCATTTTCCCGCGCTTTGCGTCAGCCACATGTAATTACTTCGAGTTTTGATTGGTTCAATGTATTGTCTGTGTCCTATGTGATTGGCCAGAGTAATTACTTTGGTTTTGGTTTTACGACACTCAAACGAAAACCACTCTATTCTTTAGATAGCAGTTATCATCTGTCGAGTGGAGTTTTTGCTGTTCTTTCTGTGTCTTTAGAGAGTAGTTCCCCTATTTCTTCTTCCAATGCACTTATATAACCAAGTTTTATTACCCGGGCAAAAACGTTGCGCAATGCGAACACGGGAGCTCCGCTATAACTTGTTATAATCGCGATCGTGCCTAAGAATTAGATTCACTAAGGTGTTGTTACTTACTGGATTTTCATCTCCTTTTTCTTGGAAAAGCTGAATAGCGATAGGAATAAGGTATCTTTTGGCGGGACTTAGAAAGAACAGCGCCAGTGGTGAAACAACCTATCAACGAATCAAAGACAATATTGTTTCAAAAGAAGTACATATTTTTTGGGATATGGAAACCTGCAGATGGTAAACTTCAAATGCCTAGCATGAAATTATAATCATGGAATCTTAAGATTTTCTTGAGAGAAAACAAACCACCTTTACGAAAGAGAAGACAATTGGAACTAAGAAACATAATATGCCTTTCGCCATTTGCACATCTCCCATAATACACCTTGTTTTCCCTAAAAATTATGCGGAAGCATCATCTTTAATCTCTCTTGGGGCGACTGTTAATACCTCGAAAAATAATTATGCAAAATTTTGGGCACCAAACAAGGTGAATTATGAGAGTAGTGCAAATGGTGAATGGCTTTTTTTGGGAAGATGTTTTGGAAAGGTTGGTCATATTCACAACCGATAAAAACCGCAAAGGATTTTAAATGTCCAACCTTTCGTGTTTCATCTAGTTTAAGACGGCTAAGGATTTCCAAGTTGACAATAAAGATCATCTTCGATTCTAAGGCTTCGTCTAGCGTTCGACCTTCAAGAAACGGCTCCAACATTACAGAAGTGACTGCGAAACTAAAAAGGGAATATAAAGTTATTAAATTGTTACCCATAAAAATTAAAATTGTAATAATTATTTATTATTGTTAGCAGTAGTAGTGTTTACGATAAACACTGAAACATTTATTGCTTCTTTATATGTAGAAGAATCTTGAAAGAAACGATTGAAAAGTTATTCTAACTGTAATTCAGAATTATTGTGTATTATATCAACACCAATGAAGTACCAGGTGAGCTTTCTGACGCGTACGTAAACATGATATCTTCACACTAATAGGTCTAGACCGCGCAAAATTGGTTTTTATCAATTTCAAAGTTTTCTGTTTATTGTTGTCATAGTAATATCGATTTTACTTCAAACTGCATTTTGACATGCTTCAATACAAAGTCAGTTAGTGGTGAAAATTTCACAGCAAGCATAAAGTCACATTTAAGGCGAATAGCGAAACATAATCAAAAACTAATTAATAAGTTCATAAAAAAAGATATAATTGTTTAATGAGTGTCTTTATATACGATAAAGACACAGCTAAACTTTTGTCCAACTTTTTAGACCAAAATAACCCCAAATCTGAATATTAGTGCAAGAATGAGTTGATCTAAATGAGATTTTGAAGCCGTTCAAAAACCTCGCAGTCGTATAAGGTTTAACAGCAATTGGCTTTGCCTCGAGTTCTTAAACCCGATGATACACTCCTGCTCGCTTTTTTAAACAGTACTTAAAGTTGTCGTGGGACTAAAAGTTACCTTAAACATTACTGGAAGATACGAGACGGAAAAACATATTGTTCCTTACTTGTCTGGAATTTTTGTGCAGAGACGAATTAATGTTGGATTACAGCCACACAATCTTTGTCGAGCAAAATGGACATCATCTGGCCAAAAATTTCTTCCCTAAAAGTGTAAACAAATATCTAAAATTTCGTTTCAGCAATCGTAGTGATTAAATGGACGTAGACTTTGGATCCCTGTCAACTCACCGCAGGTTTTCCGAGTTTTCTATCAAAAATCTCATCCAAATCGTGAAGAGAGGACAAGGGTTCTGATCCATAATCTGGAATGTTGTATTTGGTAACCAGTGTGGATCGTCTAACGATAATATCCCACTAAAAAAAAAAAACAAAAAAAACAAGAAGAAGAAAGAATAGAAATATACAAGGGCCTGGTGGGAAAGAATCATATTGCAAAAAATATTTAAAATCTTTATTTCCTTGTTTTTTTTTTTTTTTTTTTGGAGTTTAGCTTCATACCCCCCGTCAAAAGTACAGAGCCTTTACACATGACGTCATAGAACCCATTGGTGTCCAAAAAAATGCCCTTTATTAATTTGAGTATCAAGGTATTTAGCACGAAAGTGCTAATTGGGGACACTATTTTTACGCCTCCAACTGCAGAAAGAATGAAATGGCGATCGATCCGTTGATGTCCCAATAACCAGTCCTGTGGGAGTAGTATAACTTTTTTCTTATGAAAAGAATTTCTTCTGTTCGAGAGCCTAGGCCTATTTCTATGGCTACAGCGCCCCCAATGTGTTTGATTCTATCCTTTAACCAGCACCATGTTAATGACAGCAGTGTAGCAAGAATGGCAACCTACAGGGTCCCTTACTGAGTTCAAATGCCCCCCCCCCCCCCCTTCCCCCATCCCCCTAATCTTCTCCTAGCCAATACAACGGGTACCCCTTCTTCTTTCGCCTCGGCCAAAAGGCCATAATCCTTGTTCTGCATAATTTCTCAGATTCTAATCAGCCTCATCCAGTAAATGCTAAATATCCGCTGAAGAATATTCTATCTACTGCATTCTTCATTTTGAGAGGGCTAATATTTTATTTTTGTCAAGAATCATACTTACCTGATGATTATAGCTGAATACTTCTTCCTTTGGACAAAAACTGATCTGAAAGCAGTCATAGGTACATCATGTATATATAATATTATAACAAGTACGTAAATACATTATAACAATTAGAATCTTATTTCTGGTGAAGTCCACTGCTTTGAACTCGCTGCTAAGCTCAAGCTTAAAAATGACCTCTGACATGGCGAAATGGTGTAACTATGTACACAGTTACATATCGGGTACTCCGAAGATGTGAACACGGCAGTATTTCATGATCATGTGCCAGTATACCCAGGCACTTGCTTCTCAGGGGCACCAAATCTGGACAGCCCCAAGGTTAAGTCTATTCAGTCACCAAATTTAAATTACAAATAATAGCTTTTATTAAATTTTCAACCTCGGATAATGCATTGTACTAGCATTCTGATTGGTTCACTCAATCTCGGTTATCAGCTCATATACTTTAGTTTCACCTTATATGGAAAACAACAAAATTTCTCTCGGACAAAGCGAGGGAAAAAAATAGAGTCCGTGAGCTTTCTACCGACGGAAAAAAAAAAATACATAACGGCATCGACAAAAAAGCCACAAACTTTGGTTTGAAATTATTTACTGGTAATTATTTAAAGTTTTCTTACAAAGTCAAATAAATTTTATGCTTAAGGTATTCTTCCGTAACGACAACAAGAACAGAGTTTACCTTAAACATTTTCAGAATGGCTTGCAAGTCCTTGAAGGAGTAAGTTTTCAAACGATTAGCAGATTTTTTGCGTGTTTGAAGAACCGTTTACACCTCTTAACATTTTCGCAAGTCCATAATGCATCAGTCAATTCCAGCTGCGCCCAGCACCCCCCCGGGCTACTGCGGGGCATTTGCCCGCCTTTTTAGTCCCGGGCGTGGGGCATTTGCAAATTTTGTGCTGCCCGGGGGCAAGGCATTTGCCAACCCCGGGACCATTCCTGAGCTTTTGACACGTACGCGGTTTCCTATCAGAAAATAACTACACAGAGGATTTTACTGGGAAAGAAAGCAGATTGGCTCATCTGTCAAGGACAGGAAAAATTGAAGAGGTTTGTAAAGGCATGTTCTTGATTTTATGCATGCATTTCATTGCTTATCGAGCCAGAATTACATAGCGAAATCGGGAGCTATCGACGTGAATCAACGTTTTTTGGTTATTGAATCAAATTTCTGTTGAGATTATTTGAAAAACATCCTTTCATATTTATAAAACTATTCATAACATATAACTTGACAGCGCTCTATTATTTTAATGTGAATAATTTTACATCAATACTAAAATTATAAACTGGTGCATGTCGTTGCGGCGTGAAGTCTTAATTAGAATCATAGCGCTATTGCAAAGGAAGATGTTAATTGAAACAAAAAATTCACATTAAAATGCTTAAAACGGCACTATTCGACTATGCGATCAATGAAAAATGTTGCAGAGTTTACGGAGGATGGGGCATTTGCCCCCTTTTTTCGTCCCCATCCCGAGGGATTTGACAGCTCAAGAGTCCCCACCCCCGGGAATTTGGCATCCAAGGCAAAAAAAATGCTAATGCCCGGGGATCAGCCCGGGAAGGGGGGGGGGGGGCGCTGGGC
This sequence comes from Porites rus, assembly GCA_964035705.1. Classification (NCBI taxonomy): domain Eukaryota; kingdom Metazoa; phylum Cnidaria; class Anthozoa; order Scleractinia; family Poritidae; genus Porites; species Porites rus. The sequence goes on along the minus strand of OZ038001.1, from coordinate 6,013,659 downwards.
GCCGCTGGAATTGACTGATGTATAACGGACCATAACGGTCCTCAAGTGAATGCTACAACCAACCAGTGGCTTTCCATTGAACAACAACAACTTTACAACAACAACAAAATGAAGCTGGGTCTTTGAGTAGTTCCGATTCAGTGAAGGAAGAAAACAAAATTGAAAAGCAATCAGGTCGACCTATCCAGCGTCAAATTCCACAGTCACATCGAGGGAAAGCGAAAACAGTACTTGTAGAGAATAATTTAAGCACGGTGTCCTTCCCTTCCCTGTCAGATTTTTCATTCTACTAAGTTAGCAAACGGCGCACATGTCATGTGATTTTCCATTGGTTTACCGTACCGAAAGTTACATTAATATTCGGTCGCTTTTTAATATCTAAAATGAAATTTACTAAAATTCAGTTGTAATAACGAGACGTTTGGAGTTTTAAAAAAATTAATAAAATAATTATTCCAGTTGCGCTTGTTGGATATGAGATAGTTATAGCCAACTCGACGCTACGCGCCTCGTTGGCTATTTACCACCTCATATCCAACGCGCATTCGTGGAATAAATGTTAAGTATCCTAGCTGAGCTGACCGCATTGGGCTGAGAAAAGGACCTAGTCAGCATTCTTCCACTATATTAAAAACTACTCTTTTCACTTCCATAATTTTACATTCATCTTGGATTACTTTCAACAAGCAATGATTTCATTCATTTATTTACTTTTTTTCTTTTTACATTATTTGCATTTCGAGCTTTGAATCTAGTTCAGTGAATGAGCGAAATACAAAATTTATTTTGTAATTAGCCTACGTAGCTAGCGGGATGCGTGAGGTATTTTATTCATGCGCGCCTTAGGGCTTGTTATGCACCAGGTATTTTCTTTACCCGCGGTGTTCTTTCGATGGCGGAGGGCTCGACCGCCAACTAAACAACTGAGCACTCCCTTGCTAATCCAGCCAGCTACGCAGTCTATTTTGTTATTAATAAAACCATTTTTTTACCTGTGGGGGTATTCCAGGCCTTCGTTTGTAGTAACGATACATGGTTCTTTTCCAAAACAATTCAGTTTCCCTTTGCTCAGTCTCAATATCAAACTGAGGCAGCGAGCTGTCATATGCCCTCAATATTAAGGGCAGTGTGTTTTTAATCCATCGATGGCATGGAAAAATGAAATCTTCGTAGTCTTGTCCACTGTAACGACGTACTTCAATCGTTTCAATAAACCATTCGACGTAATTTCTTCGATTCGTGGCGTCGCGGCGGACAAACTCGATCTTGCACAAGCGTCCGATGCTGACAGGTTCACAGAATTTGAAGGTGTCTGTGTGTCCTTTCTTGAATACTGTAACACAACACCCTTGCAGGCATAATTCCTTAGATCTGTTGCCTTTGTCATCGATCAATGTTAGAAAAGCGGCGTTGTGTAAGCCTCCCCCTTTTGTGTCCCCAGTTTTGACGGTTATTAACAAACCAGGGGAATCAAAACAGCTCATACAGTCTACAGTATTTCCCATATCAATCCTTTGCTGCGAAAACCAGCATTTCACATGCAACAGGTGTGAGATTCACGCAGGCGAAATAAACGTTAAAACACCGGCGATGCTCGTTTAGTTCTCTCTAAACGTCAAATATCTTCGGGGAGAGCTTTGAAGAACATTATATCAATATTTTCAATTATCATTTACAAAGATCTTTGTAAAGTCTAGCAACTCTCAAGCTAAACCCTATCTCGTCTTCTTACCACTGATAATCCATCAGGTTTAAGGCGCCGAATAATCCCGGGGCTCGTTTGTTACTCAGTTTCCAAGGGCTCCAAGCACTAACTCGCCTCCAAGTATATACAAAACTGTTCGCGTTTCTGCAAAATTTCAGTTGTGCCGAGTAAACCACGCTGAAAGGTAATTTATACTGAAAATATGATTGAAAGTAAACTAAACAAGCAGATAACTGACCACAAGCAACAGGTAGAGATTGGCTTGGTCATTAAAATTTAATCGCCTCATTCGTAGAATACCTGTTCTGCAAACTACGCAATATCTTAGAGATGCAGGATTAAACTATTACTGACGGCAAAAAAAAGAAAACAAAACAAAAAAGAAAATAATAATTTTGTAAAAATAGATCAGTGCTTATAAAAGAAATTATAGGCCGAAAACTAAACAATACTGTGTAAAAGTTTCAATCCTTTTCGTAATTATGTTGCGTCTTTTCCGATACCCAAACAAAGTTTCTGAGAAGAATCGCACACGATATCACTACATATGTAAAGCTTCGAAGAAGATCAATAAAAGTGCTTTCATCATTTTTCTTTCTCATCTAACTTTGAATCAAAAACAGTATCGTCAACATACTTTTTTTTAGAAAAAAATTACAAATGAATTTGAATAGAAATACAAATTGAAATTACGTAAGTAAAAAAAAATATTGCACAGGAAACAGGACTCAGGCCACTAAGTTAAATATGTATATTTTGTAAAATGCTATTTAAACCGGTTTGCTTCAATCAGTGATCCTGAAAAGCGAACTACAAATGTGGCTCAATGAAAAAAAACGCGTAAAACGTGATTTCAAATAACACGTGACATTGCTTCATCAGTGACGTCACAAAACACGTTTTCCTAAACGGGGAAGGTTTGCAAACCTTAATCTTAGGAATTGTCACCACCAAAATGTTAGTGTAAATCGTAAATTCGCCTTTTATGGTTCGAAAGGTTATTTATCCTATTAGCTATTTAACTAATTAGCAGGTCACATGACCCTTTTCCAGTTTATTTACTGATTCCTTTTTTTCGTAAACATACATAAAAGGCGAATTCTTCAGAACCGTTTTAATAGCCTCTGAAACATACCTAAAAGAACTTGTTGCTCTTCCATTATCCTTTCCCTATTTTAGAGTAAATATTTTGACCGTTAATTCTCAATTAGAAGTCACGTGACGAAAATTTGAACTTCTAAAATGTCTCATATTGCTAAGGTCATTAAGCTACAGTAGTAATCCAATTTTCAGGATCATTGATAGAAGCAAACCGTTCTAAATAGCATTTTATCAAATTATGCATATTTAATTATATATTCATGCCTTAAGTGGCCTGAGGAATCGCTATATCACAAGAGATTAATTTGCTTCAAATGATAAGGCCTAGGCCAAACGTCGAATTTTTCATGTGACGAACCCGAAACTCTAATTTGGGTCGACCTAAATTAAGTTAAGGACGCGCCGAACCAACTTACTGAATCAGAGTCATCAGCTGACCAAAAATAAAGCAGTTTTTATAAATTTTCTCGCTAACGAGGCTAAATATTCATTGTCAAACAAATCTTAAAATTGTCACTTAAGTTACGACTCGAAGAAATCGGATGAAATCAGGCTACAGTTAAGTTCGTCGCATTTGATGTTTGAAGATTGACGTTTGTCCCGGAGACGACCTTTGGACGTTCTATCTGTCAGAGGGAGGACGGACAGAACGTGTTGGACGATCAAACTCATTCAAACGAACTTAACTGAGTTAGGCGTCGAACTTCACTAAGTTTGGTTCGTTTTTTGTAAAGTTCGAGGTTTGTCCCAGGCGTAACTCACGAATACAATTCAATTCCAAGGACAAGTCTTTGAAAAGCTTGGATTCTACAAGTCATAAGGCGCGGTAACCTACTACATCATTTCTCAGGGTGTCGGTAACAGCGCAATATCTTTTCTGCTTAGAAGAAAATATTATTAACGCCATAGTGGTGCGTAATTAGGAACTTTAATTAAAATCCAACGACGCGGACGGTAACGAGAACGTCCGAAAAAACAGTAGGTTTAATAATTAGTAAAACGACAACTTCGCACGTGCATCATGCTTTTTTGTACATTTCATTCCCGTTTTTGCACGACTACGACGTGAAAATGCCTAATTTCGCGTTTTATGGAGGACGTAAACAAGCAACGACGAAATTTTATTTCTCTTTCTGAGCTAGGATGTGGTCACTTGAAATTTAAGTTCAAGAGAGTTCGCCCACATTTTACAAAGTAAATGGGTAGGAATAATCGTTATAAAGACTGAAAGAACGCAAATTCTCTTTTTAAGCTACGTTCTCGTTGCCGTCGCGTCGTTGGGATCTTAAAGACCCTATTGTAACGGCTTAACCTGACGTCACCACCCAATGAAATGATCATCTGTACTTAAACGATATCTTCATTGCATTAGCAATAAGCTACAAGACACCTGTTTTGTGACCCAACGGGGTATGAATCTCCCCTCTACCCCTAATCTGGTAGCGGCCAACGCCCTATTAAACTGTAAGCTAATTGGAAGGTGTTCACTTACAGCTATTTTTGTTTTTTCGTTGCATGATAATCGACTAAAGATATCAAAAAGGGTGCGGAAAACTCATATATAGCTGATTCCTGTGTTGCCACGTGATGTCAGTTCGCCGGGGAAAGAAATTAACTCCAGGCTTCTTTGATAACACCCTTGACTGAAAGATTGGACTTTTGACAGTCACACAGTTGAGGCCGCAACTTCAATTTTTAGCCCTAATGAGACGCGCAAGGGCATGGGGTAGATAGTACCTGTGTTTCATTCTACTCGGCTATGCCTCGTGTCGGTGTTTACTGGTAAAGTACTTTAGTTTACTGGTAAAGTACATTAGTTTCTAACGGTAATTACAACTGGATGAAGCACGCACGTGCCAGCACGTGGCGGTGCATAACGGCGTGTGCCGGTAGTTAGCTTTTTCTGGCTAGTCTTCTTTGTAATGCCAGCACTAAAGCCAAAACAGCCAAAGCAAACGGCAAAAAGTAAAAAGATAATGTAGTAATTACCGATTGAGTTTCCCACATATTTGTGACAAGGTGATTTTTCGCATTACATTTTCCTTTTGTCACCCAATGATCTGCAAGATCATGATAAACCTTTGGCTCAAGTGGTGATTTTGAAACATACCATTTGCATATTTGACACAACGATAAATCAAGGTTGCCGCGAAACACTTTGTATTTTAGTCTCCATTTAAAGTATTCGTTGTAAGCGGTATTGTTAGTGTCCAAATAATGAAGGTAATCCGCCAGTTGTTTCACAGTTTTGAAGTCCAAAACATTGATGTAAGACCCAGGAATAGCCAGCTCGGTGTAATCTGCACCTCCCATCACAACTGGGACAACATTGAGGTCTTCACCTGTATTGAAAAATATAATTGTATTACTTTCTATTACTGTATTAAGGTTTTTCAGAATGCAAGATTTGCGTTACTTGAATACCAGGTTTCGGGATTTTAAAGGACGTTGGCGAGGGGGGGGGGGGGGGGCGGTATGCTTCGGGATTGAAAGTATGCATGGAATGCGGCATCCCGATTATAATCATCGGGATTACGGGATTGCGCAAACGTCTGGGTCGGGATGAGGGGTTTGAAGCACCCTATTGAGGACCCCCTAAGGTCCTGTTTACAAGGAGGAAGGGTATCCCTGCTTCTAGGGTTACCCCAGCAAGAGGGTTACCCTAGCACTCGCACATTTCTTCTCTTTTTCACGCGACGTGTTTTCAAGGCAGATCGGGTTACTCTAATTGAGTGCTAGGGTTACCCTAGCAAGAGGGTTACCCTGTCTGCCTTGTAAACGCTCTGCTAGCGATAACTAGCCTACCCGGGACAACCTTCCTCCGTCATGCGTAACCAGTAATCTTGACAATTTGAACGGAGTTATCCAATTTCTGAGCTAAATTATAAACATCTGGGCAATGTACAATGTACGACATTTTCTGTATACAATGATAATATTTTTTCGTTTCTTTTCGTGAATTTAATTTGTGTTCCATAGAGAACTTCAAGTTTTCTTTCAAATCTTAAACGTTACGAAGAATGTTACTTTTTGTCTTATGTGGTCATGCGTGACAAAACACGTCAGCACAGCTGGTAAAGGAGACCCGGTAATCAAAATTAGGAACTTAAAAGACAAATAAATACATGTGGCATATATGCAATTGTATTCTTACCAAGTACATTCCAATACTTCTCTGTGATGTAGTCCTCGCATAAAGCATTCTCGAATGACAAGTAAAACTTGTACTTTTTTTGAAGGCAATTGCTCATTGGAGCAGGGCAACCTCTTCTCTGCCCAAACATTTCGGAACATCTATTAAACACGTCAACTTTAATGTATTTTTTTAGTTCTTGTACTAAAGATATTCGAGGTTGAGCGCGACAATTGCTACTCCTCCAGGCCAGCAGTTCGGTTTTTCCTTGGGAATAGTCCGGAATATTTCGCGTCTTGTTAATTTTCTCTTCTTCACTTAGTACTACGTAGCTTCCGTATGGCGACCAGAAATCTGAATCACTCCTATACGTCCATGTTAAATTAAACAGCCCGTTTAACGGGGCTGAATTTGGTGTTGCATTTGGACTTTCCCACAAAGCATACACCCAGCGTTGTGATTTGGGCCTGTCTTTCAACAGTGTTCCAAGATGCTCTACATCCGGCATGTCTCTGGCGTGAAATATCACCAAGTCGCTTTCCTTAAACCGATTTTTGTCATATGTTAGTTCGAAATCGCCTGAGAGACATTTCTTTGCGGTGAATTGAAATTTGTCTTCAAATCCGCAACCACCACGATCTTGTATCCACTTTTCGGTTCCAAAAAAAACGGTGTAAACGAGTAAGAGCGTTTTTGTTTTTTCTTGTTCAGTTGTTGTGCCTAGAGCTGTGTTCATGTCTTCCATTGTTACCTTGTTTCTCTTCAATGGAAATTTCATTCGAAATTGGAAAAAAAACCACTCGATAAAGTAGAAAATGGCGAGTCCAGCGGCGAGGAAGAAAAAATATTTTGCCCAGCGTCTTCCCATAACAGCACAGTTTCAACTGAGTAAAAAGAAAATGGCGATTTAACAGTATATACTGTTTTTAAACTGTTTTTAAGCATCTGCTAAGTCATGATTGCGATATATTTGCCCCTGGTCGTCACGCTATAGGTAACGGCAACATCCGGTCACGACATTTAAAATAATCACACGATTTCGATCAATTTGATAAAACAATACCTAATCTACCCTTGAGACGGAGATTTTGGGAGTTTCCGTGATTCAGACATGGCAAATCTTATTTGTCTGGATAAGGTTGTTTAAGAACCTAACACTTTGGCATGCAAAGTAGGCCAACAAAAAGCGGTCAATCTCACCAGCGCATGATAGTACATTGTCTTTAAATGTCACTCCACCTGACCATCAAATTCCGCATTCTCGGCTCCAAGGTCCACCTGTAGATCTTTAAGTACTCAAGAAAACAATGAGCGAAGAATCTGGCTAAATTTGCTCTATTTTGGTATGTCAGGAGCTGATTACTGGCATGAGGACCCGCATACGACTTTTTTTTGTGCACGCCACACTGCGGACGCCGGCGTTGTTCAGGACGCTAGGTATTGAACGACAAGCAATAAACTTCGTACTGCGAAAAGCAATTAGTTTCTTCACCGTTTGTTCCAATCATCAGTGGTCAGTTATTCGATAAAGCGGCACATCTTTTAACAAAATTAAGGCGGCATCTGATTGCAGTTTAACATATGCCTAACCCGGGGGACGGCGGAAATCGACCCTGCCCACAAGTTATCCAGAATAATCGAACGCAAAGGTAAGGTTTCTCTTCCTTCAGTTCACATGGGAGTCCCTAAGGGGTAGGTGACCCGAAAAAGAAGGGATCATTCAGTATCTCCTGTCTCCGACGAGATATTGGAGGCCACGATAACGATTGCGCCCAGCGTAAACTGCTTCTGCCTAGTTGATCATGATGACCCTTTTACATTCGCGAAGAAATCTCTTTATAATATTTGCAAGCCATTTACAAGGACTTAAATTTCGCATTTTCTTGCAAGAATAGATTTTTCTTGAGGAAGATGGCGAACGTCTGCGTGACAAACGCTTACCCTTTCTAATTGTTATGTTCTTATAAATTAATTTTTTAATGTTCTTCCGGTGACGGCCCTGTGGCCCAATGGATAAGGCATCTGACTACGAATCAGGGGATTCCAGGTTCGAGTCCTGGCAGGGTCGATTTTTGTCAATTTTTTTTTCTTCTATTTTTTTTTCCCTTCCCTTACAGTTACGTTGATTACATACTTACCAGGATACTTACCCAAGTTTGTTTAAAATTCGAAAAAAATCAAATCAATAAAATCACTTATCGGCGCGGTTTGTTTATTAAACCCATCCCTCAATGAATTTTGCTAAATGACGCGTCTCAAGTCGAGCGGTTTCGAGTCATTTTTTGTATATAAAGAGCTAAAAATTACCTCAAAGATGCTTGCAGGTTATACATTTCGCAGTCTTCTGATCCATCATGAACTGTGCGTAAGGGTCCACGTGCAAAATACACCTATTTTCCCTTGTATTCAGCTTGCGAAGTTCGGGCATGCGCAGAAAGCAAAATGGACACAGCAGTCTTGACCTCTTTCCTCCCCTCTTCTAGCTTTTCTTGCCTAATTTTTTTTACCTTGCTGGGTATTTAGTAGGCTTTTTTATTTTGGTGGGAACAGTTTTAGGAAAACTTTTAGGATCGTAGGATTAGGTGGTCGTGCACTCGTTTTGGTGGTGAAACACTGAGATTTTCATGAAAATTTTCGGGTCAATGTTACATGCCAGTTTTTGCCTTTTTCTCGTCTCCTTGACTGAATCGTGCTCATTGATTCTGGTATCGTTTGAAAGATCTCTTCACCCCGCACAAGAGTTTCACGGACAAAGTTGCCCTTCCCCGTTCAAACTTATGACGTCACAAACGGTATAGAAAGGACCTGGATCCGAACGGGCGGTTACGAGTAGTTCAGGGGCGAATGGGGTCGAATGGGATCAAGAATGGACTACAGTACTGGGGAATTTTACCCGGGGGGTACTCCTGCGAATTCTTGCATTGGTGGGGGTGTGCCGCCCGGTTGTCCAAATCCTGACCCTATTTCAGACCAAAACATGCAATTGTCCACACCCGTTTTCAGACCAGACCTTCAAAATCCTTATACCCGTTTTCATACCTGACCTTTAGGTAAAATTATGTTATTATTACTTAGATTATCGGGCGCAACAACTAAAATTCTTCAAACGCATTTCGAATTCGCAGTTGGGGCCGAGTAAGAGAGGACCTGGGAACGAGGTTGACTCATTTGGAATTGAAACGATAAATATATCGGTCAGTGTAAAACGCAGACTGCGGACTCCAGACTGCAGACTGCAGAATGCGGACCAGGGGTAAAATGCAGACTGAGTGTAAAATGCAGACTGCAGATTAAGAGTTATTCAGAATAATCGCGCGTAAAGGTAAGGTTTCTCTTACCCCTTAGGGTCTCCCATATGAACTGAAGGAGGTGACCCGAAAAAGAAGGGATCATTCAGTATCCCCTGTCACATCCGACGAGATATTGGAGTCCTCGACAGCTGCCTCGATAACGATTGCGCCCCGCGTTAACTGTCACATAATAAGATTCAAATCTCCTGCCTAGCATTGTTGATCATGATGACCCTTTTACATTCTCATAGAAATCTCTTTATAATATTTGCAAGCCATTTACAAGGACTTAAATTTCGCATTTTCTTGCAAGAATAGATTTTTCTTGAGAAAGATAGCGAACGTCTGCGTGACAAACACTTACCTTTTCTAATGGTTATGTTCTTATAAATTAATGTTTAATTTTTCTTCCGGTGACGGCCCTGTGGCCCAATGGATAAGGCATCTGACTACGAATCAGGGGATTCCAGGTTCGAGTCCTGGCAGGGTCGATTTTTGTCAATTTTTTTTTTTGACTTCCCTTACAGTTACGTTGATTACATACCTACCAGGATACTTACCCAAGTTTGTTTAAAATTCGAAAAAAATCAAATCAATAAAATCACTTATCGGCGCGGTTTGTTTATTAAACCCATCCCTCAATGAATTTTGCTAAATGACGCGTCTCAAGTCGAGCGGTTTCGAGTCATTTTTTGTCTATAAAGAGCTAAAAATTACCTCAAAGATGCTTGCAGGTTATACATTTCGCAGTCTTCTGATCCATCATGAACTGTGCGTAAGGGTCCACGTGCAAAATACACCTATTTTCCCTTGTATTCAGCTTGCGAAGTTCGGGCATGCGCAGAAAGCAAAATGGACACAGCAGTCTTGACCTCTTTCCTCCCCTCTTCTAGCTTTTCTTGCCTAATCTAATTTTGTTTACCTTGCTGGGCATTTAGTAGGCTTTTTTATTTTGGTGGGAACAGTTTTTAGGAAAACTTTTAGGATCGTAGGATTAGGTGGTCGTGCACTCGTTGGTGGTGAAACACTGAGATTTTCATGAAAATTTTCGGGTCAATGTTACATGCCAGTTTTTGTCTTTTTCTCGTCTCCTTGACTGAATCGTGCTCATTGATGCTGGTATCGTTTGAAAGATCTCTTCACCCCGCACAAGTTTTTCACGGACAAAGTTGCCCTTCCCCGTTCAAACTTATGACGTCACAAACGGTATAGGAAGGACCTGGATCCGAACGGGCGGTTACGAGTAGCTCAGGGGCGAATGGGGTCGAATGGGATCAAGAATGGACTACAGTACTGGGGAATTTTACCCGGGGGGTACTCCTGCGAATTCTTGCATTGGTGGGGGTGTGCCGCCCGGCCCGGTTGTCCAAATCCTGACCCTATTTCAGACCAAAACATGCAATTTTCCACACCCGTTTTCAGACCAGATCTCCAAAATCCTTATACCCGTTTTCATACCTGGCCTTTAGGCAAAATTATGTTATTATTACTTAGATTATCGGGCGCAACAACTAAAATTCTTCAAACGCATTTCGAATTCGCAGTTGGGGCCGAGTGAGAGAGGACCTGGGAACGAGGCTTACTCATTTGGAATTGAAACGATAAATATATACGTTCATACGCCCCCGTAGTTCCCTCGAAACCATACCCGATTGAGGGGATTCCATACCAAGATAGGCAAAGCGTTTATCCGTTTTCAGACCAAAACGGCGCTATTAGTGAGCTTAAGATCCGACGACGGCGAGATTCTGCGACGGCAGACTTGGTCGAGGGGGTTTGGGGTGAGGTCGCCGTTGCAATGGCGCGAAAAATTAGGGACTTTAAGATTCGCTACGGCAAGGGGCTACTACGGCTACATAAGGTCAAAATCACTTCCGGTGACGTCACCACGCGAGTTGGAGTACGGCTTTCCCCCCGTAGCCTCGTTTTCTGCTGCGTCAAACTGCCTTCCTTGCCGTACTCTTCACTACGTAAGTATTAACTGTCATTTCTTTGCCATTTAAAGCTTATTTCGCTTTTCTGAGAAGCCCACTCCAAAGACTAAGTACTTAGTCATACTCAAATATTCCTTAGGTATTATTGCTTCGTTATTTAAGCGAAAACTCAAAGGATTTGGATACGTTATAATCACGGCTGCAGACAAGAAAACCTCGTAAGAGAGCTTATTTAAGCTTATAGAAGTTTTAGTTCCAATGAGTGATTGTCAAGACTTTAATTTCACGAGTACCTATTAAAAAAATATTTTTATCTTTTGGCTTATCTGCCAGGGAAGTTCTCAGTAACAACTTGTTTAGCTTTGAGAATAAAATTTTTATAATTTACCGGCGCTAGAGCGAGCGAACGCTCATTTATTACACGTATTAAAGTTGTGTGACATTTATATTTGTTCAATCCCGACAGATTTAAACTAAATGTTCAATCCCGTCGCAATCGTTCCTTGGTAGCATCTTATAACATCAGGGATTTGTAAAGCCCGTGCAAGCCTTGGGATGTCAGCTTTCTTGAAACGAAATTCTGTCAGACATTCATCTTCGTTGAAATTTTGAAGGTCGCACTCGGGATACAAATGATTTAGCAGATAAAGGTTTTCTGAGCTATACGAATTATATAACAAGAGAAATTCAGCATCATTTATAAAATTCATGCCATAAGAAAGCACAGCAAGGTCTGTTATTTCTTTAAACGAAACCATTGAAGAGAAATCAACCAAAACCTAGACGGGAAAACTAGTCCTGTTGTCCGAGTTTGTTTACATTTTGTGTCGGTTGTGACGTTGCCGTACCGAGCGTAACTTAACCATTTGAGTTTTGGCGGGAGACCGCGTAGTCGCCCCAACCCTTCCCGGCTACAACAGCCGTATTAGAGCTGTGCCGTAGCGAATCTTAAAGTCGCTATTAAGAAAGCTCGCGCGACGGCGGGTTGTTGTAGCGCCTTTTCCTGTTGAAGTTTAGAAATAAATACAAGAGTGATGACTACTTTTAGAAAGGTTCGTGAATTGTTACTGACAAGTTTCGATGATGGTGACATTTCAGAAGATGAATTTTTACTGTTGTATGATGTCAACAGATCTAAAAATCCGGATTTTCCCTACCAGAATTACGAACATTTTGACCCCGAAAGGCTTGACGAAAAGATGAGTGACATAATCCATTGGACCTCAATTTAATGCCAAAACAAGTCTACGATATCATAATTGTTAATAAACACAGCAATAAACACAAGAAAAAACTTGTAAACCTTACTGGGTTGCTTTCTTTGTCGAGTTGACCGAGTCCATGGCGATTAACGAGTCAAACTGTTTAAAGAGGGCAAACAAATTTAATTTAAATACCGTGTTCAAATCGTTTAAGTCGCTTAGAAATTCGACAAAAATGGTCTACTGAGAATAAACTGTTAACAGTGCTAAAGAATTTCGTTCAAAATGTGTTTAAATGGCATTATTTTGATCAAGTTTACTCACGTTTTACACGCGACGGCAAAATGGCCTTCTTCACGTCACAGACAAGGCCGCTACGGCGGGAAACTTTGCAACGACGGCAGCCGGAAGTCTTTCTAGCAGTAATTTCACTTCCGCTCGCCGTCACAGACGTCTGCCGTCGTCGGATCTTAAGCAGGCTATTACCTGATGGGGCGGCGGCATTCCTATATAACTTATCATACCCCCAGGAACTTTATAGGCAAAGACGTTTTTGAGTAGTGCACGTCAACTGGAAGAGAGGTCCTTGTCCTCCCATGTATCGCTATCGATTACTATCGATTGTTATCAATTTTTAATCGATAATTATCGATAAATTAATGATTTTTTTCTGACATCGATTTCATCGATTTCCAATATCAATCGATAACAATCGATGGATTATAACGATTGATATTGATCATATCGATTGACTCTTTTGTTTCCCGATATCGATTTCTGTCGATAAACTACTGGCCTGTATTGGTCCCTCAGTACTATACATCCAGGGGTCATCGCGACTAAAACGATTCAAAGGTCGTGTCACTCCCTCCCGAAATCCGAAGCGGAAGTCTTACACGCCCTCCATAGGACACATAGCATAAAAATTCTTTGCAGGGTATATAGGTTTCAATGCTGGTTATAGCCAGTCATGGAGCTTCTTTATTTTGGGCAGGCCGGGAAGTTCAAAGCGTTCACATTTCGACAAATTTTGTAGTTTAATACTGCAAAATTTGTCGAAATGTGAACGCAGATATTAAATAAAGCTTATTATCCCATTATTATAAGTGTTCATACCACTTGAAACTTAATTTGAGAGTTTCAATGAATCACTTGAGCAAGTCACATGTAGCAGTTTCACATTGATATTCTGACTGGATGTTTGAATTGTCGCAGCCTTCATCTTATTCAATGAAAATGCATATCAAAATTCTAATGAAAAACTGGGTTTTTAAAGTGTTCCAAACTTGGTTCCTTAATTAATTTTCAGAGCTTGAATCGTCACTGATCAGTTTTGCTGGATCAGATTTCCCTTTAACTTGACAGGAAGGGGATGAAAGAAAGAGAAGTAGAGGAGAGGGGGGTGCAATTATTCGAGGGGGGGGGCATTATTTCAAATATTTCCATCAAAGGGGGGCAATTATTCGAGGGACTGCTATTATTCGAGGAAATACAGTAATTCACAAAAGGTCTTGCCTTGTTCTAGCAGGGGCTGGGCTCCTGGTTCTAGAGATTGAAGGTTTTTGAAGTCATGCTAAGTACCTAACCCTAACCTAACCCTAAACCCTAACTACCCCCACCCCCAGCCCCTGGTAGGTAAGGATTGAAGTTTGCTGCACTTAAAGGTGATTGCCAGCAAGGGGGTAGGGACAATCTGGTGCAAGAACAGTGACTGCCACTGAAGGTTATGTATTCTCTTTAACAGTGTAAACATCCATATAATTATGAAAGACTTTTAAGAGGTCATTCCTCTGAAATGGAAGCTACACTGAGATTTTCACCAAACTTTCCCCATGTGATTTTGTCATTCTGTCAATTCTATGGTGACTGCCGCCATCTTGGAAAAATGATGCCCAGTAGAGGTGTGCAGTGCAAAACAGAGGAATGACCTTTTATGAACAACAACAACATCACCAAACAAGACCAGTGACACAATATATACAAACTCATAAGAAACCTGCCAGATCATTTTTTATTCTCTATTTTTATTTATTAAGGAAGAAAAAACTGATTTACAATTTCAGGGCATTAAAATCTTTTTATTTCTAAAAAAATTAAAAACAAAGAAAAAAAACCCTACCGCATGGTGCAAAAAAATTTTTGTTTCACTTTCTCACCTGTAGCTGCATGCGCCATTGTGTGGTCCCAGAAAATATAATAAAAAACCTACAATTCGAGTGATCTGGCATGAATTATTCATGCCAGGTCACTCGAATTGAAAGAGGGAGTGGGGTTTTAAAGGACCAAAGAAAGTCTTAATCAAAACTGGAATTTTAAGAGGTTTCAAATGGAAAACAAAAAGAAAACAAAAAGTGAGAACAACACAAAGAATTACACAACAACAACAACAAAAACTCCAGAGGAAAGGTATGAATAATTTTCCTGGGACAATACATTAAAGTAGCACAGTATATTTCTGTTAATTAACTTTCCTCGCTCTTGTCGTGTTTAGATTTTTAAGATTTTCCCTTCAAAGCTTATAACTTGTGTGAGCACAACATAGAAACAAACTAGCCATCAAAACAGTAGTTTTTTGAGGCCCTGTTTGGAGGATTACATATGTAGCTAATCTGAATTTCAAAACCCGTCATTTTAATATTTGAGGAGGAAGGCATGTTGCTGTCTGTATTTAACTGTTGTATTTTGGCATTTCTCTCTCACTGTTATAGTTTCAACCCATCTTTGCCAGTTTCTACTATCTATGTTGATGCTTCAAGGCCATGTCGCTTGTTGGATTTTGACTTTAACAGGGCCCCTTTCTTTACATGTTCTTACAGGCTAGTAAAGATCTAACACCCAAAACTTTGGTAGCACAATATTTTGGCACAATATACAATGGTATGTAGTAATATCTAAAAAATTTGCCAAAACTTTATAACAATCCACCTCAAAGTAGAAAATCTGTGTTAAAAAATTGCATTAAACACTTCTCTTTAAAAATCAGAAATTTCTACCAATTTCCTGATAAATATTGTTTTAGTTTAGCTTGCAACAGTACTGAACAAAGTCATGCCTGAACAGTCTTCATTATAATTCCTCCTTTTCCTTTCGCACACAGTCATTGGTATAATCTTTACATAAAAAGTTGAAGAGATTCTTTCCTTTTCTGTATTCTGCATAAAGTTCATCTTCTCCAATATCTCCAACTAAATTCCCACATTTTGTGGCCAGTCTAAATAAAAAGGTAATGTTTAATACACGAATAGCAATTTTCTTAAAATATAACGATAAAATAATAATTATTATAATAATAGGAAATAAGCTCTGGAGTCACGCAGACAGTCACCAAGCCTTAAAATCTCACTTCACTTGTATGCATTTATGTGCCCATATGCCAGAAGGCAAGTGAAAATAAATGCAAAGCAAGATCCACTCTCAAGTGTACAAAGGTTGGCCCAAACGCTTTGATCTTTTATCAAATTCTCTCAACTAATTCTTCAAGGAAATGTATGCAGATCAGTCAGGAGAATTTGTATGTGGATACTGCCAACCTTGAAGAGTTAAGGAACAACCACTGACTAGCAAAGTCTCAATTTTCACAAGGCCTTAATTGCATTATAGCCAAGATAATAATGATGATGATGATGCTGATGATGACAAAAATGGCAATGATGATACCTAAGTTTTGCCTTTGGTTTAAAAAAATAGAGATTGTAATAGTTTTTTGGAACGACTTGAATTTTGCTGCCACAACTGTCACTTCTTCCACCAACCTCATTCCTGTTGTTCTTCTTTAATTGCTCAGGCCCACAATAAAAGCCTTTACAAATAAATGTACAATAAAGTGCTCCATGACTCTTAACATAAGTGTGCCAAATTCTCTTTTTTGGTTTACAAGCAAATACAAAAGAACTTAGAAGCAGAAGTCAGCAGTTGATCAGAGGCCAGTTAGGATTTTTATCACACACCACTTATATTTACGTTCACGCAACCTACCTTCCTGGCCATTTTCCTCCTCCTTGCATCATGCCAGGGACATCTTTAGCTTCAAGGCCTGGACCAGACAATCGGTTCACTCCCTTGACAGTCTTTATACCATAGCTGGAAAATTAAAATGCCAAGCAAGGAAAAAAATTAGAAAAATATTTATTAATACGTACTTATTTGCCTTCATGTAACTTAAGGCCTGGTTAGCTCATTTGAATTGTAAGAGGCCTCTGTTCAAGCCCTGGCAGAACAAAAAACGCACCTCAAACTTTCTGCCTCTTAGCAGCCATTTTTGGGATGTCACACAATTACTTTGGGGGATGTTGCACAACATGACAAAAAAAAGCTGCAAGGGAGACTATAGCTTCTGTGCAAAGAGAGTACAATTTTAAGGTAAAGAAAAACAAAATTAGGGTCAAACAGAGTACTTACTCATCCCAAGATTTATCACAAACAGTTTCAAACAAATCAATGAGCTCTGATTCTGGTAAAGGTTTTCCTTTCAGGGATGGTTTCTTTTCCTCTGCCTTTTTCAGTGCGTTTTCCATCTACAAAGTGACAAAATCAAAACATAGATGCAGAGATAACTTAGCAAAGTTGACAATTTGGAATTGAATACAGATAGAACAAATTTTTCTGATAAAACTAAAAAGGTCCAGTTCATAAATAAGTCACGCCTGGAGCCAAGGACCTACCCTGGGTACCAGAGCGGCAGAAATTTTCCGGTGTTGGCCAAAGACTGACACATCTTCGGCGGTAGGCCGAAGCCGCGAGCACGCGTGGGTCACTATAAAGACTTGACAGAAACCGGAGACCGCGCAAGAAAAGACTCTGGCACCCAGGGTACCAAGGACCTAGAGCTTACTTAAATATTTCTCA
Source organism: Porites rus (assembly GCA_964035705.1). NCBI lineage: Eukaryota > Metazoa > Cnidaria > Anthozoa > Scleractinia > Poritidae > Porites > Porites rus. The sequence continues at coordinate 5,996,449 of OZ038001.1, read as the reverse complement.
TCACAAATGCTAAACAAAGTTTTGTTCCATCTCAGAATTACCAACTGCAAAACTCTTGAGATTCTGAACCTAGAGCTGCGAAAAGTAGTGAGAAGTGGGAAAAATGATGACATGTCCCACATCTCCTAGTGGAAGGACTTCCAGTGTGGATTATGGGTATTAAAAATATTCAAAGAACCAACATTCTTGTAATGTATTGTTATTTTCCTGCAATCCGATTGGTCAACTTTTTCTAAGTGTCCCCCATTACAGTAGTCACACTAGCAGTTAACAATTGACCACTCCAGAAATACCATAACATACCATAATGCTCTTTGTTTCTCACCCAAAAAATTTGCATAAGCATTGTCTTCAGTTTCTCTTGGGAGTTAAAATGGCCCTAAGAGAAACTGAAAACAATGTTTGTACAAAATGTTGGGGTGACAAACAAAGAGCATTATGGTATGTTCTGGTATTTTCTGGAGTGGTCAATTCACAGTCAATCTTCTTCACTACTGCTGACATGCAAATTCGTCTTAATTCTGACTGAAAAATTGATCACAAAAGAATGACAAGAAACCGTATTTATTTAAAGAAACTAGATATGGCTAAAGCTTTGCAAGTTTAAAGTCTTATACTTATCAAAAAGCTTATGGGCATGCAATGATAAAAACCCGTATTCGCCGTGAAAAATTAGCTGGTATCTATTATGGTATCAGCTGCAGTTAAACACATAAATTGGTATCGGCAATGTGTGATCTAAGCGTAAAATTACACTAACCATTTTCGATTGTAAACATTTTTTTTTCTAGCTTTAAATACGTGTTCCAGCTCTTTTAAGATATTATATTGGACAAGCATTTACCAAAGGTAAAAACTACCTGATATACAATAGCAGTGCAAGCATCACATGTTATCTCAAAGGATTTTGGAGTGTGAGGTGAATGTTGCTCTTCTTCATTCATTTTTGGAGTCTCGAAGCGCATTGGCTCGCCATCTTGAAAGCCATGGACTTCCGCGCACCATAGAGCCAGGACTAAATACAGAACGAGACCCATCTTAATCGCTAATTTCTCTTTACAGCAATAGAAAGACACGTATTCGGAAGTGAACTAATATTATAAAACGTGTCAAAGTTTATCAAACCATAAATAAAAGTCTGGTTGACACAACAACTGCAAAACAGCAAATCGTATTTTGCCACGGAAAAAACAATTCTTCAGCGATAAGCCGCTGGTCATTTGAGTGGCCGCACGCCACAGGTAACCCAAGCTGTGAGGCTAGAAGACTTCATAGTGATCCAGGGGCAGATAGTGGGGTCGAGGGACGTTTAGACTTTCCCTCACCCCTAATATCTGCCCCTGGGTCTCCGAGGATGATCAGATCGCGGCCGATTTTGATTTCTAAATCAAAGCGACAAGAACGCATTGATGTGTAGCATTAATATTATTTCTCGTCTTTTAAAAAAGACGAGAAATAACATTAATTTATGAATTTAGTTACCGTCTTTCGATGTCATGTCGCTTACAGTCCTTATTCACAAGCACCCGACGACTGTTTTCTGTAAAAAAAACTGTACGGAGAAGCAAATATTGCCCAGAATTTTCAATGACTTGGTAACAGCTAAAAATCTCTAGATGACCGTTCCATTCATGTACAATTTTAGAAGCTTGTCTAATAAATTTATGCCCTACGATTTTGTGTTTGATTTTCCCCTCCCCAGGCTTGGCTATTTCACTAGCCGGCGTGAGTGTTATTTAAGGTGTGCGGAGAATGGGTTGGAGGGGCACCAACTCTCACGCGATCAAAAACAACTCTGCCAGCAACGGAGGCTATGCTATTATAATTAACTCAAACTGAATCAATCGGAGAGTGTCAGATTGGGACTTTGAATATAATATCGAAGGTCCCTTTTGTTTTAGTTAAATTATTGTTGTTGTTGTTGTTGTAGTTGCAAAATAAGTTGAAAGAATTGTTACACGCTCAGGGCCCAGTTGCTCGAAGCATGGTTAGCGTTAACCAGCGTTTAATACCTTGACAACGTATTGGTTTTGATACTGCTTAACCAATAGTTAAAGCTATACCATGCTTTGAGCAACTCAGCCCAGATGTATTAGTGTCGTTGTCTAGAAAAAGATCCCGTAGAAAGGGCTATTATCATTTGAAACAATACTTTGGATAATAATTCAGCTTATGAGAGCTCTTAGACTTCTCAGTCGAGAAACCGGGCTGATAAACTATTTTTCGTGGGACCAAGAAAGACTGTACATTTATAAAAAACGAAAGTGATAAGTGCAACAACCCAGAAGGAAAAAAGGCCAAGAGAAATAAAATCCAGGCACACTTTTAGACCATAATCATTATTTTTTCTTTTATTATATTTATATTAATAAATCGATCCGTTGCGAATCTGTCGGTCAGTTTCTTTTGCTGCATATAATGACTGGAAGAGCTTGTACAGAAACCCCTTTAACCATGTTAACCAGAATTTACTCCGTTGCTTGACTCTGCAAGATAGGCAAGAAAAAAAATGAACGCTGAGCAACATTTATAATTTGAAACCTCTAATAAATTGTTAACAAAAACTGTCAATACATAACGACATAATCCCGGTCCGCTTCAGTTCGTGGTAGCCAAAACCCGGGGCAACATAAAGTACGTATAATAATTGCTTCGAATAGCATCAATTATATTGTCGGTTGATGGTAATAAAGTCTGGACGTCTGGGAGGGGTTATTGACCTGATTGGTCATCTTAATGGCAATGCCAGTATTGGTCACATGTAATTCAACGTTGGCTGTAAAGTCTCTACACACGCGAGTGGTGCGAAATAATCCGTCTTTGGGTAAACCTGATATTTTGTCGCTGTATTAATTGCTAACGAACCAAATTGTTGTTTTTTGCTGTTTTTTAGTCAGTTTATTGCCCATGATGTTTTTAATGTTTTCAGTTTGAGTTCGTCGAAAAGTCGTTTGTACGGTACCGACTCGTTAGTAGTGGTCAGCGGCGCAGAGGGTGGAGATGTAAGAAGCTTTGTATCAAATCACGGTCAACTCTAGCCTCGTTTTTACCTGAACTTTAAAATGGGCTGTTGCAGTTCGAAGCCCCCCCCCCCCCCCCCCCCCCATTAGCTCAATCCTCAATCCCCGCCCTAAGCGCTAGCTCTGGATAGCCAACTGGTTTGCATCCGGCTAGTCGAGATTCTTTTAACCCTCGGATGTACACGCAGTCATACCCCCACCGTTGTACACCGGGGGGGAGGGGTTAATGGAAACCCTCCCTTGAGTATGTGACATATTGCAGTATTTTGAAACATTTTAAGTTCATTAATAAGCCTTTGATCTTCACCGCAAGATGAGGTAAAAATTTCCCGGGTGGGGGCGCTACTGGAAGCCTGTGACGTCACCAAACGTGGTCGCCATCTTGGATTTTACCAACTGAAGAAATTGGTAATTACGTGTGAAATAAATCATAAGTAAGTACTTGGCTTCATTTTATCCACAGTATTTGCTTTTATCATTAAAACGAGATGAAAAACATGCATTTCCACTCAAAATGGCTTGCCCATTTATGACGCCATATCTAGAATCCGTCACCAAACTTATCTCAAAACGCGTGCGAAGGATAAATGAACAGCTAATGAAAACGTCAGACGTTGATGCTTGATAGTCTAGGAAAAATCTCAGAAAGCCTTCACAAGGAGGGTGGCATCCACCTTCTTCTCCCTCCCCCCACCCCTAGTGTGTGGGATGGTCAACCGATCAACTTTGTTATGTTAATATTTTTAATTATTTCTGTCCTTGTTTGCGGGACACAATAAAACCTTATAGGTGATCAGTAATTGTGCTACCCTTTTTGGCCTGGCAGGAGCCCATAACTCGATAGCGAGCAATTCCCATGTGCTCTTGTCACGGCGTTTACACTGACCGGTTTATTTTTAGAATTATTTTAGCGCGAATTTAGAATATCTTTCAGGTCCCACAGACTAGTCATCAAAACTAAAGCCCGTAAAAATGGCATTTTTGACCTTTTAATGACGTTTGATTTTCCACTGTCACTTCTTAAATTTATAATGCGCTCATGAACTGAGCGGAGCTTCCGTTTTCGCGGTAAAAAGTGATGCATCTATACTAAAAATAAACTCGTCCATAGAAACGCCATGCCTAGTATAAGAGTTCCACGCTGCAGGTTATGGGCTCCTGGTCTGGTGAATAGTTTAAATGCCGACCTTCGTGAATGAATTGATCCAGTCCGCGTAATTGCTTACGCGGTTACAAATATTAGGAAGCCCCGATGGACAAGTCGTCTTCGAAAGGATGAAGCTAGCAAGACCACGAAGCACCCAGTGACCATTTTCTTTGAAGACCAAGGGACCACCGCTGTCCCCGAAACAAGCACTGGCATTTTTGCTTATCACGCACATGACTTTATTCTCATAAGTACGGAAGTATTCTTGCACGGTGGTAATCCCTATGTCGGGTTTAAGATCCAGTCTTGCAATTCGTTCCGCACACTGGGTCTGATTCATTACGTCCACACGAAGTTGTTTTAGGCGTGGTGGAATTGTTAAATATTCACTCCCAGGTTGATCGGAACGTCCCCAGCCTACAAAAAACGCCTAACTAAGTATAAATAAGCAAAAAAAACTCTGAGAGCAAGGCATCCTGCAAGTTCATCGTTCTTACCAATGAACCGCTCTCCTTTATATAAGCCATATTGGTATCAGCCGCCCCAAAGGGTAAGGCTAGCTTTGCCCATTTTAATTTTGGTCTGGCATCGGGTATGGTTTCCGAGGGAACTATAGGAGTGTATGAACGTATTTATTGTTTCAATTTCAAATGAAGAAATAGAAATATGCAAATACAAAATGCATTTTAAGAATTTTTTTGGTCTGAAATAGGTTTAGGGTTTGGAGAAGCGGACGGCACACCCCCACCAAGAATTACCAGGAGAACCCCCCTATCCCCGGGACCGCTTTTTCTCCTTCATGCAAATCATCAATTTATAATGTCGGGAAAAGACCTTTGAACATTTTTTTCTCGTTGTGAAATTTTCTTCTAATATTCGATACAGGTAAAACCGGGTTGTTACTCCACACAAATATGAAACGGCAAACTGATCCTTACGACACATTCACGACATGGGGATGAAGAAGTAAACAAAAGCATAAAACAAAAAATATAATATGTATTGAAACAAATTGCCCAATATTTCGGTTTGAAAACAAACCTTCTTTAGGGGCTAAAAGAAAAAGTTCGTTACAAATAAGAATTTGAAAATGTGACAACAAAATCAATGGATTGTTATTGTGGTATAGGAGACTAGGTAGTATCATATATCAGTGAGCTTCGTCAAGTCTATTTATTGCCGGAGTAGTCAATCGATAAAAATCGGTATCGATTTATCAATCGATAAATCGATAAAAATCGGTAAATCTGATTTGATTGACATCGATTGTAACGATCAATCGGTAGAAATCGATGACACACTCGTTTCATTTATCGATTTATCTAGATTTTACCGATTCCATCGGTTTTTATCGGAAGATACATTCTGTTCTTCTGTTCATCCAAAAATGAAAACTGATTTCATGAAAAGAGTGAATTTGTTGACAACTGAGTTGCAATCGGGAGTCGAAGGATCAAACAATTTATTATCACTTTTTAAAAAAAAGTTTAAAAAAACCTTTATCTTTTCTTTAAAACCCGCTTTAAAGTCTTCTTCGGATGGCCGATATTGGCCAGGTTTTTTATTTTTTCCAGTTTTTCACGATTTATAGATCTGCCGTTCTTTCAAAATAACCTTAGTTCCGTGTGTAGTTACTTCCCGGAGTAGCCAATGGATAAAAAACGAAATCGATAAAAATCGTTAAAGATCAAGTCATTTTATCGATTAATAACGGAAAACGGTGAAAAATTACCCAGAGAAATCTTTTAGTCTGAATTTCCGGCATCCCTTTGACTCTCGAGGATGTCTGAAATTCAGGCTGGGAAATCTTTTATCTAAGGTTGTATTTCTCGTGGTAATTGCCTGCGAGAACTGCGAATGTAATTATAAAACCGAACCGTTTCTGTTATTATGTACAAAAGGGTCACGGTTTTAGGGGAATCTAGTGTCTGTAATAGTTTTCACATTTCTTACTTTCATGTCGACTTGTGATTGGCTAATTTCAAAATTTATCTCAAGATTTTGTTTGGGTGGCCTCGGTTCGTGTAGTCGCACTGTAAATGAGCTTCTCAAGCCTTTCTCACTGCGTCACGGTTACTGCGCATGCGTAGGAGTTCAAGTGGAATTCGAATGACGTCGTTGTCCAGCTTGATTAAAATGTAAGGAGATTGGAATGGAATCGCTGAGTTGTTGGTGGATCAAGATGGATCGGCGGTGTTCTCCAAATCTTTCATTTAGTTGGCGTTTGGTCTCTCCGATGTACGTGCATTTACATTTGCTGCGTCGGATTAAGTAGATAAGATTTTTGGACTTGTAGGATAATTAAGTGGTCAATGATTTTTCTTTGTTCATTAGTTGCGGTAAAAATGTAATTTGTTTGGTCTTCTTAGAGAAAAGGACAGGTGAGACAGATTTTTCTACAAGATCATTGTAACGGTACTGATCCAGGTCTACAACTGGGAGATCCGGCACCACCCATTTTAATTGATTTGTTGCTGTAGACTTGGTGATATTTTATATTTTTTGTTACTCTACAGTTAGTTAAGAAATCTGCGCCACATGTTTACCTGTAATCCATCATTCAGTTCCAAGACCCACACGTGAATCTTGGGAGGGAAGAGAGATGTTTCTGATTTTCCTGGTAAAATTCTTGAGCCGTGGCCGCAACTTCAACAATGAAATATCGTTGATGGACAGCGAATCATTGAACAAAGGATGGGAATAATTAGTGATTTCAAATTTTTGACCGCTACTCATCCAATCGAGAGCCCCTGTATAAAGACACGTAGATAAGAATTAAGAAAATAGAATGTTTCATTTGTCTTTAAGTTTTCTGCCTCGTGAGAAGATATGTTTTTACTGCATTCATGCCCGCGAGGGGGTAGTGGTAAAAAAGCTTTATTGCGGGAGGCTCCACCCCAAGGTCCAACCCCTTTCCCTTTTATATCAGCTGATGGGCCCCTGTTTAAGGACCGCATTATCTATCACTTTTGGGGCGAGGAAGGAGGATTTCAGGGGGGGGTCACTTGATTTTTAGGAGAACAAAAGGGGGGATCAATCGTAACTGAGAACCCAACAGGGTATCACTAAAAATTTTGTAAGGACTCGGAAGGTGAACCAATCAAATTTGCTTGGAAATGAAGATATGGGAGGGGAATGGGAGGGGGGAATCGCGAAAGTCAACGAAAGTTATTAGGGGGGATCACTTCTGTGAAGTAGCATTCAAAGAGGGGATCGGCCAAATTTCACCTTGTTTAGCCCTACATCCTCCCACCCCCCCCCCCCCCCCACCTCACCACTCCTTCGCCCGGCGATAAAAAATGACCGGTCCCTTACATACAATTTTTGATAGAAAAGGCCCCCTTTCGTTTATTCACTGAAATGGTACCCTTTCACACCCGGGAAGAAGAACCTTGAATTACTGTTAACTGCCGTAAATGCACTATTTTTAAAATATCAGAAAGCCACAACACCGTTTTCTCGTAGCCTGCATAACAGGCGCTTTATAGCTAAGAGAGGGCGGATACGCGGCTGTTCACTTTTGATATCGTGGCGCAATGAATATACCCGTCGGAAGGAATTTCTTTTTTTTTAGTCGTTTTGCTTTTGTTTTATTAGTTTGGATTGTTTAAAAAAATATTTTCATTTTTTGACAGACTTGAAAAATACCGTAAAATTCCGAAAATAAGCCCCTCCATGTATAAGCACCTCCAAATATAAGCCCCTCAAACTCGTAACGCAAAAAACCGTCCGTTAAATCGCCCCTCCGAATATAAGCCCCTGGGGTCTTGTACTTGGAAAGTGCCCTAAAATACAAAATAAAACAAGGCAAAAACGGTACAGTAACATATAAATTTTGTATCTGCCAAAGAACTATTTCGTGTCTGCCAAGTGTTTGTAGTCAGAAAGTGTCACAGTTAATTGCTGTTTGCGTGGTTCCTCTTCACTCTTGGCCTTGATTTTCTCGGTCCATATGGACAAAGTACTTGTATGGCCACGTTTTAGAAAGGTCTACGTCCTCAAGGCGTGTTTCAGTAAAAACTTTCTGCAAATTACTGACACAGATTTCTTTTCAACTATAAGCTAGCCCAATACATTTTGAGACGCAAATCTCCCTCCAAGTATAAGCCTAGCCGATTTTGAAACGCAAACTTCCCTCCGTTTATTAGCCCCTCCGAATATAAGCCCCTCCAAAAAATAAGCCTCTCAAAAAGGGCCTTTGAAAAATATAAGCCCCGGGGCTTATTTTCGGAATTTTACGGTATTTGTACACTAATTGCAAGTTCATTATCAGCTTTCATTTTTAAAAGAATTTGATCCACGAGTTAGCCATAGGCACGCTTTGATCCCTTTTTTTCTTTTTTTTTTTTTTAATTATTATTTTTTTTCATTCTCTATGACAAAGTTATTGATTAGCTCAGGATTAGTTAACGGGCGCGGGCATCCACGGCCGGCCAATATTTCCGGTGGGTACTTCATATATGTTTCCTATATATTTCCTGGGACAGACCGCTGGATAAGGGTAATGCGGCCTCCGGGAACGAGAGTTTGCCACGTCGCGCGCATGCGTAGGAATAAATAGTGAAAGGGAAGTAAAGATGGAGTACTTATCAAGGAGTTTCAAATCTGTTTTGGGTAATCAGCAAGCTGGAACGCAATCCTCCGGTCGCGAAACGGTGCGTATTGGAGTACTTGTCTTTGATCTGTGTCATGTTACTTGATCTGATCCGGCTTTATCTATAAATGTTGTTTCAGGTCGAGCGGCTGTGTGACCGTGTTGCGTCTTCGACGCTTTTGGAAGACAGACGAGATGCTGTGCGTGCGCTCAAGTCGCTTTCAAAGGCGAGTGATGCTCTCCATGATGTCGAACTTAAGATTTATAATGCGCTATTAATATCAAGATCTACATTGAATCTTTTTGTGTTCTAATTCATTGATCATTGGCCTTGAAACCTGATAAAACTTGATTGTTTTAAATTCTCCTTACCTAATCACCAACGTTCATGAGTTTTACTACTGACTACAGTACTTTTTTGGAAATGAAAGTCTGATTTTAAATTTTATCCTTATTAGATTTAATTACATTGAAGTGACATGTATTTTGAATCAAGAAAATAGAGCTCTGTACATGCAGTTCATTGTTGTGTTAAAAGTGTTCATTTTCACAAATTGCACGAGTTATGTATAATTCTAATCCTGTAAGTTGCTGGGTTATTTTCTAAGCATTTTTTTATGTTGCATTCAGAAATTCCGTCTGGAAGTTGGAACACAGGCTATGGATCTGATGATTAATGTGCTACAAACAGACAGGTGGGTTGTTAGTACAGGGGGAAGGAGAGTGGGGGTTGGATGTACTGTCATGTATGGGCTATAAAGGTATGTGCCGCTGTGAAGTGTATGGTTTTCAAGCAGTTTACTCTAGAATTACTGGTTTTCGGTGTCACACCATTCAAAATACATGTAGATCAAAATAAAAAATCAAAACTGTTCAATAGATAAAGTCTAGAATCTGGGAAGTGGAAGGAGGTAAATATACAAAGACCCTCACCAAGATTCAGGTCAGAGGAATATTTCATATGAAAGATATCAGAAGAAATGTTTTCACAAAATTAATGGAAATTTGTATGGAGACTCCATGCTGGTGCCCATGCCGATGAGCACCAACATGGCAGACGGAAACCAACAAAAACATCTGTTACCGAGCTTTGCCACAAAAGCATGAATTTATTCCTTGAGGAACTCATAAACATTAAGCGATGTCACGTCAGTATGAAATTTCTGCACTCATTTCTCGGTCATCATTTCATGGGGAAAGCAGCAACGGCATCACAAAATGTCAGCTGTTTTCTCAGGCTAGTAGATTGTCTATAGCCTCCTACACAGACATTTTGTTAGTGCTTCATCATGGTCCAAACTGCACTCCCCAGATCTGAAAGTGCTCATTTCAGCAGACATTCATTGAAGGAATGTGTGACAAGCCCAAAGAAAGTCTAGGTTTTCTAATGCAGTGCACTTGAGTCTATTTTTTATTCAGGACTGTGAGAGTTGCCAAATCAGAACCGTGTTGTTTATGCAATGATCCAAATAAAGATACCTTCAGAAAAATTTGCATTCGTTATAACCTCTAAGGGTATAATTCATCTGTTCTATTGAAATCTTCAACACAAAATTAAATCTTTGACATTACAGCTACTTGCACCCTGGAAAACCAGAGTTTGCTGTTTTGAGTTACTGTCATGTGTTTAACAGCAAGCTGTGATTTCTGTCTGATATGGATCTAAAGGATCAATAAAGAAGCTTGTGTAATTGTGCAATAAATCAATGTTGCAAAAAGGCCCAGTTTGTAAACAAGGTTGCGCCACGCTTCCCCTTGCGCACATGATCGTCTCGCGAAATAGACTGCAAATTTCATAAAGCGATTTCTTCCATTGAGGAAGTTTTGATCTCATAGTAGGCAACCGAAAAGTTCATGTGTATCAAGTTTCATAGATTTTATGATAGGAGAGTAAAGTTGAACCGCCATTAAGTGGCCACCCTTGGGGTATCGGCAAGTGCCCACTTAATGGAGATTGGCTGCTCAATAGAGGTTTGTCATAATGAGCATAACGTGAGCATAATCTTTAGCAGAAACATCTCTATTTTCAAACAAACATGCATTTGGAGTAGCATTTCCTGGTCCACCATTGTATGTCTTTCTTGGACTGTTTTCCTTCATCATGTTGTTAAAATAAAGTCAAACTAAGTGTATCAAGGCTTGATGGTTGCTTATAGTGCGACCAGGAAACCGTGAACGCTTGAAATATCTCAGGAATGTTTATTGTGTTATGACCAATCACAGCAAAGACACGCGATTTAGCCACAAAACCACAAAATAATTAACGTCCTTGCTTGCAGTTTGGTTTTCTCCTGCGTGATAATAATTGGCATTTTTTCTTGCAACACAGTAACATTCCAGAAATATTTCTGATGTTCACGGTTTTTCCTGTTTGACTCTAATTCAGGTGACAACAATAAGAGAACTCTTGCCCAGGATGGCCAAAAGGTGGCCATGGCCACTCAAGAGGGGTTTAAGTTCCCATTCCTTTCTGCAATTATTTTGGGACTTTGATTACTAGCCGCTTAATGGTGGGTGGCCATTCAATACAGTGTAGGTGGCTGCCTAATGGAGGTTCAACTGTATTATGAAAACAAAGTAGCCAAAGCTAACTATGATGATAAAAATTACTAAAACTTTACAGAAAAAAATGAACACTTCAACCATAGCTACTCAGGACTTCACACTTGATAATTTCAGTTGATGTTAATTTTAGGAATGACACAGAAATAACTGGCCTGGCATTGCAGACACTCTGTAACCTACTGTCTGCTGAACCACAAGGTGAGAGAGGAAGACAGTGTTGATGCTATAATTACAAGCCTTAGACAAAACAAGAATAATATAATGATAATAATGATAATTAATAATAACAAAATATTATAGTATGTGTCTCATATACCCTCCAATATTATTATACTTTTGTCAAAGACTAGGGGAATGAAAATGTTTCACGAAGTACAGTCTGTTCCCGATAATTCAAACCTTCAAGGGAAATAGAAAAAAGTTCGAGTTATTGAGGGTAGAATATTATTGTATACATTGTAGAAAATGATCTGAAGGGAAATGAAAATTGGTTTGAGTTAGCGGAAGGTTCAAGTTATAAAGGGTTCGAGTTACCGGGAGTTGACTGTACCAAGATGTGGGAAGGAAGATTAGCTAGTTATGAAATACTTTTAAAAGTGGCTGTCATCAGCTATTGTTTATACATGTAAGTGCTTTGGTAATTGTGAAAAAAAAAAGTGATAACTGGCCAAAGTGTTTGGCATGAACTACATGTACGGTAAACATCGACCTCTTGGGGAAGGCTCAATTACTTGATTTAACTTTTTTAGGTTAATTTACCATTTTGCTTGTCTCCAAGCCCTAGGAGACAAAGAAAATTAAGATTCAACCTACATGTAGGTTAAAAAATTATCACCTGAAATCAATTTTTATTTTTTGCCTATAACATGTACATACACGTTTAAGAAGAAGAGTTGTGCTGGAATATCAGCATTCAGCAAAGGCAAAAATTTATTAATTGAAATAAATATTGTTGATTCTTTTCAGATCAGGGTGGCCAGGACCCTGGACAGACAGCTTCAGATGCCGAGTTAGGGGTTCAATTTACAGAAATCTTCATCAAGAAAACTGATAATGTCACCTTATTACTTGGTCTGTTAGAGGTGTGGTGGACATTCTTTTTCATTCTTTTTTTGCTCTCTTTTCTTTTTTTTTTTTCAGTTCATAGCAGGTGAAAATAGTTACATGTAATAGACTTTTACTGATATGGCGGCCATATTGAATTAATTCGATTTAATTAACAGTTAATGAATGAGGCGGAGTATCTTATGAAGAATTATGGAGATCAAGGAGGGTGTTATCCGTCGAGGCCGTAGGCCGAGGCGGATAACACCCTCTGAGATCTCCATAATTCTTCATATGATACGAAAGCCGAATTCAATAACTGTTTTATTATTCATTCAAAATAATTCCTAGTTTAAAAACATAGCTAAAACATACTTACCTCTATCGATCCATCAATGTTCAGTTCATCTTCGATAGTGTACGTTTAGGTTTGTCCAGCTCCGCAAATATTCTCCAAATAGCAGATGTCGCCCTTTAAGTTGTCTTCTTGCTGTTCTTGCCATGTTTTTAGCTATTTTTTCGCCTAGTTCTTACTCTTGAATCGAGTGAAATGTCCACCATTTTTTCAAGTTTACAACTAAAACAACTCAACCTCGTCTCTAGGTCTTCTCGGTTAACGGTGCCTTAACCTGCGAAAACGCTGCACTTTTGACGTCATTTCCTCGTTAAAGTCAAATTTCTTCCAAATTTGGTCATCAGTAACTGGTTATGGTGAATTAAACGTGTGCTTTTAGCCAATCAGAATCGGGGAAATATTTTGAATGAATAATAAGGAGTATTATGGGATGCTCAGGGGGCATGAGCACGATCTGCTGTACTCGCATAGTATTAGAAATATGGTCTTTCAGTGTATATTTCTTGGGAAAAAGGCAATCAGTATTACATCCTAACACGGCACAAGGATCTTTTTCCAATTACAATCTTATTCTAAGAAACTTTGAGAAAAAATGCCCCGAAAGGCACTTGTAAATACTAAATGGATTGTGCTCATGCCCCCTAGGCATCCCATAATACTCCTTAGATCTAACTTATTCAATATGGCCATTGTATCACTAAAAAGGTCTATTGCACGTAGCAATTTTTTTTAACTCATTGCAGATTACTGGTAACTAAGTTACTATTAATGTTATTAATGTTGTGGATAGTAATAAAATGGATTGCATTTTCCACCTTTAAAGCAACTCGTGCCTGGAGAATCTAATTCACATTTTTCTTAATTATTTTATAGAGATTTTGTGGTATGATTTTCTAAATTTTGTAAATTACAGAGTTTTTCTTCTTTTAGGAATATGAATTTCAAGTTAGATGGCCCACCGTTAAACTCCTGACAATTTTGCTGACAAACAAGAGGTAAAGTGTAAACTACAGGAAAAAAATGGGGCCTCCCTTTAAGTTCCAGTATTCAGATATTAACATTTTCCAGGCTGATCTTCATTCAGTTCCTGAGAGAATTAATTTTAAAAGATCAAGGCATTTCAATGATTTTGTTACCTCTGCGTCCTGCGTCCGTGATGCGTAAAAATCCAGAAGGATGCAAAATAATTAAAATATGCAAAGACTGATCGATGGATGGATCAATCATAACCTATTTATATAACATGGCTGTTGTTTAACAGTGTGTTATCTCTTTTAACCTTTGTTGTGCTTAACATCAGAAGTGAGGACTATATTTTAATTTCAGTATACTGTAATACAGAGTTTTGGAGTCTGTCTTCAAATTAACTGTCTGGTTACATAAAGGCCCAAGCATCTTCAATTTCAGACTCATTTTTTTTAACTGGGACTCATATTGGTTTGGCACTTAGACTCATGATTATTTTTTCACAAGATGAGTCCCAGAAAGTACCCACTACCTGGCATTGATTTGCTTTTGTTAAGTATGTTCAGAAGAAATACATAATGTACATACATGTAAACCATACTACAGTATGCATACCCTTATGTAAAACTAGTCATTCACTGTATACCAAGTTGTAATTGAACAGAGCTACATTTACAACTTAGTACTAACTGTATTTTTGTGTAGTGAATTTAAGTTAGAAAATATTTACCCTGGAGTAAATTTTTGCAGAAAAAATGTTTGTGGTACTTGTTATTATTTTGTGAAAGCTTGTTTTTGTGGATCACTGAAAAAAATTGCCAAAAATTAGAACCCTCAAAAATTTCATTTCACATGGTATTCATACATGTAATAACAGTGTTCTTACCAGTATTCTTACCAGTATTCTTACCAAGCAACACGCTGGGATGTTAGGTTGACCATTGAAACTACTTAACTGTAGACATTCTAAAGTCTGTTTGACTCGTAGCATGCCCTTGTGCCCCAACGGGTGTATCTTCTTGGCTTTTTATGTGCCATCTATCTCAGATTTTCTGGCAGGAATCCCACAAGGCTGCAGCCTATTGAGAACACTGGTATAATGTTAAAATCAGTAATACAAACTCTGAGTCACTATACATGTGTACTCATGTACATTATATTTTATGTAGTGCTCAAGACCCTAAAAAATTATACGTAAAACACTGGGTATTGTACATTTAGATACTTAGAATGGAGATGACGTGAACTAGCTGTTGAAATACAAATTTAAATGAAAAATCATCGCAGTGAAAATTGCAATTAAGCAATTACAAATTAACCCTCAAAATTTCGCGACTTTAACGGGATTTTTTGGGTTAATTAATTTGCAATAGCTTAAATTGCAGTCATTTGTTAACCACTGTGATGATCATAATTATCGTCTTATTATTATTATTATTATTATCATTTTTACAGTGTACAGTCAGTGACTGCGTTTTAAAATGTTATTAACAGTGTTATTTTTTTTTCAGTTATCAGCTCCAACAGTGTATTTTAGTGAGCCCCATGGGTAAGTGAAAATCTCTAGTTCTGGTGTTTTCATTGGACAGTAACACAATGTTTATACAGTCACATAATAACTACACGTAACAGTCACTGTAATGAAATAAGTTTGAATGTGATCTATACCCTGCATACAAACATGTATGCATACACTAGAATTACTTGGTCTGTCGATACAGTCATGTAATTAGTCACACACGTAAAATACAACCTGTAAATATTATATTACAGTGTATACTAGTTCAATTACATGCACAAGAATCAATAAAATGTAATTTATATATTATTATATTAATCTCAATACATATGTTTTTAACTTTCTTTTCAAATTTTAAAATTGCCTTTTTTTTACAGGTGTATCAAGGCTAATGGATTTGTTGTCTGATAGCCGTGAAATTATCCGAAATGAGGTAGTACAAAATAAATGTACACCATTGCACAATAAATTATACGGTACCTTTTTGTCACTATCTAATATTATATTGTTTTTCTTTCCTTTGGTAGTGGCAGGGGAGGCCTAGAGGGGAAGAGGGGGGAATGGTTTATTTTTAGCTTTACAATGTATTTACAACTCAATTTGATTCTCTTGATATCCTGGCCAGCTTTTTACTATTGTACACTGCGACATAAATAAATAAACTTATTTATAACTCTGTTTCTTGACCAAATTATTTTTTTTGTTTCTTATTTTGATTTTTGTTGTTTTTAGGGCTTGTTGTTGTTGATTCAACTCACAAAGTCCAACGCTGCAATACAGGTACAACATGCATCTGCATTAATTTTGTTGATTTGTTTAGTGTCTTCAGAGGGAATGGGAATAATTTTATTGTTTTGACTTAAAACAAGATTTCAAACAAGTTAGTGAAGTTTACATAGCTAAGGGAAATCTGTTTTCGTTTGAGTAATTGAACACCAGCAGCCTGTCTCAAATTAAAGCAAGATGATAATGTTGACGATGATAAACAATAACAATTACAAAAAAAAAAAGAAAACAAAACAATGAAATGTAGAATAAAGCATGATTCTGCTATCTTAGGGTACATAGAACTTGTTGTTTTGGGCCTGTTTACGTGGAGGTGGGGGACCCCAGTTAGGTGAGGTAACCCGCTTAGGTGTGGTAATACTTATCTCCATAATAATAATCTCTCATTTTATCCCTAATTTGATCACGTTCACATGATACAGTGTAGGTGGGGTGACCATATGAGACATTACATGTACAGTGTACATTGTATAATAACAGGCGGGTTACCTCACCTACGTTGTACAGGTCTGCATAGGGTCCCCTACTGACAAAACCGCCATGCTACGCAGGCTACTAAAAGCGATGCTGACAAATGTTTTTTTCTGCCCTCTCAAACTTTTTATTTAAATGCAGACATTAACAATCATGTCTGCTGTTTGTTGTTATTGTTTTTCACCAGAAAATTGTTGCCTTTGAGAACGCTTTTGACAGACTGCTTGAAATCATCACAGAAGAAGGTTATAGTGATGGAGGTACAGTTCACTAGCTCTTCCTTAACAGACACCTCTTTAAGTCAGGCACCTCTCTTATCAGAGTTTGTCCCTGCCTTTCTTTACTCCCTTTATTTTACTCTCTTTAAGACAGACACCAAGGTGCAAAGAAAATCATTTTTACAGCTTGCCAGTTGGGCAAGCTGAAGCTAGCATTTACTAGCCCAGATGTCATTTCAACTAGCTCCAAAAACTTTTTGACTAGCGGAATTGATTTCACAGTTCTTCTGTTATTCGAGTTCCTCAAAAAACATCACTTGCCCATCGGGCAAGTTAATAACAGAATTCACTAGCTCGCGAGCACCTGGCTATCGGACACTACTTTCTTTGCACGCTGGACACTAAGGTCTTGTCCCAAGGTGTCCTTTTTAGACAAGAGAGGTGACTGAGATGTACTTTACATTTTGAAGGGGTTAGGTTTGGACATAATTACATGTAAGGTTTGTCTTGCCTGCAGTCAATAGAACATGCAACTTCAGGATAAATTTCGTCTTGCCAGCTCAGCAAGCGAGGGCCAAGGGGCTCTCTGAAGTTTTACAAACTTAAAAAGCGGAAGCTTTCCTTCCCCCATCCCTCCGTGCAATTTTGTGCTGCTGATTGAGCTAGTTACCTTTATAAAACAACAGACACCCCATGTCCTTGAAAGGAGGGCAGTGGGGAGGAGTGTGGATTGTTTTTCTCTCTGAACTTACCCCATTTGAGGACAATGTCTCCAATCAACAATTTAATTACATTGTTGCCGATTGTAGCCATTAAATTATTTATTATTTTCAGTTGGACATGTTAGAGTTTTTTGCACTCTTGAGTGAGAGAGTTTGTGCATTACAACCATAAGTTCTTAAAGCACATGTGTATTTACTATAATTATTATAATTATTATCTTTTTTTTTTCCTACATCTTAATACAATGAAGTAGTAGCTGAGTTATAAACCTCAAAGTTCAAACAGATACTATAATACTTTAAAAAAAAAATCCTTTTTTTTCAGGTATTGTAGTTGAAGATTGCTTGTTGCTGATGCAAAATCTCCTGAAATTAAATGTTTCAAATCAAAATTTCTTTAGGGAAGGAAGGTATGGCATAATAACATTATTGTTTGTTTGTTTGGCTTTTTGTTTTGTTTTGTCTTGTGGTTTTAAAAAAATGCAAAATACTATTTAAAAGTGTGTGGATTATACACAAGTTGTAATCCACTTGAATAATACATTTTTATATGTTTTGTCTGGCATGCAGTAATAATATTTTTGTCTTGACAACATTGATAAATTCTGGAAATTTTTCAAATTAATTTTCAGACCAATTAAAAAAGGGGAGGAAAATATGCAGACCTCTTGAACTTAATCTCTTTGTACTACATAATTATTTGCTGTGTATGTTACAGGCCAAAAACAAAATTAATTCTCCTAGCCCAAATTTATGGCTAATTAAGGCTAGGAGACTAAGGAAAAAGAGAATCAGTGTTTGTATTGCTTGTCAACCTGTGACAAGTGTAACTGTAATTATCATTACCGATTCATTGGATAATGCAATTATAGAGCTGTGATTGGCTCAGCCATCATGGTATATGAGCCATTAGCATAATCCAACTAGTGGTATATTATCAATGCTGCGTTCTGATTGGTTGAGCTACTACTAGGCTATTATGTTATAGCCCACTGGTAGTGAAAAGCAATGGCTTTGACAACCAAAACAGTGGCAGCTGAATCGTGTTTTGCTAGCTAAAGTTGTTTTTTTTTCGGGGTATTTTTGACCAACTAGTTGGATTTTACATGTACTAAAACAATAATTGTTCCTCTCGCCCTCATGGCCTCTGAGTCAATAGCAGAGCCCATTCAGGCTCGAGGAATAATTGTTAATTATACCATGGTTTAATGAGTCAGCTCAGAATTAGAAACACGCTGAAAATCGGTTGTTTTTACAAATAAAGTTGGGAAAAATTCTCAGTATTTTTTTTGGCATTTTTAATAGAGCAGTTATTCCACCCACGCTTCTTGGATATGAGATGATTATAGCCAACTCATATCCAACGCGCACTCGTGGAATAATTGGCAATTGTGTACATGTACTATTGTTCTCTTTTCAGTTACGTTCAAAGACTTACTCCATTTTTTGAACTGGAGCAATCTACCACGGCAGTCCCCACTGGTAGGTTGACTTTACATTGTTTTTACCATTATACTACTACATGAGAAATTAATGCAATTTGATTGGCTTAGAGCAGTGGTATTTCAGCTTAATTTGAAATACCTACATGTGAAAATTACAAGCCTTTTGTGGGTAGTAGTATAGACAAATAATAGCATGATTGGTACGTGATATTTGGCGTAAATACCACTTGTGATATTTCAAAATTGTCTCAAATTTCACAAGCCTAACGGCTCGTGAAATTATGTATAACAATTTTGAAATATCACTCGTGGTATTTATACCAAATGTCACTACAAATCATGCTATTACCTATACTAACCACAACAGATGTCTTGCTCTTGTGCTGTGAGACAGTAATGCTACACTGTGAGCTGAGGTTTCTTTCCAGCATGGCATTTAGCATGTTCAGAGTGATTCGATCACCTTCTCGGAGACCAAAACAAGCCAATTCTGTCAATGTTAGTGAACCTTCAATGACTTGATCTGCATGTGCTGGAAAGAAACCTTTGCTTATACTGAACACTGAGCACTTGGCATATTTGATTTTCAGTTCTTGGGTAATTAACTACATGTTATTGTACAGTGTAATTTAAGCATGCATGTTCTTCAAGGAAAATAAGAATGGAAGCACAGTTAAGATAAATGACACATGCAAACATTAAAAACTTACATTAATTAAATGTATATTTAATTATTGTCCTTGAAAGGAATGTACTTTTTTCAAAATTGGTAATTTTGTATGCTAGTCATGTTATGCATGTATAAATAGTAATAATAATAAAAAAAACATTGTGCGAAACAAGGGAGTCACCTTCAAAAACGTCAGGAAAAAAAGATACAGCTGTAGATTGCATACCCATCTTGTAGCCACGTTGTGAAAGTTATATAAAAGCCTGCTTCTGTTTGACAAGGTAATAAAAATTGTGATAGACTGAGAACATGTAAAAACTGTAATAAAAAAATAATGACACGAAGGTTCTTTTGTGCTACAAAATGTATTTTGTTTGTTTGCAGAGAATCAAGAAACCTCCTGGTCAACACAGAAAGTGTCAAATGTGAAGTTGATGTTACAGGTAAAGTGTATTAACAAAATAGAGTCATGATGAAAGATTAGTAACAGCCAACCACAGGGATGTGCTTTAGCACTGGTTTTTGGTTCCAGGCAATTTAATCTTTGGCAACAAGGGCATTTTAAGTTTTTCTTGACGTCATAGATACTTCACTGCTTTTTGGGCTCCCCTAATGTTTTTTTTTTTTTTAATTATTGTCTTTCGTTAAGTGTATTTGTCAACTAAAGGTTAATTCATACACACTGGCCTGTCCTCCATGCTGACCAAATAGCTAATGTTTGTACCTCTGTCAAAAGTTGCATGTCGGGTGGCATTCACATCATAGTGGGAACGTTCATCAAAGCTGGGCAAAATATTGACAATGCAGTCAACTATCTTCATAATGAAGACAGTCGGGGCTAGCTCTGTGTAAGAAAGGCGTGGCTGATAGAGAGTTTAATGTATGTTAGGGAGATGTCTGCAAATAATGAGTTCCATATATGAGTGTGCAACTTTTATCATGGAAATGATGATTATTGATATTATTTGACCTTGATGTCATTATAAGCCTATTAAATGAATTTATTTCCCAAATTCTTTTAATTCTGCATCAAGTCAGTTAGTACTAGCCACTTATTTTGTGTTATTTTATCTCCAGCTTGTCAGAGTGTTAGTTTCACCAGATAACCCTCAACAGGCCACAGCAAATTGCCAGAAGATCATGAACCAGTGTGGTTAGTATTTTACAGTCACATACACTTGTTACTATGAAGACTGCTTCATTCGAACCTCAGCTAACAGACGTCTTCCGTAAGCAGACATCGCCCAGCCCATACTCTAAGAGGATACCTGGTCCTATTCCTATCAGCAAATAGCCTGTCTACAGCCACCCCTCCCCCTAAACAAAATCAGAGATGGAGACAACTCAATTATTAAAACAGCGTGACACAGATATCCTTTTCCCTGATTTTTTTAGGGGAGGGGAGGGGCGGCTATAAGCAGGCTAAGCAGCAAACATACACGTTACGTTTATGCTCTCTTAAAAACAAAACAAAACAAACAAAAAACACACCTCTCCACCTCTATTTTTGTTCTGTTTATTTGTACCATACATGCATAGTTTTCAGTTTCAGTGAAGTCTTCATGCCGGCGCATACGAGAAAAAAAAACTCAATTACCCAGGGTGGAGATGTTTTTCCATAACTGATGCAACTGGAACGAACAACATCTTTCTAAAAATCAAGCATTTTCAGATATAGTGCAACAACGATCATAGTAATCCCGCCAGCCACGCAGGCCAACAGTGTAGATGAAGTATGGTTCTATGACTCTTGAACTCAGGACGTTTGCTCCTTTGCAACATTTGTAGCGGCAGAACTTTTGTTGCCTTAGGTCAACAGAAGCTCTTTTTTGCATGAACGTCTCTTTGAAAAAAAAAATGTATCATTGAATCTTTCAAACTGTGGAGAGAATGATTTTGTGCTTTTATGAATAGGTTTGTTACATCAACATACATACATGTAATAATTAATGTATAAAATTATTTTTTCTACACGGAAAATGGCGATGATGATGTGAGTGATTGCCCCCAGAATATTTATCCGTGATTACTTAATCCGTACTGTTGTACATCTGAGCTGATTTCTTAAAATAATAATACATATAAAGTAATCAGGTTAATAAATACACCATTTTCAAAGTTCCGTCGTGATTTTAATGATTTTTTTTTCCACAGGACTGCTGCGGCTGCTTTGTGGTATACTCATGTCAACTGGAATTCCTGCTGACATTCTGACAGAGGTACATGCAACATTCATAGCTTTTGCATTAAAGGCATGAACGCGAGAGGAATTTTGTCTTCAATGGGCTAATACAGTCGAAACTCCTGTAAGAGATCACCCAAAATGCGAAGCCGGATTAAATGGTCGCTTACGAATTGATCCACGGGGGTACTTTTGCGAGAATATGTCTGGAAACGTCTACCGTTATGATTCGATTTAGCGCCCTCCTTCCAATAAGCGTCCGGCTTCGAATGTGTTTTGTCAATAAGCGCCCCCATTCTAATATTATAATATTAGTGTACGGGTACTTATCAACCGAGGTTCATCTTCCTTTAATACCTCACAAACGAACGGTGATGCCACATTACAAAAACAGTGGACTTTGTCTGAGTTTCTCATGTTAACTGAACATTCTCCGTATATTTGTTACTGTCCCAGTTTCTGTTATTGTCCCTTTTGAAATAAATATATGTCTTGTTTTCAACATTCGGTTGTTACTCAAAAAGAGAAATAAGCGCCCTGTCCCGGCTAAGCGCCTTCCCTTGAGGTACCAAAGGCAAATAAGCGCCCCGAGCGCTAAATCGAATCATTGCGGTAAATGCGCTTTGTGGAAGATAATTTATTGCATGCAATTTGTTACGTTAGGGTATGTTACCACTATACCGCAGATAGGTTTTGCGCCGACACCAAAATTATACCAGATAACGCTTCTGTTCGCACATAAGAACGGTAACGCGATTTCCGTAACGCAGCGAAAGCCGGGCCGACTTCTATAAAGTGGAGATTCACATATCGGATAGTTGTTCACAATATACCGGACAGGACAACTTTTCGTGTCGGCGCGAAAAACTGTCCGAAATACTAAGTTAGGACATGTGCTTTTCCATTTTGTTACTTATAGCATAGTACAGGGTCCGAAATTGCGCCTTCCTGGTCGCCAATGCGACTAAAAATTTTGTCCTGGCGACCAGAATTTCATAGCTGGTCGCCAGCTAGCGACTTGTAAAGCTGGTTGTTATTGTGGACTTTAACGTTCGGAGAAACTGAATAAGAATTGAAACCTCGAAGCTATTTGCTAACAGGTGTCTTCCTTTTTGTCCTGCTGTATTTTTTAATTAAAAGTGAAACGAATCTTCCTGTAATGATACCTCCACAACAGCTACGATCAATACGAGTTGAACGTTTCCAAGCCGCCATGTTTTCAGCGTACGTTATGTACTTTGTGGACTGGTACGAGTAACGTGGCACAGTTGTGGCCTGGTACGAGCGACATGGCTGACTCGTGTTTATGTTTCGTGTTTCGTGGTAGTTATCGGAAGAAAATAGAGTTTTGATATGATCAGTGCAGTCATAGGCAGACAGCTTTCTGTTCCTATGTTCTAGGTCAGATAGCTTTATATCTCCTAAAAGTAATTTGTGGAAAAAATAGGAATTCACTCGTACACGTATGGTTGCTTTCTGGTATCGGGAGCGAAAGCAGTGCAATTTTTGAGCATAAAAAAAACGTCCATAGCATGCATTTTTTATTCGTGTTTAAAATTTTATTTGAAAAAAAGGGAGGCGGAATTTTTGGCGACCACAATTTGCCCTCTGGCGACCAAAAATTTATACTTGATCGCCAGTTGGCGCCCGTATTAAAAAGTTAATTTCGGACCCTGTAGTACATGCTGCAAACATAGAGATAAGACCATGCGTCAAGCCGTTGCTTACAAGAGGTTAAAAACAATGGAAAATTGTTTTTAAAACCATCATTCCCGAGAAGTGGTTGTGGTCGCTTACAGAAGGTGGTGCTTTACGAGAGGTTCCAATAATTGTTACGTCTTTCCTGGGAATGTTTGGTTTAAGTTTGGATAGGTGACCGCTTACGGAGGTTTTTTTGTCGTAGATTTAATGAGAAAATTGATTGAATATCCAATCTCGGTTAAATTACTAAAAACAAAGTTTGCAATGTAGAGTTTCAATGCAGCTTTTCTGCTTCGAGTGTTGATGAAGCTTCTGTTAAATGAAGCATGTGTTATATGAGGAATCTTTGTAATTTTTTTAGACAATCAACACAGTATCTGAAGTCATTAGAGGATTCCCTGCGAATCAAGAATACTTTTCTCAAGTCAATGCTCCATCCAATCCTCCAAGGTAAGTACTAGCCTGACAAAAACTCAAAACAGCCGACATTTCGCGACGCTACCACAGGTTTTCCCGCCAAATGACGTCTCAGAAACGAGCGCAGAAATTCCATACTGATGACGTGTCACTACCAAGATCTGGGTAGACCTTTCGATTGGTTGAAGCAAATTTTCAGACATAAACTTGAAAATTCTATTGATTTCGTATCTGTTTGAGCGATTTGTGGCATTAATTTTATTGAAGAATTTAATCAGACAATATTTAAGCTAAAACCACTTGATCGAATCCAATGTTGCATGTATGTTTTACGTTTCAGTTCTGCCATTGTAGTTCTTCTCATGTCCATGATAAACGACAAACAGCCTTTTAGTTTACGATGTGCCGTCTTGTACTGCTTTCAAGTAAGTAATGGTTTAGGCTTAATGCAGGGGCGGATCGAGGGGGAGGGTGCAGGGGGTGTGGACCCCCCTCCCCTCTGAGATGACCTGCGGTTTTCTAATACAACTGGTATTCTGCAAAAAAAAGAACTATGTGGTTTATTGGTGTTGAAGTAGAGTAAGAGACGAGTGCACCCCCTCCTAAAAAAAATCCTGGATCCGCCCCTGTAACGTTACTCCCTTGATTAGACTCCTTTATTAACTTCCCACGTGTAAAATCAAGCGGAAAAATAGTTTGCTTTCAAAATAATAAAATCTCTCTAATTCCTTCTCAAAATTGATATTGTTTCTTTCTGCTGAAACAGTGTTATTTGTACAAGAATGAGCAAGGACAAAATGATATTGTCACGACATTATTACCTTCATCAGCTTCTGCCGGTAAGCATATCTCTTGTAAATAGTGTACAGCGTTGTTTATTTACCCTAGCACGGTGACCTGTACTCTAACCTGCACACTGTGCCCTGTGACCAGCGTTTTGTGCCTGCCGCATGGCAACGTTCAAAAAATCACTGTGACATTTTTATGTTCATTATTTTGTCTCTCATAGCCACCAACATCTCAGCAGGACAGTTGCTGTGTGCAGGATTGTTCAGGTAATAACAATGATTTTATTTGCGGCAGTAGGATAGTAAATTTGGCTGAGTGAAAAGGTAGCCCATATCTTTATCTCCGTAACCATCATTTGGCTACTGACTCTGTTCTTATCAGAAATGCGATGTGACAACCAGTTCGTCTACATGAAGGTGGGGCTACATTTAGGCTCGATTACAAGCCGCTGTGCGGAAAACGAGCCCGCGCTCTGCCCCCGATAACAACGGTTCTTCTCGGGGAAGACCGAGAGAGCGGCGGAAATCGAGCCTACACTGCACTCAAACGTAAAGAGAAATAAAAGTTAAATAACATGGATAAATAGCTGAAAACCCAACTGGCAGCGGGCAAGCCAGATGGTTATTTAAAAGCGCGGCCGAGGAGTCGAACTGAGAAAACTCTCCAGGTGGTGCCAGTTGTTTAAAAGATGGATAACGCTATCCACTGCATAAACCACTGTCCAGTGTATAACGCAATAGTGGTTTCCCTAATACTTATCCGCCGGATGGTGATTCATCGCCATCCAGCGTTAGAACAACTGGCTCCTGGGGGTGAGTGCGTGTCTTGGACCCAGGACCTCAGGAATTACCAAATGATGCTCAAACTCGTTCTAACCACTTGTTCACATTGACTAGTATTATTCAAAACCCAAAATTTTATTTTCATCCTTCTTTCTGACAGAAATTAATTTTTTCCTTAGCCCTGATCCGCTGTCAAACTGGTGTGCGGCAGTCGCCCTCTCTCATTGTTTAAAAGGGAACCCCACCCAGAAAGAACAACTTCTAAGAGTGCAACTTGCAACAAGTGTAGGTGAGTGGAAACAATAAGATCAGCTTGCATGGAATTTCTTTTATTCTTAGTTGAAATTGAAGGGCATTTTTGTTTCCTTTGTCAACATTTCGTGATATGAAATAAAGCTGTCTTCGTTTCAGGCAATCCTCCTGTGTCACTGCTACAGCAATGTACCAATATGCTTTCACAGGTGAGCTTATAAGTATGCGACTAAGGATTCTGCGATTGTAGGTACTTGAGATACAGAAACAGCTAAGGTCCAACTTAGTCTCCTTTGCCGACGTTTTTGTCCCGTCACGCAACGCTGGTGAGGGGTGTTGCGTGACGAGACGACCGCGGCTGCGTGGGGGACTAGGTTGAGCTCTAGTTGTACACTTTAGCGAGGTTTTCACCTTGTAGAGAGTCAAGGAAAATGACTGAAGAATGGCAGGGTCAAACTCTAGGTGTACATTTTATAGAGGTGTCTGCCTTAAAGACAGTCAAAGAAAATGACTGAATAACAGTAGGGATAGAATCAGGTGTCCCCTTAAAGGATGTATCCGTCTTAAAGAGAGTCAATAAAAACACAAAAGGATGCCAGGGATCAACTTTAGGTGTCCATTTTAGAGAGGTGTCCGCCTTAAAGAGAGTGATGGAAAAATACTGAAGGATGGTCGGACCATTCCTTAGTGTCCACTTTTAGGTGGTGTCCTTATGGAGAGTCACCAAAAACACCAAATGATGCCAAGGATCAACCCTAGTTGTCCATTTTAGAGAGGTTTCCGTCAACTGAAACACGAATTCCAAGCTGTGTTTTTACTTATTTGTATCAACAATATCTAAAGGCACCAGGGTTAAGCAGGATTGTTTTTTTTTGTTTTTTTGTTTTTTGTTTTTGTTTTTTTCTAGGGAGGAGAGATCCAAACACGAGTAGGTCTGCTGCTGTTGCTTTGCTCCTGGTTATCCGGTTGTTCCCTGGCTGTAGCTCACTTTCTTCATAATTCATCCAACATACCATATGTATCCTTTCACACCAGTGTATTTCATTGAGGTCTGCTTGTGGAAACTGGCCGTTTTTATACAAGTCGTTTCGATAACATTTTCGATCAGTTAAAGTAAAGTTAACGCGTGAACAAGAAAACCATTTGGCATGAATTTTCCTCGTTCGCATGGGTTTAAGTTAATTATGTGAAACTATTTACATCTCGACTGAATCAACTTGTATCGAAACGACCGGCAAGCGTGCCGATTATTGCATTTGAAATTTGCGGTTGATAACGAGTAGTTCTCGCGGAATGCTGACAATAGCTGAGATTAAATGTATAAAGGCGATCATCGCAGTTTAAGACTCAACTTATTTAGTTGCGCAAAGAAAGCTGAAAAAATTTAACTAGGCTTTAAACAAAAGGAACCGCAATCCATGCGGTACTATTAGTGCATACTGAAACTACAAAACATGACTGATTACACGACGGTTATCTTAGTTAAATGTCCTCAACTGCTTGAAGCTCATGGCACAAGTCGAAGCTCATGGCGAAGAAGCCGATAGACTGGTGGGTGCCCTGTGTTCTCTTCTCTTAGGAATCTGTTTGGACAGTAACGACAATTCAGTAGCGACTTGCCACAAGTAAGTCTCAAAACATTACAGTGCAACTAAACCCCAAAAATGCTTTTTGCTAAACGAAATCTTATAATTCTCCAGGCGACCTGTGCGAAAAAAAATTATGGTGAAAAAAAAATCCCCGCATTCCACGGCATTTTTAAGTAAGGTCTCTTGTCCCATCACCGAGCATTTGTGGGAGCTGGGTACGAGATTGTTGTGACGTCATCGGATAGCATTTCTGCGTACTCAAAAGCATATGGCCTGGAAGCGAGAAAGGGGCCTGCGGTGTTTCAAGTGGGCCAAATTCTTCTTCTCTTAATACATTCAGCACGCGTACAACCCCAGAATGGAATTTTATGGAGCCCGATACCTCTTTGGGAATCGGCTGTTTTGTTACAACTGAAAAAAAAAACCGGGCTTGATTCCAGCTCTGATTTCTCAGAAGAAGCTATTTGCTTGCGTGGAATTGATCTGCTTCGATGCGGTCACAACATAGCTCGGACCCATACTTTTCAGTGCTCGGTAATGGCCGCAAAAAACCCACCAAAATTGAAACTTTGGAAAAAAAAATAAATAAAAGTTAATACGCTACGACAAAACTATTTTTTCGCACACGTACTCAGATACCAAGAACAAGAAGTCTTGAGACTTCGATTGGCGCAAAACATTTTTAGGGGTTGTACTTCTAACTTACCACGTGGCCAAACTTCAGCGGAGGAATGCCTGTCTAGGTAAAGGTGTAGTTAGAGACAAAGAAGCTAAAAGGCATGAAGCTCCTTAAAGCGTTGGTACTCCATCCTAGATATTCCATCACAAGGTTAACCTTAGTAGTATCCGTCGACATACGACTGATTAGCGACCTATAGTCGATCAGTGTCTCGATCGTGTATCGACAGCAGGGCAGTTGACCGACTATCTGTGGGTATAGGCGGATTCATCGTGACGTCATTGTTTACATTTTTGCTCATTAGCATACAAGTTAATCCATAGAAGATGTAGCCGTATTTACCAATTAGGTTCAAATATTAAAAGAGCTGTTTAATTTATGCAGTTTGTGCAAGTTTCAGCTCTTTGCAATCTGTGACAAAGAAAATAGTAGTAATTAAAAACTGCAAAATTACTGGGTGGCAAAACGTTAATGAGCTCATACATTCTTTGTAAATTTGGGGGTTTTCTTTCGAAACTCTTTCTCCGAAACTATTTGGTATATCGGGCTCAAATCGTCAGAGATAACTTAAATTGTTATGCCCTGTCAATATTCAGAAATTTCATTTTATTAGCTTCATAAGATAATGATTAGCCTATGCTAATGAGGCAAGAATGTAAACAAGGATTCGCCTATATATTTGTCGGCCGAAATACATGTAGTTGACAACAACACACCTACACTTCAATACCGCTTTACCACCCCATCGAGCTTTCCCCACCAACCCCACCCTTCCTTAGAAAGCACAGCTTTGTGGTACATCTGACAGACTACTAAGCCAACAAACCGCTGCCCGGTTAGCTCAGTGCAGATGGGAGAGCACCAGACAGCCGAGTGGGAGGTCGTGGGCTCAAACCACGGCCGGATCAATAACCAGGGTCTTTGATAAACTGGTGAGGTCATGCTGACTGTGATTTGAGACCTTGTCTCAGTTACCAGATGATCGCGTCATTGGTCGATGATGTTAAGCGGTTGGCCTTATCTTCTTTAGTCTTCTTTCATCAGTCAAAATCGAAGGGGACGTAAAAGAACCCGCACTACTGTTACAAGGGCCGGGGGAGTTTCCCCGGTAATGTGGTCTGCCTTTCACGCATTACGCATCATTCATATCATGGGCTATGGGTGGGTTACAGCAAGCTCATAAATGAACTGATACCGGCTGCCAATGGCGCCTTGTATGCTGAAGTCCGAGTTTACTGTTAACATGGTCATATGTAAAGAGGGCGCGACTTGTCCTCTAACCCACGGCGTTCTTTCATTCTTTGTTTAGATAGTGTAAGTTGTTTGCTTGTTTTCTCATTATTGCCTTTGGTTTTTGCAGGGACGACCTTCGAAATTTAATCATCAAAAGAATAGGAGCTGATAATCTATTGGACAAGATCAGTTTTATATCTAAGTCCGAGTTTTTTACTGCAGCTGTGAAATCACCAGAGGTAGTGTCGAAGACCAATATTGCAACTTTTTGTTTTCTTTTATCTAAAAGAGCCTTTTAGTGGCTCGATTATTCAAATGAATCGGTCAATGCATGATAAGTTGGTTTGAGATGAGGCATTCTTGAACCCGGTGGTCATTCGTTAGGATCGCTCAGTGTCTAAGCCTTTCTTAAAATTTGTTTTGCCTGCCGGCAAATCATGATTGACAGTGGGGTAAAGCGAACCTCGTCTCCAGGCCAATTCTCACTATCTGAGTGAGCGGAGGAGGCTTGGAACCCAGTGCGATGACGTCACATCCAAACTTGCCAAAGACAACTGGTAACGAGGAAGCTAAAGTCTTGTTCTAAGGCTAGCAAAAATACACGTGTTTGACCATTTCACCCCCCAAAGTGGTTCGAGTCAACATTCCAAGTTCATTTGGGAAAATGCTGTAAAACAATAGCATCATAGGTAACTGGTGGCAGACATGTTTTATTAGAATGGTGACACCACCGGATTTTGTCCACACACTCAAAAGTTAGAACCACCAGGGGCAAAATGGTTGAGGTCATGAGTGAGATTGGCGGGCTTATTCCAGCTATGCTGGAGCAAGGTCGATATAAAATATAAACGTGTGAAGAAATCAGTTGCCCTTAGAAAATAGTTAAGCGTACGAAACTTATGTTTTTATGTGTTTAATAGTATTCATTTTTGTCCGTCTCTTTCCAGATAAAAGTAGAATCAGAAGGACAAATCTTGTTTGACCACGAATTCACCAAACTGTTTAAAAAACTAGAAGGTTAGTACATCCATAGCGTCTTTGAAATGTAAATGTTTGCTTGGGGCGGTTTGCAAGGGCGATCACAGTCAAATCTTAAAAAAAAACCAAGAGTTGGTTAGACTGTCGACCCCTCCCATCAAACAAAATCAAGGAGAGAAAGTTTGCGTGGAGTGGCTGTAGGCAAGGTGAACTTGGTCCTTTCGGTTTTTATCTGTCGTTTTCTTTGACACACTAAGGTTGAAACCTCTCCTTCAGTGGACAATTTGTGCCATTCCAAACCGGGTCCGTATTAGAAGTCACTTTCGTAGTGGTCTCAGAATTGACAATGAACTAATCACAAGTGGCACAAGCAATACTTAACAAGCAGTCCAAGCATTAGGCTAATACATACGTCAATTGTTGGTAAAGTTTGTGCGAGAAAGCACGTGCACTAGTTAAATACTCTTACTCTAGGTTTGTGTATGCTGACGAGGAGGTAGATATATGCAACACTCGGCTCCATAGTTTGCGAGGGACCAGGATTCGGTGCGCTCTTTAGGGCGGGGCTTTGCCTTATCTGAATCGCCTTTGCCCTTCACGCTTATATTCTGGGCGCACGAGCATTTTTCTCTGATCGATGTTTGTCAGGGGCACCCAACGACAATTTTTGGAAAATATCTGTTCGGAAGACGATTTGAGATCTAGAATTTTCGGAACATTTGTTGTAAAATTTCTTGCTTGCGGGCCTCTGCTAGGATTTTCGAACATCTAAAAAATGGTATAATTGCCCATTTTTAACGGATTTTTACCCTAAAAAGGTCACCTAGAATTTTCGGGGGCCTTTTTTTTCTGGCTGAAATTTTCGAAAAGGTAAGTTTTGATCCATATTATTTTCGGATCACTAGACTTTCAGCCAGGAAATCCGAACAGATGAAAAATTTCTAGGGGATAAAAATATGCCTATATCTACCCTTTAAATACTAAAATACGTTCAACAATGCTATGTTTAAGTGGTTTTGAACTATATTCTCTTTGGGTGCCCCTGGTTTGTAAAAAGAGTGGGTTGTGAAAACGCTGGCTATGCGTTTCAGAAAGGCGTGGTAAAACAAATCTTTCATAAAACGCCATTGTTGCGCCAGAGTCGAAAGCGCCGTATGAAATTAAAATTTCGTCTTTCATTTCTTACAGCCGCTGTCACTAAAGCTATAGAAGAGGAACCGTCACAAGAACAAATGACGAATCACGTTAATGGGAAAGTCCCGCAAGGAATGGAAAACCACGACTCCATTATTTCTTCATATAAAGAATTAATTAGGGAACAGGTAACCGTGATAGTAAAAAGTATGAAAAATAATGTTCATCTCAGAGAAAGTTTGGGTACTTCGTCACCTAGATAACCGTCAAACGATTCTGTCTTTGTTTTAGTATTTTGTTTCTGGCGGTCTTAACCGAATCTTGACATCGTCTTCGGAATAGTTTCCTGAAAAGAAATCGTCGAAGTGCTAGCGTTTATGCGCTTAAACAGCCAGTCGGAAGGTAGTTTTAAGCCGTGGACATTTCAAAACAATCAAGAAATTCGCGGCTACAACGGTGAAGCGTCGCTTCGATTCTTCCTAGAATGTAGTTACCTGGCAACTTAAAGTTGCGAGAACCGTCCATTTCCCACCTGAAAATGGGAACATATCACAACTTTCTCACCCATTAAGGGTGTCCCATTCAAAATTATCTTGCGTAGAAGTTTCACTCTTAAATGTCATGAACAACTGCCTATCTTGTTACACTGCTAGATTTGTAATTTCCTCTGCTTTTTTGGCAGGATGAAGAAATCGGGAAACTAAAATCAAGATACGGAGACATGGAATCATCTTATAATCAGGTAAATGCCACCTCAAAGATCCCTTCAAGGCTAAAAAATTTCACGCGGGTTGTGTCACCTCTAGCTGTGTCCTGCTCTCTCGCTCGCTTTTGCCGCAGAAAACAAAAAAATCTACCGCTTGCGCTTCGTGCTTGAGGAAAATTTTGAGCTCGTCTTGTGGGCAAGTCTAACCTCTAGCCTATGAACGGTCCGGGATAATCGGCCCTATGTTCTCAACGCACTTAATGTCGTTATAGTTAAAGTGGCGACCTCCTCCCCACCACCCCAACTAGTGTTGTTTTTTGAGCTACGCCGGGTGCAAAATTAATCATTTTTTTTGGCACAACATTTATGAGGGAAGTTGAGGGATC
This sequence comes from Porites rus, assembly GCA_964035705.1. NCBI lineage: Eukaryota > Metazoa > Cnidaria > Anthozoa > Scleractinia > Poritidae > Porites > Porites rus. Next base: position 5,964,096 of record OZ038001.1, on the reverse strand, counting down.
GAGAGATGAACCCAATAACGGTGAAAATATTTTTTAGTAGGGGTAGCTTTCCATGTAGTAATTTCTCGGAAGGGGTTTTCCAGCTGCCGCGAGTCCTTTTTGGTTTCCGTGCACCGTTGATTATATTCTGGGTTTCTTTCTTAAGGCTCAAGTACAAATTCAACAACAATCTCAGGAGCTCCAACAACTTCGTGAACAGCTGCTTCTCACACAGAGTAAGTATCACTTTCACCACATAAAGCAAAATTAAAGGCGCATTCATTGTAACGTTTACAACAATAAGTAACCCAAGCGTAAGATAGTTTGTAAAGAGAATAACTAACAATTTCCCGAGGTTTGTAGACTGTGAAAGCAGACGTAATTTCCGGTTATCACTTCTTTCCACCCAATAACGAGAAAAATTGACAGCATTACTCGGCGTTGTGTTCTTTTTTAGCGTGCGTGTAGGCTTCGAAAGGTGAGGGGGAGGAGGGGGAAGGGAAAGAGTGCTTTTCTCCCCATCCCCCCCCCCCCTCTCTCTCTCTCTCTCTTTCTTCTTTTTAAAGCGCCAACAGATGATGTTAAACGTCGTAAGCCTCTAGATGCCGGAATACGTCTGCGTTTGCAGGGTACGAGGTTAGGACGTTAAAGGTCACTCCAAAAAACAAAAAAAAATTCACAAATAAAGCCAGGTAACCTTATTAATTCTGCTCCATATAAAGCTGTATCAGTTTTATTTCCCATATAAATTTCTAACACTAAATTGGTTGGGCTACCTGTGTCACAGCTTTTGGGTTAATTAAAGTCGCTTCTAAGCTGCAATACAAGGGTGTTGTAGCAGTCGTTGTGTATTCACTCTACTAATTAAAAGTAAGTAAAGCCAAGCTGAAATTAACTCGTTATTATTTGTTAATATATCCCGTTGCAAATACTTGAGTTAGTTTCAATAGACCTTTTTATTTCGTTTATTATTATTTTCGTTTTATGTTAGCTAACTTCCAAGCTTCAACTTTAAGTGAAAATTCGTTTGAGTTTAGCATGTTAATGAGGGTTGGCAGGCTGAATATAATATGAAAAGTTTCAGAGATTTTGTTTAAAGGGTTTCAAAAACTCCGTAAACCAGTACATATATAGTTTCTTGCTTTAGGCTACGTAAACAATAGTTGGCAGTGTTTACATTGTTCCGTTGAGAACGCCTCTCGGTCGTTTAATTGTATGCGTAGTTTTGTAAGTTACAGAGAAATTCTACCGCCTGTAGTAGTCCTGTAGCTGTTGCAATAACAACGGTACAGAAGAAAATGCTAAATTGAGAGGTTTGCGAGAGTAGTTGTTAGAGTCTTGGTGGACGGTTTCTTGCGTTCATGAAAACCTACTGAAATTATTTGCTGTTAAGATAATTCTTTGAAAAATCTCAAAGGTTGGCCATTTACAAGTTAATATGTAGAGGAACCTCAAAACTGAGTTCTTGGAAAGTCGGTGGAAAGGCTAGTGTGCAGTTTCCTGCGCACTAAAAAGAAATGTCACATTAGAGCTAAAAGGTTGATTTAAGTGAATCCTAAGTCTGAAAGAATTCATCCTCTCTTTTCAGGTTTGAAACCTCAGACAGGAGTAAGCGAATCGTTTTTCGACGAAAATATGGAATTGTCGAATCTAAGAAACCAAGTGAGTGAGTTGCAGTTAAGTCGAGACTCGCTTCAGGAACAAATGACGACGAAGGATGAAAAGATAGAAAAATTGGTAGGTCATTTATTTTCACAAATTAAATGTCCCTTCCGCTTTCTGACTGCGCGTATTCTTCATTGGGAAAATATTTGAATCTGCAAAATGTGTTTTGCGTTGCTTTACATCACAGTCCACTCCCCGAGGCGAAGTAGATTTGTATTACCTCAACCCGGATTTCTGAAAAGGGGCCTGGGTAGCAATGGCGTAAGACGTGTCCTTGATCCGTCCGCCACATATTCTATTTTTCCCGGGTGGTAAATGGAAGAACTGTTGAAAAAGATCTTGGAACGGAAAAGAAGCGAGCGTTCCTCTTCAGAGGAGTCGAGCACTTCACCAGAAGCAAAAAAAGCGAGGAGTGATGAAGTAAACTCTCCTGAAGAAGGATAGGTGAGAATGCTTCTTCATCATGTCATTACTCATTAGGTAACCAAGATCACGTTAGTATCGTTTGACCACATTTGCCACCCGTTATTATCAATTGCTAGATAATTATTTAGGCGATCGGAATAGAGGTTCGTAACAGATGGCGCTTCGGTTTTTCTTATCTGTCTGTAAGATTCTAGGTAAAAGTCCTAGCTTCCCCCCCATGTCCCTTTACGAAGAGGTTTCTTATTTAGTTGTGTTTATCTGTGCATGTTCTGTTTGGTTTCTATGTTTTAATAGCTTAATCATTTGTTTTAGAAGTAAACGCCTAGTACAAATTCCTATCATACCGTGCAGCGATTGTGGAGCTTTGACACCAGGTGATGTAAGGCTTCCTCTGCAAAGCTGCCCAAGAGAATATCTATGGCTTTGACAATAGCATCACTAAACGTCAGGGGATTAAGAGACAATACAAAGCGTAGAGAGGTGTTTAATTGGCTTCGCAAGAAAAATTACTCGGCATATATGCTACAAGAAGTCCACTGCACTGAAAATACTAATCACGTATGGTCTGCTGAATGGGGCTATCAAGCTATTTTTAGGCCTACCAGCCGAATTTTACAAAGTGTTTTGGAAAGATGTATCCAGCACCCTAATTAGCGCACTGAACTACGCTTATGAAACTGGAAAACTCTCAATAACCCAGAGAAGAGGAATTATCAAACTTATCCCTAAGAAAGACGCAGAACCGTTCTTTATTAAGAACTGGAGACCCCTAACCCTCCTGAACAGCGACTATAAAATAGCGGCAAAATCAATTGCTAATCGCTTGAAACCTCTCCTCCCTGATCTCATTAATTACGACCAGACTGGCTTTATAAGAGGTCGTTTTATCGGAGAAAACATCCGCCTTATCGATAGCGTTATTTGCTACGCTAAAGAAAACAATATACCAGGATTACTTTTGTTTTTAGATTTTGAAAAAGCTTTTGACACGATAGAATGGCCTTTCATTAGGAAAACCTTTCAACATCTTGGTTTTGGTAGTAGCATCTTAAAATGGCTAAACCTTTTCTATTGCTGCCCAGAAAGCTGCGTTTTGAATAATGGTTGGGCGAGTGATTTTTTTGAAATCCAAAAAGGTGTAAGGCAAGGCTGTCCCCTCTCACCTTATCTGTTTGTTCTGGCAGTAGAAGTTTTAGCTAAGGCAATTCGTGAAAATAAAAGTATTAAAGGGATCTTTGTAAACGGTAAAGAAATAAAACTAAGTCAGTATGCAGACGATACAACTCTTATACTAGATGGAACAAAGGAATCGTTAATAGCCTCTCTCAAAACACTGGACGATTTTTATGAAGTCTCTGGCTTAAAACTTAATGACAAAAAAACAGAAGCCTTTTGGATTGGGGCAAATTGTAACAAAGATGAAATATCAATTGTCGGAAGAAACTTTAAATGGCCGAAGTGTAAAGTTAAAGCTTTAGGTGTCTGGTTTTCAAATGATCCGGAAGCAACTGCAACTTTAAATTATAATGAAAAACTAGATAAGGTCCGGAATGTTTTGAGCTGCTGGAAATACCGTAGACTTACCCTAGTTGGAAAGATAACGGTCCTAAAAAGTCTGGCTGCCTCTCAGCTCGTTTATGTGCTCTCACCTTTACATACAAATGTGAAAATTATCAAAGAAGTAAACAAGTTATTTTTTTCATTCCTCTGGAATGGAAAAGGAGATAAAATCAAACGAGACATTATAACAAACGATTATGCTAACGGAGGACTTAAAATGATAGACATACAGTCTTTTAACAAGTCCCTGAAAGCTACATGGATTAAAAAATATCTGGATGAAGAGAACCAGGGAAAATGGAAATATTTTTTTGATACAGAGTTAGAGCGATTTGGAGGCACAATAGTCCTCACTAGTAATTTAAACAAGAAAGATACCATTGAGAATCTCAAGATTAAGAATAACTTTATAAAAGAGATACTTTCAATCTGGGCGGAAGTCAATTTTGATGAAAACATAACGTCCGAGAAACAATTTCTTGAACAAACTTTATGGTACAACTCACTCATTAGAATCGATAACTGCCCCGTCTTCTATCGTGAATGGTTTGATCGAGGCGTTACGAAAGTGAAACATTTGAAAGATGAACATAACAAATTTTTATCACTAGCTGAGCTGCAGCAAAAATACAGCCTCAAAGTTTGTCTTTTAAAGTATTCTGGACTAGTGTCTGCTCTAAAATCTCTTTGGACTACATGTAAAACAAACTGTATCAAAAACTGCAACAATTATGAAACCTTTGTAGTAAGATTAACAGAATGCCAAAGTGCGAGCAAACTTGTATACACCAAGTTGCTTTCTACAAAATGCAAGTTACCACCCCATAATCAACAGAAATGGCTAAAAGACTGCAACGAAAATGATGTGGAGGCGATTAATTGGCAGGAAGCCTACCAGTTGGCCGCTAAATATACTAAAAGTACAAGAATTATTGAATTCCAATATAAATTTTTACATAGACGAATATCAACGAACGACTTCTTAACAAAAATTGGCGTAAAAGACAACCCAAATTGTTCTTTTTGTAATAATGAACCGGAGAAACTTCTTCATCTTTTTTGGTCTTGTCCTAAAGTGGCCTTTTTCTGGCATAGTTTATCTCTTAAGCTGACTTTGCTCCACATTACACCGGAACATTACACATTAGATATATTTGTTGCACTTGGTCTAAAGCCGGATTCTTCAAAAAACTGCCAGCAAATTAATTTCCTTTTCCTTCTAGCCAGAAATTACATCTGGATTAGCAAAAGAAGGGAAACCTCGCCAAAGATAGCAGGCTTCCTGCAATACCTCAAATCATTCTACCACATAGAGACCACTGCAGGTCCCATTTTACCAAAAAAATGGGAAAATGTGAGCTCCTTATTTCAGTAAGCCTTTGATTTTGTATACATTTGTATATCTCGATCCTCTGCTCATTTTCTCCAGCATTAACCTGGTGTATCTTTTGCTTCACAATCGCTGCCTCTTTAAGACACTTAAGATATAAGTGCGTTTACCGTGAATGTTTGGTTTTGTAAATGTTGGTTTTGAAGTACAATTACTAATTAGAACTGCCTTGTAAATAGTGCATTGTAGTATGAGTAGTGAGTAGGTAGTGTTGTAAGTACTGAGTATTGTAAGTCTTTACATTGTAAACAGAGTAAGTACCCTAGTCTATTGTATTCTAAATATTGTATTGTAAGTAGTGTAAGTATCGTAGTGTTTGTAAGTATTTTCGATTGTTGATTGTTGATTGAATAAATGTTATTAAAGATAAAAAAAAAAAAAAAAAAAACCGGATTTCTATTATTTCTGATCCGCACGTTTCGTGCTGACATTTAAAGCGCTGCAAGTTCTTCGCACGTTCCTCTACCGCGTTCTCGGGCCAACAAAACTACGTCTGATATGGGACCGTTTAGGCTTTGTTTCTTTTCGAAAAGGTCTTTGACGATACCACAAGCCTTGAGTCATAGAAGATGTAATATATTCCGTGAATAAGGTTACAATGAGTCAATCAAGACATTTTTAAATAGCCTTAGATGGAAGGAATTTTCACAAGAGTTGAAATTTGAGTGAAAAGTTAGTTGAAGGGCAAGGTTCACTTGTAATAGATGCATCAGTTATGAAAGACGGTCTATCAGAATATTATGTAGTTTAATTTGTGGGTGTGACAGTGAAGTAGTAAGGGAGAAAGATTAGCATAGGAAAGGCACGGCTCCGATACTGGTTTGTGAACTTTATTTTTTTTTTTTTTATTTATTTATTTTTTTTTGCCAGTAACCGGTCCGAATGTTCTAAATGCCTTAAGAGAAACGAGATTTTTTTTTTCTCACAAAGAAGCGCGCCCTTACTTTTTCTATGGTTTTAGCCGGAAAAACAAATTTTTGTTCTGGGGTTATCCACGTTTTTCAGGCAAGCGTGGAGAAGCGCAGGCTGCCTCGTGTCGCGAGACTCGCGCGACGGAACAGCTTGCTCCCCCTCCCTTTCGCGCGTTACTCGTGCCTGCCTTGGCTCGCCTGCAAAGGCTACTTATTTTGGTAGTGAACTGCGAAAATTTGTTCGATCGCGATTAATGTTTTATCGACTATTTTATTGTTAGGAAAAAGATCTAGAGGTCTCTCAGGCATCTTTAGCGGTAGCTCACGCAGCCGCTGAACTCGCAGGCTCAGACACGACGGATCTCTCTTCCGTGTCGGCGAGCCTCACCAGTCAGCAGCTTGAAGAATTGGAACAGCTGAGGCGGACTGTGACGTCACTGCACGAGGAGTTGGACGTGTTGAGGTCATTAAATACAGACCTTGAGAATGAAATCGAGGCAGTGGTAAGAATCGAGCGTATGATTTATGCAGTTTTAATGATTCCTCTGGAACCCGATTGGTACAAGCGGGCAATTCTTTTGTGCCTCTGATCTTTGATCATTTGTTTTTCAATCAATCAGCGTTGTCTTCCTTCTACAGACGTCTAGCGGTTTAGTGCGCTTAGCCCTCGAAACGGTGATGGAAGAGCAGAGGTCCAGCATAATTTCTGTTGTCTGTCTTGTCTCCTTGCGCAGCCTTGCTTTCTCGCATGGGGACGTTTCTGGGAATTAACACTTACTTCTCACTTTGGGCAAAATGTTGGCGTAGGGGAGGAGTAGGTGGGCAGTTTCCCAGAAACGTATAATAAACATTTACTTTTCGCTTTTAGGCAAAATGTTGGCTTAGGGGAGGGGTAGGTGAGTAGTTTCCCAGAAACGTATAATAATCCGGTTGTATTTTCTTTAGAGAGATGAAGCACTCAATACGCCCACCAACAGTACAGATGAAGTGAAAGCCGAGTTAGAGAGAGCTCGAACTGAAAGCCATGATAAAATCAGGTTACTCGAGGAAAAGTTAGCCGCAACACAGACAGAAATGAATACAATAGTTACACAGAAAGCAGAGCTAGACAAGGAACACGAAGATCTGCTGGTTATGCTGACTGAACAGGATGCTAAAGTGATGAAGTACAAGGTATTTTCTCGTATTTATTCTGTTTTTCATAGTCATTGACATCGCCAAAATTTCTGGTGGAATCATGGTGTTGGTTGCCCTGTTCACTTCATCCTGTTTTTCATATTCAAAACGTCGCTCTTCCATTTGACCTAAGCAAAACGAAGCAAGGGTGTTGTGGTCGAGATCAGGCGAACGAGAAAAAAAGAGGGCTTTAGCAAAGGCGTTTTTGAGCGACGTATGCCAACCGGAAGCGCATGCCTTGATGTTGTTAAATGTACAGAGGAACTTCGATATCACGAACCTGACAGTAGTAGTAAAATATATGGGAAAGAACCTCGATATAAGGAAACGTCGTTATAGCGCACAAATTTGGCCAGTTTCTTAGCACTTCGTTTTATCGACGTTCCACTGTGTTAAGTGTTTATTCTTAAAGAGACGATTCGCCCGAAAATTAGGACAAACCCTCTGCCCAGGAATACAAAAAGGCCATTTCCGTCCCTTTTATCTCCCCGCCCGCAGCTGATCTCGCTTTGCTTTAGAGAGCTTTAGATTCGAGGAGGAGGACGACATTTAATTTTAAGTTTTCTCGCCTATTCTCTAAAATAGACACCGCGGAAAGCTTCATTGTACTTTTTCACCACCAAAGTTAGCGCGCTTATTTCCGTCGAAGGAGGTTTTAAAGCCCTTCCCCGATCGCTAAATGATAAAATTCCAAACATTTTATAATTTGTTTTCGCCACTACAACATTCTCGCTAAAATTTCGTAGTAGACTGACGACGGCTACCACATTTTCCCGCCAAAATGACGTTGGTTCGCGCAAGTGTACTTCTTAGTATCAAGAAAATCTCGTTCTCGAAGTCGTCCTCGTTTTAGAATCTAAAGCTCTCTATTGACGCACTTATGCACCGGAAGAAAGAACCTGATACTGAAATGGGAGTTCTCTTGTTCGCTTGACGTAACTTCCAGATTATACCGTAAAATTCCGAAAATAAGCTCCTCCATGTATAAGCCCCTCCAAATATAAGCCCCCCCAAACCGGTAACGCAAAAAGCCCTCCGTTAAATCGCCCCTCCAAATATAAGCCCCCCGGGGGCTTGTACTTGGAAAATTGCTCTCAAATACAAAATAAAACAAAGCAAAAAAGGTAGATTTACTTCCAACTATGAGGCTAACCCAGTCGGGTGTGAAACGCAAATTTCCCTCCGAATATAAGCCCTCCAAAAATAAGCCCCTCAAAAAGGGCCTTTGAAAAATATAAGCCCGGGGGCTTATTTTCGGAATTTTACTGTACCAAACTAGTGTGTCCTCGTAGCTTTAGTTTGTAGTTGTACCAGATGGAGAGCTTGTTCGCCGGGCTGCAGAACGTTTGATCTTTACTATTGTTTCTTTTATCAATTTAGAAACTTGCGAAAGATGCAGGACAAGAGGTTAGCGAAGATGATGATGAAGACGAAGACGATGGCGATGATGATGACGAAGATGACGAAGACGACGGTGAAGAAGACGAAGATAATGATATTGATGAGGATGAAGATGAAACAAAAGAAAACACAGGGCACCAACTTGGTGATAGCACGACTCTCGACGGAGAGGAACTCACGTGAAATTTAGGCAATCCCAAAATAATTTTATTTTAAATGCGTGGAAGGCGTAGAAACTTTCCATCGCAAGATAGAGTACAATTATTTTATCCAAATTAATGATAAATTATTTTGACTTCCGGTCAAAAATCAAGACAACAGCGTGCGTATTGCTGACTTGAAACTAAGGAAGGTCCCGGATGTCTCTACAAAGATATGGTGCTTACAGCCCTATTTTCCGTGCGATGTTTGAGTTCGCTATCGTGATTTCGCAAGGTAAAGGATCACTGGGGAGGGTGCGAATTACCAGTGTAAGCGGGAGTTGCGGCATCAGAGGTGCCCCCTTCCTCCCCCACCCACACCACCTTCCATTTTGGTCCATGGCCGGTTTCACACTAGAGACAGATCATCCGTCTCGATGGATAATCCAGCTTCAAAATCCGTCGAAATTGACGGAAAAACAGATGGGTAAGGTCAGGCGGATTGTCCATCCAAAATTAAGACCCTTCCATTTTAAAATCAAAACGTATTATCTGTCCGACGCGAATTATCCAACGGATAACCCGTTTCAGACGGATAATCCGTCTCAGTGTGAATACGGCCAATATAGGCTGTTTTGACTATCCCTACATTTCTTTCGGCGTATATAATTAAAATGACAGCCTCTCGAGATCGGCGACAACTGATCGTAATCGCACGAAAAAGTATTATGGGTTTGTGAACAGTCCAGTTTGAACATCAGAGAAAAAGTGCTTTTTATACCATTAGGAAAAAGGAATTTTACATGACTGCAGAAAAATTACAATAAACGTTACAAGAGTATTCTACGAAGCCTGTGAGATTAATTTCCTTGTATTCCACATGGCTCAGTTTAATTCCTAACTAAATGCAAGTTGAATCTGACTTATGCGCATTATCCACATCGTCTTTTCTTTTTTCTTTCTTTTTTTTTGTTGACGAAAACTGAACACAGTAAAACAAATCACAATAAAAATAACCCAATGACCACGAGGAAGATGATTATCAGTAGTTTGTTATTATCCGCTGGGAAAGATGATGTTGGACAAATTGGTATTTCATTTGGCCCTGTGATTGGTTCTGTGGCTGGCTCTGTGATACGTGTTTTCGTTTTGGAAAAATTCCACCCAGGTTCTGTTACGGGCTCAGTGTAACCTGTTAATTGAACAAACACATAGCATCAGTTAGACTTTCTAAAAGTCCTTTAATTTTTTTCCTGGTTGGTTATGCCCTGCGCGCTCTCATTGAAGCTCGCTTCGCTCGCTTTTAAAACTTACGAGAGGTCGACTTAAAGCAAGTCTAAGAGTCGGTATAAGGCGAAGGTCGTCAAATCATGAATTAGAGAAACAGGTATTTTTGTTTGTTTTTCGTCTTTTTGTTCTTCTTGTTTTTCTTTCATAACTAGAAAAGGAAAAAGAAAAAGAAAAGCTTTTGAGCTTTTTCTCCTCGAATTTGAGAAAGTGCAATCAGAGTTACTGTAAAACTGATGCAACTTAAAATTACGTCAAGATACGATAGTCCTTTGCCTTTTCTTGGCCTCCTCGCGCAAAATAGGGAAATGAATTCGAAGACGCTGCCAACGGTATATTTCGCGGGTCGAGGAATACAGAAGTCTTTCTAGAGCTCCACTGTTTCGTGGCATGTGTCTATTTCTTTGTCTTTACCTCTGTCTTCGCCAGAAAGATGCCTTTTGCAATCCAACATATAGGTACGAGCAGAGTTTTCCCTGCGTCACAGGCCACATGGCAAGTCATAGCGGAGCTCCACATGCGGAGTAATTTTGATAATCACGTGACTGCATGCCCAGTCTGCCATCTACCGTTATCATGTCCGCTCAGGTAAATGTCACCGTTAAGCAGAAACACAAATACAAAGAGGCTATATTGCGGTAAGTACTCTTTAAGTTGAACAAACAAGGACTGCTTACTAAATAACCCAGTTTTGATGCATGTCCTGTTTGGCAGATTGTCAAAATATTTTCTTAGTTTTACACCGTGTCCAGGAACCAGGTGTGAAAACTGCCTAAAGGAATATCAAACAAGAAAGACTACTTACCAAAGAACCCGGTCTTGATACACGTCCTGTTTGGCAAGTTGTCAAAATATTTAGCAGGTTTGTGTCTGGTACAGTCGGGTAGCCCCGTATGAACAAAATCAAGACCATTTTGCTGCACGTAGAACTTTACATAACCAATAACTTGATTTAGCGGTTCCTGGCAGTCTCTGAATATGGCTTCACAATCTTCGTTACAGTATTCCACGACAGTGTTATCCGGGTAGCAAGGCTGTAGAATGTACTGGCAAAACATGTTGTACATAATATACCGACACTTTCTGTCATTGTCAACAAATCCGTCTATCATATTTGTAGCAATCTGCAGGAATGTTTCAGTGCCGAGCTGACCAAATCTGTTGACAATGAAGCGCGGGGTGTTCCTGTAGGAGCCGAGTGTTGTGGTCAGTGACCCTTGACAGACCTTCCCTGTATATGACATGCATGTACCGCCGCTGAAAAAAAAATAGAGATTTTTTAACCGTGAAAGTACTGTAATGTGTCACCCTCGGTAAATAAAGTTATTTATTCATTCATACATTCACAAGCTTTACTTTTATTTTTGAAAGAAGTTGAAAAAACACGCATTTTCACTCAAAAATGGCTTTACCACCTGCTCTTTATGACGTCATATCTCGTAACCATAGTAACTGACCATCACTAAACTTGTCTCAAAATGCGCGCGAGGGATAAACGAATAGCTACCGAAATCGTTAGGGGCTGATGTTTTATCCTTTAGGAAAAAGAACTTCAAAAAACCCTCGGAGGGGGCTGGTTGCCACCCCCCTATTGTACCGCGTCCGAGGGTCGTGAATGTTGAATATTGAAACGCAGAATCTGCCATTTGGTCATTTGATATTTTTTTCTCACAACATCTGTTGAGGATAAACCTACCTTTTTGTAAAACATTTTAATTTTATGTTTTGCTCAGTCGAATTCCAGCAACAGCCGTAAAGTAAACAAACTGTTCCATTTGGATTCTTTGGATCTGGGAGAACACATCCAACTTTCTCCTCACCGCGTATTGCAGAACAATTGTGTTGCGTAGCTAAAAAGAAGAAAAACAATTGTTGGTTTTAAGCTCTTCTTTTAGAGTGGTATGTTTTTGTAGAGATTTATTATTCAGGAGGTTGTTCTCTTGAAAGCGTGTGGTTGTCGTTGGCGGACGGATGCGAAATGGACCCAAACAGAACTACCAGGACGTTAAGCGAAGGCGAGTTATTTTGTTTGCTGCACTTTTCCCGATTTTTTCCTTAATTTATTATTTTATACCTCTGTATAAATTCTTTTTTTTCTAAATATGCTTATGACGCAGTTGAACTGCAAGTGTCAAAGTACCTTTTAAGTAAAAGTTTCAAGGAAAACATTGGACAAGTTCACAACTTAATTTATTCCTGACACACTTTTTTTTGACTGAGTAGCCTGCCCTTTATCACTATAATTTCATTTTGCCAAAAACAAAACAAAACTTTAAAAAATTTTTTATAAATTAGTAGTTATCAAATATAGAAAGAGTGTACGAAAAACTAATTTGGCAAATATCGAATTGATATTGTCTGAGGTAAATCTCTTCCGGGTGTGGATATTTTACCGGCCTTGCTCATAGTCCGATGTGAATTCCCGAAAAACTCTAGGACAAAACAATAGGAAGAAAACTGAGAGAATTAGAAATTAATTTACTGATAGGGCAAGGGGTTGATTAAGGTTTTTTTTTAACAGTTTTATTTTCCTGTTCCCGGTGCTTATCGCCCGTTGCCCGTTGCCCATTTTAGTAACTTACAGACATCGGGATTGTTTTTGCTATAATTTACACGTGTATCGAGTGGAAAAAAGTAATCTTTTGTTTCATGAACCAATGCTGCATGCGCATCTGGTTGGCACATATCAATAGGAGACGTCAGGTTATTTACCGTTCCTGTTGTCATGTCAACAAACTACGTAAATGAACACCATAACTCAGCTGAGTCATGATTACGCCGAGATCATAGGCTACAATGTATTCGATTGTAAATTTTACGCGTTGAATGCTGAGCTTGCTGATTTCATCGCGTAGGGCGACACAAGGCCAGTGAGTTCCCAATATTTTAAATCTCCAAATGCAGGGATTTACTCTTAAGATTTGTCTCTGCGACAACTCTATAATCTGTTCAGGAAATAGAGCCAATTTCAGTATTACCTTGTAGCATCTTTCTTTCACGTAATCAGTCTCAGAGAAAAAACGCGCACAAGGTTCATTTGCTTAACTTCTCGGAAGTGAAACAGATAGCCTGTGGACAGGCTCTCTGTTTGGGGAAAGGGTGAAAAAATCGCGAGGAGAGGGAATGGAAAGGGTGAGAGGTTCAGAGCCTGTAGACAAACACTTGGGACCGCTATGCCGCCTTCTTGTCTTGTAATTGCCGATCATCCGTCAGCGAGATCGTTATCTGTCACTTGGATGCATTGGTATGTAATCAATGTCGCGTCTAAAAAGGGGGTCGGTACGCAACACACAGCTTTTACCTCGTGCCAAAATGCTGCTTTTTCCAATGAGTTTTTTCTCTGGCGGGCAGGTTATGTTCTGGAGGGTTTAGTTTTAACTGAGAAAATGTGATTCTTGCCGCTTATTTCATACTGAGAGGTCGTGAAACACATATTGATTTTCTGCGGTTATTGTTTCTGGTCGGCGTGATTTGCCCTCTGATGCAAGAATATTCATTGCGGCTAAAAAAGCTCATAAGTCACGCGCAGGAAAACGCCATGTTACGGATCAGAAGACATCAAATCGCGTGCTACGTGCCGACCAAAACAGCGATGTAAATCAAGCCTGTCAACAGTCAGTGTTCACGCCAATAGGAGCTTGCATCAGGATCTGACTGCCGTGGAACGACGGTCCCAAATGTTTGTCTACAGCCTCTCACCCTTTCCCTTTCCTCTCCTCGCGAGTTTTTCAACCTTTCCCCAAACAGAGAGCCTGTTCACAGGCTATGAAATAGACGAAGCATGGGTTTTAATTTACTACCAACCACTATTTTCAGAATCTTTCGCAATTCAGTATAACAAAAAGAGCTTACCTCCAGTTAGCGCATAACACGTAAATAATCCCGACAGAAATAATGTTAGAAAATGTTGATAAACCATTTTCTTGCTTAGCCAAGAAAGGTACCAAAACACAATAATCTGATATGTGATGTCTCGGTTTCTGTAGCCAGATGCTCGTCGTTGTTGATCAGGAGTTTTATAACTGTTTTATCCGAAAAGCTTATTATCTAAGCTTTAGTGTAATTCTCCAGGGAACTGATTTATAGCACGATTAAGCGGAATTCACTTAATTCTCTGCACAGGAAGAGCGCAGCATAAGGTAAAGAGAAAGACTGGGCAAAATTTCACACGACAAAATGAATAACTTCATTCAACTTCATTCCCAGGGGAGGGGGCCCTGGGAACTAGGTTTCGTGATGAAACCATGGTAACCGCTTAACAATGATGATGATGATGGTGACCATCGTTTCCTTTTCTCTGGACACCGATGAGGCGGACGTGACGTCGTGTCAAAACACTATAGTTTCCGCAAACCAAGAAACACCCCCTCCCCCTGCCACCACTATCACCGAAAAAGGAGGAATTACGTAAGGTAGTCTGCTTATGATAATGTAATCATATCAAATTCTTTTCTTTCAATTGCGCCGATACACACAGATAACCTTTTCTGAAGGCAATTGACTAAGACTAATACGCACAACACCAAGTAAACTGCAGATAATGAAAAGTGTTTTTATTTTTAGGTCCGCACTACTGAAAGGGCATCATCTGGCAAAAAAATGAATGCTGGACCAATTTGAATGGTGTTTGATATTTCAAATAACTATTTCAATCTATCAGGCTAACTTTAAAGTACACGCTTTCTTCAGTGGATCTTGAACCAGTGATTCTCAATAATACTAAATTAAAATTCACTCATCGGTAACAAAAATAATAAAAAAAATAATAAACTTTCCGTTAATTTGTCAATGGTGTCCGTAATAGAAATATTTTCAAGAGAAAGCCTGTAAAAATAATGTGCGTACAAAATTGGTGAATCGCTGAGAATTCCATTTGTCCTTTACCAATAATAAAATTGGTTTAGACATTGAATTTCAAAATCTGCATCATAGCTAAATGGAAAAATAAAATTAAATGTAAAATTAAAATTAGTTATGTACAGCAAGTATACCAGTGATTCTTTGTATACCATGTGTCAAGTATACCAGTGATGTTACATAAGTTGTTTAAAACACGCAATTTATTATGGGAAAGTCGAAAAAAGGAACCAATTTATTAAATATGGAAAAAAATTCAATTGACTGTTTGATATACTAGCTAGAGGGTACGTAAAATCACTTACATTTATGTAAAATTAACTCACTTATGGATTTCATTAAATTGTATGGAATCGCGATGATGGGAAGTAAAAAAGGCCCTGTTAGCCAGAAATTTTAAGAACAAGTTTCCTAAAGTTATCGCTTTATTACACTCATTTGATTGTCACAGCCCCATTCATTAACCGAAAATTTGGTAAAATCCCATTAGGGGAGGGGAGCGGACTAGACGTTGCTGGGTCTAACAGACTTCGTGCTGGACAATGAACCAATCAAATGACTAACCCCATTGCGAAGAACAAAAGTATCTCTTGTAATTGTTATGAACAGAGGACGCTAAGTGATCTAAAAATCGATTCTAGGTCCCTTTTGGAATAAAACAGCCGAAAAAAGCTGGTAACGAGATTAAATAATTAAAATTTCAAATTTAACTACACTGGAATATCTCTAGGGACAAGTCCATCGTTATCCAATGTTTCCTCGGCTGTTAAATCTTCGTATGATCGTGGAACGTCGTAAGAACCTTCGTGAGCCGATGCTCGGGGAATGTCGTAATTACTGGTAGGAGGGGTCCTGGGAATGTCATAGTTTCCAGTTTCTAAGAGAGAGAAATGCAGACATGTGATTACACGTCAAGTTCCATGAGCCTATGGGGTCTGTAAAGAAATCAAAGTTGTATTTTCCGTCCCCCCCAACCCCGGAGGTAAGGGGCTTATTTTAAGGAAGGTGGGGGGACTTAATAAAGAAAGAGAGGTTATTTAACAGGGGGGGGGGGGGGTGGGGGGCTTATTCAATTTAGCAAAGCAGGGCCTTATACTAATTTTTCAAACAACCAGAAGATCGTATTAATTCTCCACTAACAACTAGAAAACAAACTGGAGAACTTCAAGGACACCGCTAGAGGCTATGCAGCCAGAGATAAAAAACATCCGAACTTCCAGCACGTGAATAAACCGTACAGGATCAGTCCAAGATGAAGTGCTACAGTCGTTATATATCTATAGAGTCTATCATTTATTAATTTGGTTGTGAAAACAAGGGGGGAAGGAAAGGGAGATAAAAAAGAGAGAGGGTATTACGGTGTCAGGTCCAAATTTTTTCAAGTTTCAATCCATGTTCATCCTCGCCTTCTGTTGTAACAGACATCAGAAAACATTTTCAATACCTAAATGTAATCTGGACCATTATGTTTGTAAAGGTAACAGGACTGAGTGGAGTCCAATTCGGTCTGTAATCATACGAGTGATTAACAAGATCGCACGAGCGCGTAGCGGGAGTTCGATTTGTTTAATCACGAGTATGATTACAGACCGAATTGGACGACACGAAGTTCTGTTACCAATTAATCATAACTTTAACAAAATTTGTGATATATGAGGCTCTTTTTTTAATCAAAAGACAAGAAATTCCGAGTTTTTTTTTGCTAGCAGTGAAACAAAAAAAGCCATTTAAGCGCGCGCGTGATGGCGCGTACTGTCCAATTACGTAGGCATGACGAGTACTGTCCTATTTAACTGTCCTAGTGAGGCTGAAATCAGGGCAGTAGATAGCCAATCAGATTTAAGAATTTTGTTATAGTTATGATTAGGGACTTAATTGATGCAAAGACACGTTATAGCTCAGTTTTTTTCGGTTAAACTGCAGATACCGTGACGTAAAAACCCGACGTCACATTAAAGCCCAACTGACTATCTCAATGAACCGACAACTATTTAAAAAAATTAAAAAAGAAAAAAAAATAGCATTGTCGATTTTTTTATGATCTTTTAACGATAGCGATGGCATCAGCTTTTGAAAGCTAACACTGAAATTTGTTTGATTAATTACTGCGCTTTTCAAAAACACTCGCCGAACTCTGAAGTTCAAAAGCCAACTGACGTTTGAGGTTTTCGCTGCCGCCAATCATCTTAGCTGCGCTTTCCACAAACACGCGAACTCTAAAGTTCAAAAGCCGCCTTGACAATTGCGTTTTTCGCTACCGTCAATCATATTAAATTACGATCACAAGCAACGAACCCTGAAACACAGAAACACACAAAACGGATCAAGATCTACCAATCACAGATCACAAAACCATGACCTTTTGAACCCGTTTAATTAATTAATTTATATGTTTATATGTTTACTCATTTTAACAAGATGCTCAGATTATGTCTCTTTACCTGGCTTAGCAGTCTTTGTCTGTTCAGGTCCGTCTTCGCTGTCTGAAGGTGGTTCGTCGTAATCATGGTACGGATCTTTTAAACGCCTACTTATTGTCGTGAATTGAACACGCTTCTCTGGTTCTCTGATCCAGCAATCTTTCATGATCCCATATATGAAGTCTGGACAATTATCTGGTTTTCCCAAGTGAATACCCTGCAATAAGGGAATGTCAGTATGACTGTGTCCATTTACGAGACCGAATATTTAAGTCAGAAAATGCACACAAATCCGGGCAAGCGTTTATTCCGTGCGTCCACGCAAATGGGATCTCACATCAGAATAGACCATATAAAATAAGTGAGTAAAGATTATTTACTATTTCGCCAAAGAACTATTGTGTGTTTTCACATGACGTCATGGCGGCCATATTGGCGTCCCAAAACAATGAAACGGCGGCCATGTTTGTGTCCCAAACCAGTTCTGTAGGAGTTGAACTCTTTTCTTAAGTAAACGCTTTCTTTTGTTCCAATAAATTTGCATAGATGCTGGCCACGTGAGTCAGAAAACACAGAATTTTCTTTGGTTGCCCATTTGAATTTTGCGGTTCGAGGCCTGGTAAGAGAAGTCTTGAGGGGTGACCAGGGTCTGGGAAAGTCGAGAATTCGGACAACTCTCGAAAAATCCGATCATTTGCCGAGTATGACGAATGAAATCCGCTCGGTTTCCCAATATTTCTCGATTCCAGGCCTCGCGTCTGCTGACCGAAAATTCAAAAAGGTCGCAAGAGAAAGCATATTCAAGGCATCAACAAAGTTAGCTTTACTCATTTAGTAGAAATACGCACGAAACTCGGGGGGCGGGGGGGGGGGGAGAGGGTGGTTAAATTTTGAGGATGGGGGAGGGGAATCACGTGTATAGTGTAACTGGGGAGGGTGGGTTGCAACAATTGCTATGAAAAATTGACACCCAAGTGTGGTACACTATCTAAAGTATTTTCGCATTTGGTGGTACCTTAATTCTACTATGACAAGTACGTATATTCCCTCCAACAGATATATTTAATTACTGTATTAATCGGTGTCAGTTTTAGAATCCGGTTAAATCTACAGTCTCCCTTGTGCCGTAAAAACACGCAAGCCGGGAAATTCTATTGAGAGACTTACTTGGCTTCCAGCTTAAGCACCCTGAACTAAATTCTACTACGCTATAACGTACACGCAAATAAAAACCTGGCCCTTGGTTCAGTGTAGCGAGAAACATGACATTTAGTTGTGCAAGTAACTTAGGAGTACAGTACCTTCTGGATAAATTCCATTACTTCCTTATTAGTGTAACCGTAATATGGCTGAAGACCAAATGTAAAAATCTCCCAAAGCACCACACCATAAGCATACACATCTGATTTAAGGCTAAACTTGCCGTAAAGGAACGCTTCAGGCGCTAGCCAACGAATAGGGAGCAATGTTTCCTTACTCATCTGGAACGAAAACATATATCATGTGAAATACAGTAAGTGACAAATATTTAAAATCTTTAGATTCGAGGGTTGAGAGGAGGGCCGAAGAACCACTTCCATGAAAGGGCACTATTGAAGAATAAGTACACTCACGTGAACTCCACTTTTTTAGTGACAATACAGTGACACCTATATTACACGGACACACACGGGACCTTCGCTGGCATCTGCTTAATAAAGGTGTCAACTAAATACAGATTTGTTTTAGAGCGGTTTTCATTTGAGTGTCGAAAAGTAATTGGTTTTGCACTTTCTACACGATGCGATTGGCTTAAAAGATTCGCGCCACCTTTTCATCCAATCAGAAGTAAAACCAAAGCCAATTGTGACGCGCTCGCATGCATTTTCCCGCGCTTTGCGTCAGCCACATGTAATTACTTCGAGATTTGATTGGTTCAATGTATTGTCTGTGTCCTATGTGATTGGCCAGAGTAATTACTTTGGTTTTGGTTTTACGACACTCAAACGAAAACCACTCTATATTGAGACCTGTATTAAGCAGACACAATGTGTTAAGTGGTTAAGTAGCTCAGTATATTTCAATTTCCATATTTTAGGAAAAATAAATCTGTTTTTAGCGGACACCGCTATTTAACGGAATACCCGGTTTTACTGTATCATGCAGTTTATTACGTGACAAATATCTGAAGTGGGGTTGAGTGTTATTGTTCTTATAGATATTGATCTTTCATGGAAATGGTTCTTCAGCCACGTCTCAATCCCCGCATCTTAAGGTTTTACTAAAATCCCAAGATGCGGGGATTGAGACTTTGCTGAAGAACCACTTCCATAAAGGATCAATATCTATAAGGACAATACCACTCAACCCCTCTTCACTTTCTTTTAAGTGACAAATTATCACAAACAAGAACGTGCTTACAGCGGCTGCCCATCTCGCTTGCTTGGACAGTAGATGGAGAAATGAGGAGGCGATTAATTCTACACGAAACAGGATTTACTTGCTAAAGGTTTTTTACTTCCCACTTTATCGACGTCGATACTTTATATTTGTTTCTGAATTGATTTAGTACGCGTGTTAGCGACGACCGGAAAAACGTCTGCGGTCTCAGCCTATACGCGTGTATAAAAACACGAAAATTCAAGGGCCTCGATTCCAGAGGAATTACGTCATTGCCAGAGATAAAAAAAGTGATTTACATGGTTTCATTCATTTACAATCATCGCCGAAATTAAACCGCATGCTCTTCACAAGACCATTTGCATACAATGGAAGTTTACAACACCCGGCCATCGCAGGTTTCTTAATTAATATTCTTTTTTTTTTCGACCACTCAGTAGTGTCCACTTGTTCCAAAGTAATCAACGCTTTCAAGCGATAGAATTCGTGGACCGACACGTTTCGGAAAAGCTCTAAATTTAATCTTTCCTAAGCTTTTGTCGCAGAACATGCGTGGCTATGAAAGCTTGCGAAACAAACCTTGTAGTATTCTGAAGCATATATATCACGTGACATTCCAAAGTCCGCAATCTTTACAACCATGTTATCTCCGACCAAACAGTTTCTGGCTGCCATGTCTCTATGCACAAACTTCATCTCTGCTAAATATTCCATGCCAGTAGCGATCTGGACCGAGATGGAAACAAGGTCTTCTTGGGTGAGGTAAACTGTTGAATAATTATCTAATTCATTCATTCATTCATTCATTAAATAGTAAACTTAATTATTTGCGGGTGATAAGAGGATCCCGTAATCATAATCTGCAGGTTACTATTACGCATGCACAGCACGTATGTAGCCAGGTTAGTATCATATCCTATCTGCCTAAAACCTTTTGGAGACCTTATGACGCCTACACAACATAGTATTCCTTATTGTTGCGGCTCCCTTTGTACTGCAGATGTACAGTGAAGAAGCGCGAAGGAACACTACGTTTTTTAAACTTCATAAGGTGTCTAGTAAGGATTTTTTTTAAGGCCAATGGGATTTAATGTAACTATCTAATGCAACCTGATCACGCGCGTTTGGACTTTCTATCACCTGTAATCTGATCACGCGTGTTTGACCATCTATCAAGGGAAAAAAGCACAGCGTTGGAGCAAAAGCGTTTTGATCTTCGATCGCTGTCGCCCGCACTCCGTAACACTCGGTTACAAATGTTTCTAAAAAAGCGGCACTAATACGTCTTACACGTGATCGTGTAGCAGCGGACGTGTAGAACTTAGCAGCATTGACGGGATCCAGAGGAAAGGCCGTGGGATAAACTGTAATAAACTAAGTACTAAGAACTTGACATTTCTTATCCAGAAGGTCTGGATAAGCAATATTATCTAGCTAATAAGTCCTACTGCGCTTTGGGGGAGCCAAGTAGCGACATCAGAATAAGCAAAGACTACACGACAGCGACAAAGGAGCGCGCAGGTCTAAATTCGAATTTGACCAATACCACGGAGCGACAAACTGACCACCGCAAGCCGCTTGCAGTCCCTCCCTCGCCCCTTAGAGTTCTTCTTTTACGCTGCACTGTCTTTGCTAAATCTACTTAATGTATTTTCTTTACTCTTTACAAATGAAATACCCTGCGAGTAAAATCTTCGTCTCGAAATTGTACCTTGCTCACAGGCTACCACTGAATCAGGGAGAAAAGAGTGGTGGATCGAGAGGAGGCCCCCCTTTTTTTTTTTACCAAACTGGGGCCTAAAGGGCAGAAAAAAGTTTTTTGGAGACTCCCCCCCCCCCCCCTCCCCTCTTATCTCGAGGTCTGGATCCGGCACTGGAAAGCAATATAAATGTACATCTAATAGTACCTTTTGCTAGGTCATCTGAGTCAAGTGAAGTTTCCGCTGGCAGAGCGTTCCTCAAAAATTGATTCAAATCACCATTACTCATGAACTCGAACACCATTCCATAAGGTTCCTCTTCTGTGGACACTGCCAGTAGCTGAACAATATTTGGATGTCGTAAAATTGACATCAGAGTCACCTCTCTGAAAAACTCATCCTTTTGCTCTTTGGACGGTTCATCTTTAAGAGCCTTCACTGCCACAGCAACCTCTTTCTTGGGTTGTTTTTCGATTAGACCTGTCGCGCGTCCTGTAAGATAACGATGGTATTTGTTTACAGTCGACTGTCTCTGAACGGACACCTCTATAAGACGGACACCTCTGTAAAACGGACACTTAAAGTTGGTCCCTGCCTTTCTTTACTCCCTTTATTTGGTTCTCTATAAGACGGACACCTCTATTGGATGGACACTTAGTGCCGGTCCCAAAGGTATCCGTCTTAGAGACAGATGACTGTATAACGTAAAATTTGACCCAAAAATCATGTAAACGCTTTGTTTTTATGGTGGAAGAGCACTTTGTTGTTCTGATTAGTTTACAAGAACTTCACTAACATTACGTGAAGCTTTTCAAAACAAGTAAATATTTGAATGAAGCTCAAAGTCACAGAATGATGTCAACCAAACAAACGGACGATCTTATGTTGTATAATATGTTGGGTACTCCTCTAGATTAAAGGAACATGTTTTGTTAGTGAGATGACATTGCGCAAGCAGTGGAACCTCTCCTTTGGGACACCCTCTATTTTATATTTAAAGGTTTACAGATACTGAAGTTCTCTAAAATTTACTTGTTTCAAGATTGAAAGTTTATGTATTCTTATAAAATAGGCCTGCTCCCTGATGTGTTTAACGAAATTTTTCTAATGACAAATCAAGTTCATTCCTATAACAACAGAAATTCAAATACTCTCTACTTATTTTCTGCACGAACAAATATAAGACTTTAGTAAAATCCAACTAGTGGTCTATTATCAATGCTGGGTTCTGATTGGTTGAGCTACTACTAGGCTACATGTTATAGCCCCCTAGTAGCGAAAAGCGCGGGCTTTTTGGCGGCAAAAAAGGATTAAAGTCTAGCTTTAAACTAGCTAAAATTTGTTTATTCTCGAGATTTTTGACCAACTAGTTGGATTTTACAAAAACAATTATTCCTCTCGCCCTCATGGCCTCTGAGTCAATAGCCCATGAGGCCGAGGCCTCATGGGCTATTGACTCAGAGCCCATTCGGGCTCGAGGAATAATTGTTCATTATCGTATGAGATTTCAGGGTCCACAATTTTTCAATTCTCTAAATCACAAAATGCAAAGTACTGCTACTATTTTAAATTCAGATTGAAAACATTTTTCCTTAGCTGATTCACAACTTGCAAACAATACCTGTTTTTTGCTGCTTTTTTTCCGTTTGGTGTATTTTGTTTTGCTTGTTTTTTATCCTAAATATATTTCAAAATGATTTCGCCGCTTATTTATTATATTAATAGTCTTAGGTTAGGGAAGGAGCTCATGTAATAAGCCGCCACGGTTTCAATTTCAATCCTCGCCAGAAAAATACCTCTAATTCTTCCACCGATGCAATTTACACCATTTTCAATCTGTAACTATCTTTATTGTAATATATTGAATAACTGTATATTCTAGAATTTTTTTTCTGGCAAAACAATGAACTGAAACTGAAACTGAAACTAACACCTCTAATCAGGGACACAAAATTTAGCCTCGGAAAACTGTTCACATAGATTTCTTTGTCTCGCTTACCTCTATTGAAGGAACAGCTCTATTCAGGGGAAAGGGCCACTTTTTCTGGGTCCCGAAACCCAGGTTTAACCTCATTCAGGGTACACCTTAGTACTCAAAATGTGACTGACCACAAGGAGAGTTGCTGTGTTAAGGTCTACACTGATCACAATTATGACAGTTCTCACACAATGAACATCTCACTTAAATCGATGTAAGGTACTTGTGGAAAAGAAAACATCGCAGAGAAATGTTAATCGTGATTTTTTTTGCTCATTATCTAGCTGCTTGAAATAAAGGCTGCAGCAGATTTTGAGGCGGAATAAAAAAATATACATGTTTATTTTCTTTGTCGGTTTATTATTGAGAAACTCAGCTCAACCTCTATTGAAGGAACACCTCTATTCAGGGGACACTAGCCTCGGTCCCGAGGGTGTCCCCTGGATAAAGGTTCCACTGGATCTGCAATCTCACACTGCGTATTTGCCCGCTTCGTTGAAGAGAGGTCAAAGGGACACCATTGTCAGAAGAGTAACCCATTTCTCTCGCGACTTCGCTGCGATGTTTATTTCATCACGCTCCGACGCTACGCATGCTATAACGACAGTAGAAGGTATCGAATTTTCTATTCTGTACGTATACAGTACCTTGAAACACTTTGCCAAAGAAGCCTTCGCCCAGGTCTCTCACGTACTGCACGTGATCCAATGGGTACTGCCTCAATTTATTTGGATCATACAGTCTCAGAAGCCTTGAATCGAGGCTTTTTAGGGACTCCGCCCTTAATCTGTCTCGCATTGTAATAGAACCCTTTTTAGCGATGTTATGCGCATTATCCACAGCGTCTTTCCTTTTCTTCTTTCTTCGTTGAAGAAAGATGAACAAAATAATGCAAACCACAATGAGAAGAAAACCTACGACCACTAGGGGGATGATGATGTGTAGTTTGACGCCATCCGCTGGGGGTGTGAAATCAGGTTCTTCCTCTTCCTCTGTATAATCTGTAAAAGGAGAAAACACATCATCGTCGTCAATGGAAGGCAAAGGCTGCCAAATAATATGATTCCTTTTGTTTCTTTTCATAAAACCAGGACACGGAAAGGTTGCGTCGTCAGGTAACACATTCGTCTTTCCAGGAGCCCGTTTTTCGGAAGTTCTGGTAGCTTAGCCTTCGCCGCAGACGCAACCTAACCCCGGTGAGTAATGTCTGCGAAGAAGTGCCGATATCGTAGTTCTGGGCTCCCCAAGGGACTCCACGAATTACCGGGAGTGCGTTTCGAGTTCCCTTCAATCTGATTGGCAAATCGACGATGGCTTTTTTAACAGGCTAATCATGGCGCGTACTCAAACCCCGCGGGTACACAGGTGGGAGTCCAGAACAAGGATTTTGGCGCTGTTGCGTAGACGGTCTTAACCAGAAGTTTAACTCCTTCTGTAGACTGCGAGCAGTCTCTTCAGATTTAGGGAGAGAAGTGCACGCACGCGCGCGCGTGGCCATTTGCTTGTCTCGCGTTTTGCTTGACGGACTACAGAAAAAAGAGAGGGCGTCTGACAGGGCGAAATGGAGTAACTATGTACACAGTCACATATCGGGTACTCAAAGTGTGAAAACAGCACCATTTTGTGCCGGTACCAAGGCACTGGTTCCCGAGCACCAACTGCGGACAGTCACTTACTCTACGGCAGAAATTCTAGTGTGGGAACTTGAAGAAACGCTGAGTTCACATAAGCGCCCAGCGAGCGCCGTTTCCTGACACCGTGTCAAGGAACCAGGTGTGAAAACTACCTAAGGGAATATCAAACAAGAAAGACTACTTACTAAAAAACCCAGTCTTGATACACGTCCTGTTTGGGAAGTTGTCAAAATATTTGGCAGGTTTGTGTCGGGTACAGTCTGGTAGCCCCGTATGTACAAAATCAAGACCTCTTTGCTGCACGTAGAACTTTACAGCACCAATAACTTGATTAAGGGGTTCCTGGCAGTCTCTGAATATGGCTTCACAATCTTCCTTACAGTATTCCACGACAGTGTTATCCGGGTAGCAAGGCTGTAAAGTGTACTGGCATAACATGTTGTGCATAATATACCGACACTTCTTGTCCTCTTTTTTAACAAATTCGTTTATTATATTTGTACCTATCTGCAGGAACATTTCAGTACCAGGCTGGCCAAATTTGTTGTCAATGAAGCGCGGAGTGCTCCTGTAAGAGCCGAGTGTTGTGTTTAATGACTCCTGGCAAACCTTTCCTGCATAAGGCATGCATGTGCCACCGCTGAAAATAAACAGAGAATAGGTCAGACGTACACAAAGAGGAATAGGGAGTTTAGAGTTATGCCACGATGGCAACAGTTACGAGAAAGTAAAAAAAGTTAGACCATGTTTACACGGGTGAGAACAATTTTTAAACGAACGCATTTTTTTTATCTAAGGAACCCGTTTAAACGGAACCCTGTAAATTCTGTTACGGATTGCAGTACTATTTGCGGTTCAAAAACGTGAACGGTTTCGCGGGTCCTGTGTAAATAAAAGTTGGATTCGCGCAGGTTATTGTCCGTTCAAATATTTCTTCAGACCACCCGTGGAAACGGGGTCTTGGATTAGCAAAACAACAACTTTCATGGCCGTAGCTAGGTTTTTTGTTACGGGGTTGGGGTGGGGGGGGGGGGGGGGGCACATTATCGCGAGTGCCGAAGGCGCGAGCCCTGTAGGGGGGTCTGGGGTATCCTCCTCCAGAAAAGTTTT
Source organism: Porites rus (assembly GCA_964035705.1). Classification (NCBI taxonomy): domain Eukaryota; kingdom Metazoa; phylum Cnidaria; class Anthozoa; order Scleractinia; family Poritidae; genus Porites; species Porites rus. The sequence goes on along the minus strand of OZ038001.1, from coordinate 5,938,083 downwards.
AAATTTGGAGGATCCGAAACTCTATTTTCAGCACTTGTCATGAGATATGTTTCCGAAAAATCGACCTTGAATATGAAAATGGCAAACAATTGCAAGTCACTAAACAAAATAACCGACGCTAAAGCCCATATATGGCACTGCCATATATGGGCTATATTGGTTTCTGCCGCTGTGAAGGGTATGGTTTTCAAGCAGTTTTCTCTGGGATAGGGTATATAAATCAGAGAGTTTAGGTCTAGAATAGGGTATCATTTTCCAGGAAACTGATCAGTTGTTTGAAGATTTTAGTCTAGACTAGGGAAACCGTACCGGGAATTGCCCCTCAAAAATATGAAAAAAATCACATCGGTTTAGTGTCGGTTTTGATGGACTGTGTTTGCGACCTCAGTAGTTTCTGGAAAACAGCTACTCCGGGATAAGAGGGGGGGGGGTGGGGGGAGGATTTTGGGAGTTTAGTCTAGTATAGGGTAGCAAAATTCACTTGAACGAGCTCTAGTATAGGCAAAGGGTTCCAGGGTCCCAGCGGCACATCCCCACCCGAAAAATCCCTAAAGTACCCCCCGGGACACAACCTAAATCGCCTATTTTTCCCTGTTATTCAAGCAATAGCAATAGGAAATGTGCCAGCCCCTGTGGCGCAATGGACTAGCGCGTTGGACTTCTAATTCAAAGGTTGTGGGATCGACTCCCACCAGGGGCGATTTTTTTCAATAATTTTTTCTGTTCACATAACAGTGAGTAACAGATATGTAAAAGACGGCAGCTTTAGGAAAAAACTCACATTATGAGACTGTGTTTGTTCTGTAATAGCCCATTTTCGAGCTCGCTATGACCGCTGAATTATAGAAGTGAAGACGCATTTTTAACAGCCTTAGCCTCCATCTGAAGTAATATATTTACAAATTCCAACGAGAAAATGACCTGTTTATTACTCTGTCTGTTGTGTATATTTTTTGTGTAAATTTCAAACACTTACTTGCCAGAATTTCTGAATATTTTACTTTACGTAGAGGCTAACCCTGTACGAATGTGTCGTTAATATTTGTATTCGGCGGTGATTTTTAATTCGAAACTGGACTATTCACTTACAGAATGCCATTAATTCACGTGGATAACAAATAATCCAAAACGTGGCCAACAAAAGGTAAGGTTTTTCTTTTGTTTTGGTTGCTGTTGTTGTTGTTTTTTATATTAATAATGTCTAACAAAATGTCAGAACATTCAGCTTTTTTTTTCCTTTAGCCTTTTGTTATAAGCACGGTTCACACAGCGACTAGCCTGCAGTGCAGGCGTTTTCTTCGGGCGCGCGCATGTTTTGCTCGCGGAAGCGCCATGTTGAAACTCCAAAAGAGAGGAGAAAATGGGGCGAGTCTTTCGTCCTAGCACCTACCCTAAGGGTTACTATTTTTACTCTCCCTAATCTTTCTCCGTCATAACATCAAAAATACAACAGTACGAACATAAACAAGCAGCTTTCGTCCTAGCCTGCGTAGCAGGCCCAAGAAAGAAAGAGCGCGCGAGAGGGAAACACGTGTCTCCCTCTCGCGCGCTCGTTCTTTCTTGCGCCCACTACTTCTACGCAGGCTACTTTCAGCCGCCCAAAATACGCCTGCACTGCGGGCTACACAACGCGTACGACCGGTGTTTTTACTTGAAAGGAAAATGGCCTGTACTTTATGACCGGCCAATATTTAGAGACCACCACAGCGCATGGAGTGGCCCCCTCCCCTCAAGATTCCATTTGAAGATAAAACCTACCTTTTCGTAAAACATTTTAATTTTATGTTTTGCTCAGTTTGATTCCAGCAACAGCCGAGAAATAAACAAACTGTAGCATTTGGATTCTTAGGATCTGGGAGAACACATCCAACTTTCTCCACAGGTTGTATCGCAGAACAGTTGTGTCGCGCAGCTGAAAATATAGAGAAAAAAAACCCTGTTTTAAGACAAAGCATTGAGGAGGGCATGGCGGTGATCTCATACCCAGATCTATTAAAGACGAACTTTGCCGACAAGAGATCTGGATACGAGATTAGGCATGACGACGGTTGTAGACTGACACAAGCTACAATGTGGATACAAAGCGAAAACTAAAAGAGTGCAAGGCAAACGCCCATAACCTTTTTTCTTGGTTTTGTTTGTTCGCTTGTTTATTTGCTTGCCCTGTTTTGTTTTGTTTTTGTTTATTTTTGGCCCAGGATATCTTCGAAGCAATCGTAAGCACAAGAGATGTTCACACATCCGAAGCAAACGCAAGCACAGAGTACACAAGTCCGTTTGAGCAACCTACATCCCAACATGCCAGACGACAACGCGTTCCCCCGTAGCGTGTGTCTTGCGCTCCTCGCCTGCTTCCTGCTTCGTTCGCCCAAAAAACGCGAAAAAATAACGCCTGTTCTGCAGGCTATTGTCACCTTGAGTTTGCACTTTTTTTGTCCTGGTCTGTATGAGTTAAAGGCAAACACAAGCACAAAGGCACGTTTACACTTCAAAAGGTGGAAGTGTGTGACGTACGTGCTTGCGCTTATGTATGCTCTTGCGTCACTCATGTGAGAGGCCCTTATTACTGTATTGAAATAAAGCAAGAAATGAATCGAGCGACGAGAGTCAAGCGCAAAATCTGCAACAAGAAAAATAAGCAAAGAAGAAAATGTTTTGAGTTGGAGTGCAATATCTTTGTGCTTGAACGTGCCCGTGCTTGCATCGCCCTTGAATGAAATTCTAGCATCCTAGATGAAACTTCTTTTTTCACTAGCTTCAAAATGCTCATCACACTTAACCATACACTGCATTTAACAAAGTGCAAATACATCACTTGGCCAGCGTCCGGTAAATAACTAAATAAATGAAGTTACATATTCATGATTGCTCAAAGAGGGTTCCAAAGGGTTAAAAGGGGGTGTGTCAGGTCAGTTCAGTCTATTATGTTTAGTATTGTCAATCACACTAATTATAAGCGAAGTTCAAAATAACTTTATGAAACCGCTCGCACGGTTTATTTCATCCTAGCTACGGATATTTCCTGAACGGTCCTCTGAAGGCAGGGTAATGTCTGCGGAGCGTTGTGTGGATGAAAAAAAGACTGCTGGAGTGATCGCTTTTAAAAAGCCGTAATTGCAATCCGTTTATTCTTTTCAGTTCCATTTTTGCGCTTCCCATATTTTTTCTGCTATTTATCGTGTTGCTTCAAATTACTGCGATGTTTACAGTTTTATTACGAGCCAAAACGGCTTCTTTTTCTGCTTTTTTTTTTTTAGTTCGAGCGCATCGAATGTGTAAAAGACGTGGGGTCTTGTTCGTCTAGTTCTTATTAATTCAACCATGCTTAAACCCGACTGCAATGTTTTAAGTGGCTACGTCAATTACTGGACTGTTTCACTCAAATTCGCGGCCAGCTCCCATTGGCTAAATATTTCTAAATATCATTACACGGGTCTTTCTTATATAGCCCTGAAAAAGCCAAACATTTAAAAGTTACAGGGCATAAAAAATGAGAAATTATAACTGTTGGCTGCAAAACTAAAACTTCCTTAAAAGCCATCAAGCAGAACTTGTCATTGCAGTCAGTGTCGAGATCACTTGTTAGCCCTATATTTTAATCTGTCTTTTCTCGTGACTAATTGACCTTTAAACTTTATCCTTATTGGTTTCTCACCCCGGAAAAGACCTAAAGGAGTCCTCAAACCATATTTTCATTTATTTATTCATTTGTTGTTATTTCTTTGCAACGGCGAAAAAGAACTTAAACTGTTGAAACAACCTCTAATGAATTTCCAATGCCGCGACCACATTGACATTTTGTCCCCTCTCATTTACAATTCGAACTACTGAAACTCGAATTCTACCCATTGTGTTTTGAAAATAAACTTTGTGAACCACTTGGTGAAGTTAATACTTCATGAGATAGCGAAGTGAGAGGGAACGAACTGTCATGATTTGTCTGGCGTTTTCTCAATGCACGAGAGTTTTGTCAAATCAGCAAGTATGAAGAAATTCCGTTCTTAGTCAAAAGAAATTTCCAAGTAAACCACTGGGAGGTTTAGAGAAACGGTCTGTTAGTTAGAATGGGTGTGTCGATAGCACTTAAGTACTTTGCCAGAATACCGCAAATTAACTTGGCTTTCAGATCGTATAAACCCATAACAGAAATTGAAAATTCCTTTTTACGCCGCGTTAAAACAGCACGGATGGAAAGGAAACGAAACCCGCACTCTGTTGACTCATTCTAAGAATTTGTCTCGAACAAAAGCACAATTTATTTCAGATCTTGTCACAGGAAAACCGGAACACGATTTTGCAGTACTGACATGACGAAAGGGAAAGATAAACATTCGATCCCTGAGAGACGTGACATTACGCCATCCCAGGACATAATACCGAAAAGTTCGAAAGTTCGGAAATATATCATATTCTATTCCAGTTGTCTCATCCGAGCGTACTTATAAATTCTACCTACTACAAAAGTCTGGCCTCTAAAGTGTAACACTTCTTTTGCAAAACAAAGATTTGCATTTTAAATCAGTGTTTTCTTTGTCTAAATCTTAAATTATGCGATATTGCAATCCACTAACAAATGCAAACAAAAGATTCAATAGTTAATAAATCATCCACGTGAAGCGATACAAGCAAGTACGCCGTAGAGACTCAAAACAAGGAATAACTGTACAAGAAAAAGCGTAGACTCAGCTCCGAAACCTTGAGTTTGTTTATAAAGCCAAATATAGAAGTGATATCGTCTAAGATAAATTTCTTCTGGTAAATGGATATTGCACCTTGTTCATTTCGACGTCATGTACTTTACTCAAGGTCACATCATGTTGAGCGAAGATTGAGAATACCGTTCTGCCACGCAAGCAGGGAAAAAAAATTCCAATAAAACGCAACTAATGACCAGCAAAACCTAACTGATTGATAAAACCAGTTAAAACCTATTAGATACTAATGTGTTACAATGCACGGGTTTGTTGATTTCATCGCGTGATCGTGTAAGACGAAGTTCGCAATATTTAAATCTCCGATTGCAGGGATGGCTTAGAAAAGATTTCTCTGTTAGACGATATTATCCTTCTTTCAGGTACAAAAGGGCAATTTCATAATTTTATAATCACGTAAGTTCTTGCTGAATGAAGCGATCGTCAATCGATAACAGGACGTGCGCGATGTTCACTTGCTCATTTTCTGTGTCCCGTAAATTTGCGACATAAGACAAGATTTGTTAACCACTACAATAACGCTTAGCAATCTAGAAAACGACACTGATGAGTATAAAGGACTTACCTTCAGTTTGCACACAAGACGTGAATAATCCGAACAGAAATAATCCTACAAAATGTTGCACAAACTTCTCCATGCTTAGCTATGTTAGGGTAAGCTTGAGACAGTTAATTGGTTACGGATTCTGTAACAACCAGATCCCGCCGTCGCGTTGTTGAATTCAGAGTTTTAATATAATAGCCCTTTCTTCGAGAAAACCAGCATCCAAGCTTATTCTCTACTACTCCAGGAAGTTAGCATGTTCAACGAGAATTCGTCAACTATGACTTGACACAACTAATCGGAAATGTGCAGATACGGTAGGTAACAAACACGAAGGTCATTGAACCGGAAACAATACATCGATAAGAAAGACTGGGCACTGGAGTCAAGCAGCACGAACGAGTGAAACCGGTTTACGATCTCTCGCCCTCGATCATGCGGGGGCGTGTGCGACGGGTGGGGGAGGGGAGGGGAGGGGAGGGGAGGTTAGTTTTAGTATACAGTAATCATTTGCCTTGACTACAACTGGCAACGTGCGCGTGTCTTTCACATATTTACAAAGATGAGTTGTGGTTTTCCGAGCTTTGCTCGATGAGATAAGGACTGGCTTGTGAATCAATTTGCGCAGGGCAGAACATACCTGACAAAAGCGGAGCGTCATCCGGCAAGTTTCTTTCCGGGGGATCTTGCGTCAAAGAAACTGGCGAAAATTCTTGAGAAAATACAAAAAGAAAGTAAAATTTTAATCAAAACATCTTCAAGGATGAGTGTATAGTCTAAACTAGAAGAACCGGCATGAAAGTGCAAAGAAGTTACAAAACGTTGCCTTTGATTTAAAATTCTAGTAATCAGTGACCAAATGAGAAAAAAAAAAAACTAAAACAGACAAAAAAGGCACGTCGAAATTCCATTTAATATCTTTTCCCGTTTTCTTTGGCTTCTTTCAAAACCTAATCTCTACAGGAATGGATGACAAAAAACGCCAAGGCGGTTCGAAAAGGGACTAGATTTTCACTGAAGTTTTCTGATCAGAGTTTCGTGGTGTTCTGCTTGTTTCTTTGGGCTGTTTGTGGAGCTTGGGTTGCTTGAGCTGCTCTTTTGACTCCCCCCAATCTTCCTCTGCTTTTGAAATCAAACAAGGTTACTAGAGGGGCTGAGCGCGGCTCGCTTCCTCAAAATGCCTACTTCCTCGTTCCTTCGTAAACAGCTATGTTTGAAGATTAAAAGCGACGACGTCACCACAGTACAAAGCAAGTGGTTCCAAGCAGATAGTTGATCGAGAGGTGTCGATCTGATAAAGCTTACTATAATACACAAGATAGTTTTGTACTGACCTAGGCCAAGCTTAGTGCATGTCTCGTTTGATGACACTTTAAACTCAGAAGTGTTATTTAGCTCAAAGCAACGAGGGAATGAAAACTCTTCATCCCTTGGGATGATATTCAGATACTCCTCAAGTTGAAGAATAAACTGATTACATTTAACATACAAATCATCGCATTCGCTGGTACAGAAGTGCGCGGTGACACTGTTGTTTGAGTGACAAAGTGGCATGGTGTAGTGGCACAGCGCAGTAGTCATGGCAACACTACATTCATGATGCGTCACACGTTGGTTAATGGCTGCGATAGCGGAATGAAGTATACTTTCCACAGAGTTTTGTTCTGAACTGTGAAGCCTTGGTAATGAGCTTAACGAAGAAAGATTTGTGGAGAAGATGTCTCGACAAATTTGTCCTTCGTAGCGTAAACATGATAATGTTGTACCATTCCGCAGTGGAGTAGTTCTGCAACAAAAGTTGTAGTTTCAGTGTGAGTGAAGATTTTTAAAACATTTTAAAATTGCGTATGTAAAGTATTTCCAGACAAAATTGTGACACTTATCAATCTGCAAATTTGACGTTTTCTCTTCGCTCTATAATCGATCACTGGAAGATTCCAGTAGACAGACCAAGACAGACAAGGGCATGCAAAGGCCCTCTAAGTCATAACCACATCAGCCATGGAAAATTGCCATGGATGTTCATATTGCCCTGTTTTTTCTTCTAACTTAGTGTTCAAGTGCTAAGACTATAACAAGCAAAACTTTTTAATAACCATGGGCTGACATCTATGATTACCTTCTACTGAAACATTTAAGATGAGAATTAGTCTCGCTTTCGTTCCAACAGCATCCCAGTTCTCCGCAGGTGACCTTGTCAACCAGACCACAAGAATGTTTTTGGGACTGCAGAAGCATTAGAGAACAGTTCATTCCTGGAGTAAAGAGAATAAATAATAATAATAAAAGATTTTTGAAAACTGAGACGAAAAGGCCAAGTAATTTGAGGCCTTTAGATTCGAGGGCGCGAACAACTACGAATACGAGAGTACAAGTTTTTTTCGCATGCGTATTCTCAAAAATAGACACCCCGGAAAACTTCATTTTGCTTTTTCTTTTCACTCGAAAAATTAGCACTGTTATCTTAATTAAATCTTCTAACATTTCATAACTCGTTTTCGCCACTACGACATTCGCGCTAAAACCCGTAGTAGAATGACGACGACCATAAGCAACGACGACGGCGACGGCACAGAGAACGGCAAAAAAGCTTTAGGTTTAGAACAGCAAAACAACAACTTTGCACGTGTATCACGCGTTTTTGTACATTTCATAGCCGTCGTTGCAGGACCACAACGTGAACCTGCCTAATTTCACGTTTTGTTCAGGACGCGAACACAAGACAACAATTTTCTTTTTCTTCCTTGAAATTTGATACAGTCCTTTAGGATTTAACTCCCAAAACATTTGCCAACATTCGACGAATTAAACGAAATGGAATAAGCAAGGTACGTTTTTTATTGGTGGGGGTGGGCCGGGACTTCGGAGTGGAGGGTCCTTAGTAAATCTTTTACAAATTGGGGAGGGTCAAACCTGTTTTATTCTCAACCGGGGGTGGGTCACAGTTTTTTTGGGCAAGGAAGAAATTACTCCATGTCGCTTCTACTTTGTATATACAAGCAAAGCTACCAGTCAAGATTAATCTAAATTATTTACAGGTGTCGAAAAATTTATATATCAAAAAACTATCTTCTGCCAGCTAACATAATTGTCTCTCTCGACCCGTGTCCGCCTTCGCCCATATTTTGATGTTTCCGCGCGGGGTTCTGTGATGATTGCTTTCAAAACCTCGCGAACTTCCCACTGGCGTTTTCTTTCAGTCACGAGACAGTGGCGAAAGCGTTCCTTGTAGGGACAAGTCGTCCAAATTTGGCAGAATACTATTTGAGAATTCAGTCTATTCGCCTTTTGGGTTCGGGAACCACCCTTGGTCTTCATCTTTCCACTTCTCTCGACTTGCGCTTTCACTTTTTCCCGCAGCCGATGTGCCACCAGCAGAGTCAGAGGAGTAGCGGGCATCCTTTTTAGAAAGGCGAGTCTGCAGAAAGCCACAATAGCCACAAGTTGCTCCATCTGACCTCATGAAATCCTCGCATTCACCACAAGCACATTTCCTTCTTTCTATTCCTCGTACATCCTTGCCCATTTTCAAGTTTTCACCGCACAATCACTTCCGGTTATTTTTGTCTTGGATAGGTGGGGTGGGGACGGGGGAAGGGTCAGATGTTTTTGTTTGGGTATTTCTGAAGGCTCATGCATTAATCCATTCCAGGAAGTGAGAGGGCCACGACTTTTTTCGCAAAAAAATTCTAAAATGCCCCGGCCCACCCCTCCCAATAAAAAACGTACCTTCCCTAAGCGCGATAAAGTTTGAGGCAGCGCGAAGCCGTCGCCGTCGCCGTCGTTGTCGCTTATGCTCTCTGCTGGTTCCCGCACAGCACCACTTACCCCGGGCCACATGCTTAGTACATTGAAAAAATCTCGTACATCGTAGTCGTAGTGTTTTCAAGTTTATACGAAGTACGATGTGAATGCACTAAAAATTACAGTATTGATTACTTGAAAACAACAAATAACAATTTTTAAATTGAAATTCAATTTCTTCGTGGGACTAATGACTTGTCCCTTGGGACTTCGTTCAAGCGTGGACGGAAGCTGTTAAATTAAATTGACTTTTCGCGCTTTCCCCGAAGAACGCCTGATCAAGTGCAGGTTAAACTCAGCGAGACTTCGTTTACATTGATTCTCGGACTCCAAGAAGATAACTTAGATTGTTAACTAAAAATAACGCAAAAACTGTAGCGTTTATGGGTAGACTACTAATAGGAATAGTGAATCTAATCTTCAATAATCTTCATTTCGTGTTCTTTTATATGATAATATAGATGCACACGTGAGTTATTGCTTTCCTTTTCCCATAAAGAACGTAAGTTTAAAAATAGATTATGACCAACAATTTCTGCTTAGGTAGGGTATTTGTGAAAAACAGGAAACGAGCCCGCTAATCGTGGTAAAAAAACAAATGTATTGTATTTATAACCTTGCCGACAAGACAGTAATAGAATATTAAAGTGACCCGTTAGGCTCTAAATCCGGGGTACTTGATTAGACCTGCCAAAACAGATTACCTTTGTGGATGACAAAGAATTTAATTACGGTATTCTCTCTTCACGCCCAGTTTCGTTTCATATCTCCAATTCTTCCTTCAATCACCACCTTCTATACAAACATCTCCTTAATTATTTTCAGTCTTAAATTGATCATCCAGCATAATGTGTCTTTTACTAAGACCTACTACAAATCGTTAAAAAAAATTATGTCTACAATGGATTACTTCACTTTCGTTCAACAAATCAATTCAGACAGCAGAGATGGTTTACGCTATTAATGCCGGAAATCATTCCTACTCAGAATATAGGATCCCCTAGACAATGTTCATTATTCGTAACTCTCTCCAAACACATATAATATATAGAATCCTGTCTGCATAACCAGTGTTCTACACGATCTGTCTTTCAAAGAAAAGTCCTATTTAAAATCCTTATGCCAGTAAACCTTTTATCCGAAGGGAGGCCATGCGTATTTCTAGCGGGTAATTGATAGGTTGCAATGAATTCAGTCTGTTGGTTCAAAATACACTTTGGTTTAGAAAGCCAGATTCCCCTCAATATAGGCTCTCGTAAGTGAGGTATATAAATATCGTAAAGCACTTAGAGTAATCTCTTATCATTAATTACCTTTTTCACTCTCTGTAGCCGCAAACTGAACGAAGAACATAGCGGAAAAAGTCAGTGACAAAACGCGTGGAATCATGGCGTTTGGTGAAGAGCTATATTCTTACGTTTGCGCACAAAATGGTCTTTTCTCTCATGAAGTGAAGCTTGATGATTCGGCAGCTTCACGTAACCCGAAATTGAAAAACAAGGAAGCCCCGCTGCAATAAAATATTGTTAAATGCAATCTAAACATCAGAGCTGTTCAGATCTCATTTAGTACTCATTTATGGAACTCATGCGTAACCAAATCTCCGCACAATGAGGTGGTGTCAAGTATTAAGAGGTTTGTTAAATATTAACCACAAGTTTCATATTTCTAAAAATATAAAAAGAGCATGCTTTAATTTCTTAATCTTTTCTCCCCTTTGATTTTGTCTACAAAGCAGAGTCCACCTACAATGGGGGAATTAATTGTTTGAGCCCATACTGCGAAAAATATCCTTTTTAATTAATTACTGATAATTTTAAAATTATGTTACAGTTCTTTGAAATTTCTAACTATAACTGATTTAGGTACAATCGAGTTTGTGAATGATTTAAACTACATTGTAAGTGCTGGAATTAGCGCCCTGGACGTTTATTCAATTTCCTGAGCCGAGAGAAGGGCGGTATTCACGCCGGAGCCCCGTCCGTCCCCACGTGGCCCGCGGGGAGCATTGCGTGACTCAGGCCAGAGCGGCTGCGAAGTAGACTAGAGGGGGCCCGGGGGGGGGGAGGGGGGGTCACTTCGGATTTCAAGTGACAGGGATACTGGAAAGATTTTGGGGGGTTTCAAATTTTCGATTTCGGACTTTTTTTCGGTAGGAAAATTTCTTCAAGTATCGGCAGCCAGGAGCCCATGGGCTCCTGCAGCAGCCCATAACCTGGTCTGCTAAACAGCCGTTTTTAGTGTCCTCACGCAACGTTCCTCCCCACTAAAAACGGCTGTGTAGCAGACTACCCATAAACTGCAAGTATTTAATTTTTTTTCGTCTTTTTCACGCTTTCTGGAAATATGTAATGGCTCGGAAATTCGGCACGGGATATTTTTGGGGTTAAATTTTGGTCTAGGGATTTTTTGGGGTTTTGTTTGAAGCGTTAGGTTTTTGTTTTTGTTTTTGTTTTTTAATTTTCCCCCAAACAATCATCCCTGTCACTTGAATTCGGAGTAACCCGCCCCAACCCCCCCCCCCCCCCCCCTGCCCTTGGACGGGCGCTCTATAAACATTTTGCAGCCTCAGTCAAGGGAGCCTCATTTGTAGAAGGGCGCTTATTAGAGCATTTACGGTTATTTTTTGCTATCTATAGGACAGTGATAGTAGAAAAACGATTCCACGTGAACTTTCTTAGACGTTCTCGAATCCTCGATCAATTAACTTTTTGAGCTTTGTCCCCTGAATTGTTGTCTTAGCCACAAGTAGTGTACCCCACTGACCCTAACCGTTACTTCGGATTTATAGGGCAAAATTTGCCCCACATTCATTTTGATCTGTCAGATATGTGACCAAATCTACGCACAACAATTAAACACTAGGACTGCAAAACTAATGAGTTCTGAATAACATTCCATTTTTCTTTTCGAGATTTTTTTTTCGCTATTTGAAACAAGAAAAGGGTCGATGTATTGATTATTTTACTAGTAGGAGAATTTTGGCATTCAATATGTTGTATATACTGTATTTCAGAAGATGCGCGTGCTAAAAAAATAATCTAGTGTATAAAACTCTAAGCTTATATAGCTGAAAAGCAACAAATTGGATTTAAAACAGAGTTAAGCCAAATTAATGCAAGTTAAATAGCATCTGGAAGGCCTTCAAGGGTTGGAGAATAATTGTCATTTTTTTTGTTTGTTTCTTTGTTTTGTTTTGTTTTTTTATCCTACAAGATTCCTTATTCGTCAACCATATCATCATCTTCGAAACCATGGTAACCGGGGTTAACATTCATATAACTAGGAGTTGAAAACGTCACACCCTTGGGGTTACTTTGTGCTTGCTGAGAAATCTTTCTGCCAACAGGATGCTTCGACTCGGGGATTGCCTCTAGAAAGAAAAGAGAGAGTTAGGCCTAAAGTTAGGACCTTAGATCACGGACCACCACCGGCCCACTCAACTTTATACCTTAAATCATCTAACCTGCAAAAATAGCCCTCTCACCAAGCTCCTCGCCGCAGTTGGTACGTTTCGCCTGGTGAAACGACCCTTGCGGTTGGGAGCGAGAAGAAACGGCTTTTTTCGCAGGCATTAAATCATCTATTCAGCCCCTCTCGAATAAGCCTGCCCCTTTTCAGAGGTAGAAGATAAATAAGTCCCCTCTCTTTTAAGGGTGCTCCTTCACCTTCCTGTAACACTTCATGTGGACTCATCCGGTCTGCTTTCTTCACTTTGTTGGAATTTCAGATTTGTTAGTGATTTTTGATCTTCGGCTGTATGACCTGTACTTTATATATGTGGTGGAGCTTTAAAAGAATGCTTTATAGTTCTTATGGAGAACTGATACCATCATCTTCGCTAAATCAATCAATCAATCAATCAATCAAATAAATAAATAAGCAGCTCTCTCTACCAAAGGCCCCGATTACCAGCCGCTGTTTGGAAAAATGAGCCCGCACTCATGATCAAAGCTAGGACCAGGCAGACGGCAGAAAACGAGCCTAGACCCCCTCCCCCACTCAAACTTGAATAGCCCCCCAACTCGTCCGGCGGGCTTAATAGAGGATTTATCGTAACTTACTCTTTGACAAATCCGGTGAGACCCCAATATTCTGGTACAGGGGCTGCTTGTCATGGATAGGTGACTCAGGTGACGACGAGTCTTCATACTGGGTGGTATCTTCCTGTTTTAACTGAGCTATGATCAGAGTAAAGTTTGGTCTCTGTGACGCATCCCTGTACCAGCAATTCTTCATTACTTGATACACGTGATCGGGACAATCATCCGGCTGTCCGAGGTGCACACCCTGAGGGAACAAAGAAATTCTAGTCAGCAGTTTGCTGATAGACTAAGAGTAGTCCCCCATTGTCCTCAGGGATAGAAGAGCGAGCGAAACGCGAGCGTGCGTGAAAATCACCCCACGCGAGAAAAGGCGACACGCGGTGGGGAGAGAGAAAGTGATTTTCACGGGCGCTCGAGTTTCGCTCGCTCTACTATCCCTGAGGAAAAATGGGGGAGTACTCGTAGTCTAGTTTGCTGATTGTTGCTTCAGGAAACATTGCTACGACGACGGTGACGGCGGAAGTAGAACCCCTTTTAGCTTCAGCCTGTTCCAATCGGCGTTCAGATAGTGGGGAGCAGCGTGTAGGAAACGCCTTCGACGCAATCTTTTAGACGTCGATTCTATCAAGTCCAGCTCGGGAAAAATTTGCCGACATTTAACGGACCGGATTGAACGAGATGGAATAAACACGATAAAGTTAAGAGTAACATAAGGCGACCTCGCTTTTTAATTCAGTGACTCGGTCGTAAGTCTTACTATTATTACAGTATTTTCATATTCTCTTTGTATTGTTGGTTTTCACATAACGTCACTAAAATTCAAACTAAAAAACTATCGATCCTACCGAGATTTTACTTTCACGATGCATTAGAGCAGCTGAAAACTAATTTTTATACAAATTTTCGCTTCAAAAGGGTTCTAGGTTTTGTGATAGAGTACCCGTGAATTTCTAAGCTTTTGCGTGACGCGGCATTTACATGATAGCCTGCGAAAACATCCGTTTCTCCACGCTCTTCGCCGGTGGGGACGTTTCGCGCGGAGGAACGTCTGCGACTCAGTGACAGAAATTCCATACTCAGGGGAAAGTGGAAATTTTGTTCGATTTTGTTTGCCGGGCCTAATGATGGTAAGTGGGATTCTGCGAAACATCTCCATCATCATTTATTAGTTTTAGACCTAACAATAAAAAGAGTTTGAGCAAGGCAGAATTTTCAAAATCGATCGCCTCGCTGCCCGCGCATGGACTCACGGTCTAGATGAAAGGAATATTGAAATATAAGTTTAAATTTTCATTTGTATTACCCAGTCAGCCCCTGTGGCGCAATGGACTAGCGCATTGGACTTCTAATTCAAAGGTTGTGGGTTCGAGTCCCACCAGGGGTGTAGTTTTTTTCCTTTTCTTTTTTTTTTCTCTAACATTTTGCTCAGTACGTATTCCACCACATTATTCGTGATTAAGGTTTCTTTTTTTTTTAAAATAAAAAAAAAGAAAGAAATTATAAAACCGAACCATTGCTTCTGAAAGCAACCTCGATCCCAGGGTTCTCTCCTACTCGCCCCTTTGAACGAGGTTGTTCTGAAAGGTGCATGACATCGTCAAGTAAGCGAGACGCTATAAGGCGCCTACATGCGCTGAGAAACTTTAATCAACTAAAACAGACAATCTTGTATTCTATTCCGTTTTATTATTATTATTATTATTATTATTATTATTATTATTATTATTATTTCGCTCGCTTTTGTCCTCGATCGATCAACTCTTTCCCAGTCTCTTCTCATTTTATCGGCTTCAGCTCGATCAAAAATGAATTTTACATCCATTCACGCGTCGTTTTTGCTGTTTTTGATTATCTACAAAAATGAAAAAAAATTCTCTTGTCTTTATTTTCATATAGCTTGTCAGGTATTAAAGCTGCGTTTCTGCATCGTAAAAAAAAACACAATAGGAGCAATATCTATAAAAATATACGTTGCATAATATCATTTTTTTCCTTTTTCTTGACGATTAAAAACGTATAATAACAAATCAGTTATGCAAGTTTTAGTTTCAGTTGTAATAATTATAGTGAATGTTTAAAAAAAATGGAAAAGAAAAGGAAACTCAACTGACCCCGACGTGATTTGAACACGCAGCCTTCTGATCTGGAGTCAGACGCGCTACCATTGCGCCACGGAGTCAATGCCGTCATCAATTGGTAATTCGTAACTACTTGAATCTATGATGATGTCATGTTTCGACAAATTGTTTATCCCTCGTGATAAAAATAATCGTTTGAACATCTGTGGTCAATTCTATATTTTTTAACTTCCTTCATTTCATAGTCTCCCTCGCAGCCGTTTTTAGTATCGTCACGCAACGCTCCTGTGGGAGGAGCGTTGCGTGACGATACTAAAAACGGCTGCGAGGGAGACTATTCATTTCATTGATTACATAAATCAAGCGAATTGTCGGTAAAATTTAAAACGCTAAACCTAATTTAATATATACTCGATGCAGCCAAACCAAGGGCCTGAGCCAAGCGAATGATTTTGTCTACATGACAGTTTTTATTTTTTAGGCCAAAAGGAGCCATCATAGTAGCCATTATAAAAACTAAGAGTGCAACCATTGCTTTTTTTTTCTCTCCTCCTCCTTTCTTCCTCCTCGCTCTGTCATTTTCTCCTTTGCTTTTCCTTTCTTGGTGTGATTTTGGAGCTAATATCAGCTGTGTCAGGCCGGGCCCAACAAGATCAACCGAACCTGCCTTTGGACGCCCTTTCACTCAAATGACTGGAAAATTGGTTACATTTTTAAAAAAACGGCTGCTGTTCATTGCCTCCAACTCAGAAAAAAAGTATTGAGATTGGACGCTACCTCGTATCGATCAGAGCTCAGATAGAACTGTCCAGCACCTGTTTATGACTACAAAATGAGCACGAGTGGCAGTTCTGCGAAGAATTCGCACCTTACCCTGGAGGGACGAACGACAATGATGCCCATGCCTGTGAACCGAATTACATCACATTGCAAAATAAAATTAACGCAAAAATACTGCCCGTGGATAAATTTACAACTCTGAAATTTTTGTCACTCCTTCCTTCAATGAATGGGTAGTTTTCCTTGATTATTATGTTTTGCTCTGCAATACCAGGGACCGCGGAGGGGGAGGGGCTGGTAGGGCCGCGGCCCCACCACTTTTTTGCGCCCCCGCCCCCACTTTTTGCGCTGAAAAGAAAAATAATTAAAATAAAAAAAAAGACTTGAAACAAGTTTTTTTCCGTCTATGTTCCGCTATATTCTCTGTATTTTCTTTAATTTCAAACTCCAGGCATTTTGTGGGGCTCTTCTGCTTTTCGCGGTAATTGTGCCCTGGGCCGACTTGCCCCTTGATCAAGCGCCATGCCTTGGCCACCCCATCGTTCGGCAGCGTGTTTTGTACTTCCAGCTCCGGCAGAGTTTTTTTTATCAGTTTTATCAGACGAAATGAAGAAAATTACTAGCTTTTCCAAGCCAAACGAAGGGGAGTAGTTGTTTTGAGTTGATAAAAGTTTTATATTTTGTCTTTCTCCTTTCGAATCAATGAAATATTCGATGGCAAGAAGAATTACATTACTTGAACAGTGAACGGCCATAGTTAGAAATTTGTCAGATCACTTCAGTGTCGTATTTTCTATACTAAAATTGTAATCGCGTCTTTTCTTGCATTGAATCTGAACTGACCGTGTATGTTGCTCGTTTATTAGAGTTAGCTGGGACTTCGTCAAAGTCTGTAAGCTCTGCAGAAAAGACGACAACTACTTGCAGTGAAAATCGTGAGTTTGAGTTTGATCAGTAAACATCTCAATATATTGTTAAAAAAAATCATTTTTTGGAAGTGCGAGTTGTTTCTGACTAATATTCGTTAAGTGTAATTGGATTTTGGTGATGGGTTATATATTTTTTCTATTTATAATATTCTACTTATTGTCAGCAATCCTGTAATTTAGCATACACATTTGCTGGACGGAATAAAAATCGTATGAAGAATTTCGGTATCTTCACTAATGCCGACCTATAACGAGCAACAAATACTGGATAAAGTATGCAAAGTCACGCAACAGAAACCAATCAAATACTATGATTTTATTCCTTTTTTCGATTTTCAATATGAAAAAATCATTTTCAATTGTCAGCCCTCCCACTTTTCACCTTGCTCCGCGGTCCCTGAATACACGTTTATACAGATCGGTCCGCAGACACGGGTATTGTCATTTGTCCACCCTGGCTGAGGTGTGAATTCCTCCCAGAGCTGCCGCTCGTGCTCATTTTCTGGTCATAAACAAAAGGTGCTGGACAGGTCTATCAGTGAGCTTCAATGCAAGGTAGCTTACAATCCAAATACCTTTTTCCTGAATTGGAAGCAACGTACAGCAGGAAAAGCCATTGAGGATGCATTGCAATACATCAAAATGTATGTAGCAGGAGTTTAAACCAAAACTGCCAAGGGATATTTTAAAAATGTCGAGGAACAGGTCATTCGACGTCAAAGCAAGGTTTGCAGCAGTTTATAGTGCTTCTAAAACTAAAAAGTACCTTTAAAAGAATAGCACAATAGGAAATCGACTTTTGTTTTAACAATTAGCAAACGTGGAATTTACTTGTCCCGAAACTTCAAACTGGTGCCTCCTTCTACCTGATATTAATTTATTTTTGAAATTCCAAAACAATTTCGCAGCTGATTTTGGAGCGACTTTTAGCTACGAACTTCTGCTCCAATGATATCGATTTTTCTGAAATTTCTGCGGCATATTTATTATATCAATAAAAGCCGATACCAGAAATGTCAGTAAAAAATATCAGAAAACTTTTTTACTAGACGCGATTTTCTTTGAACAGTAGGGTCCTTTTAAGCGCTAATTTCTCAAGAAATATTTACCATCAATAAAATCGGAATATTTATATTATTACCGAATGACTTCCGTTGTTCTTTGCAAAGTTTCATAACCATCGCGTGAAAAACGAAAAAGTCATGACGGAAAATTTGTCACAGCTAAATGCTCCAGTATTAATGATGGAGCTACCTTAAATGATGTTTTACTGCATGAATGATCCTCATATACCAACTGAAAGCAAGTTAAGCTCAGTCTCAGGCCTTGGGAGTCCCTATGCGCGCGCGGTACTCTCCATCCCGGCCAGCGTCAAGTGGGGAGTACCGGGGTCGCATCAAGGGCTGGGGACCGAGCCTGGA
Organism: Porites rus; assembly: GCA_964035705.1. Classification (NCBI taxonomy): domain Eukaryota; kingdom Metazoa; phylum Cnidaria; class Anthozoa; order Scleractinia; family Poritidae; genus Porites; species Porites rus. Next base: position 5,919,769 of record OZ038001.1, on the reverse strand, counting down.
AGTATGGGGGGAAGACGGTCAATTAAGAGAGCATACATCACCACAAAACACTATTAAAAGGAAGGAAAACATCACGTCTACTGTTGAAGTTGAAAACAAACAATATGATTCAATCTTTGTAGCGGAGTCCTCTCACGATAGGCTATTATCAAAAGAAAAGACCAAATCGTACCACCCACCCACCCCCCCCCCCCCCTCTCTCCACCTTGCCCCTAAAAGAGCAAAAGTGGCTTGCGAGCAGTTTCACTCGTGAGTTCGAAAAAAATTTGGCAGCAGAGCCCATAGAGCGCGAAAAGAATGGGTCGCTAGTTGGCGGGTCCCCGGCTAAAATTTTCCTCCAACTCGCACAAGTGAGGTTAGCTCCGAAGCAAAAGCTCCCACCAACCTTTTTAATGAATTCCACAACTTCTTCATTTGTATATCCGTAATACGGCTGTAATGCAAGGGTGTAAATTTCCCACAAGAGGACGCCGAATGAGTAAATGTCCGACTCCACTGTAAACTTTCCCAGCAGCAAGGCCTCTGGGGGCATCCATCGGATCGGTAAAACAGCTTGTCCCTCAACCTGAATGTATTGTAACGATATTTGGGTCAGTGATGCATGTTGCCTCTGTTGATAGCATTTTTTCCAGCTCTCAATATCGCTGACTTTGAGCACGTGAGAGGCGCAAGAAACAAGCGTGATAGATGTAAGAGCGCGACGGAAATATGAGAGTGCGTGAGAAGTGTGAGGATGTGTAACAAATGTGTGAGAGAGTGAAACGTATAATAGTGCGTGGGAAATGACAAAGTGTGAGCATGAGAGGTTATAAGAGCGCGAGTGAGTTAAGAGAGTGCAAGAGAGCTGTAAGAATATGTGAGAGATGTGAGATGTGTGAGAGCGTGTGAGAGATATGAAAACGCTTGAGAAGTATGAGAAACATGAGAGTATGCGAGAGATGAAAAAACTTTAAAAATATTATATAGCCTGAGAAAACAGCCGACATTTGGCGACTCTACCATTGGTTTCCCTACCAAAACACGTCTGAGAAACGAGCGCAGAAATTCCATACTGATGACGCTTCACTACCCAGACATGGGTAGTGCTTCTGATTGGTTGAATCAAATTTCCCACACGGCACGACCAGATCTGGGTAGTGACGAGTCATCAGTATGGAATTTCTGCGCGAGTTTCTCAGACGTCATTTGGCGGAGAAACCAGTGGTAGCGCCACCAAATGTAGGCTGTTTTCTCAGGCTAAAAAATATAAGGATGCGTCAGAGATATGAGAGTGCGCAGAGATGTAAGGAAGCTTGAGAAATCCAGTAAGTTCTCATCAGAGATATGAGAGTGACCAGAAATATAAGAAAGTTTGAGAAATACAATCTATACGTTTTCGTCAGAGATATGAGAGTGCACGAGGCATATGAGAACGATTGAGAAATATAGAAGATAAAGAGTGAAGAAAATTTTTCAAGGCGCGCGAAGGTTTAAGAGCTCATAAAAAAGATGAGAGCGTGTAAGAGATATATATATTTAAGTATCGTTTGTTAAGCTTTTGCTGCGTTTAGTTAGCTAAAAAAATATTTTTTCTGCGATCGTTTTAGCAGTTAATTGAACTGAACTACACTAATTATATAAACAAATTGGTACTTCATACTAAGTAAGGAGGTAGATAGCACGTTATTGATGAAAGAACTGTAAATATTTTGCTATCCCAGAGTAAAAAATGTCCAATTTTATTAAAATTTTAGATCTATTAGAAAGGTACATACTCGTGTCGCCCCCGTGGCGCAATGGACTAGCGTGTCGGACTTCTAATTCGAAGGTTGTGGGTTCGAGTCCCACCGGGGGTGGATAATGTTTTTCCAGCTTTTTTGTTTTATTGGGATTATTTCTTCCATGATCACATTTTGAAAAAATATAAGGCAGCCTCAAATTACATTATTACCTAATATTTAAGACCGTAAAATAGTCGGTTAATTTTAGTTCTCAAAATCGCTCTTGAAAAAATGTGAAGGGTTGAGAGTGTCATTTTATCAGGGATAAGTTATGATTATGTTTCAATGAAAAATCTTCAGTCCGTAACAAAATTGAGTAATAAAACAGCTTGAATAGATGTTAGGTACATACGGCTCTTTTTAGTTACGATAATTTATAAATAAAATGTACTACATTCTCGTGTACAGGTCTTAACTGACTTACGAGGCACCTCCTTCTTGTGCCCGTTACCTTGATTAGTTTCTTCTTGACGGCTTTCCACTGCGACTAATAGACCTTAATCATGATATATATATCCGCCATCTTTGTACGCGCTTAAAGACTGATGGGATTTTAAAAACAGGATTAAGGCACTGTCCTGTGGTTTCTCAGGGGGCAACTGCTAATACAAGAAATCGCGATCGAGTTTGTTTATTCTGGACAGCAGAAAATCGACGATAATGGCAAACTATGGATGAAAGCGATCACTGTTCCTTTTTTAAGATACAGTATCGATTGTAGATGTTTTCACAATAAGCACTGTTGCCGTAAAATGTATCGAAACTCAATCTGACTAAAATCGTTGTGTCGTTTTCAGGAAATAGGCAAACTCGACCGAGATAATTCGTTTTGGCAGCTTTTATGACCTATTCACCCCCTGAGAACCACCTGACATTGCTTTTATCCAATCAACCCTAAAGCGCGAGCAAAGATGGTGGAGGATGGCGGGTATCGAGAAAGTCTTTTGAAAAGAGATTTCAAGCAGACTATCACACAACTGAGGCCGAATAATGGGCATGCAGAGATTTCAAGCAGTCTGTCACTCTACGAAAACCGACTCACCTTGTAGTAGTCGGAAGCATAGATGTCCCTTGACATTCCAAAGTCGGAGATCTTTACGATCATGCCCGCACCCACGAGGCAGTTTCGTGTGGCCACATCTCTGTGGACAAACCTCAGAGTTTGGAGATGTTCCATACCAGAGGCACATTGAAGAGAGATTGACAGCAAGTCGTCTTGAGTTAAAATGACTGTGAAGGAAATTAATACGCGCGTTAAAAAAAGCCTGGAAAAATAGTGGGCATATCTGTATTAATTGAATTAATTAACTAATTATAAATAACTATTATAATATATATTATTATTCATTCAAAATATTTCGCCGCCTCTGATTGGCTCAAAGCTCCGGCTAATTCTTCATTAACAACTGGTGTTTACCATATTCGGAAGATGATATGGAAAAATATATCATGGTTGGTATGGATATGGAGAAATATACCATCAATTCGATAGTATACCGGTATTGCTCTTATCTTCCAAATATGGTATTGATCAGGCCCGGTCGCCTAGTTGTTTATAAGCGGATTAGAAAAGAAAACGGCCTCCACGGCTATCCGAGAAAGAAATGGCGCAATTTTTAACTAAAGCTGAACGGAAGAAATGCAAGAATACGCAAAACAGATCGCTCAACGGGTGATAACTATTTTCAGAGTATCTGACAGGAATCCCGAAACCTTACTCGAAAAATAGGCCAGAGTTTTGAAAACAGTCTACGAGGAGGTAAGCTTGTTAGAACTTCAAAATATTTTGAATGAATGATAAAACAATTATTGCATTCGGCTTTCGTAGGATGTGAAGATTTATTCAAATCGAGGAGGATATTATCTTCTAACTCACATACCAGCACCCCCCCGGTGACGGTGATTTTACTGATCGATTTTTTGAAGCACCTTTTTCTTGCGAAAATGGAAGTTCAAAAAAGAAAACAAAACGTAACTAAAATTTCAATAATACCATTTTTAGGTCTTTAGGTTTTGCTGACTCGTTTGTACCCTCCAACGCAGGCTTTTTAGGGGAGCTCATATTTTTCGAAATACGAGCTCCCTTAAAAAAGACTGCGTGAAAGGCTAACTCGTTTGTAAGTTTGAAAGATATTGTAAATACACGCCAAAATCGTTCTAAAAATAAACCGGTGGATGAAAACTCCGTCACACGATAACATGGAAGTTGCTCACTCTGGGTTATGAGCTCCCGACAAAACCTATTTTTCTTGTCTTTACGAAGATCAAACCTTTTTCCTTTTCCTCTCCCTCAAAGAAGGGCCCAGCCTTTCTTAGGTATTGATTAAGGTCTCCATGTTCCATGAACTCGAATATCATTCCATAAGGTTCCTCTTCTGTGGAGACAGCTAATAGCTCCACAATGTTGTCATGGTGAAGAAGAGACATCAATGCGACTTCCTTGAAAAAGTCTTCTTTTGTTTCAGTAGAGCTGCCTTCTTTGAGAGTTTTGACGGCAACCAATAATTCGGCATCCTCCTTGCCACGGACTAGACCATATGCTCTTCCTAAAGCCAAATAAAAATTTGCATGCGACTTCTTTTAATCATCACCATCATCATCATCATCATCATCATCATCATCATCACCATCATCAAAATTTATTTATTTATTCATCTTATTTTTGTTTTTATTTTTTCCTTTTTTGTCTGTGGAGCAGGTAAGGGGAAATCTGACAGAACGCACCCTTTTGGGTTCTGGGTACTAGAGACTTTTCAAGAGTGATTTCAGTTTTTTCTCCGCTCGAAGCTTTGCTAAAATTTGCTTAAATTACTTCCTGGAGCTACTATCTGGTGACAGATAATAAGAAAGTAAACTATGCTTACATGTGCAATAGTTTTTCCTACTTTTCTTGCCTTTCGTAACAGCCAACTATTAGACTGCAAGGTAGTCCGTATGTATTCAGTTTGCCTTGTCAAGAACGCGCGAACTGTGAAACAAAAGGTCTGGAGCGAGGCTGAACATTGACGCCGGCAATTTGCACTCTAAAAAACGTTTCTGAGAAAAGAATCGACCGTTTTGCAACCTGGCCTACCATGGATTGCTTTGGCAAAAGACCATTTGCACGATTGTGCCACTTTAGGAAAACGACCAGAATCCTTTTGGTTTTCCTTTTAAAGCCCTAATTTGCAAGAAAGAAAAACTCTGAAGGATTCTGCTCGTACTAGTAAAATGACGTCATCGTGCAAATGGCCAATTGAAATGAAGCTACAAAACTTACCCAAGAAAACCAAACCAAAGTTCCCGGATCCAAGGTCACGGATGTACTCTACGCTGCTGAGCGGAACTTGACGCATATCATCCGGGTTAAATAGAGTCAGGACTTTGCTCTCGTCCAGGGCGCGAATGGTTTCCGCTCTTATTCTGTCTCTCATGGACACGGCTGTGAAAGTGACGCCCTCGAACCCTCTCGCCACTTTCAGCGGTTTGTTGCGCCTGCGGCGTTCACAAACGAAGAGTGTGATGACTACGATGATAAATACGACAGTACCAGCTACGGCTCCAGCGAAGAGAGACGTTTTCAACTTGTTTGTTGACGGATGAGGGGAAGGCGTGAATACTACGGGAAGGTAAAAATAAAGGAAAGGCGAGTGATTTTTTGTTTTGTTTGTGCGTTCTATTTTATTGTTATTATTATTATCATCATCATCATCATCATCATCACATATCACCACCATCATAATCATTATTAGTGACCTACGGGTACGTACGGGAAAACGAACATGTTTGCCTCGTAGTTTTATAAAAGGCAACTATTACTTCCCAGATGTGATAATGGCGTAGCCATTGATTCTACCCGGTAGCCTACCCGTTTCTTCCGGGTAAGAGGCAATCTAGCCGTATTTACTGCTACGTGTACGGCTAATTTACCCGTACCCGTACACAGAAATGGAGTATCTTAAGGTCTCTAATATTATTATCATTATCATTATTATTATCATTAGTAGTAGTAGTAGTAGTAGTAGCAGTAGCAGTAGCAGTAGCAGTAGCAGTAGCAGTAGCAGTAGCAGTAGCAGTAGCAGTAGCAGTAGCAGTAGCAGTAGCAGTAGCAGTAGCAGTAGCAGTAGCAGTAGTAGTAGTAGTAGTAGTAGTAGTAGTAGTAGTAGTAGTAGTAGTAGTAGTAGTAGTAGTAGTAGTAGTAGTAGTAGTAGTAGTAGTAGTAGTAGTAGTAGTAGTAGTAGTAGTAGTAGTAGTAGTAGTTCTCTTTTTGTTTTGTTTAGGGGACCAGGGTTAGCGCAGTACCGAGCACTCGAAGAAACAAATTTTCAGCCAATCAGAAGCACGACCCAGGGATGGGTAATGACATGTCATTAATATGAAATTCTTGCGCTTATTCTTCAGACTTCATTTCGCGGGGAAGCCAGCAGTGATGGCGTCGCGAAATGCCGGCTATCTTATCAGGCTAGTAAGCCGCTAGTAGTCAATTAACCCTTTAAGTCCCAATAGTGAGCAACAGCAATTTTCTCCTAACGATATCCGTACATTATCATGAGATGAGGTTATGAGAATTAATAAAATGATCACCTAAGAGAAAATACTTTGATCTTTTATCAAATTCCCTTCACTAATTCTTAAAGGAAATGTATAGAGATCAGTTTGGAGAATTTGTATGTGGATATTGGGGCTTAAAGGGTTAAGGAGTTTTGCACTTACCAAACAATCCCCAGTGAACGCACGTATCATTCTCAGCTTCGTACTCATTAGAAAAGCGAAGTTTAGCGCAATCGGGAACACCAATATGAGCGAACTCCAATCCTAATGCCTTTAGAATGTACTTAGCAGCGCCTAACATCTCCCTCATAGCAGAATTGCATTGCTGAAAAAGGGCTTCACAGTCCTCTCTGCAGTAATTGTACGGTACGTTGTTATCTTTACATGGAGGCAAAAAGTACTGGCAGAGGAGGATTCTTAAAAGTCGCTTGCATTCATCTTGTCCGTCTATTCTAGCGATCGCCTTCATAAACTCTAGGATTATTTGTTCAGTTCTATTCAATCCAAACCTGATGTCAAGAAATCGCGGAGTCAGGCGGTATTCCAGCATGGTGAAGTTTAACCACTGGTCGCAGACTTCACCCCTGTACACCTCACAAGTGCCTGAAGGACTAAAAAATAAGATGAACTCAGCATCAATTTACACTTTTGCGAACCAAATACACAATCCCTTATAGTAGTTTTGTCGCGACAAGAAAGACAACTCACATACAATCTAACCTGTATAAAGGGAGAAGTGTCGCCAAGGTTTTCCGCTTAAAGTCAACTCTGTCCAACCCCCCCCCCCCCCCCCTCCCGCTTTTTAAAGATTTTAAAGATATCGTTGGGACAAGCACCTAGAGTTAGTATTAGAGGGGAGTCTGCCTTTTAGAATAAATGTCAACCGAAAAGAGTGGAGAATGGCAGGGACACACTCTAAAGATGTCCGTTTTAAGGGCGTGTTTATCTTTTCATGTGTTAAAGAAAATGACTGAAGAAAGGCAGGGAGCTACTCTAGGTACCCATTTAAGGGAGGCGTTTATCTTATAGAGAGTCAAAGAAAAACACTGAAGAACGGAGGCGACCAACTCTAGGTGTCCATTTTAGGAAGGTTCCCGTCTTATTAGACTGTTCCAAGAGAGGATAAAGGGGGTTACTCTCTTGGTTGTTCACAGTCCGCTATTTTTCCGTAAGATCTTCGAGGTCATGCGCTGACAGTTACGCTTCCTAAACATGTCAGGAGTCTTTTAAATATGGAAACCAGTTTCTTTAAAACGTCGGCTTACCTAGCTGATGTCGCCAAAGATGTGGCTGTAGTCTTGACATCTGTGGACAAAACAGTGCTAATAGGAGTGTTTGTAGTCTTGGTTTCGTTGCTAGTGGTCTGGTTATTTTTCAGTACTCTGTAACACTGTGTCTCATGAACAGCTGAAGATAAATTCCAACAGCATCCCAGACCCAGGCAGTGGTCTTTTGTTGAGTTGTAAGAGCCACAGGAAACCAGGGTCACATTTGTATTCGAACAGCTCTTGTTAAAGGCTATCAAGAAGAAAAAAATTGACTGCATGTAAGTCCTCGAACAAGATCACGCGTTTTTCGAAATCCAGGTAAGCTGTTTTACATTTAGCTGTGTTTGAATTCCAGATTGAGCCTCAAGACGGCCATAATTATTAAGTTATAGATGGACCGGTTTGTTAGCTATGAGCCACCCCTTTATTTTTTAGTTTCGTTCCCCTTCTTCACCCAGAGTGCCAGAGACTTTTCTAGCGCGGTTTCCGGTTTCTGTCAAGTCTTTATAGTGACCCGGGCGGATTCGCCGCTCATGGCTTCGGCCTATGGCCGAAGATGTGTCGGCCTTCGGCCAACACCGAAAATTCCCGCCGCACGCGAGAATAACCTCTGGTACCCAGGGTAGCCCCTGATCAGTTAAACGAGGAATCTAACTTTGCGAAACAGGTTCGTTTCTTTGCTAGGGCCGGAAAGCCCGCGCCCGGCACAGAATACAAAGTTATCTCTTTACACCTAAGCGACATCGATGTCTACAGTGAAATCTCTATTCAAGGGACACCCTTCCGATAAAGGCAAGTGTTCCCTGAATAGAGGTTGGGCAGGGGCTCGTTAATAATAGGCCTGATTTGCACGATGGCGTCATTTTACCACTACGACCAGAATTCTTTTTGTTTTTCTTGTCATATTTAAATTTGGTAGCCCGAGTGAGGTTTAAATAACAAAAGCCCTCATTTGCGCAAGAAAGTAAAACCCTGGAAGGATCCTGGTCATAGTAGTAAAATGACGCCATCATGATATGCAAATGACCTATTAACCAAGAAATAAATTTTTATTAGAACCCAAAAACTAAAGGTGTCTGCTCTTGCAGGCTGCAGAATCTGCTGATGAGGTGTGAAAAATCATCATTAACTTATATCTCTGCGATGTTATTTGTTGAATTCCCTCAAGTGGAGTACATTGATAAGGCGGTGAGTTAATTCATGTTGTTGTGAAAGCTGTCGCCATTGTGACTAGTACAATGAATACTCAAACGATCTTAAACTTATCGACGATTTATATTTTTGTGGTCAGTCACTTTTTGATTGCTAAGGTGTCCTCTGAATGGAGATTAAACCCAGGTCTCGGAACCCATAAGAAGTGTCCATTTCTCGTGAATAGAGGTGTCCCTTCAATAGAGGTAACAAATACAAAAATACATGTGAAAATTTTTCGGCGACCATGTTTTGTGTCCCCTGAATAAAAGTGCCTTTTGAATAGAAAGGTCCTAAAAGAGACTGGGGCTCCTTTGTATATGGGTAAAAAAAAAAAAAAAAAGATTCGGGCCGGAGAAAGTCTGCGAAGTACACCCCTAACGGAGACGACCTAGTGGCAGCCCCTCACACCCACCCCCACCCGCGTCCCAACCCTCACCCCCTCTCTTCTTGGGTGACCTAAAGGTAGGATCGTGTCAACCATTAACAGAACCATTAACACAATTGTCTGAATATCTCGTTCCACACGTGATGAGATCAGTGACGTGACGAATACACGAGCGTGTGTTTATTTTCCGGTGCAAGTTGTTTTCTTTGCGAAATTTTCGCTCTGTGTGAACATGTATATAAACAACATGATAATAAAAAGACGAGTCTGGAGTGACTAAATATTACAAAGATGGAATTAGAACTTTTATCTTTTTAAACACTGTGAGTAGTTTGCGCGTAAAATAACAATAATCCTATCCATGAGGTCCAAATACGAGTAAATAATCTACTACACTGCAATCAATAACACCCAAAGAAGCGATGCTTGGATACTGAGCGACAGATCCGGAGGCTATAAAGAGACAGTATTTTTAGGCAGGCAGTTTGATGCTAATTTTAATTATATCGTAGAAGTACTAATAGCTACTAATTGTATACGCTTCCACTTCCAGCCACCAAGTGAGGAAAGATCATGAAAATGTTCTCAAAAATAAAAGCCCTTTGCAAGAAAAACTGTGCATGTGCTAAGGTTTAAAATACTGATAGAGTGGTGTCGATAGAGATGTAGTCATGTCTAAACACATTTAAAGATCACCCAGGCTGGTAGGATTTCAAATAAAAGGGGCTAAATATTTTGTTTAAGCTGTTAAAAAAGAGGATCAATCGCTCCGGGAGAAGAAATGAGACAAAACTATAAAGGAAATATAATAATTGCCTTTGTTCATAAATGATTACCAAACACATTTTCGAGAAATCATAATTAACTGTAGCGGTGTTTATTTAGTAGCTCATTAATTAACGCAATTTATTAAAGCAGGAATAGCCGCACTATATATAAAAGCAGATTTCTATCGGGTCCAACTTCTGCAGTGCGAATGAAATACTAAGCATTAAAAATCAGATAAATTAAGTAAGAATATACAATGTATATGGCGCTCGTTTGTAAAGTTACTGTATCGCGAAAACGTGCTTGTAAATCACTGAATAACGTATTGTTACAGTCGTTACAGTATCAGTAAGCGACAATCCTTTTTATCATCTATATAGAGGGCTGGTCTAGAAAGAAAAAAAGATTTCTCTGAAAAACTATTGAAAGCTGTGAAATTTCCAAAAAATGATTGGACCAAAACTATAAAAAAGCTGATAGCAGTTTGGACTCGTTCGATGAATATTAGCCGCTTTGATCGAGCTAGAAGAAAGCACAAAACTAGCTAAAATCCAGAAGTTTTACTCACCTGACAGGGGAAAAGTGAGAGAGAAAGAAATGAGTAGAACGAGTATACATTTCAGATCCATCCGATAGCCAGAAAATTCTCTTTTATCACTCGCGGAGGGCATACAGGTCGATTCAGCAGTCAGCTCTTGTTTCGAAAAGGTTAATCATTAATATTATTATAACAAGGAGATCTTTTCGGTTTATTTTATACGCGTTGGTGACAGATGAATAACAGGGTCGACGAATCTTGACTATGAGCAGAGAGTCAGGAATGGACAAAAAATTGGCATGTTTTGCATCAAAGAAGATAGAGGGACACGAGAGGGAAAAAATTGTATGACATCGTTTGTTACGGAAGGTTGGTTTCCCGCCGCGCCATACGAAGCAGGGGTCAGGGGGTCAAGGACAACGGTGGAGCAGCTTGGACGCACTAGGGACAGGTCATTATTTATTTCCTGGGGGGACGGAGGATTTAAGGGGGGATCACTGAAAACTTTGGACGGATTCAGAGTGGGGGCCACTCAAATTTGCTTGGAAAATCAAGACATGGGGGAGGGAGGGGATCACTTTAGCGAAGTCACATTTAAAGAGGAGATCGGCTAAATTTCACCTTGTTGAGCCCCAAATCCTCGGCCCCCGCCTAGGCGTTGGTAGACTGTGCTCGAAAAAAAAGCATATTATGCTTTTAGCAGTGCTCATATTTTTTAGAAATTATGCCAAAATTATGCTACTTTCTGAAAATTATGCTCTCTATCACCGAAATTATGCTACTTAGATTTTACACTGATTTTAAGGAAAATAAAGATCATCAGTAGCTTAACTCTATCAATTTTGACTTTAATGAACAATCATATAGTCCACCTTCAAGTCTTACAGTCTTTAGCATGACAAATACGGATTTGCACCCATGATCTCGCCTTCTTTGTCACTTTTAACTTCTCTTTGCCTGCGGCGTGTTTTTTTGGAAGCCAAGTGGTTTTTGAGAATGCTCTTTTTAGAGCTCAATATCTCCTTACACCCATTGCAAAACAGTTTTCCACCTCGAAGACACAAATTTTCCCCTGGGAATTCTTCGATTCGATCACGAGGACTCGTGTTCTTTGGATCTGAGTTACCTCTTTGTTTATACTTTCCGGTATTACTTTTAAGAACACGTTCTCTAGAGAATAAAGCTCTCGGTACGGCACTGGAAGTGGTGGAAGTGGATGTACTTGAGGACGACGCCATCTGAGGGGCCGAGCCGCCGAGCCATAAGCGTGGTGGCCTGAGTCTCAGTCTTATGCACAGGGTGACCTCTGCCGCCTGCCGGACCATATTTGACCATGGGCCTTAGCACAGACCTCAATATTTTGCAAAAGCAATACAGAAATAAAATACAAACTGAATTATTCTAGAGCTATGATGGGTTTTCAACGCATAAAAGTTCGGATTATGCCAGCAGTGCTAAACTGAAATAAAAGCTTAAAATAATGCTCGTTTTGCTGAATAATGCTTAAAATTATGCTAGCACAATCTACCAAAGCCTACCCCCGCCCAGCACCCCCCCCCCCTTCCTCCGTTAGGCGAAAAATAATGATGACCCGTCTCTAAAAAGGTAAAAAAATTGGAGCTGGGGGATACTCCCTGGTATAATGGCCTATACGTGAGAGACTCAAACTGCTTTATAGGAACTTACTGTAAACTCGACGAGCATTGCTCTGTTGGTGAAATGTGTTGCCGTTCTACATGTGTTGTCAACAGTACAAGTCGTTTATTGTGAACACTCTGGCCAATGCCCTATCGGTCAGATTTGTTGCGGTAGAGATGCGCGCATTAAATCGGACTCGAACTGCGATGGCTGGCCGTGGCCTATAGTACGTGTGTGCGTGACGAGGATTCAGTTTCCATAGAGAAACTTGTTGCGTGATATTTGCAAAGGGTTTAATCCATGGTGTTGGATTATACATGATAAAAGTTTTATAAAAAGTTGGTGTACAGTCAAAATGGAAGAGAAATGCAGGGACCGCGGAGTAATAAGTTTGAGAGTGGTGGTGCTAATCCCAACTAGTAAGGGTTAGCATATCAGCCAGGAGTCCGAGGGATCCGTCGGGAAACAACTGTTATCCTTCAAGGGCGGATGTCCTAGGGGGAGGGTGCAGGGGATGCGCACCTTCCCCCCCCCCCTCAGATGACCTGCGGCTTTCTAATACAACTGGTATTCTCAGGAGCCCATCAAATGGGCTCCTGGTATGCTGCAAAATATGCAGACATGATATGTATTCTCAGCAGTTTACATTATGTTATATTGCCGAGCCGAAAGCCTTCGTATTCGCTTTTAAATTTTTTTTACGTCACCAGTTACACCGTTTTTCTGAGAGGTGCACCCCTTCTAAGAAAAAATCTGGATACGCACCTGTCCGTTTGACAATAACGCACGAAATTAACATAATCGTATTGCCTCTATAACTTGCAATCAAAGAAAAGGAAAGCTGGTGTCCCCTAAATTGGAAAAAGTAAAGTTGTTCCAATCCCAAAATATTTCGGATAAAATAAACTACGTCCATGAGCGATAATGTTGTTAGTCTTGTTACCACGGCTCAGCCGTAACCTACAACACAGCGCTGAGTTTACCGGCACTTTTTCTTTTTCCAGAAAAAGGTTTTCTACTACTTTCTACTTTCTACCTTTCCCTGCGAACGCAATATTTTACAGTCGAAAATCTAACCCTCCTTTGAAAGCAATGACGTGAACAAAGTCTACAAGTATGAATGTACCAAATGGACAATGTGGCTTAAGTTAATTTAAATAGATATGAATCTGACGTTCTTAACTCAACCAGGTAAAACAATTTGTTTTTCGACGATCTTAAAAAGGTTGGAGGCTAAAGATTCCCCCCTCCCCCCCCCCCCATCCCCATCGCCTCAGTCCCTCCCTCCCCGTGGTCTCTGTACTGATGTCTTGGTATGCTAAAAAGTACGCAAAAAGTCCAATATGCTCCTTCTACGATTCAAAATTTGCCCGCGGTCATTTTAGATACTTGAAAAAAAAGGAGTTGATCTGTGATTAGGGTCAGAAATTCTAAAAGGATTATGAATGAAAAAGTGATGTCACGATGTTTAAATAACGACAACTTTCCTCGCTTTTCGATGTTTGGTACGGCCATCTTGCCCAAGGTGTTAATCTATGATTTTGGGCTAAAAGATGATTTTTTTACAACGTGAAAGGGTAGAAGGCTGAAGAAGTACTGAGACAAATTAAAAAACCAATTTTTAGGTGCAGCCATCTTGGATCAACAGGGTTTACCTTTGCGCGGGAAAATAAAGTGCCGCGAGGATTCTGGGAACGATCAACCCAGTGCAGTGCAATGGAAGACATGATCATCAGCGGAGAATGAGGGAAAATGCAACAGTTTTTGGTCAAGACTCCACGAGAAATTGACTATTCTATAGCTGCTGCCTTTGGAAATGATTATTTCCTCTTTCTGTGGCATTTTTGGCAAAATTAGTCGCCAGTGTAGCTGCAAATCGCTGGAATGGTGGGCACGTTTTGCGCTGCGTACGACCACAGCCGTCTGGTTGCTTTAAACGTTTCGGCTTTATATATATATATATATATATCTAAGCTCGTATATGCAGGTAAGCTTTTACACCTGTTTAGAAAGTTATTTAAAAAGCAAATCTTTAGTTGTATTCCTTTAAGAAGAAGATTCTTTGTCTGACAGTTAGGTTTTATCCCGGGGAGGGGGGGGGGGGGACTCCCATATGAAACAGACGGGGATGCTCGTCGGAAATTTTGAATTTAACCCCTAAATGAGACCATTGGGGCGTGGCTCAAGCTCTTTGTGACCCCCGAAGGAGACCAATCCAGGCGTGGCTTAAGCAAATTTTGACCCTAAAAGAGACCGCTTAAGAACACACAAATACGACATGCAATGAGTTTTAATTATATAAAGACATAATCATCGAGTAGTTTTTTAAAGCATTGTCATAAATCTCAAGTTCTTCGCGGAACCCTAAACGAGACCTTGGCGGCCTAAAATATTGGCGCTTTGCCCGGAACACCCTAAGCGAGACCAAAATCCAAAATTTACACCCCTAAGCGAGACGACGAGCATCCCCGTCTGTTTCATATGGGAGTTCCCCCCTGGGGGTTTTATGTATCTATCAGGGTCGGCCAGGGGGATAGTGGTATACCAGTATACCCAAAAAAAATTCGCCAAAATACCCAAAAATACCCAAAATTCATTAAAATATACCCAAAATTATACCCAGGTATACTTTATACCTGAAATTGATGTACCAAATACCCGTATTTAAGCTGCAATATACCGTATACCCGATTTAAAAAGCCCCTGTATACCGTATACCCAAAAACCCTGGCCGACCCTGATCTATCAATTAGGGGTTTGCCCAGAGGATGTTTATGATCTGTGCTTTCCATTCAGCCCAAAATTCCGGAAATTTCATTATGGAAGAGACCATTTTGGTTCGGTTCGACCGGATTATTTGGGATCACCTTTGAAGGTTCGCTCATTTCGGTCGGTAAGCACCTCATGTTTATTTCCCTGCCCTTGGATCTCTATTATGCATCAAATACCTACCCCTGGGGACCCCAGACCGTGCGTAGTAATTTCAAACCAATCTAATAGGCACTCAAAACACTTTATTGCAGCACTTGGCATCTCTAGACAGTAGTTATGCACCTATCAGTGTTAATCTGGGAGGAGGCCAGGCAATTACTGGGGATAATATCATAGGTGACGAATTACTCCTTAATTTTGGCGCGAAATTTCAGCGTTAATTTGTAATTTCACATGTGAAATTACCAAATTGCCATGGCAACCTGCCGTACGTCTCTGTTTCAAGATGGCGAGGAAGTTTTGAAATGTCATGAATGAAGATGTCGGGGCATAAAAAGACGCTTTAGAAAACCTGAACACACGAAAGAACACATCAAGAAGGATTCTTAGAGGTGTGTTGTGGAAAAATTTTGAAAACTTAAGCCAAATTTTAGTTCTAAACGTTTGAGAGAGTGGAGTTCACGATCGATCGATACGATCCAGGATAAACAAGTCAAAAATCCTTGATTGCTAACGTAATTCGTCACCCATGATATTAATAGGTAATCAAATGATATACTCGTGAAATAAAGGAATAATTTCACTTGCGTTTTGTCAAAATCCTAATAATTTCGGAAATTATAAGGATTTTGATAAAACGCGCGTGAAATTATTCCCTAATTTCACTCGTCACCATTTGATTACACATACTTATTTTGGGTCAAATGCCCTACCCCAGGGACATCATATAATTATGGTCAAAAGAGAACAAGTCCCCCACCCCTCCAACTTACAGGGCCCGTGCAGGAGGAGAGGTTGGTGGGGGGGGGGGGGGGGGGTCAGGGTCCCCCCACTTTTTGAATAACAAAAGGAATCTTTGATGGAATAAGAATATTAGCCTGGCGGACCTCGCCGAAGTATCCAAATTTATGATTCGTCTGTTTCGATCCTATATCACTATGGTAAGGTTCAAAATGATTATCTTTACAAAACTACACTTAGTCGTAGACACAAACACAAACAGTGGAGTCTTTTTTTTATCAAGGTTCTCAAATCTCCACTGAACTACGATTTCTTTCAATGACATTGTAGACAACTTGAAGAAGTTTCAGGAAATACCTCAGCAGAGCATGATAAATGAATTCTTGATTTGCAAGCTTGTGCTGGTAGATCCTGCAACCATTGCAGGAGAAAAAGGTCCTTTTTGGCAGCTCGAAGGTTTAAAACGTGGTCCCGTTAACAATGGTTAAGAAAAGGTCCTAAACAGCCGCAAGGAGAGAACAGACACTTTGAAAGTGAATGAAACACGTGAAAATTATGATGCTGCTCTGCATGGTCATACTTTTTTTGTTACTAACCCCTTTTTGGTTTGTTAAACTGTTAAAATAAATGATTGATGAGTTGTAACTGTATTAAAAAATATTGAGTCAGCACCAGGTAAACCAGTTTAAGAGTCCACAAGCCCACAATCCCACCCCCTGCCCCCACTCCCCACTACAGTTCAAAAGAGGTGGATCGGCCCCTGCACTTTGAAAACTGCTCTGCGGGCCCTGACTTAGAGTAGCTCCTGGCTCATTTGTTGTATTGAAAGAAGGAACATTAACCAAGTGAAAGCCGCCTCCATTTATCTCAACTTACTTTTATGGAAGTACAATAGAATGCAATCTTTCTAAACTTCATGCAGCAAGACCTTTAAAACTGTGTTGCATGATGTTTTCCATTTTCATTAGTGCCAAATATATAACTAGCCAATATGTAGACATACTATCAATGCCCTCAAACTGGGGCAAAACAATAATATTGTATCATGCAGTTGTACAGAATAAGAGTCTAGCTTCCTAAATTATAAAACAATAACTTAAATGAATTGATCTGAACTGAATAGAAGGGAAAAAAATAGATACCTTGTCACATTCTCTAGCTTTGCCATTATATCTTGCACATGTGAATATAAAATGCCCATGGATTCTTGCAGGAACAATGGCCGCCATCTTTGGCTACCCAACCCCATCAGGGCTGTGCTCTAGCAGAGCCCGGTGGCCCCTGGCGCCTAACTTTTGCCCCCGGGCAACTAGAAAATCTCAGATTTTTCATACAAATCATATGCTGGGCACCCTAGATTTTACAGTTTCAGAGCACTGGGCTCCCTTCAATTTTCCTTAGAGCACAGCCTTGCCCATGGTAATGCAATGCAACTGGTAACCGAGTGGTAACCAGGTCTTTTACAGCTTCCGATCCAAGATGGTGTCTGTGGGACTTGGCGATAATCAAAAGTCCCCACCTTGGGCTGATTTGCTTTATCAAATCTCCAGCTTTCACAGGCAAAACATTCACGCGCCCAAAGAAAACGCCTGCACTGCAGGCTATTGCTAGTGCAGAGTGTACAGTACATGTATGACTTAAGTAAAATTATGTGTACACATGGTTATCAGCTAACAAGCTAAGTACCCTAAATGTGAGAAAAATGTGTTTATTCTTATTGCATCAAGGCAGACGTTATCGTAGACTGTAAGCAATCTTTCTTTTGCTCCAATATCTTTGAGTGGGTGCGATATGTGCTGTGTTTGTATTCTGCTCTATAGCCGGGGAGGAAAAGTCATCACATCATGTTGCCATGCTAGCAAAATTTCTGGATGACAACAAACCAAAAACTTCACTTAAAAAGTGAATTCGCACTGTTTCAAACTTTATTGATCTTAATTTTCTTCGGTTGAATCTGAAAGGATTGGATCTGAGTGTAGAAAAAAAAATTGTGTTGGGTTCACACACTCCATAAATCGGGTGTGTGAAAATAGTATCATGTTGCAGTCAACAACAGCAGCCACTAAAAGTTGTCATTTTCCTAATATAAAACCTATTACTTCTTTGCCGTTCTGCTGACACAGTCATCGTTGCATTAAACTTCTTATTGTTGTGATTAAGAATTTTGCTGCCCTGGTGACGTGGCGTCACACTTTTCCTCTCTATAGTGCATTCTTATAGTCGATGAGGACATCACTCTGATACATTTGCTTCAAATTGAAACTATTGGTTCATATTTTGTGCTGGTTTTATTTGTGGGTCTTTAATTTTTTGTTAAAAACCCGAAATTGAACACCCGCAAAATTAAGTGCATTTATGCTAACAAACCTGTCTTAATTTTCGCAGGTTCTACAGGGTACATGTATCAAGTACCTACAGCTGTATTTTGGATCGTGATGTCAATAATAATAATAATAAGAAGCAAACAAGAAAGTTACTGGACAAGAAGAAACACACTGAAAGGGAAAAGGTCAGTGTAGAATTTAATTTGTGGGTTTAAGGTGGCTTGGTCATTAATATGGGCGCATTTAGCTGTGACAAAGTTTTCGTCACAACTTTTTCGTTTCAACGCAATGGCTGAGAAACTTTGCAAAGAACAACAGATATCATTCGGCAATAGTACGAAATATTCTGATTTCATTGATGGTAAATATATGTTGCTAAACTAGCACTTAAAAAGACCCTAATGTTCAAAGAAAATCACGTATAGTCATCTAAAATCGCATCTAGTCTATTTCGCCCTGTAAACGCTGGATTATTTGTTATTTGCTCATATAGGTGTTGTTTTGGCGAGGCAATGGCATGGTGGTATGCTTTAACTAGACAAAAGGCACATTTTTTTTACACTCTATTGTTTTGTAGTAAAGCCGACTTTGAGTTTTTTTTTTTCATTGGGATTGTGAGGGTAGTCTCTAGTATGAAGGAGTGTGAGGAAACTGAGTAGTTCTAAATTGTGAGGTCTTCACCTCTCATGAGACCTCACTGGTTTTTTCTGTAGTCGGGGTCTCGCACAAAATTTCTCGGGCTCCAAAGTGCACTTGCCAGATCTGGAAGTGTGCTGTGATTGGTCTATGTTTCTTATCGTTCATTTCAGCAGACATTCATTGCAGAAGATTGCATGACGAGCCAAAAGAACATCTACGTGCAAGGCTAAACCAAACCTTGCAAATTAAACTTAATTACTTAAGGTGCCTCGGTCATTAATACTGGAGCATTTAGCTGTGACAAATTTTCTGTCATAACTTTTTCGTTTTTAATGCGATGGCTGCAAAACTTTGCAAAGAACAACAGAAGTCATTCGGTAGTAATGTGAAATATGCGGATTTCATTGATCATGGTTAATATTTATTGAGAAATTAGCACTTAAAAGGACCCTACTGTTCAAAGAAAATTGCATCTAGTAAAAAAATTTGCTGATATTTTTTACTGAAATTTCTGGTATCAGCTTTTATTGATATAATAAATAATGCCAGAGAAATCACAGAAAAATCGTAGGAGCAGAAGTCTGTAACTAAAAGTCGCCCAAAATTCAGCTGTGAAATTGTTTTGAAATCTCAAAAATAAATTACTATCACATAGAAGGAGCCACCAGTTCGAATTACCCTGGATCTTAGGTGGCATAACCATACTACTAACTCAGGATCTTAGGTGGGATAACCACACTACTCATGCAGAATCTTCTAAGGCAGGATAACCACACTCCTCACCTGGGATCTTAGGCGGCATAACCACATTCCTCACCCGGGATCTTAGGCGGGATAATCACACTCCTCACCTGGGATCTTAGGTGGGATAACCACACTAATCACCCGGGATCTTAGGCGGGATAACCAGACTCGACCCAAGATCTTAGGCGGGATAACTACACTCCTAACCCAAGATCTTAGGCGGCATAACCACACTCCTAATGCAGGATCTTAGCTGGGATAATCACACTCCTCACCTGGAATCTTCTAAGGCGGGATAATCACACTCCTCACCTGGGATCTTAGGCGGCATAACCACACTCCTCACCTGGGATCTTAGGTGGCATAACCGCACTCCTCACCTGGGATCTAAGGCGGGATAATCACACTCCTCACCTGGGATCTTAGGTGGGATAACCACACTCCTCACCTGGGATCTTAGGTGGGATAACCACACTCCTCACCCGGGATCATAGGTGGGATAACCACACTCCTCACCTGGGATCTTAGGTAGGATATAACCACACTAATTACCTGGGATCTTAGGCGGGATAACCACACTCCTCACCTGGGATCTTAGCAAGGATAACCACACCCCTCATCCGGGATCTTAGGCGGGATAACCACACTCCTCACCCGGGATCTTAGGTGGGATAACCACACTCCTCACCTGGGATCTTAGGTGGGATAACCACACTCCTCACCTGGGATCTTAGCCAGGATAACCACACTACTCACCTGGGATCTTAGGCAGGATAACAATACTTC
This sequence comes from Porites rus, assembly GCA_964035705.1. Classification (NCBI taxonomy): domain Eukaryota; kingdom Metazoa; phylum Cnidaria; class Anthozoa; order Scleractinia; family Poritidae; genus Porites; species Porites rus. The sequence goes on along the minus strand of OZ038001.1, from coordinate 5,899,523 downwards.
TTACCAGGGATCTTAGGTAGGATAACCATACTCTTCACCTGGTATCTTAGGTGGGATAACTATACTTGTTACCTTGGATTTTAGGCAGGATAACCATACTTCTCACCTGGGATCATAGGTGGAATAACCATACTCCTTACCCGGGATGTGAGGTGGGATAAGCATACTACATGGTTTGTACAATCTTGAAAAGGTATTGAGTTGAAGACCTACAACTAAAACTTAGACTCACCCTTTCAGACCCTCTGGATGGAAAATCAATTTGCTAAGAAAACAAATGCTGTTAATTTTGTGAAATCATGTATCAACTACATAACTCTCCTTAGCACTTCTAAAATTACATTGATGAAACCCTTGAGAAATAAATCACTACCAATACACCAAATTATTTAATGAATTACTTCTACAAAAACCTTCCCAAAGCTGACACCTGTCCACACCTGTTGATATGATTGTGAAAGACTTCTTATTTTCTTTGCATTTCTTTTATTCCAATGGGCACATGCATACATTTAGAGTGACCCTGGCTGACAACTACTGTAAAAGATCCTGGCTAATTTTAAATTGCTGAAGATTGCCAAATCTACATATATTTTTTTCAGAGTGTGTGTGGATGCAATGTTGTGTCACTGATGAAAGACTAAGTAGAAGACCCAGGGAAGCACAGACGCCATAAACAGGACAAGGAAAAACACACAGACATAAGGCTAGGATTTGTGTTTTGTACTAATTTGCAAGTCTCTATACAGTGCCAATGGCACAGTCAACTTTCTCTTAACCCTTTAAACCCCAGTATTTGGCTCAGCCAAATGGTACCATAATGGCGTTGAAAGGTGTGGAAACAGGCCTTTTCTCTGAAACCCGCCCCATTCCCCTTCGGCTATTTAATTATAATTTTTTTGCCTTACCTCCCCTCCCTGACCTGTTTCCCTGATTGCCTTCTGAGCTCCTGATGAGACAAGGCTTTCAACTTTTTGTTGAGATAGGATGTTTTTTGTTTGTTTCATCATAATTATCTTATTTATCGTATAGACTGGGGTAAGAAAAGTTAACAATAGTAGACAGATATTATAGGTGGGTTACTCACTTTTACAGCTATCCCTGGAAGAAGAGATAAAGATCAGAAACTGCCTTGCAGCAATCGAGATGGAAGAAGGGAAAAATGAAATTGAGGAAAAAGAAAATGAGTTGAAGGAAAAAGAAGAAAAGTTAAAACAAAAAGAAAGAAAAAAAAGAAATTGAGGAAAAAGAAAAAGAGTTGAAAGAAAAAGAAGAAAAGTTAAAACAAAAAGCAAAAGAAATTAAAAACACCACAATAGAGGCCAAGCTGGTGGCTGCCCAGCTACAACTTATGGCTGGGCAGCTAGACCATTATTTTGGCGAACCGCATTCTTTCAGAGGTACAAAATGAAAAATAAAGACATCCAAAGAAAAAGTAAAATTTATTACAAAATTAATTGTCTTAACTTCATAAGATCAAATTATGTAAAATAATTTTCAGAAAAAAGGTCCAAGTGCAATTATTTTTAAATGAAAAGGAAAAGAAAAAACGGGGTCCATGAAAGATATATTACGCACATTAATGTTTTTGTTTTTATAAGACCAATGTGAACTATTTTAAAGAAGAACAAAACCCATGTAAGATATATTATGCACTGAAATAGAGAAACAATTCATGTTATCTCTCATGGTGTATGCAGTCTCTTCTTATTACAAGGTATATGATCCATCGTTGTCGTCCTCCACCTCCTGTGTTAATCTATCACTCTGAACTGGGTCGCGGCAAAAATCCCCCTTCCAAAAACAGCAAATCCTACATCATGCACTGTGTGGTTTTCCTCACCATCTCTCTAGTACCCCATTTTTTAAGGAAGCAGCTGAAATAAAATCAATAAAAAATGTTAATAGAGGTTTTAAAACCAATTTTCCCTTAAATCTCCTAATTTAAAAGTTAAAAATTATTGCCTCCCTGCTCCCTATCCCTAAAACAGGATTATACATCCCCTAGATTATAAATTATAGTAAACTCCTCACAATCGATCAAATAAACAAAAAATTGGTTTCTAATCCTGCCATAACAATGACAAGGCTACGTAGTGAGAACTTTAGAACTACTATAATGAACCACCGTATAGTCTTGCTACCATGGAATTTTTGCTGAGCTACACCTACTGATATAAAACCTATTACTTCTTTGCCGTTCTGCTGACACAGTCATCGTTGCATTAAACTTCTTATTGTTGTGATTAAGAATTTTGCTGCCCTGGTGACGTTGCGTCACACTTTTCCTCTCTATAGTGCATTCTTATAGTCGATGAGGACATCACTCTGATACATTTGCTTCAAATTGAAACTATTGGTTCATATTTTGTGCTGGTTTTATTTGTGGGTCTTTAATTGGAATTTTTGCTGAGCTACACCTACTGATAAATACCACGTGCCTACTGGGGAATTGCCACAAAACTACACCAGCAGGATGTTGGAGCAATACAAGCAAGCCCCCCCCCTGAACTAAAGTGTCCTTTATGAACTATGTTGTCTTTATTGAACTCTACAAGTGGGAAAAACTGATCCCTGGTATCCACATAAGAAATGTTCCAAACTGATCTCCATACATTTCAATAAAGAATTACTTGAGAGAATTTATAATAGATCAAGGCATTTTCTCTTTGGTGATTATTTGATTACTTCTCATGACTTATCTCCTGACAGTGTATGGATATTGTTAGGATAAAATTGATCTTGGTCACTACTGGGACTTAAGGGTTAACGGGCACCTCTATAAGGTGGACACTGGCCTCATTTAAATGGGGCCTACAGTTGGTCCCTGTCTTTCTCCACTCCTTTTACTTTTAGTTGACTCTCCATAAAATAGACATCTCTTTAAGATGGACACATAATGCTGGCACAAAAGGTGTCCATCTAAGGGAGAGTTCACTGTAGTGCCGAAAGTTAAGTAGTGGGGAAAGTGGTTCCTCAGCAGTTACATTCTTTAATGTACTGGCTACTCCAGGTTGATTATACTTTATCCAGCTGAAATTAAGGTTAACGTTTTTTTCACTTATGTCTTGGACATTACACTCCCTGTGCTGTAGTTTGAAAGTAGTTAAAATATTGCAGACATGCAAAGCAGCACAAAAACCCAGTAGGTAAGGAAACTAAAAACTCATACTAACCGTGTTCTTCCCTCCTTGTAGGGTTCTACTACAATTGCATCCCTGATGCCTGTCTCATACATTTCCCATACCAGACTGGAAAGTGTTCAGTGTTCCAAAATTACATAGATGAAACTCTTGAGAAGTAAATCACAGCAATAAGCCAGTTATGAGGTACTTCAACAAAAACCTTCCCAAAGCTGAAACCTGTCGATATGTGAACAACTTCTGATTTTCTTTGCATCTCTTTTATTTCAATGGGCACATGCATACATCCTAGTTGGGAAAAGTGATACGGATCCTAGCTAATTCTAATTAAATTAGTAAAGATTAACTCATCTGAATTTTTTTTTTTCAGAGTCTGTGTTGATGCCATTATGTATCACTGATGAAAGATCAGAAGAAAAGTGGGAAGCACACTGAGAAGCAGCAATAAACAGGGCAAGGAAGAACACGCAGATAGAAGGCTTATGAACTGATGTGTGCTGACTAAAGGTGAGGATTTGTGTTTTAAATATATTTGCAGGTCTTTTTAGTAGGTATGCTTTAATAGAGCGTAAATTCCATCTCCCTAAAATTGTCAAATGTAGTCGAATTCTTTGCAGCTGAATTCATTTGACCCTATACAGAATACTATACAAGAATGAGAATTATTTGTCAATTGGCAATTTTCGTTATTTGGTCCTTTTTTCATAAGAGCTAAATGTTTTTCTCCCAGTTTTTTGGTCATCTTGTGATGTCAATGAAAATGTACCATTGAGTGGAATACACTTGTTAACTTATGGCTCTTTTGGTGTTCTTGTTCTTGTTTCTGTTTTCATTGTTGTTACATTGCTGTATGTACCCTGTAAGGTTAATCTCTAACGTTAAACACTGCACTTACAACTCCCTCATAATGTTTGTTCTTTCTAGAAAAATACCTACTTTGTTTTGTATTTTTGTTCAAATTTTTAGGCTGTGCGGATGCACTACCCTGATGATAGAAGAAGGAAAAGAGGTGAATACTAAGAAAACAGACAGGGAAAGGAGAAATATACAGGCAGAAAGCTGATGTATTCAGATGTGTGTTGCGTGTTGAATTAATGAAAGGTTAGCTCTTAAAATGTCTTAAAAAAACTGGTGCCTCGCGTGTAGGCAGGGAGGCTCTGCATGCCGTGCTACTCTTGGTTAATATTTGAGGGTTGTCCAATACTGTCCGCTTGTTCCTTCGCGTGGCTTATGCCGGGTCTTTGCTTAAAGACTGGGGCATACACAGTGTGTAGGGCGCTTGTTCCTTCGCGTGACTTATGTGGGATCTTTGCTTAAAGAATGATGTATATACAGTGTGCAGCGCGCTTGTTTCTTCGCGTGACTTATGTCGGAACTTTGCTTAAAGAACGATGTATACACAGTGTCTAGCGCGCTTGTTCCTGCGCGTGGGTTTCGTCGGATCTTTGCTTAAAGAACGGTGAATACACAGTGTGCAGCGCGCTTGTTTCTTCAAGTGACTTACGTCTGATCTTTGCTTAAAGAACGATGTATACACAGTGTCTAGCGCGCTTGTTCCTTCGCGTGGCTTATGCCGGGTCTTTGCTTAAAGAACGAGGCATACACAGTGTGTAGCGCGCTTGTTCCTTCGCGTGGCTTATGCCGGGTCTTTGCTTAAAAAACGAGGCATAAACATTGTGTAGGGCGCCTGTTCCTTTGCGTGGCTCATATCGGATCTTTGCAAAAAAGGACGATGTGTACACAGTGTGTAGCGCGCTTGTTCCTTCGCGTGACTTATGTCGGATCCTTGCTTAAAGAACGATGACTACACAGTGTGCAGCGCGCTTGTTCTTTCGCATGGTCACTGTCTTGCATTTAACCTGCCCCTCCCCCTTGTACTGATCAGTCAGCCATGGGTTTGTAACTCTATCATGGAGGTTGGCTGTACCAAAAGTGGTGGTCTCTGGACAACCCAGGCACCTATAAACCTGCACTGAACAATGCAGTTTTTAAATGATGAACATTATCATTGTTATTGTATATTTTCAAATATTAATATTACTCGAAATAAAAACAAAAAATAATATTACTACAGTGTATTTGTCATGTGCATTAATTTTATAACAACTAATGATGGCCATGATCATTGATATCATCATCATCATTATTAACTGTCATGCCTACATTGAGCACCATCATCAAGGCAGGTTACCTTCATATAAATTAAGCCAAGTTCCTTTACACTAACTGTGCATCCGTGTTGTGCAGTTCATAAAATTTGCCAACCTGGTACAAATACATGGATAATAACATAGAATAACATACTTTTGATTAAATTTAATTCTCAAGTACAAAAGGTGCAGTGGAGTGCCAGATGTTTACTACACTGTCAGTCAGAATGATAATGAAAAACCAAACTGTTTAAAGAAAAGGTCTAAAGCTCAATAGGAACTATCAGAGGCAGAGGGCAGGGGGGCTGCCCCAACCCTATTTCCCAGGTCAATAACTCAAAACATTAAAACTATATATGGGGATTGTGTTTAGATCCACTCTCAAAGCATTAAAACCATATATAGGGATTGTATTTAGATCCACTTTAACACATTACTTAAAACAATGTATCAAAAACAGGAAAAGAGAATTCTGCTTTTACTGTACCCACTTAAAGTCAATACCTGCCTGGCGTTTCATGTCTGTATCAACTGGTAATATTTATAATCTTTTCTATATAAGGGAATCCATTTCGTAAAGGCAAAACGATTTGATTGTATGAGCCCTTCACAGTTGCTTTGAACTTTTGAAATCACACGACACTACCAATCGAGGTCGAGACATTATGAGTCTATTAAACACATTCGCAGTTCAGGAAACTTAGTGCGAAAATTAAAATCTCAAGTAAAATATATGAAATAGAAAAAGGTAAGCTAAGATGAGTTTATTATTATTATTATTATTTTTTTTTTTTTTAACCAAAATACTTACCTGGAATTCAAGTCAACCGCCCTTTCGTGCCTTAAGTCTGTAGCGTGCGTTAAGGACTTCCTGCACTCTTAATTTATGTACTCGTTTTGTTTCTGGTGAGTAAATGACGACTGAAAAGCAGCACAATCCAAACGTCAGACCTCAAAGGCTTCCATCACTAGTGTGATGAAAGCGTAATTGAAAAAACAACTCCGGACTTTCCTTGAATTCTACGTAACAAAACGTCATGTCCGCGATGTCACTGATATTCACAAAGTCTCGATCGCAGCAGAATTGGCTTGGACTACCGTCACTTAGGAGCGATCGGATCGAGTCGTACTGTCCAAGCATTATAATCATGGTAAAATACCGACAGTGTCATGGCTTTCTCCCCAATATGACGGTGAGACAAAGGGTCATAGGGATATGGGTGCCCCTTCTAAAAAGGTTCCTTCTGCGGGTACCAAGGCACAGATTTCGTGCAACAAACGAACAATTCAACCAAACAATAAAGCACCCAGGAGAACTCTAACTCTGACTATTTTAAATGAAACAAATTGGAAACTTTCTTTAAACACCCTTGTGGTTGTTTCAGTCAGTTCCTTAGACGTTCCAACAGGCGCTTTTCTAGTACGCAAGCGTGGATAACACGCAACAAGCACTCCTTGATCGGTGGACGCGTTCACGTACCTAGCTGACCGTCTTTTTAATTTGTGAAAGGCAGATCCTTGCAAAGACAGAGTGAAATCTGGGTACGAGTTAAAAGTGTAGAGACATTAAAACTTTAGGGCGGCTATTTGAGCAAAGTTTGGATGGGTTAAACTACCGTTCATGATCACAAACTGACTTTAAATTTGGACAAAACTAAATGCATGCTTATCGGTAGTAATAGGAAACGCGAAAGCAAAGTAGATCTGACTGTTTCAATTTTAGATCATAGTATAAGTAATGGTCGCAGCTTTAAATACCTCGGTATACATATATCTTCGGATTTCACATGGACTGATCATATTGAACACCTAACTGAGAAAATCAATCAGAGACTTGGGCTTCTCAAGCGTATAAAGCATTTATTGCCTTTCAGGGCGCGTCTACTTTTCTATAAAAGTCTTGTTATGCCCCTTTTTGAATATGCTGATCTAGTATGGGGCGATAAACATAATATTACCCTTATGTCTAGTTTGCAAGTTTTGCAAAATAAGGCCGCTAAAGTTATTTTAAATAGACCATTGTATACCCATCCTCCACTGAGGCATTAGCCGTTCTCAAGTGGCTGCCTCTAGAGAAAAGGCGATTTCAAAGAAGGTGTGTACACGTATACAAATACATCAATGGCCCAATTAATCACGATATGGACTTGATTAGACAAGACGTACTTCATAGGCATAATACACGTAACAAAGGCAATTTTAGATCACCACGTGTCAAAAGAAATTGGGGGAAGCAAAGAACACAATATCATGCCGTTTCCGATTTTAACTCCCTCAGTCAGACGATCAAAGACTCAAGGAATGTAAATAGTTTTAAACGTAATGTTTTTAAGTTTTTAATATAGCTACTTATGTTTAATTTTTACTTATACTTATTTTTAATTTTTTATGCATTTTTTGTATCTTTTTAATCCCTTTGCAATTTTATAGCTTTTTTGTTTTTACAATATATATCTAGTTTTGAGGTCCTTTTTGAAAACCATATCTTTTATGAAAAAGTTTCCTCAATAAAGATGATTGTTATTTTTTTATTTATTATTACTTGATGAGCGCTTTAGCTCAGAAAACAGCTAAACTTCCCTATTTATAAGAGAACTGTAGTCAGAGGGGTAAAATTCTAATGGAAATGAGCTAACGAATAACACAAAGACGGTGTAATGATTGATAGGCAGGCTCATTTCTAAAGAAACCAGAATGACAGTAATGACATACTTCGAAAAGAGTTTAGAATTTGCTGACATTCTAAAGATCTCAAGACCGTTTCATAAACCGGGTTCATAATCAACAACAACAACTTTATTGACTTTATCTTGGACATGAAGATTTCAGTACCAGAACAGTCAATACAATGACAAATGAAACTAAGTAAAATAAAACTTAAGTAGGAAAGAAAGTAACAACAACTATATATTGAATATTATCATAAAAGAAAAATTACTTGGCTATGTGCGGCTTCTACGCCACTCGTGTGGTAAGAAAGTTTAATTAGAGTTCGGATTGACAACAATTTAGAATATTTTCAATATAAGAGGCACTAAGATTTATGATGTTTTCATCTCACACAGTCGCACATAAACATGATATATAAAAATAGTTCCTAGCAAGGCATATTCGTAAAATTATTGTTTATCGAGTATAGGCTCTCCAAGAAGATACCCCTTATAAAAGAAAGTGATGAGTGAGTGCATTTCAACAAATAGTGGAATTCATCACCAATTTCGGATCTATTACAAAGGAGGCAAAGCCTCTCAACTCTGGGTATCTTCTTGTAGCGCCCAGATTCAATAGGTGGCATGCAAGTGGCAAGAAATCCGCATTTTGGTTACTGCCACTCTTAATTGTCTTAACGTTCTTTATTAAATCAAGATAAGATTAATGCTGTAAGAGGACCAACTGGGAATGAAGCCCTAATTCTAAATTCTAGTGAGCACCCACCCATTCATTGCTGTCAGTTAAAATTGCGTTTGAAAAATTAAAGATCAGCCCTAGCAGGTATGACAGGGCAGAGCAGGGGATTGAAAAACGCCCCATTCAAAACGGGGCTCAGAATATAATTTCGTACATCGCCTGATTTGTTAAGTCTTATCAGTCACTAATGTGGGTCTTCCAATATATAAAAATTCAGCACGACAGCGAGTCTTAGAGGACACAAACATGTTTATTCATTTTCTTTGTTTGTGTCCTCTAAGACTCGCCATCATGCTGAATTGTCTTAGAACTTTCCGCTTAACACTCTCACTACAGTAATCAATGAAACATTGGGATGGTGACTGATCTTAGGCAAATAAAAAACAGCTTAAAACGGCAATACCGTTAAGTATCGTTTTGACGCAACGCTGGGGCACCCAACGACGATTTTCTGTAAAATATCTGTCTGGAGTAGATTGCCTAGAATTTTCTATTATTTGAGGACAGCTAAAAATTTCTAGATGATCGTTCCATTCATGTACAATTTTCGAAGCTTAATAAATTCCCTACGATTTTCCGAAGTAAGTGTAACTTTTCACATATCCCTCCCTAGGTTAGGCTGTTGTTCGTAGAAAAAAGGAAACCTAAAACAATTTTCGGATCCAAAAACGTGATGGAGAGAGGAATCAGAAAAATTCTCACCTTCGTAATACGTTGAATTGCATCTAAAATTTTCGAGAAAATAATACAGAAGCCCTTGTAATTTCGAAAAGACTCACGCACCCCTAAGATCACCGAGCAGATATAGAATGTATTTCTAGAGATCTAAAAGCACTCTGGATTGCCTAAAAAGTGTTTTCAATGTATTTTGGAGGAAACCATCGTTCGGTGCCCCATGCAAAGAGCACTTAATTCCAGAGAACACTTGCTTCCCTTTTCTTAGCTTAGATATCTATTTGGCATTTCATCACGTTCGTCAAGATCCGTACCTTTACAAAGTTTATCAAACCAAAGTTATACTCGTGTTCATGTAAGACATGTAAGTAATTGAGCTTATTTACAGCAAGCGTAGGCACAGGATTAACGAGTAGCAAAAGTCACGTAGAACGAAAGAAGTCCTGACTAATTTAGTAGACGTAGTTTCAGAAAGTCTTAACAACTTTGACGTCTCCACTTTGAGGACGACTAACTGGTCCTGCCTACCCCTCCCCCATTCTCCTTGTGTTCCGCTCTCAGCTCATGCTTCACCTTAGCCTGTAACGTATCAAAATGGCGCCTGCTTTAAAAAGTACAATTATCACCTGTTCTCTTTGTGGGTCTCAGACAAGACTACTTCATTGAGATCCTGGGTATATACATTTCTGTACAGCTGTGACAGTACTTGCCAACTTAAACGACATGTTTCCTCTCAGTTTACAAGTTCTTTGTTTCCGTTGCACCTTCGCCGTCTTTTGAACTGCTCTTATCAAATGCACCTGCAAACAGAAAAACTAATCATCACGATTCCCTTTCGTATGTATTATTTGCACGTTTATTTTAGCCATCGATCAACATGCTTCTGTTGCTCGTTTTGCTAATTGTTTCACCTAAATATCTCTAACACAGATTTTTTCAAACTAAAACAAATAGCAAATCCTTTACACTTTGAGGATATTATTTATATGGTAAAAATTCATTAAAGTCGTATTGTATCACTTTCGGCTTAAATGCGATTCTTATAATATTCGCACTGCATACCTATTGTTCCCAGCGACACGGGGAACTAAGTTATGAGAGGCAAACCGCGACTGCCAGGACAATAGGCATGCCGAATAACCAGGTATGCGATGTCAACCATCACCAGGGGAGGTGGGAGGGGCGCAACTTCTAAGTCACTTCCACTGAACCCCGTTGATTTAGCCAAGAGGCGGGCAAAAAAAGTAATTCTAACCAAGGGCCGCAATGCATCATGCCACCAGCGCGAAGGCGCAACACGACGGAATTTAAAGGAGTTACTAAATTCCCGCGTCACGGGCTAATTATGCATGCAGTGAGAATATTTTACTTTCTTTTAATTTCCTTCGTTTGCTGTTTGTATACTGATTAGATTATATCTTGAAGCAGGAGATTGATATCAAGCCAACCATGCTATACCTTGCAGCCCGAGCAGCCCGGCCAATGGTTGCCCAAAATATCAGCCATCTCCTCTGGTACACAATCGCGACCACGAAGAGAAGTAAAGCGAAACGTGTTGTAAAACCCAATTAAATCGAATGAAATACTTTCTTGGCGGAATATTAAATCTTGCGACTTCTCCGCGAAACAAGCATCATAAAAGAGACTATTGATGACAAAAACCCTCCTTTTAAGAACACACGAAAACGACAAGGGAGTTGCCTTTAGCTCATTTGCCAAAAAAATATCTGCATAAAAGAGAAGTTGGAAAATTAAATGCTCCTGCAGCTGCTTGGGCTAGATTAAGTGCCCAAGGAATCTTTCCGTCTGTTTTTAAACTCTGGCCCACCGGTAATTAGTACTTATACCCTTTGAGCTGTCTCTGGTTCCCTGAGGATGAATCTGTTTTAAGACTAAAAAATACATGCAGAGTTTTTATAGCCTGGTCCAGGCTCTCAGATAGTAGGGATGACGCGGTGAAAGGCGTGCAAAAATATGAGCGCGTGAATCTAAGAAAAGGAGGGCGGTGGCGTTTATTTTCCTTATCGCACTTTCTCAATTTGGAACTGGCTGGCCTGGAAAAAGCTACGTTTTTGTCTTTCATCAGGTAAACCCCCAAGAAAAAGTGTGTTGACACCTACTTCTCTTCTCTATGACCCAAATTGTTTTCGTATGTTTTTTTGGAATCTAACTATCGTTTTTTACATTTTCATTTTAGTTGGTTATCGGAGCACGCTTTACTAAATATTCCATGAAAATCGAAAAATAAAATTCGACCTTCTCTCCAGTTGCCTCACTTCCATGAACAGGGTTCGAAAAGACAATAAAGAAAGAAACTAACAAAACTCGGTATAACTCCCTTAACAATATTTTTCAAAATATTGCGTTGTCACGAACATTCATTTCACATATTTTGAATAAAAATAGCTAGAAAAACCTAAAATTGATATCAAATACAAACCTTTGAACGCTACATCATCTCCAATCACCATAAAGGGTGCCCACTGCATGACGTCAGAAAAGTGATTCTCTCTCATCGACTTCATGGCCTGGTGAAGAGATTCACTTGCACTTTCACCATGAACAAGGTGCTCGTAAAAACGATTCATAAACCACATGGTAGCTTCGTCCTCTACAGCCCACAGTGCCGCCAACACGGCGCGTGCACCCGATGCTAGAAATGCTCGAGCGATTCCAACAATTCCCTCAGCCCTTATCTGACCACTTGCACTGTGACAGCAGCTAAGGACAACCAGCTTGGCTGTTAGTCGAACTTGTGAAACTTCAGCCATCGTCAATAAGTAGTCTTCTTCGTTTGGAGTTCCGCAGGAGCTTATAGGGGAAAGAGCTATTTCTCCACGTTCAGCATAACCATGAGCAGCGAAGTGAATGAGACTTACTGAATGCATGCTCTTCAGGACTGCCTGCTTAGTTGCATCCCTTCCAAGCAACGGTTGAACACCGAGCAGTCGCCCAATCATCTCTGCTTCCTTTCTGGCCCAAGGCAATGAGTTTAACTGTAGAAGTTTTCCTTGGTAGTATACATCACTAACCTCTGGCTCTCCTACGATCAGTGCACCGGTTTTACTATGGTAGTCTACTGGACTGAGCTGAATCAACTTAAGAGTGGTCAAGGAAGGGACAATACGAATCCTGAAAGTATCCGATAAATACTTTCCATTATCATCCATTAAAGCAGAAAAAGGAAATGGATACAACAACTTATCCGGTACAATAATGATTTCTGATTCTTGGAGTAAGTCAGCTACGGGAGCGACTATCATGTTGTAACCATCAGCAAGGGTTAAAGGTTTAGAGTCGTGATTTTCGTCTTCCTCTTCTTCTATAAGACGCAAAGATTCGAAGCTGTCACTCTGAGATGGTCTGCACGATGACGGGGTGCTTACACATGAAAACAATGATCGATCTTCGCATTGCTCTTGACGTAAATCAAGAGGGCCACCAAATGTCTGATTTCCAAACACTTTATCTGCACTTTCTTGAAGTGTCTTTTGTCGAAAATCTATTATTTTGTTTGGCTTGAGGATCCAAAAAGACATTATATCATCGAAGCAGGAAACAAAAAGACAAGAACTAAGTGCATTTTTGTTCATGATGTTCTCAATACCAATCCACGACTGTGGGTTGACTGATACCCCTTTATCCACAGAGTACTTTTCTGACAGTACGTCTGTCAGTGCTCTGGACCGCCCAAGCTCGGCAACGTACAGAGCTTCATAATAACTGCCTGTAGCAATCAACAACCTACAAAGAAGAAGGTAAGGGGACACATGCTCATCAAAAAAAGAAATTTTAAATTGATCTTTCACTCTAAAAAAATCATGCATTTCTTCGCACTTCTGAATGCTCTCATAAACATTTCGCAGAAGTTCAGTTGTGATTCCTCCTGCCACTGACGCGTTCAAAGCAATGGCAAGGTGGCTGTTGCACTGCATTTCAATGTCCCCTATTTCGTAACTTATCTCCAGTGCTTTATTAGCAAATTCTTGACTCTTCGCATTAACCTGAAATTTTCGACAAAGTGTTCCCAGCCTTAAGTATGAAGCTCCAACACCAACTTTGTCACCGATTTCTTTACTGATCACTAGTGCTTTTTGAAGGTATTCTTCAGCCTTGGTATATTGACCCACAGATTTAAACACAGTTCCTAGATTTCCGTAAGCTGATGCTTCACCTTTTTTGTCACCGATTTCTTTCCTGATCACAAGTGCTTTATAATAGTAATCTTCAGCCTTCGTATATTGACCAACAGATTTAAACACAGTTCCTAGATTTCCGTAATCTGCAGCTTCTCCTAATTTATCACCGATTTGTTTCCTGATCACTAGTGCTTGTTCAAGGTATTCTTCAGCCTTGGTATATTGACCAACAGAAAGAAACACAGTTCCTAGATTTCCATAACCTGATGCTTCGCCTTTTTTGTCACCGATTTGTTTCCTGATCACTAGTGCTTTTTGAAGGTATTCTCTTGCCTTTGTATATTGACCAACAGACTTAAACACAGTTCCTAGATTTCCATAAGCTGATGCTTCGCCTTTTTTGTCACCGATTTCTTTCCAGATCACTAGTGCTTTTTGAAGGTATTCTTCAGCCTTGGTATATTGACCGACAGAAACGAACACAGTTCCTAGATTTCCGTAATCTGCAGCTTCTCCTTCTTTGTCACCGATTTCTTTCCTGATCACTAGTGCTTTTTGAAGGTATTCTTCAGCCTTGGTATATTGACCAACAAATTTAAACACAGTTCCTAGATTTCCGTAATCTGCAGCTTCTCCTTGTTTGTCACCGATTTCTTTTCTGATCACTAGAGCTTTTTGAAGGTATTCTTCAGCCTTGGTATATTGACCAACAGATTTAAACACAGTTCCTAGATTTCCGTAATCTGCAGCTTCTTCTTCTTTATCACCGATTTCTTTGCTGATCACTAGTGCTTTTTGAAGGTATTCTTCAGCCTTGGTATATTGACCAACAGAAAGAAACACAGTTCCTAGATTTCCATAACCTGATGCTTCGCCTTTTTTGTCACCGATTTTTTTCTTGATCGCTAGTGCTTTTTGAAGGTATTCTTCAGCCTTGGTATATTGACCAACAGACTTAAACACAGTTCCTAGATTTCCATAAGCTGATGCTTCACCTTTTTTGTCACCGATTTCTTTCCAGATCACTAGTGCTTTTTGAAGGTATTCTTCAGCCTTGTTATTTTGACCAACAGACTTAAACACAGTTCCTAGATTTTCATAAGCTGATGCTTCGCCTTTTTTGTCACCGATTTCTTTCCAGATCACTAGTGCTTTTTGAAGGTATTCTTCAGCCTTGGTATATTGACCGACAGAAAGAAACACAGTTCCTAGATTTCCGTAATCTGCAGCTTCTCCTTGTTTGTCACCTATTTCTTTCCTGATCACTAGTGCTTTAAGAAAGTATTCTTTAGCCTTGGTATATTGACCAACAGACTGAAACACAGTTCCTAGATTTCCGTAATCTGCAGCTTCTCCTTTTTTGTCACCGATTTCTTTCCTGATCACCAGTGCTTTTTGAAGGTAATCTTCAGCCTTGGTATATTGACCAAGAGACTTAAACACAGTTCCTAGATTTCCGTAAGCTGTTGCTTCTCCCCTTTTGTCACCGATTTCTTTCTTGATCATTAGCGCATTTTGAAGGTATTCTTCAGCCTTGGTATATTGACCAACAGATTGAAACACAGTTTCTAGATTTCCATAACATATTCCAACTCCGCGATTATTTCTAGCCTGAATCATGATGCCGAGTGCCTTCTCGTAAAACTGTTTTGCTTCCTTGTATTTGCATATTTGATAGTAGATGTTCGCTATTTTAAGTAATATCACCCCTTCTTCTTCTCTTCGACCACTATTGTGTAGTGTCACGTGAAGCTTTTTACCACATTCTACCGCACGGGTGTGATCTTTGATAAGAGTATAGCCATCAAAAAGTTTATCGTGTACATAGATAACAAGTGGTGTGGTAAGTTCTTTGATTGTCTTTAGGGCTTTACCGTTAAGGAGCACCAAACATTCGTTAAAGATGTCCACTGCTTTTATAATACGTCCATTATTGAAAAGAAAAGTTGCAACGACTGCACCAATATGAATGATCTGTAGAATCTCCGAGATGTTGTCCATGACGCTTTTTTCTGAACCTTGAGGATAAAAATATTTTAAGAGTAAGAAAGTGGAAACAAGATTCTTAAAATCTTTTAAGTGAACAGTTAAACTTTTTGACCAATATAATCAAGCTTCCATGTAAGATTTACTAAGGTAGGTCACGATTATAAGTGTTGGACTTTCATTTCTTTGGCCTAGTATTCTATACTTGTTGAATCTGCAAATGTAGAATATCTATAAAAATAAATAGTTTTATAGAGTAGTTTGTAACGTAGTGTTTTCCATCATACACCTTACTGTTGAAAATAATGTAAAATAAAACTATTTCAGTCACATGCTTTGAAAATCGCGAACCCAGGTACTCACTTAATCCTGACTCATTCCCCACTCTGTTTGATATCTTTACTTAAATACCCAGTCCAACTTTTGTTTGTAATATTTGCCATTACATCTTCTATAGTGCTTTATAATTTTTGCCAACTCCTTAATTTTAGTATTGACCTTTTTCTCGATCTTTGTCTCCGGTATCGCAGAGGTCAGGCTTCAAAACCTGGTGAGCTGACAAAGCAAGCCAGAAGTTCTTAGCGACCAGCGGAACATGGATACAACGAAGGGCTAAAGGACTAGTAAAACGTGTTCGCTTTATTAAAGTTCCGCACTGAGGTCTTCGACACCGATTTATTGTCTGACCAGGACAGCAAAGCTGTTCATAAAAGGGCAGATGTGATTAAACTTAAAGGTACGGTGCAGGCGTGAGTTATTGAGCTCCGCACTAGTAGTGAAATTTTGGGTGAAATTTTGATAATTACTCGAAACTCAAATTAAAATCCCAGTTGACCTTTAATTAAAATAATACCATGAATGCGTATTTTGATTTAAATAGACACTGCCCGCCTAGACTAGCCTTTGCTATTTGTGGGCAGTTAGAAAACAGAATTGTAAATATCTGCCATAAAGCAATAAATGAATGAAATGAAATGAATGGATGCAATTTGCTTAAAGGCAAAGGCAGCGCTTATTACGCTGCTACAGGATATAAAATTGTGATTATTCAGATTGAGGGATATTCCGAGGTGTAAATTAAAACCGCAAAAAAACTCGATAGACTTACTGCTTGAAATATAAATGTTGGTTAGTCAATTTATAACAAATTCATATATAGAGAATACTTCATGGAAAGTGCTGGCGTACGTTATTTACGCACGAGTTGTTGACGTATCAGAAATCGAACGAGTGAGCGCAGCGAACGAGTAAGATTTCTGATACAAAAACAACGAGTGCGTAAATACCGTACAAAGCACTTTCTTTGTGGTATTGTGTTTATTATGTACATACTGAGACATTCATCATTTTGGCGGCCTTTTTATTTTAAATCTTTCGAAAATGCTAAAATTTGCCGCTACACACTTACCACAAAATGACAACGAAACGAAGTATCAGCTTTTTTGTAAAAACGTTTGTTAAAAACATAAATGACAGTAAGGATATGAGGTAATCCAAGAGCTATAAGTAATCTTAACTGTTTGTTCTCAATGCACAATTGAAAATGAGTGAGTTTAAGTAAAATGGCCGGTTTCAATATAAGCTTAACCTTAAACGAAAGGCAAAGTATAAGCACAACAAAAGCTTACGTCTCGTTCTGTTTTTCCCTTTCCGCTGTTGTTTCGCCGGCTCTCTACCTTTTTCTTTATCGACAGTGAAACAAACGAAACTATTCCACTCCATTTCCGAAATGTTTTTCACTTTTTTAGCGAGAAAAACTCTTTGAGTAGAACTTTTTTCTATTGAATGTGTGCGAAGCGGCGCTGCAAGCTGCAATAAAAGGCGGGAATTTTAGCGCGAAACTCGCACACCTCTGTGGCTTCTGATTGGACGGTTCATTTTTCTCACACGTGAAAAAACATCGTTCGCGATTCTGATTGGACGTATCATTTTTTTCACGTGTGAAAACCATCGTTCGCTCCTCTGATTGGCTAGAACTAATTTGCGTACGAAAATTTACGACATAGCTCTTTGGTGAGTATTTCTCAGTATGTATATAATAAACGTTATGATTAAGTACCGCTCAGGGTCTACTCGCAGTACGTCACTTTAATAGACATCGCACAGCATGGCTTTTATCATTCGAAGCAAATTTTTCTTCTTTTTTCATTGGCCGAGAGCCCACCACGTGACCTGCAAATAACTACCTACAAATAATGGTCTGCTCATGTCCAATGTCGTCCAACAGTGTCTGGCTGCAAATAATATTCTGCTCTTGTGTGAAGGAAACTGTGCTTTTCTCCCTCTTGCGATCGCTCTTGCGTGAAAATGGCACGGATCGCTTCGCTTCCCAAGGATATTCATTAAATAAACAAACTCGGTGATCGAATGATAAAACAATTATTGAGCTCGGTTATCACAAAATATCGTGATTTGTCAGTGTCTTTCAGATCAATTATTTGCCTCAGCCTTCGACTTCGGCAAATAATTGATCTTGCTCACCACAGACAAATCACGATATTTTGCTCAACCTCTCGTCCAATAATTGTTAATTGTTCTCGGGGCATTTACTAGCTCTTACTTACAGTTGAGCTTGACGCAAAGGCCTGTAATATTGCAGGTGAAGCGTAAACTGGATCGCTCTCATTGGTGGAAGTCTGCGCGGTCTTTGTAACCTGTAGTAATAGGCAAAAGAAGCCCTCGTTCGAAGTACGGGTTCGAATCCTAGCTCGAATACATCCTCAAGTTTTACGCTCTGTATTTAGGTTTACTCAAGTACATGCCACGGAAACACTTGAATTCTGCGCATTAACTGAAAACTCTCTTGAAATATTGCCCGCGTTCTACAATCGCTTTACTTTTCAGAGTAGACGAATCTGCCAACTCTTTACAAACGTTTCTGATTCTGTCAGCAATTATACTTGTTTATAATTTCCAGGTTACTGATTCAGGAAATAACAAATAATCTCTACAAATTGTGTTCCCATCATCTCATACATATTTGCTTTTATACATTTAAAAGTTAAGTAACCCATAAAGAAACTAAAAAGAATAACTTCTCCTTCAAGCAATTATGTAGTTTTTTGCTTTGTTAGGTCAGAAAAAATATATCCCTTTTCAGAACTAGTCAAAAACAAGCCAGACTACTTACCTCTGGCGAGTGAAGCTTGTCGCGCCTCAACGCGCTAGCAAACCATCACAGGCTGCAGTTTGCTCTGAAAGATCAGTAAAATCAAGGAGTCCTTTGTTAAATATAGACTAGTGTCGAGATACTTCGTTGACGCTGTTAATAACTGGGACTCTCGCATGCCACCACCGACGGTAAAGAAAATCTAAAACTGAAACTAATTAAAGACAAATTATGTCGCTTGCTACCGCTTAACACACGAAGCTGAATTTATAAGGTCTCGACGAATGCAAGAAAGACAAAACCATCTAGCTCCCATAACAGTAAGACTTATATTAATTATAGGTGACACGAAAAGCGATTAACAATGCTGACATACAATGTATTCTAAACTGTCAGGAAAAGAGAGATACAAGAGATCAAAATTGGTCATGAAAAGAACAGAGAGAATCAACCAACTGCATATAACCAGTAAACAAAACGTTGCATGAATAGTAGGGAAAAAAACAGTCACTTTTTGTTGCTTAACCTATAAAATGGATGAACTTAAAAGATTCACAATTATCAGTGAGAATGAAAAACGTTTTTTGTATCTTCCGACACTTTAAGTTCAAAATATCGCTATGAAACCGTAAACCCAAGCAAGGTTTTTTCCAACTCGCCGGACGTCAAACTAAGTAGTTTAAATTAATTGAAAGCTGTAGCCATTGCCCTTGTAATCAAGTAAAAGTTCTCAAAAACTTTTGTTGATGAAGAGTCTGCCAGTATTTAGAAATCGCAACGAAAGTAATCTTAATTTGCTCTACCGGCTGATCATGAACAAGAAATCGTTTCGCTTTCCGAGAAAAAGTAAAGAAACAAATAACTCTCTTTTCTAATTTCCTAGCTGGCAACACAAGAACTGAAAATCCATATTCGAATTTTAAACTAGGAAATGTAAATGGCTAGGTCAACGTAGTCACCAAGAAATCTGTCTCAACAGAAGTACCGAAAGAAAATTGAAATTTGAAAACCCTGGGACTGTTCCTGCATTTTAAGAAATTAAACGTCGTACTATGTTTATGATTCCCCGAAAGCCTTTGACATAACATACGTGACATGTTGTGAGGCAGCATGTCTACTAATGAATTTTGGAACTTTCATACCAGGGGCACCCAACGACTTTTTTCTACACAATTTGTTGGAAGGAGGAAATATTGCCTAGAAATCTCTAAAACTTGGGAAAGGCTAGCCTGTTGAAGATCGTCGAGCGCGCGCCTGAAGATAGAAATCGTGGGAATTTATTGGCCGCAAGCGAATATTGGGAATTCTTTTTTTGTTACTAACTTACCCACGATTTTCGGAGGTTGAGTTTTTCAAATTTTATTACAAAGATAAAATGATTTTTGTTAAAAAAGGTTTCCTTAAAACTTCTGTATAAGGAAAATGTCCACTAGAATCCTCTAATGAAAGTATGGACAAACATAATTTTTAGGGCCGCTCCAAATTTACTAAACATGCTATCCTTTACTACCTAACGTATTCTTTTGCGCCTTCGCGACTACTGTGCTACGGCTTAAGAACCCGGGACTTTCCCTTAACAGGCTAAGTTTTGAAATTATGAAAATTCATACTTGATTTCGATGCTAAGAGGAAAATAATGAAATAAATGAATTGTCCATCATGGAATCTCAATGCGACATATTTCCTTTTGTTTTTCTCAACCCCTGAGCCAGTTATGAATTTTAATAATTCGATACTGGTCTAAAATGGAAGCCAAAAGTGGACCTCACTCAGGAAAACTTCACATAAATGGCCCCTAGATGTGAATAATAATCAACTATTGAACGAAGTTGGACAAAGTATCAGAGTATTGTCATGTCTTAAGTGCTAAACAGATAAATTACGGAGAAATGATGCAATCAACATGGAAAGAGATAGTACAGAGATTCTGTAAAATTTTGTTGGAAGGAGCAAATATTGCATGCCTAGAAATCTCTAAAACTTGGGAAAGGCTAACCTGTTCCCATATTCTCTATTTTATCTTTTAAGATCGTCGAGCGCGCGTATGAAGATAGAGATCGCGGGTATTTATTGACCGCAAGCAAATATTGGTATTAAAGGGAAGTCAAACTACTCACCTTCCTCCGAAGAAGTTTGTGGCGCCTGACTTGTTACGAAGTTGTCAACGGCTGTTTCGCTGTGCAAGGTTAACGAACCCAGTAATCGAAAGTAGCGGCGCCAAGATGTATTATAACACTATTACGCCCTGAAAACCTAATTTCACCAATATTAACCCTGCAAAACGAATGACATTTGGAACTGTTTTACTTTCCAAGAAAGTGGAGGGAACTAACATGCTCCAATACAAACATTAGAAAAAAACGGAAATGATTTATGTTTGTGACATAATACAGTGGCCGATCTTGGGAAGGGGCCCGCCCCCCCCCCCCTCCCTTATTTTTAGACCAAACCGAGACCCGAAGGGCCGAAAGAATATTTTGGAGACACCGGACCACCACGCTTATCTAAGGATCTGGATGACCCCCCCCCCCCCCCCCCTTATCTCAAGGTGTTATAAGATGTCGGATCAGAGACAACACAGCAGATGTTCAGCAACAGAACTTTATTCAGACCCGAACATGTCTTCCTTCTCTTTTTCCCATCATGCAATATGTTGAGATACCACCCTCTAACACCTTCCCCTCCACCGCCTCCCGTAAAATGTCTATTTTACGTTCAGTTATAGCTATATCTCTGCGGTGTTTTAACTAGGCGTCCTGAACGTGTTCGTTTTACAGTAATCAGTTCCATATTGGTGCATTTAGTTTCCAAAGTCTTTGCGGTCTCTATTGTGGGGCTTCACGTCCATGCTCTGGTGGGTAGGAGGTGCTGATTGGTCCTTGGGATTCTATTCTTCAGACTACAGGGATGGTTCCGTTATTTTGACTTGCTTGTCTGGCTTCAGGTGTACACGGTTTCTCCTAAATACCTTTCCTTCTACGTTTACGACGTATGATCTGTATCCATGACTCTGTGTTACAGTCCCATTCTTCTACTCTTTTCCATTGACCAATGTTTCTGGCTTTACTCGAACAGTTTCACCATGTTTTAGCTCATTCAGATCTCTGGCACATTTGTTATAACAAGAACACGCTTACAGCATCCAGTCTCGCTTGCTTGGAGATTAGATCGAGAAATGAGGAGGCGATTAAAGGGACACAGTCAGCTGAAGCAAATGCGCATTAGATACCATTTCTTAGCTGATTTGCATGTCACAAGACACGCGAGTGAACCAGAAAGTGAAAAGCGTATCCGGAATAATCAAAATAAACCTTGTAGAGTTGAACTAGTTACAAGCCGAAATCATAATTATAGACCCTAAGCCATATCAGAGCACGCATTGTTTTATGCACCATTGAGAATTAACCCATGGATTTTTCCAGGGAAAGCCAAACATCGACGAGTACTTCCGAATTCGATCATCGGCAGGGGTGAGAAATGACACGGAGTCGGCATGAATCATTGTCGAAGGTTCAAGGTCGAGAAAGCTTGATTTTCCTAACATATGTAACCTTTACCATCGATTTTCCAAATTAATAAATATAACGATTATTTGCTTGCCAGTGTTATTGATTCATTTCTTTTGATATTTTGGTAAACGAAGACGATTTCTCCCACCCGGCGCCTACGCGTTCTTCACCTCTTCTATTCATGTTCCTTTGGAGACTGGTTTTAACCAAATAATATATAGATTTAGCCAGGGCTAAAAGCGAAGCTCTGGTTAATAATACTTGTAAACAAAAAAAATTAAATCATGTAATGCTAAACGGGAGGGCAATGAAAATGGATTTAATCAAATAGATCTAATCAGCAAAAAAACAAATTGCACGTGCAGCACACTTTTTTTTCTAATCAGCAAAAAAACAAATTTGCACGTGCAGCACGCTTTTTGTCTTTCTTTGCCGTTGTTTTGCACAGCACAACTACAACGCTGTTTTGTAGGACTGAAACGTCAAACTTCCTAGTTACACGTTATTTTTATGGAGGAATGTGCTTACTAAATATTTTGTCTTCTATGTTCATGTTCGCTTTTATTTTTCACTGCAGCTCATTTTCACCTTGCTGGCCGCTAGCATTTCTCATTGTCTCACAGCCGCTTTGAATTTTCATGTTTTTCTTCCTACAAGATTCGTCTCTTTTGTTTTCAATCACTCCCTCTAGCTCTTTCTCTGTTATCCATCAAAAATAACGTCGAAAAAGACACGACTTTGTTGTTGTTTTTCCTTTCTAGAAGTCCGGACGGCCATGCGATTTCTTTCCAAATAAAACCTTGAGTTGCATTTGGGTTGCCATACCTGTTAATTGAATTATTTTACACTGGTATGCCTGTGATGTGGACGGACGGTCGGGCGGTCGGTATACGGTCACTTGATTACCAAATTTTCTCGGATGGGTAGTTTACCACATTTTTTTTACCCATGATGCTCCGCTGTGCGCTTCGCGCGCGAGAGCTCCGCTAATATCTAGATTTAGCCAGGGCTAAAGAGCGAAGCTCCCATTAATAAATATCTAATTTAAATCAAACAATAAACTTGTAATCCACAAATTAGTTAACCTAAGGGCATATTCATGTGGCTTTTTAGGGAAAAGCTAAGTGATTTTAGAGTGAAACATCTCACATCAAGTTGACTTATATATATGTTCACCCAAAAAACAGCAATCATCTTCGATCACATTCAAGAGTTATAACGGCTCTTGAACACAGTAGATAATAGGCCTGGAAAACAAATCAGGCTGAATCTTTTGCGTTCGGTAAGTTTACTTTAAAAAATCTTGCCAACAAATCTGGAGGAGTGTAAACCAACCTTTTATACTTTTTATACATCACATCTGGGGTGAAACAGTACTATGAGGCGCTGTATTTATTATACAGACCTCGGACAGAATGCAGTATTTCACTGTTTTTCAAAACAATTGTACTCAGTCAATATTCAGGACGATCAATCGTTGGCTTTTAGCGAAACCGTTAAAAAAAGTTCCAAAATCATCTATACGGCCAGCCGGTTCTCGGCTTTTGACAAGCGGTCGAGTGTGTGATTGAACATTAATAGAGTTACGCTTCAACATAATAACGAATTTATTATGTTAATTTTTTTTTAATTTAATGGCTTTATAACGATGCGTAATCTTGAAAAGCGTTTGATACGCGCGACATTTTGAGTGCTCCTGCAAGCGATGTTCATGAAAGACTGAAAACAAACGGCACAGCGATTAAAATTGCAAAAGAGACTTCTAACAATCAATAAAAGAAATATAATTTGGTGAAACATTTAAAGAGACAGCAATTTTCATTCACGAAGACAAGTATTAAAGTGTCTCTAAAAATCCTGAGTCTTTAGGTTTATTTTTTAAGCCGGCTTCCCGGTGTTTGCTTTTTTCAAAGATGAACTCGAGGCAAGAAAATCGCTCAAAGTTTTCTTTCTACAAGCAAATTTATAACTAAATATTCTTCGGGACGTTTACTTTCTCTTTGCGGTGACAAAATATATCTAAAGGCTTTTTAAAGTTCTGTAAGCTTATATCAAACCTGATACTAGGTCAGATCATTGTGTCAAATCTTACAAACGTGCATAATTAACTTGCCGCATAAACTGTGCTCGACTTCATGAGGTTACATATAAAAAAACAAACATCATTACTCAGGCTTACCATTCGAGATGCAGCTCCGGAAAGCTATCAAGTAAGGCCAGAATCGCTTGAGACTTTTAAACTCCTCTTACGTATCAACCAAGGTGAAAAACGAAAGGAAAACGATGCCATCCGAAATCGGATTTCCCACTTTGACAAGCGACGCATTTCTCAACCAAAAACCCAATAAACAAACCAGCCATGAATAACAGAACTGACTCTTGATAGCAGCTGTATTTCATTTTGTACATCCAGTGGAAAAATACATTAAAAAACATCACAAGTTGACACAAAACTCTGTCAGCTTCAGCTGTCAAAGTAAACAAGTTTCAAGATAATGTATAAATGTTTCGCATGAACTCACCTGTCAAATTTTGACCAATCAGAGCATAAAAATTGGACGTAGAGCGTGACCAACGCGTGACCATGGTAAGAAAAGGTCTTCCCGCCTGTCTTTTTAAATAACTGGCTGAATTTTCGTGTCCGAGGTGAGTTTGAAATCAAAATCTTAATAGTGCTGGGCCATAGTGACATAAACACGACATATTTTATATAAATTTTTAAAAAACTAACTTGAGCCTGCGATCATTTAAAAACTAGTAACTTGTCAGCGGATAACTTCAAAAAAATACTCGACCTCGATTGGTTGACACCTTAGCCCGCGATACGGTCAGCTGATACTAGTCAGCGGATTCCCAGCTTTGACAGCTGTCAATTGATCACAACATTGATGTGCAATCAGTTTTCTCCTGGGCTCCCAAACTAGTAGAAAGTGCGAGAGTAAACATTTGTATGCCTGTGGTGCGGACGGACGGTCTTACGGTCACGTGATTACCAAATTTTCTCGGATGGGTAGATTACCACATTTCCTTAGCTATGGGGCTCCGCCCACGCGCGCGCGCTTCGCACGCGCGTGGAGCTCCGCTATAAAATTGTGATTTTTCAGATTGGGGGTTAGATAGATAGATAGATAGATAGATAGATAGATAGATAGATAGATAGATAGATAGATAGATAACTTTATTTAAACACGGTTAAAATTCCTTCAGCATGTACAAAAAATCTAAGATCTATTATACCTAACTAAACTAACTCTGATTAAAAAATATATTCATAAAATTTTAACTACCTAGCTATTTACAAATAAAAGCTGCTTTTCAAGGATGCCGTGTAAAACTGTATTAATGTATGATCTCATTCAAAACTGTTGCGACACAGTTTGCGTTTAAAATCATGTAAAGAATCTGTAGATCTTAAATCATGGGATAGGCTGTTCCACAGCTTAGCTCCGCTATAGGAGAAACTTTTCTTTAAATAATTGGTACGGGGCAGTGGAAGGACTAATTTATTTTCAGTATTCCTCAATCGATAAGAAGTTATTTCGTCACGAGATACAAATTTAGATGTTAGATAGTCGGGAGTCATCCCATGTACGGTTTTATACATCATATTAACCGTCGATACTTGTCTTTGGTGTTTAAGCTTACGCCAACCCAGTGCCAGGAACAAATCGTCCACATTACAATCAGAATTAGCGGACATTAGAATACGGGCTGCACGATTTTGGAGCCTCTGCAGCTTATCGGAAAGACCAATGCCGCAGTTGCTCCATACGACATTACAGTAATTAAAATGCGGTTGAATTAAACTGTCGTAAACATTAATTAATACATTAAAAGGAATAAGATGTCGTATTCTTTTAATTGCACCCAAAGCAGAAGCAATCTTTTTACAAATACTCTGTATGTGGCATTCCCAGCTTAAGTTTTGGTCAATATGCACTCCAAGAGATTTTGCCGTTGACACTTGCATTACGGGATGGTCGTTTATCATAAAAGAAGGAGTTTCAGAAAGCTTTGATAGCTTCTGCCTCGACCCAACTAACATAAACTCAGTTTTAGTCAAGTTAAGGGTCAGTTTGCTAGCCGATAGTCGTATATACACCTTGTTTAAATCGTCGTTAACGCAGTCATTTATGAGTTTTAAATCTGCCATGGCATAGGTTAGGCTGGTGTCATCGGCATACATTCTAGGTTGTGAAAAATGCAAGCAATTAGGTAGGTCATTAATATACAGTAAAAACAATAAAGGTCCAAGAATTGTTCCCTGGGGAACACCACATGTAACTAATTTTGGGTTATTCAGGTGTAAACCGCAAAAAACTCGTCGATAGATTTACTCATTCTCTCTTGATTTACTACAGTACTTGAAATATAAACGTTGGTAATTCAATTTATAACAAGAATCACCGAAAGGCGATTTTTAACTGGGCTGCAAAGGGGCAATTTTTTCTGAGGGGAGGGGGCGGCTATACACACTCGGGCTACCATGAAACCTTGTCGGCAACCATTACATGCAACAGAATCTCATGTGAGACTGAAACATAAACTCATTCAGAACATTGTACCCTATTGAAAGACGTTCGTAACCCAAAAAAAAGAGTACCATTTTTAAGTGGAGGCTGTAAAATAACTTTTAAATTCCACCATTATGAATAAAAATAAACAAGTTAGCCATTAATTCTAAACAGGAAACAATTTGCATTATTTCCACGCACCCCTCCCCCAATCCCTCTGTGCCCCAAGATATAGCGTGACAGTATAACGTGACTAATTTGACGTAACCGGAAATTCCAAAAATTGTTGTCCTTCTACGAGCATAAAATGAGACAGACTGAGTTGATTTACACTAGACAAAAATATTGTATTGTATGAAAACCAGAAGTATACTAAAACAGACAGTTAACTGCCCATTGATCCCGCCTGATCCAGGGGCCTCACTGACTGCACGGAGACTTTACTGCGCTTTTCACAAACATGCGAACTCTAAAGTTCAAAAGCCACCTTCAATATCGTGTTTATCGCTGCCGTCAGTCATAATTACGATCACAAGCAACGAACCTTGAAACAGAGAAACACACAAAACGGATCGAAATCCACAAATCACAAACCATGACCTTTTGAACCCGTGAAGTAAAGTTTTGTTTCGTAAGAGGTCCGTTAAGATGATTGACAGCAGCGAAGAACGCAATCGTCGGTTGGGTTCTGAACTTCAGAATTCGCATGTTTGTGAAAAGTGCGATCCTAAGTTGCGGTCCACAGTCTACATGAAAACGCACTATTTTTTCCACAAGATGAAAAATATTCAGTTTTAAGATTTTCCTCATGGTATTTTTCTCTAACTTAAAGGAATAAAATCCTTTGCATTTTGAGACCTAAAAAAGTTTAAAGATTTCTCGCTCGCATGTTGCGTTCACCAGCACGCACTTCAAACAATGTAAATAGATGAAACGATCGATAACATATTTTTTACCCGATACCGATGTGAGTTAAAAATTCGCTCAAGACTAACTTTTCTTCATGGAAGATAACTATGCCGCTTTATAACGCGTCCGAAGTTTTTTGTGCCAGCTAAACAATATTGAAACACTATTCACAGTGACTCCTTTGATATTAAAAAGACTGAACGTGACGCACTATTATGCCTTTGTTTACTTCTGATCACATCTTCAAGCGAAGTCTCTCTTTTCAAGCGATTCATCTCAATGCACAATAATTGACCCTTATATTAGTTAAAATCCTAGGGTTCATTTATGTTAATGCTGTTTTTGCCCCTCACATTGGCTGTGTTCGTTCGTATTCAAAACACCTTTACGAAAATAAAGGTCGTATAAGTCATGTGTGTTATGTTTCGAGATAAATGGATTATACGCTTTTTAAAGTTTCCATTTTGCGGTGACTTCAGTTTACATCTCCATAAAATGATAAAAGAATTATCAAGAAACATCACGAGAGCTGAAAATTTTCAAAGGCATGTTTCTGAAACTCGCTAATGCTGACATCAATATAGCGTGCTTGCTGAATGGGCGAAAACACAGAATTGTGATCCCAAGATCTTGTACAAATTTAATGATAAAAGCTTAGCAAGATACAGATACAAACAAAAGCAAACCCCCTGAAACCCCGACGTGGGCTACACTTGTATGCTCTACTCAGTCGCCAAACCTTGTCAGTAATAGCTCCTATTTTCCTCAAGTCGCTCTCTGTGAAGCTCCCGGATGGGATGTCCCGGAGAAGCTTTAAACTTGTGTGCGAAATTCTCAGAGTTCCTATTTTTGTCCGTGTCTTCTTAATCCTCAGTATCCGAAATTTAGACCTTCAAAGTGGCGAACGTTGCATTAAATAGAAGGAAATATTTAAAGGAAAAGCCAGTCTTCTAACATGGCAAAGTTGTCACGTCCCTCGCTCTAGACGTGCGTCACATCAGGATTCATCTGCCATTCATCGGCAACTAGGTTGTTCGCTTCACTGACTATGACGTCTTACAAGCAAGTCTTCAGCCATAGTGTCGTCAACTGGTGAAATACTTTGCTCATAAACTGTGCTTCTTAATTGCTCATGTACTACATCGATCGATAGTTCACGAAGCGGCCACGGCGTTCCAAACCTGACGCTCACAGTCATCTTTTCAGTCTTTTAGTATGAACCTACCGTGAACGGCGTGTCGGTTTGAATGCAACGCGAGCATTTCTCTGAGTTTCCCAGTGCCAACATCATCTAACTGACTTAAACTCGAACAATAAAAAAATTATAGAGTGACTCCCATGGTCGAATCGCTTCGAACAACGCAAATAGCCTTCTTCAGATTCGCAACGCCTTGTGGGTTTTTCAGGGGGAGCGCAGACAAGGTACAAAAAGTATCCGTGCAAGGCTCCGTGCAAGAGAAACTCATATGAAACCATTTGTGAGAACATCGTTTCTCGGTACCAGACCCTCGTGTCTTCCCTCCCCCGGGAGACCACTTTTTGACACCGACGACCGAAAGCCCATTTTATGACTGGGCCGCACAGGCAGCCCAGTAACAAATTCATATACGTTATGATTAAGTACTGCTTAGGGTCTACTCGCAGCACGTCACTTTAATAGACATCGCACAGAATGGCTATCGTTCTCGGGACATTTACTTACAGTCGAGCTGGAAGCATAGGTCTGTAATATTGCAGGTGAAGCGTAAACTGAATCGCTCTTTGTAAACTCTAGTAATAAGCAAAAGAAGCCCTCGTTAGAAGTCCTGGTTCGAATCCTAGTTCGAATCCATGCTCAACTTCACGCTCTGTACTTAGGTATACTCAAGTATATGTCACGGAAACACTTGAATTCTGCGAATAACTGAAAGCTCTCTTGAAATATTACTTGCGTTCTACAGTCCCTTTAATTAACTTTTCAGAATAGACGAATCTGCCAACTCTTTAGAAAAGTTTCTGATTCTGTCAGCAGTTATACTTGTTTATAATTTCCAGGCTACTGATTAAGGAAATAACAAATAATCTCTACAAATTGTGTTCCCATTATCTCATACATATTTGCTTTTGTACATTTAAAAGTTAAGTAACCCACAACGAAACTAAAAAGAATAACTTCTTCTTCAAGAAATTATGTAGTGTTTGTTTTGTTAGGTCAGAAAAAATATATCCCTTTCCTGAACTAGTCAAAGACTAGCCAGACTACTTACCTCTGGCGAGTGACTGAGTTTGTGGCGCCTGACGTGCTAGCAAACCATCACAGGCTGTTTTGCTCTGAAAGATCAGTAAAATCAAAGAGTCCTTGCTAAATATAGATGTCGAGCTACTTCACTGACACTGTTAATAACCGGGAAAATTAAACACTCGCATGCCACCACGGTAAAGAAAAGCTAAAACTAAAACTAAAGACAAATTATGTCGCTTCCTACCGTTTAACACACGAAGGGGAACTTATTATGTCTGTTGCTACCGCTTAACACGCGAAACTGAATTTATAAGAACTCGGTGAATGCAGAAAAGACAAAACCATCTTGCTCCCTTAATAGTAAGACTTATTGCTGCGGAGCGACCGTAGGGAGCGAGCAGCAACATAATCAGGATTTAAGGGAAAAATATAAGGGGCGACGAATTCTCGAATTCATCACTTTTTACCTCAATGCATTGCATTTAACCACACTTTTTACCACAATGCATTGCATTTAACCAGAGTGCATTGCGCCACGAACGAGTCAAATAAAAACACGGGGAAGTTCGCATCGTTCGCTGCCCAGACTCAGAGTTTTCTTTGTAGCAAATTTTCTACAGTACGGTTAGAGGTCTTACCAAATTTAAGACACGCAGGAGTCTTTCAGATGAGTACGATGGTTAACTTGGGGATTGGATTTCAAAGTTTTGAAAAGCATAATTATGTTCTTTCATTCATTCATTGCCACGGAATATGCGTTTACATTGTTTTTTTACTGTTAATAGCTCGATTAATGCGGCTTGCGATCATCTTGCCGGCGGAATTTTCAAGGAAAGGGAATTAAATTAAAGACTTCTCCAAAAATTCCGTAATCAGTCTCTCTGGTGTAGT